>JANFOE010000785.1:0-732500 GCA_025667525.1 Glebionis coronaria | reverse complement strand
GTTGGGCTTAGTATCTGCAGGACGTCACATTAATTTGCAGATAAAACCAAGTATTTGTCAAAAGAGACATGTCAAATGAGACATGACATGACTTTGCAGTATCCACCAATAAGTTAATTTTTAACTCCATTATTGTTTTGAAGTTCTATGTTGATTTTCATGCTCCCATAAAATACATAATCTGTTGAAGTTATGTGCAGTAAGTTCTATGTGCATTAAGTTCTATGTTGAAGTTCTAGTCATCATCATTATACTTATTCATGTGAGCTCATGACAGAAAGAATTTTCACAAAATACATAATATGCACATGATACATAATCGAACAAACACAAACACAGACATATAAGGAAAATCATGGGATAACATTGCATTTATTCATAGTTTATTCAAGAACACCTAAATAGGAAATAAAGAAAACCATACCACTAAAGTAGTATGTAGAAAGGACAATAATAAAGAAAATAGACTACTAAGATAGTAGTCTAAGAATCCATATGTTGTTGTCTAAAACTAAACACGACCACCATCATTTAGGTCTTCATCTTCATCACTTGCACATTCATAAAAAACACGGCACAACTTGTTTCTTCGCCTTATTTTCACCCGTGTATTCCTGTTTCTTTTGAAGGGCGCCATTGGAATGTCAGCATCATTAGTTGCCTTTATGATAAGTCAAAGAGATACATAATTTTAGACTTTCATGATAAAAAAAAGTTATGAGAGCATTATAAATATGTGTATTTACTTACAGGTTGTTCAAGCGGCAATGGTGTTGTAAGGACAGGTTGTTCAGGTGTTGCTTCCTGATCCTTTGGTACATCAGCAGGTTGAATGTTATTTGGAAGAGCATCAACGTCAATAACCTGGCTCCATTTCCAGTTTCTAAGGTTGTCTGCACACTTACGTTTTTTGGTTGCTTGTTTGTTGATTTCAATAGCACGTATAATTTCAGCAATGGCCTGAGAGACAACAAATAAAAATAAGTTAACAGATAATAAGATTACACTGAAATATAAGACTATTGATTTGTATGCATGTCACCTCATTATGGTCGTTTTTCAACATAGCTTTCATCATTGCAGCAAATTCCTAATTCGCCAAGAAGATTAGAATCAATGATCATAAAAGTAAAATACTTAAACGTCATTAAAAACACCTACCTGAATGTTTGCCATTTCTAGTTGTAAAAGCTGTGATCCTTAACTGTGATAGTTGGTGTTTTTTTTTGTAGGTGGAAAGTGAAAGGGACTACATGCTTATATAGTAGATTTAACCTAGGGTATGTGTGAATTAGGCGGTAAGGTTTGAGTTTCAAGTTTCAAATTAATAGCTATCCTTATCTTAGTGAAACAAATGAATGTGAAAAAGAAAGTAGCCTTGGTACATTCCTTAAGTGTAGAATAGTTTGTTTCTTTTGCTCTTATCATGTATATCACTTTTAAAGATTGTGACTACACTGCACATTTGTATCCCACGAATTATCCTCCTATAATCTCAACCATTTAAATTCCTTATTTAACATGATCCAAGGGACAAAAAAAGTGTACAGGTCACCATTATTTCTCTTAGCTATGGGAGCAATAGATATTGTAATTTAAGGGAAAAAGATTATTTTGGTCAAAATCACCCATCAAAAGTTAAATCATAGTCAAGTTAAAGGGTCCTGTTAAACTTACACTAATATCACTAACTGTACCCTTTCTCATATTTTTAGTTCAGACTAATTAATGCATTACATAGAAAATATAAAAAACTTGCATCTTTTCTGATCTTCAAAAACAAAATTAGTGGCTCCAACATAAATATCGATACAAAGTACGGAGTATATCATTAGTTACTCTTTCACTCTCACAAATACTGAAATTATTTTTCCACATATAATATCATCATCACAGCTAACCTTTACTCCATCATCATCTACTAAATCATAACTATCACTATATATAACACTAATCACGTAAATGAAAAGAAAAATTCCAAATCTGAAAAAAGTAAAAACTTTTAATTGATATGTAAAAGAGGATTGGCAGAGACGGTTTGATGGATTCGATCAGAGGTTGCGGTGTTAAGGGTGGTGGTGGTAAGGGTGGCAGCGGTTAAAGTGTGGTAACGATCAAGGTGGTTGCGTTAAGGGTGGTGATTTGTGTTTGGCGGAGCCAACACTATTTGGTAGGTGGTGGTTTGTGGCAGTGGCTGGTGGCGGTTTTAAATGGTGGATGGAGGGTGATGGTGGTATGAAAGAAGCAGTAGTAGGTTTTTTGGGTTGTGAAAAAGATAATTTCAAAGTTTTGTTTTTATTTGATTAATATAAGTTTTAGAAAAAATTTAAAGTGATAAATATAGCACAATTATTACTATTATGTTAGTAAAATTTTAGTGTTTAATAAATATAGGTATAGATAGTGAAAACAATGGGTACGCTTAGAACAACCCAAGTTAAAATATTTTGACAAATTTGGTCATACACAATTGGAGAAATGCACAACTCCACTATATGGTTCACATGTGTCCACTGACAAAATATTGAAATGACAAAAATACATTTCTCTTTCTCTTCTCTCTTTCTTCTTCTTCTTTCTTATGCTTTCAATCCAACTCTCCAGATCTACAAATCCCATTTTAAACAAATTCGTTTCCTTTTTAAGTTGGTCTTCGTATATAACTTTAGGAAAGATAAGGCATCGTAACATTGTGAAGCTTTATGGTTATTGTTTTTACCAAGAATCTAATTTGTTATTATACGAGTATATGTCGAGGGGTAGTTTGGGGGAATCACTTCATAATGGTTCGCCGTGTTAATTGAATTGGCCAACGAGGTATACAATTGCTCTTGGGGCAGCTCAAGGTCTTGCTTATCTACACCATGATTGTAAACCGAGAATTATTCATAGGGATATTAAGTCGAATAATATATTACTTGATGAGAATGTTGAAGCTCATGCGGGTGATCTCGGCCTGGCTAAAGTGATTGACATGCCTCAGTCTAAGTCCATGTGTGCAGTTGCGGGTTCCTACGACTACATAGCTCCTGGTAAGCTCACACTTCATATTTATATTCATTTCGTCGCAAGCATCATAAGAATGGACCATTGAGTTAGGGGCTTATTTACCTGTATGCAGTGGCGGACGCAGGAATTTAAAAGATGGGGTGCAATTTTTTTTTTGACAATGACATCAAAATACGGAAAAAAATAGTATCGAAATGATAAATCGGGTATTTATACTTAAAATGCGAGATTTTTAAGGTGTTAGAGAGTTGGATGTTGTGTTTTAATACGTAGATGGGGGGCAATTTGGTTTATGAATGGGGGGCACGTTCGAAAAATGCTTAAAATCGGAAAACATCTACACTAAAATCTCATTTTATCGGGCTAGCCATGGGGGGCGCCGCCACCCTAATGCTAACATGTATGTCCGCCACTGCCTATATGTGCTTCAAAATAAGTAATTATACTGATCTTGTGTCTAAATATCTTCTGTTCTTTATTTTAGTTGCATATTGCCTAATCTACTTTTTCTAGTTGTCTCACAAATATCTTCTGTCCAAAAAACTTAGTATGACCATTTGTTTAGAGCTGTGTAATAAGCAATACGCTCCGGCGCTATAGATAAGCTTGTTGCATGATTTTTCTCCGTTTTTGCCTATTTGTTTGATTTCGAGTTTTTAAATCATCATATATTTGCCTGTTTGTTCGGTTTCATGTTTTTCCTGTAAGCGTTAGTTAATCGAAGATATGAGATTTGTACATTAGGATTTGTCAAAGAAGGAATCGGAACTGTATATGGTCATTAGAAGCAGAACTCGTCGTCATCTTAAGTTACTCACGCGTTTCTTTTCCAACATGCAAACATTATATGAGTATTAAACATCCCCGTTATTCTTATTCTTTACCACCCAAGAAAAGAGAGTGGCGCAGATTTTTATTATGCGATAAAATATGTAAAATTAGTTAAACTTTAACCCGTACATTACATTTCTCCTTAATTGTCTAAATAAATGCATATTTGCAGCTCAATTTCTTATGTAAACTAGAGCTTTATATATATTCTCTTTCGTGGAATCATAATGGTTAGCAAAAAAACACATTTCTAGACTAATTTTTTTCTCTCAAATTTTCAGTGAGGCATAACATCAAACACGTTATGTGCTATAAAAAAAGTGCACAAACGATGAGCAGATTGTTTGTGGGTTCTCCAAAATCTGCCAACATAACAAGTCTTCATATATGTAACCAGACAAAACACCGTTTGTTTCTAAAACTAAAAGTTAAAAACAAAAAAACTGGATGAAACTAAAAGGTAATCGGGAATAACCTCCAAAAAGATTTTGGTCTGATCATCCGATCCAAAATTCCTACTTTAGATGTTTATTTGGTTCCCATAATTCCCCCTTTCTGAACAGTCTAATAATTCCCCCTTTTGAACCCGAAACCGATCAATTTAACCTACCCATCTTGACATCTATAATGGTCTTGTATACAGTTTGTAGATTAAATGTAAATTTTTTACAACAACTACATATTTTTAAATTAACAAAGAACATACCACATCACGATCTGAACTCGGTCTGATTATCTTTGGTGAAGCAATATGTCTTCTGGGAGTAGAAGCAGTGGGTTTTACAGGAGTGAATGACACTCTGGATACAAAACAAAAGAAAGAAGAAGAAAGAAGGAAGGGAAATAGAAAGAGATAAGAAAAAGAGGATGTTATATTTGTAATTCTAGTTTTTAATAATATAATAAATATTGTGTCAGTGGAAACATGGCGATAAAGTAGTGGAGTTGTGCATTTGTGCAGTTGAACATGACCATATATGTCTTTTTCTTTCCACTTGACCATGGTAAGGTTTTCAAATGATCAAAATGACCAAATATGTATTTTTCCATAAATTTAAAACTTGTAAATAATACGGTAACATTTGTGAAACTTGTCTTTAAGTAAAACCGTAATGGTTTAAAGTATCTGAAAAAGTTTATAACTTGTTTTAAACATAATAAGTTGATGTTTCGACTTTCGAGTCAACTTGAAATGAAGATACACGATCTTATTTTTTTTTACGTGTGTAATTGTTAGACATTTTATAAATATAAAAAAAGTTTACTCCCAGTGCAACAAGGTTTAGAGGTGGCAAACCATGACTCAAGCTATGGAAAACGTCATATCCATAACATCGCACACTATACCGCAGCTCGCGTTTTAGGCTCTGGCACCGTATTTGCCAGCTCAAAATGGTGGTCATAACGCGAGCCCACGACGCGAGAACGGTATCGTGGCTCGCGTTGTGGGCTCGTGCCATAAGTTTTTTTTGTTTTTTAATTATTTTTATTAAAAGTGGGGCCAATATAACGACAAAATTTTAGTGTTAGCCAAGGAGCCACTTTTTTGGCACTATAGTGATTTTAGTGTTATGGATAAATTAGCTGACGTGGCATGCACTTTCTATTTCTAAGATACGAGGCCATGACTCAATGCTATACTATGTGCTCTTATAAATTTAAAATCTCTATAAATTAGTAATATTATAAATATTTAAACTTTCTAAAAAGTTCAACATACTAAATGCCATAAAGATAAATAGTAAATGATATAAAGATAAAGAGGAGTCTTGTAAAAGCAATGTCTCCTTTCATAATATGAATTCCAAACACTCGTGATCTAAATGTGAATGAGTCAAATTACTTCTCCTTAAATTACATCTCCTTAAGTCTATTAGTGAAGTTTCTCTCTAGGATTATGAAACTAGAAATATTCTTATTATTATTGTTTTGACTCATATTCCCCAAAAAGTTAATCTCGCTCTAATAGATCCGAATAAATTAAATACGTGTATTAAGATACGAAGGCTTCTTATTCCACAATAACGAAAGCACTTTTTTACTTTTTCACTCTTTCATATACTAAGAGATTTCACTTGGAAAATAAAATGTTCCATACTAATGGATTAATCAACAATGAGTATTTATTTTTTTAGTTTCAATTAATCACTGAAAACTCCTTGAAAACATTTTTCACTCGACACAAGCTTTTATAGAATCTTGAAACTATAGAGGTTCTTTGTAAAGTGAAGTAAATAAAGGACTATTTGCGTGACCGAAACAATCCTTAAAGTTTAGTTCAAGGAGTGTATTGAAATTGATGGGTAACTAAACATGCTATTAGTGTAAATTTTTGTTACACAAACAAGCACATATTTAAGTTAAGGACTACTTATGCAATCTTTAGAGGTAAAGACGAATTTTCAATTCATTAACAATTGTTTAAGAATCATAACTAAACTAGAGAGACTATTTTCGTCAGCAAATCCTACTTTCATAAATGTTAGAGTATATTACGCGTTTGGTCTTTATGGTAGTTACCGATTTCATATTTAGTCCTTTTATAAAAGACGTACATCGATAGTCCTAAACGTATACAACATTGCACATAGCTTTTCCATTTTGCTAAGACCGACATAATTTCTCGTTAAGTTCATACGACTTGAGGGTTGATGGTTTTACCTTTTAAAGTCCTTTACACCTTGCTGAATTTATGAAATAATACAATATTAATATATTCATTTAAGAGCAAACGCATCGTAATACATGGACATGCAAGGTTGCAACAATCGAGAATCATTAGTCGACGATCGACATTCTTTTAGCTTGTAATCGGTTTAGGCAGGATTAATTGGATTATCATTTTTGGCAAGTTTTGGGTATTTTTGACGAGTTTTTTTTGTATTTCGAAAAGATTTTTTATTAAAACCAACTGATAATAGATATAATCAACTACCATAAGTGATTAAAATATCTTTGCAACGAGTTTTGTAAATTTCTATTCAAATTTGCATGTTTCCAGCAAGTTTGACCACCATTGGCCGTCTTTGATCGCCGTTAACCAAGGTTGACTTATTGTTTGACCGATTAATTGCCCACGGAATGATTAGTGGTCGTGTAGCGCCTAGGTAGCAATTAATCTGCCTTGTAAGACTAGTTTTGCATCATTAATAAACATAAATTTAACATAAACTTTAAAGATGACATTCCTTTTTGAAATCAATCTGAAGCTTAAGTTCAAGAACAAACACACGTGTACCTGATCTTCCCCTTTATATCAATTACCACAACCATTGAGTAAGAAAAATAAGTTACCTCTAAGCGTATCCACACTATACGTTATGCAATTACCCTTGAATGATAGTTTTCACCAACACTTCTTGAATACTAGACTAATAAGATAAAAGAAACATAAGTTGTGTGTTTCTCTTGATTCAGCTATAACAGACGGAAATAAAAGCCCGTTTAGGGTTATGGGATATTTAGAATTAATGGATAATGAACTACCTTTTTATAGGATTAAAATCCTATGTGGATAATTACTTCACATGTTATTCTAGAAGTTTCTAAGAGGTCTTATGTTTCCCTCTTATCCCTAAACCGGTCAAACTCGAAGGGTTTATCCCTTTGGGATGACTTTTTGATTTTCTAGAATATTCTTTAGGTATTTGTATTATTTATTGACGTGTGCTAAAACACACATCTTTAGAATGCCTAAAAGCCCACTAAATGGACAAATAACTAACAAATATGCTTTATATTATTGCAGTATGTGTGGTTTGTGTTATTGTATCTTATACGCACAAAAGATGAAAAACGGAGCAAAAACAGATATTTCAAACAAGTTTTGAAGGTGTTTATCCGTTATCAAATTTCTAACAAGGTCTAAAATTCACCACGAGCACCCTATTACATTATTGGAAAGAGTACGGAATTATGAGTCCGATGATGTAACACCCCATTTTGGAAATGGAAATATCACAGTAATTATGGCCTGTCATCAAAGCATACAAGGTAAAATGTCTAAACATTACTTGACCATATAAAGGAAAATACTGGAATCAAACATCGGTAGTCCAAAAGTAAAGCTCATCACACACAAACATAGTATAGTAAAGGAAAAGGACTAAACAATGTCCAAAGCATAAGTATCATAAAGAAAAGAAATACATAATGTAAAGAAGGCTAGACAGCTTCCAGTCCATATGCACGTACTCTTAGTGTCTACGAGCGTCCCTGAGTACCTGCCGTTTTGGGAACATAGAAAAGGAAAACGGCTGAGCAATACGCTCAGTGCACGGATGTACAATAAAGCATGAATAGGATAAGCATATAACATAATAACATCGGAAGAAACTAAGTCCCGAGTAACCTGGTTAAGTCTTAATAAAACTGGTTTTATAGTTTGAAAGTCTTATGTTTATCTTATAAAAGCTGTTTATCATATTTTACCATTTAGCCAATATAGGTCATGAAAATCCACCGTGCATGAATAATTGGAGGGGTGACCTCATCATGCAAATTAGAGGGGCTGCCTCTAATTTAATATACTGGTTTTATGGGTAGGAGGGATCAGCTCCTTGTGAAGGATGCAAGACACACACCACATTCACCATGTAATCCTGAATAAAAACGTGTAACTAGGATGCACCCGTACGCCCCACATGATAAATATAAATATATGGCCAAAAGCTGAAGGGACGCCACGAGCAATCACTCCGCCGTGGTGAAGTCATAACATCAGTGCCTCTAATGTTATGGTTATGGTACCTCCATAACTAGGTGAAACTGGTCATGCATGTATATGGCTATAGGTAATCATATTTAAACATAAGCAATCAAACTCATACTTATACTACGGGAAAACAGTTGGCTGCATACGGGGAAATCCTAATAAGGAAAGAATGTCCATACTGAAAGGACGGGAATCCGTACCTTATGTCCAGTGAACGAGAACGATGAACTGCGAGAATCCTACTTCCGAAACACTAGTGCTACATAAATACGTACATGAAATAAGTATCTGCTTACTAATACATAGCTGGTTTTATGTCATGTCTTAGCTTATTTTATATGTTCTTACTATGTTTTATTGTTTAAAGCCTTAAACTGTATTAAATCTTATATTCTGCCTACTCTGATTAAGTATTTCTGGTATTTCATGTGTTATTATACTTACTGTGTAATAATAAATAACTTTCCAAAAATAGCAGGTTTCCTAAAATAGAAAGTTTCCAAAAATAGAAAGTTTCCAAAAATAGAAAGTTTCCAAAAATATAAAGTTTCAAAAAATAGAAAGTTACCAAAAATAGAAAGTTTCTAAAAATAGAAAGTTTCCAAAAATAGATTTACTGCTTAAAATAGATAAGTTTCTAAAAATAGAAAGTTTCCATAAATAGATTAGCTGCCTTAATTAAATAAGTTTCCATAAATAGATTAGCTGCCTTAAATAAATAAGTTTCTAAAAATAGTTGGTTTCCATAAATAAATTAGCTTCCTTATTTAATTAAGTTTCTAAAAATAGAAGTTTCTATAATTAGAAATAAGCTGGTTAAATAAGCTAAGTAAATAAGCCTAAGTGTTTTCATGATTATTTTCTAAGTCATATGATATATTGTATAGATTAATAATTATTTCATGTAATTTAATTAAACTATAGGTTATAATATTTAATTAAAGTATAACATATTTTAATTAAATATATTAAATACTTAGGTTAAAAATATGTATTATTAAATATTAATAATATAACCTAAGTCATGTTAATTAATTAATTATATCCATGGTTTTTTAAAATAATTAATTAATTATAAGTCTTAATAATATTAATACTTAGGTTAAAATAATTTCATGATTATTAATAATTAATTAACCTAAGTCATGTTATTAAATTAATCTCATCTTTTATTAATTTAATTTTAACATAAGTTTATAACATAAACAAAACTAACATAACCATGATCCGGATCTAAGCTTAAAAACATGAACCAGACATGAATTGACACCGTACCCCGAACCAAATTGGGGTACCCCCTTGCTGCCGTGGGACCCACACGCACCAACCAAGACCAAAATGGTCTTGGTGGTGTCGGCTAAGCAAACCGAAACCCCTTTGGGGTCGGTTGCAGCCTGCGGCCCAAAACAAAACACCCCTTAATCGACCCTCTGATTTAATTAATGATCAAAACATGTTAGATCTATGTTTAATTAATGTGTTTTTATAAAAAACATCCCATGTTCATCACTCATAAAAAGATTAATTAAAAAGAAAAGGTTTAAAAAGGTTTTACCGTATTCGTGGATCAAGGGAATGAAGAACAAACACGAACAAACAATAAATCAACAAGATCCAAGATAAAGGAATCACCTTGTTTGGTGATTTGTAGGTGGCGGCACAAAGAGGAGGAGAAAAGGGAGGGTTTAGGTTTTTCTTGAATCTTATGTAAAGTGATTTTGAGTAGTAAAAACTAATTAACCCCCTTTTAGTAAAAATTTGTAATGGGCTTGGCCCATTACTCTTGTTTGGCCGCGGGTAGGGACCCCCCGTGGGGTTCCCATACCTCTTTTCGTGTCTCGTTATTTAGTTAGTCGTTTGTGTTTAATTATGTTCGTGTTTTAAATGTTCTAGTTACGTAACTACCATAATCTAATATATTTAAATACGATCGTATTAAATATATATACGTAATTAATAATAGCTCGTGTTTTAATTACGCTCGTGATTTCGTGATCGCATGTTCGTGATTAATTATTGCTAAATAATTATTACGTGATCGTTCATATAAAATACTCATCGTGTTCTAACACGTACGTAATACGTAAACTCCTAACACGTAATCGTAATCATGCTATATTAGGAAAGTTTTTAACTAGTACGTACGATCCTAAGGGTACTATGCATGGTAAAAGCATGCGGGTTTTACAACTCTTCCCCCCTAAAAAGAATAATTCGTCCCCGAATTATAGATAAAGTAAACTGGAAAAGAAGAACATACCCGAATTCAAAATATGAAATGAGGGTAAGAAGCCCGGATAGACTCCTCCGTTTCCCAAGTGGCTTCCCGCTCGGTATGATCCCTCCATAGAGTTTTGACGAATGGAATCGTCTTCTTTCTCATGACTCGTTCTTGTCTGTCAAGAACTCGCTCGGGTTCTTCTATAAAAGTGAGATCTTCACGAATCTGTTCCAGTGGATACTGAACCATGTGAAGGGGATGATATTGGTACCCTCTGAGTAAGGACACATGGAACACATTGTGCACATGCGAAAGCTGCGGAGGTAACGCCAATCGGTAAGATACTTCACCGACTCGTTCAATGATATCAAACGGTCCGATGAAACGAGGACTGGGCTTCCCTTTAATCCCGAAGCGTCTAACACCACATGCCGACAAAACCTTAAGGAAGACGTGATCTCCTACGTTAAAGTGTAAATCCCTACGATGCTTATCGGCGTAACTCTTCAGACGTGACCGTGCCTCCTGAATTTTCTGCCTAGCTACTGCAATCTTCTCATTTGTCATCTCTATGATTTCTGGTCCTTCGAGTGTTCGCTCGTCAACCTGATCCCAGCAGATTGGGGCGCGACACTTTCTGCCATACAACATCTCAAATGGGGCACATTTGATGCTTGCGTGCCAGCTGTTGTTGTATGCAAACTCTACCAAACAGATGTATTCGTCCCAATCACCCGTCCATTCCAACGCACATGACCTCAACATATCCTCCAATGTCTGAATGGTTCGCTCTGACTGTCCGTCTGTTTGAGGATGAAAGCCGTGCTAAGCTTAAGTTGTGTACCCCAAGCTTTCTGCAGACTTTTCCAAACGCGCGAAGTGAATCGAGGATCTCTGTCTGAGACGATGCTGGATGGCGCACCGTGGAGTCTCATGATCTCTTGTCTATACGTATCTGCGAGTTTACTTACCGGATCTTCCTTGCGGATAGGTAAGAAATGAGCTGATTTGGTAAGTCGATCAACGATAACCCAAATCGCATCGTGCTTCCTTTTGGTAGGCGGAAGACCGATAACAAAATCCATGGTGATTTTGTCCCACTTCCACTCTGGAATATCTAACGATAAAAGGAGACCGCCAGATCGCTGATGCTCGATCTTAACCTGCTGGCAGGTAAGACATTTGGAGACGTAAGTGGCCACTTCCTGTTTCATACCACTCCACCAAAAGTACTGCTTGATGTCATGGTATATTTTAGTCGAACCAGGATGTAACGAGAATGGGAGCTATGAGCTTCAACTAATAAAGCTTCCCGGAGTTCTTGGTCATCAGGAACACAAAGTCTAGTGCCCTGCCATACGATACCATCTGCATCTACTCTGAATTCTGTCTGCTTCTCCAAATTCTGTATTATCGCCCAGATTTCTCCGTCATCCTTCTGAGCTTCCTTGATCTTAGATAGTAACTCGGGTTCTACTCTAAGATTAGCCCAGTAACCGTGCTGTCCACGTACCATGTACTCGATGTCTAGTCGCTCCAAGTCTCTTATGACTTCCTCTTCGATTCTAATGTCGTTGATCATTCCGGACTTCCTGCTAAGGGCATCTGCTACTACATTTGTCTTTCTGAGATGATACTGTAGATTAATGTCATAATCCTTCAACAGCTCTAACCATCTCCTTTACCTCATGTTCAATTCACGCTGAGTGAAGATATACTTCAAGCTCTTGTGGTCCGTGAAAATGTCACATGATTCTCCATATAAGTAGTGTCTCCATATCTTCAATGCAAACACGACTGCAGCAAGTTCCAGATCGTGTGTGGGGTAATTCTCATCATAAGGCTTAAGCTGCCATGAAGCGTACGCGATCACTTTCCCATGTTGCATGAGAACACAGCCAAGTCCCTTCCCCGATGCATCGCTGTAGATTTGAAATCCACCCGTACCAGATGGTAGAGCAAGAATAGGTGCAGATACTAGCTTCTGCTTCAGGTCTTCAAAGCTCTTCTCTCGATCTTCAGTCCAGACGAATTTCTCCCCTTTCCGCATCAGTTTGGTCAATGGTAGTGCTAGTCGGGAAAAGTTCTCCACGAACCTACGGTAATAGCCAGCTAAGCCTAAGAAACTGCGGACTTCCGTCGCCGATGTCGGCCTCGGCCACTTAGTAATGGCCTCAACCTTCGCTGGATCCATAGGGATTCCTTCTGCTGATACAATGTGACCTAAGAATGCCACCTTGTCTAACCAAAACTCACACTTGGAGAATTTAGCATACAACTGCTCCTGGAGAAGAATCTGTAATACCGTACGAAGATGGTCTTCGTGTTCCTCCTTGGACTTTGAGAAAATCAGGATGTCATCGATGAAAACAATGACGAACTTGTCCAAAAATTCATGGAAGATTCTGTTCATCAGATCCATGAATACTGCTGGAGCATTTGTCAGGCCAAATGGCATAACTACAAACTCGTAATGGCCATAACGGGTACGAAAGGCAGTCTTAGCGATGTCCTGCTCCTTGACCCGTAGCTGGTGATAGCCTGACCTAAGATCGATCTTGGAGAAGTGTTTGGCCCCTTGGAGTTGGTCAAACAGATCGTCAATGCGTGGCAGTGGATACCTATTCCGAATGGTAATCTTATTGAGCTCGCGATAGTCTATGCAAAGACGCATACTGCCGTCCTTCTTCTTAACAAACAAGACCAGTGCGCCCCATGGAGATGCGCTCGGTCGAATGAAACCTCGTTCAAGAAGTTCTTGCAGTTGATCCTTCAGCTCCTTCAGCTCTATGGGAGCCATGCGATAAGGAGCCTTGGAGATTGGTTCAGCTCCTGGAACCAGCTCGATACTAAATTCCACTTCTCGTGCAGGTGGTATGCCCGGAAGTTCTGCTGGAAACACGTCTTGGAATTCCGACACTATTGGTTGATCCTGAATCGATGGAGATTCAGCATCCATGTCGTGAACCGTAGCTAGATAACCCTCGCAGCCATGTGACAGTAGTGTACGCGCTTGCAGGGTGGATATGACTTGTACAGACCGTCCGGGTATGAACCCATTATGAATGTACTCTGGTGCATTGACATCACCGAAGATAACTCGATATGAATGGCAGTCTATGGTAGCATGATACTTGGATAGCCAATCCATGCCCAAAATCATGTCGAAGTCATTCATGTCCAGCGGAAGTGCGTCGACAGGTCGAACCTTATCATCAAATTCTAGGGGAAGACTCTTGTATACATGGGTGATTAATACAGAGTCCCTCAAAGGCGTGGAAATAGTAAGCCTATTTTCTAGTGGCAAGGGAGGCATCCTAATGTTCTTAGCATAAGCAGTAGAAATAACCGAGTGAGTAGCACCCGTATCGAAAAGAACATATGCAGCGCGACCATACATATACAAGATTCCAGTGATAGTACCTGTAGACTTGTTGGCCTGGTCTCGAGATGTCGTGTAGACACGCCCGACAGTAGGAGGCGGCTTGGTATCAGCATGTCCCGATGTACCCTCCATCTCGCCCTTACGGTAATCCTTTATAATATGGCCAGGAAGACCACACTTGAAGCACGCATCAGTATTACGGCGACATGGTCCTGGGTGCCTACGGTGGCAAGTAGAGCAAAGAGGATGAGTGTATCCTCCAGCAGGTGCTCTGGCTGGCTGAGGACCTGATAAAACATTTTACATGAGACATAATAGTTGGGTACAAAGGCCAAAGCGAATAATCGTAAGATTAAATACCAGTGATAGCTGGACTGCTAGGCTGCAAACCTCTTTGGTTCTGGTCCCTACCGTTTCCATGGTTCCAGGTAGAAGTTTGCTAAAGTGTCAGATTATGAGTTATAACATAAAACATAAGGAATTTCGTAAGTATTAGGACCTGCTGTTACTGGATTGCCCGACGTTGTTACGGCAATTGTCATTACCGCCACGCCTATCCGTAGCAGAACGGTCGTTAGTCTGACCGTTTCCCTTGGGCTGGTGAGGCTGCTGCTGAGTAGCCGGATGAGACCGGTCCCCAGTTTTCTGCCTGGAAGATACAGTTAAAGAGATGAATAGTTGACATATGGAAAGTATACGAATCGGTCATCGCTTGAATACGAATGTTTTACCTCTTGTCGTGTCTTTCAGCTTCCCCGAACTCATCCCTCTCCTGCAGCATCTCCAGTTTACTTGTTGCATCTGCTACTTGTGCTACCGTATCCAACGGAGCACCTGATTGGTTATTTGCAATCCTTGGATTAAGAGCCCAACGAAAATGTATTGCTTGTTCTTCAGTGGTGCCCGCAGCTGCTCTCAGGACACCAGTATAGCGAAGGAAACGCTGCATGAAGTCATTGCTGTCTTCGTCAGGTCACTGTCTGAGGCTATAGTATTCCCTCATGAGCCGATTCCTTCCTTCCATGGGAAAGATGTTAGGCGGGGGAGGATAACCGTCGTTATGAAGAAGAGCGTCTTGCATTTCTGCATCAGCAGCTGCAAATATTGCCCAGATATCGTTTGCGTTTGCCATCTGACAGTATGACATAAAACATATGATTAAACAGTTCAAAACATAAAATATAAATATATATACATGAAAAAAAATTTATACTAAAAATCTCACGAGAAAAATTTTATGCAAGGAAATTTTTGTATATGAATGCATGATGCAGTTTTATGAAAACTTAGTATGCTCGAGAGTGAACGCCTCTGGTCAGTTCACCCAAAACAAAAGACATAGCGAGGGGACGCCTATGGGTCGGTCACAAATCTAAAAGTTTCGATAAAACACATGCGACTAAATAGGGCCAGTCATGTACCAACCATTACTTAGTCAAAAACCCTGTAACAATGACATGTATATGTATGCTTAAAAATGATGAATGCATGAAAACAACTGTCAGTTCTAGGAAGACCGTAGTGACTACCCACTAATCACAGGTCATATTTGAGAGCCTACAGGTCGAAGCCTTGGCTCTGATACCATAATTGTAACACCCCATTTTGGAAATGGAAATATCACAGTAATTATGGCATGTCATCAAAGCATACAAGGTAAAATGTCTAAACATTACTTGACCAAATAAAGGAAAATACCGGAATCAAACATCGGTAGTCCAAAAGTAAAGCTCATCACACACAAACATAGTATAGAAAAAGAAAAGGACTAAACAATGTCCAAAGCATAAGTATCATAAAGAAAAGAAATGCATAATGTAAAGAAGGCTAGACAGCTTCCAGTCCATATGCACGTACTCTTAGTGTCTACGAGCGTCCCTGAGTACCTGCCATTTTGGGAACATAGAAAAGGAAAACGGCTGAGCAATACGCTCAGTGCACGGATGTACAATAAAGCATGAATAGGATAAGCATATATCATAATAACAGCGGAAGAAACTAAGTCCCGAGTAACCTGGTTAAGTCTTAATAAAACTGGTTTTATAGTTTGAAAGTCTTATGTTTATCTTATAAAAGTTGTTTATCATATTTTACCATTTAGCCAATATAGGTCATGAAAATCCACCGTGCATGAATAATTGGAGGGGGTGACCTCATCATGCAAATTAGAGGGGCTGCCTCTAATTTAATATACTGGTTTTGTGGGTAGGAGGGATCAGCTCCTTGTGAAGGATGCAAGGCACACACCACATTCACCATGTAATCCTGAATAAAAACGTGTAACTAGGATGCACCCATACGCCCCACATGATAAATATAAATATATGGCCAAAAGCTGAAGGGACGCCACGAGCAATCACTCTGCCGTGGTGAAGTCATAACATCAGTGCCTCTAATGTTATGGTTATGGTACCTCCATAACTAAGTGAAACTGGTCATGCATGTATATGGCTATAGGTAATCATATTTAAACATAAGCAATCAAACTCATACTTATACTACGGGAAAACAGTTGGCTGCATACGGGGAAATCCTAATAAGGAAAGAATGTCCATACTGAAAGGACGGGAATCCGTACCTTATGTCCAGTGAACGAGAACGATGAACTGCGAGAATCCTACTTCCGAAACACTAGTGCTACATAAATACGTACATGAAATAAGTATCTGCTTACTAATACATAGCTGGTTTTATGTCATGTCTTAGCTTATTTTATATGTTCTTACTATGTTTTACTGTTTAAAGCCTTAAATTGTATTAAATCTTATATTCTGCCTACTCTGATTAAGTATTTCTGGTATTTCATGTGTTATTATACTTACCGTGTAATAATAAGTAACTTTCCAAAAATAGCAGGTTTCCTAAAATAGAAAGTTTCCAAAAATAGAAAGTTTCCAAAAATAGAAAGTTTCAAAAAATAGAAAGTTACTAAAAATAGAAAGTTTCCAAAAATAGAAAGTTTCCAAAAATAGATTTACTGCTTAAAATAGATAAGTTTCCATAAATAGATTAGCTGCCTTAATTAAATAAGTTTCCATAAATAGATTAGCTGCCTTAAATAAATAAGTTTCTAAAAATAGCTGGTTTCCATAAATAAATTAGCTGCCTTATTTAATTAAGTTTCTAAAAATAGAAGTTTCTATAATTAGAAATAAGCTGGTTAAATAAGCTAAGTAAATAAGGCTAAGTGTTTTCATGATTATTTTCTAAGTCATATGATATATTGTATAGTTTAATAATTATTTCATGTAATTTAATTAAAATATAGGTTATAATATTTAATTCAAGTATAACATGTTTTAATTAAATATATTAAATACTTAGGTTAAAAATATGTATTATTAAATATTAATAATATAACCTAAGTCATGTTAATTAATTAATTATATCCATGGTTTTTAAAATAATTAATTAATTATAAGTCTTAATAATATTAATACTTAGGTTAAAATAATTTCATGATTATTAATAATTAATTAACCTAAGTCATGTTATTAAATTAATCTCATATTCTATTAATTTAATTTTAACATAAGTTTATAACATAAACAAAGCTAACATAACCATGATCCGGATCTAAGCTTAAAAACATGAACCGGACATGAATCAACACCGTACCCCGAACCAAATCAGGGTACCCCCTTGCTGCCGTGGGACCCACACGCACCAACCAAGACCAAAATGGTCTTGGTGGTGTCGGCTAAGCAAACCGAAACCCCTTTGGGGTCGGTTGCAGCCTGCGGCCCAAAACAAAACACCCCTTAATCGACCCCCTGATTTAATTAATGATCAAAACATGTTAGATCTATGTTTAATTAATGTGTTTTTATAAAAAACATCCCATGTTCATCATTCATAAAAAGATTAATTAAAAAGTAAAGGTTTAAAAAGGTTTTACCGTATTCGTGGATCAAGGGAATGAAGAACAAACACGAACAAACAATAAATCAACAAGATCCAAGATCAAGGAATCACCTTGTTTGGTGATTTGTAGGTGGCGGCACAAAGAGGAGGAGAAAAGGGAGGGTTTAGGTTTTTCTTGAATCTTCTGTAAAGTGATTTTGAGTAGTAAAAACTAATTAACCCCCTTTTAGTAAAAATTTGTAATGGGCTTGGCCCATTACTCTGGTTTGGCCGCGGGTAGGGACCCCCCCGTGGGGTTCCCGTACCTCTTTTCGTGTCTCGTTATTTAGTTAGTCGTTTGTGTTTAATTATGTTCGTGTTTTAAATGTTCTCGTTACGTAACTACCATAATCTAATATATTTAAATACGCTCGTATTAAATATATATACGTAATTAATAATAGCTCGTGTTTTAATTACGCTCGTGATTTCGTGATCACATGTTCGTGATTAATTATTGCTAAATAATTATTACGTGATCGTTCATATAAAATACTTATCGTGTTCTAACACGTACGTAATACGTAAACTCCTAACACATAATCGTAATCATGTTATATTAGGAAAGTTTTTAACTAGTACGTACGATCCTAAGGGTACTATGCATGGTAAAAGCATGCGGGTTTTACAGATGATACCATTCTTTCTTAATGCGTCAGTATGATACCCTTGTGTTGGAAATTCACTTTATGTGACGACATTTTGGAATTCCCATTAGTTATCATAGTCACACACGCAAGTACTAGACTAGGAAACTATGTATAGTTTAGGTATGTGTGTGACTATAAATACCCCTCTAAGGCTTTCAATGAGGGGTTGAGTTTTGTGTTTTTTTCTTTCATTTTATACATTTGCCTTTCTCTCTCTAGGAACACCTACTCCCTCTCACTCTCTCTCTAACATTGGCTACCATCTACTTCCACCGGATCATAGATTATAGCAAACCCTCAATTGGCATCAGAGCCGACGGTTCAATCTTTGGATCGGTTACGCTTTTGTTTAATCCGGTGATCTATATATTAGTCATTTATTCTCGTGTGTCTCAAAATATTTTTTGTTTTTGTCTCGTATTTCTGATTTTGTCACTGGTTTTGATGTTTTATCATTTTCATATCTGGTATTGTCTTTTTCTTTTCTCGATTATATCCTTCATTAGCTGGATTCAAAATCTGCCCAAAAATATCTGTTCGTCAAAAGTCTATTATTATTTTTTATGGTTCACTTTTCAGAATATAACAGAATAATCACAAGGACGACTTCTAGAGCTCATTGATGTTGCTTATTTCGTGGTTTATGTGGTGTCATGTGCTTATATGTGGTTTAACAGTAGTTTTCTAGGTTTCTCTTGTGTTGTTTTGAAGAAGATCAGCCGAGAAAACACAAATCCAAAATCATGGAAAAAAGGACAGATGGACAAGATTTTATTCATGCCGAGAATGTGCATTATTTGGTCATGCTGAGAATGTGCATTTTTACTCATGCCGAGAATGTGTAGTTTTATCATGCCGAGAATGTGCATTGTTATTCATGTCGAGAATGTGCCGTTTTTATCATGCCGAGAATGTGCATTCTTATTCATGCCGAGAATCTGTATTTTTTGTCATGCCGAAAATGTGTAACAATTTGGGATCACTAGATCTACACATTAGCCAACATCACAATCAGCCAACATCTTCCAATCAATCCAGCACCGACTCGATCTACCTATTCCCTTCGTCTCAATTAGTCAATATTGTAGCTCACCCCATTCAATCTCAATAACATCTAAAATGACTCGAATAAAAAATAAAAAATTAAAATGATCTCAATTATTTTTCGTGTTTTGCCAGGGCATGTCAAGATCTATTAAGATCATCACGAGAAAAATATATCATCATCGATGTATAATTGAATTTCGAATGTAAAGAAGGATTGATAACAATTATGTTTCAATCAACGCTTTGTTTCGATCTACCAACTCAAAACGAGAACCAAATCGACATGCAATCACATGAAATTACCTACCCGAGGTGTGAGACCCCTAGAATCTGACATTGAACAACTAGGCAACGAGGGGGTAACACGTCATAGTACAAGAAACAATGAATTACAGTTGACACAAAGTTGACGTAGTAAAAACATTTACATTACATCATAAAAGATCAGAGTTTTACTACAAAGGTCCCAGAGTTTTATAAGCGGAAATCTATTATTTCATCATGATTTATAACATATGGTTGCTAAAAAGATAGAATAAGCTTCTGACAGTTTTTACTAAAACAGTCTTTTAAAAGCATCACAAAAATCTCCAAGCTGCGATAATATTCTGCGGGCTCTCATCCAAGCAAAGCTAAGTAATAATACCTGAGATTAAACATGTAAAATCGTCAACATAAAGTTGATTGATATTCATAGGTTTAGCCATAAAGGTGTGGAACACAAGCATTTATTTATAAACACGAATTAGGAAAAATGGTTACGTATAGTAACCATCGTCTGAAATTATTATTATTATTGCAGTTCAGTTCATGAACCAAAGCTTAACTTAATGTAAGTTCCTCTAGGGAGTATTCAGCCTAAATACTCAAGTATAAACAAATATTAGTGCGTCAAGGTAATCGGGACAGGAATAGTCAATCCCGATGGATCCACCCACAATATTAGCGCTTCGCACAATGCACACAGGATAATTAACGGTTCATGATCAGGAGTGTAACACCCATTTTGATAATGGAATGTCACGCGTAATTATGGCGTGTCATCAAAGCATACAAGGATAAATGTATAAAACATTACATGACCATAGGGATAACCGGAATCAAACATCGGTTCCCAAACATAAGCCCAAAACACAATAAAGCAAAAGAAATGAATGAAAGACTAAACAAGCATAAGTATATGAAGGCAAAAAGGAAAAGAAGTCTCTGGCAGCTTCCATCCTATGCACGTCCTCCAATTTCTCGAGTCTTTCCTAGGGTACCTGCCATTTTGGGACATGGAAAGGAAAGTAACGGCTGAGCAAAACGCTCAGTGCACGGATATAGACATAGTATAAGTGACTAAAACATAATAGAGACTTAATAGCAGCGGAAATGTATAAGTCCTGGAAAACCTGGAACATATTCATAAAACTGGTTTTATAATTTGAAACGCCTTATGTTTATCTTATGAAAACTGTTTAACATATTTTACCATTAGCCAATATAGGTCATGAAAATCCACCGTGCATGAATACTTGGAGGGGTGACCTCATCATGCAAATTAGAGGGGCTGCCTCTAATTTAATATACTGGTTTTTAGGTAGGAGGGATCAGCTCCTTGTGAAGGATGCAAGGCACACACCACATTCACCATGAAATCCTGAATAAAACATGTAACTAGGATGCACCCATACGCCCCACATGATAAATATAAATAAATGGCCAAAAGCTGAAGGGACGCCATGAGCAATCACTCCGCTGTGGTGAAGTCATAACATCAGTGCCTCTAATGTTATGGTTATGGTACCTCCATAACTAGGTGAAACTGGTCATGCATGTATATGGCTATAGGTAATCTTAACTAAACATAAGCAATCAAATACATAACTTATACTACGGGAAAACAGTTGGCTGCATACGGGGAATCCTAATAAGGAAAGAATGTCCATACTGAAAGGACGGGAATCCGTACCTTATGTCCAGTGAACGAAGAAGACGAACTGAGAGGAATCCTACTTCCGAATCACTAGTGCTACATAAATACATACATGAATAAGTATCTGCTTACTAAATACGTAGCTGGTTTTACGTCATGTCTTAGCTTATTTTATGTGTTCTAACCATGTTTTACTGTTTTAAAGCCTTAAATTGTGTTCTATCTTATATTCTGTTTAATCTGATTAAGTATTTTTGGTATTTCATGTGTTATTATACTTACTGTGTAATAATAAGTAACTTTCCAAAAATAGCAAGTTTCCTAAAATAGAAAGTTTCCAAAAATAGAAAGCTTCCAAAAATAGAAAGTTTCCAAAAATAGAAAGTTTCCAAAAATAGAAAGTTTTCAATAATAGAAAGTTACCAAAAATAGAAAGTTTCCAAAAATAGATTTACTGCTTAAAATAGATAAGTTTCTAAAAATAGAAAGTTTCCATAAATAGATTAGCTGCCTTAATTAAACAAGTTTCCATAAATAGATTAGCTGCCTAAAATAAACAAGTTTCTAAAAATAGAAGGTTTCCATAAATAGATTAGCTGCCTTATTTAATTAAGTTTCTAAAAATAGAAAGTTTTCATAATTAGAAATAAGCTGGTTAAATAAGCTAAGTATATAAGCCTAAGTGTTTTCATGATTATTTTCTAAGTCATATGATATAATGTATAGTTTAATAATTATTTCATGTAATTAAATTATACTATAGGTTAAAATATTTAATTAAAGTATAACATGTTTTTAATCAAATAAGTTAAATACTTAGGTTAAAATATGTATTATTATATATTAATAATATAACCTAAGTCATGTTAATTAATTAATCATATCCATGGTTTTAAAATAATTAATTAATTATAAGTCTTACATATACAAAATACTTAGGTTAAAATAATTTCATGATTATAATAATTAAAATAACCTAAGTCATGTTATTAAATTAATCATATCATTTTATTAATTTAATTTTAACATAAGATCATAAACATAAAAAAAAACTAAACATACACCATGAACCGGATCTAAGCTAAAAACAATGAACCGGACATGAAATCGACACCGTACCCCGAACCAACTCGGGGTACCCCGTGTTTTTCTGCTGCCGTGGGACCCACACGCACCAACCAAGACCGTATGGTCTTGGTGGTGGTCGGCTTGGCCAAACCGAGACCCCTTCGGGTTCGGTGCAGCCTGCGGCAAAAAACAAACACCCCTTAAAACACTCTTTTGATTTTATTTAACACCAAATCATGTTAGATCCATGTTTAATTATTAGGTTTTTGGTAAAAAAACATCACATGTTCTTGATTTATAAAAAGATTAAATCCAAAGAAAAGATTTAAAAAGGATTTACCGAATTCGTGGATCAAAAGGATGAAGAACAAACATGATCACCAACTTAATTTCCAAGATCCAAGATCACAAACCACCTCCTTGTGGTGTTCTTAGGGTGGCGGCCAAAATAGAAGAGAGAGGAGGGTTTTAGATTTTTTCTAAAATCTTTTGTAAAACTAAAAATGAGTAGTGTAAGAAATATTTAACCCCTTTTAGTAAAAATTGATGGGCTAAGCCCATCCTCCCTCCTAAATTTCGTGGTAATGGGGCCCACAAGGGGTAACCCGAATGTTTTTCCGTGTCTGAAATATTTGTGTGTTCTCGTGTTCTCGTGTTCGTGTTTTACGTGTTCTCGTTAAATATTAACCGTGACTTAATATATTTATTTGTGTTCGTAATAAATATATCTACGTAATTAATATTAGCTCGTGATTAAATTACGTTCATGATCGCATGTTCGTGATTATTTATTGTCAAATAATTATTGCGTGCTCATGCGTAGTAAATACTTATCGTGTTCTAACACGTACGTAATACGTAAAATCCTAACACGTAATCTTAATCATGCTATTATAGGAAAGTTTTAATCTAGTACCTACGATCTTAAGGGTACTATTCATGATAAAAGCATGCGGGTTTTACAACTCTTCCCCCCTAAAAAGAATAATTCGTCCCCGAATTATAGATAACGTAACTGAAAGAGAAACATACCCGAATCAAACTGAGAGGGTATGTAAGATAAATTGACGTGCTGGTGACCTGGCAGAAAGAACGCGGAACGTGACATGTCTTAAAAGGACATGGAACGTGACGTGGCTGAACGGACATATCTAATTGATAAGTGAAAAACGGATAAAAGTCCGGATGAACTTGTCCGTTTCCAAGTGACCTCCCTCTTGGAACGGTTCCTTCAGAAGATCTTGACGCAAATGATAAATCTTGGTCCTCCTGACCTTGACTTGGAATACGAAGAAATTCTTGGTTATCAACGGAAGGTAGATCCCCTAAATTCGATCGAGGAAAACAAGAGTTAACGTGCTAGGGTAACTGAAACATTATGATGCAAGACAATCTGACTTAACTGATAATTGAAACGATGCGCGAGACATAAAGAAACGTAGTACGTGAAAAATTTTGAAGGTGATACGTGAAATTTTTTTAACGTGCTACGTGGAGATATGGCGAGTGTAGTATGAGTAAACATATCGTGATCCATGATACGTGTAACATATCTTGATCATGATATGAGGAACGTGGAATGAACATGACATGTGAAACATATCGTGATCATAGAATACAATGGCGGTAACGCCAAACGCTACAAGGTGAGGCATAGAATATGACGAGAAACGTCTATCTGAGGATAGTGAGTTATACTAAACTTGGGTCTGGTCTCTCAAGTTCTTGCAAAACTTCCCCATAATGAAAAAAAATGAACGTAAAATCGTAAGCCAAGATACGATCTTAAACGTGAATAGTGTCATGAGCGCGAGCGCGAAAGCAAGACGTGGAATTAGAATGAAGACGTGAAGTAAATAAGGAGTACAAATGCGAATCTTTGTCTGACCCGATAGCTGAGGGATTACCAAGTGGTCGGATGAGCCTTGGCTGGAACATGTCCGATCAATCTGTTGGTTCTGCGATCCTTGTGGATGTAAGGATTCTGCAGACTTGATCAAACTATTTGCAATAACCCAGATAGCATCATGCTTCTTCTGAGTTTGTATTAATCTGGTAACCAAAATCCATGGAGATCTTGTCCCATTTAATTTCACAATTTCAGATGATGAAAAACATCCCAGTCTGTTGGTGTCCTATCTTAACCTGTCGGTATGTCAGGTACTTAGATATGAACGTAAGTGTATCTTGCTTCGTAGAACTTGATACATAGGAGTTTGCGAAACTCCGAGTCTCTGAATCTAGACTTCTCCTAGCGTAGGATTTTCTAGAACACCTAATGTAGTGTAGGGTTCTCTCCTTTACGCATAAGCTGAGTCATGGTAAGATTAACCGTAGAAACCCATGTGATTCAGCGTGTCACTGTAATCAAATAGAATTGATATTGGACAATTTCTAGGGTAAAATTTCTCTTGTCATAGAATTTGCAACATAGTGCAGATATGGTCTTCCTGTTCTTCTCTGGGCTTAAAGGAAATCAGGTTATCCTTAATGAAAACACTGATGAATTTGCTATGAGTTCATGGAAACTCATTCCTATAATGCCGTTGGAGCATTGATGAGACTAAATCAAAATCATAAATCTAGCATGACCGAGTCGTGTACGAATAGCAGTCATGGACATATCCTGCTTTTTCACTCGTCACTGTTGGCAGCATGATCATGAGTTCGATCTTGGAAAAGTGATTAACACTATAAGGTCGATTGGACATGTTGTCAATATGTGGAGGAGGATAACGGTCATGAATGGTGATTTGTTTACGCCGACGGTAGTCGACACATAATCTCATGGTACCGTCCTTCTCCTTGTAAGTTCTTCTGGAATGTATGGGAAGATTTTGGAATAATCAACTGGCTATGCGTCAAAGACTTCAGTGATCGTGTCTTACTGACAGCTAGAAAATTTTAGCGACCATGGCTAACAACGCACATGCTTGTAAGCATAGATAATTTGTGCCGATTTTCCCGATGGAAAATCAAGCTGAATGTATTCAGGAGCCTGAACATTACTGTACATAATTATGAATCGTAGCATGGTGTGCTGTTCATAGTACATAATTAGGATAAAATTCATCTCGTGTCTGTCCGAGGAAATGCGTTAGCAGCTTGGATTTCATCATTAAGATGAAGGAAAACCTTCGTATACGTGGGAATACGAAAGGCGTCCTTCATGGTCATGAATATATGAAATATGGTGAAAGAAATGAAAGTGACCTCGGCAACGTGACAGTTCTCACTGATGCGCCAGTAATGGTATTGAAATTCTTGTGGCCTGATTAATACATGGCACAACCAAATGGATATACCCTTGGAGGATACCCTTAATTTCTTAGACATGTTTCATAGTTGGACGTGAGTCATGTGTCTTGACTCGTGTCTTGGAACTATAAGTATGACATATGTCTTGACTGGTGTCTTGACATGTGTCTTCAGAAAGTATACGTGAGACATGTGTCTTGACTGGTATCTTGACATGTGTCTCGAGACGTAACTCAATAGAACTACAATATTAGGTTATTATGCCAGACTTGGCAGATCGGTTGGACTACTAATCCTTGTATTTCTGGTCACGTCCGTGGCCAAAGTTTTGGTTGCGATTTCTAGGATAGTTGTTGTCATAGTAGTGGTTACTACCGTCCTGTCTGTCAGTTCCATGATGGTCATTCTCATGACCGTGGTTCATGTAACTATTCAGCTGAGTGGCCGGCTGGTACCGGTTTGCACTCATATGGCTGAAATGACAGCCGAATGACGTGTGAAATGTAACTAAGAATTAGGGACAATGATTGATGGAAATCGTCTGATGGTGAAGCATCTTCTCGTCCAATTGCTTTGCTCCGACGCCTTTGTCTTCGTCTTGTAGGATCTGCAGGTTGTGAACAGCATCCGCATCTCGTAGCGTCTCCGAACGTCAGCAACATCAACCTTTAGTAACATCTCCAAGTTATGAGCGGCATCAACAATCTTGTAGAATATTAGCAATAGAAAATACGCCTGAGATGATTCAAAATCGACTAGCGAATACTCGTGAAGTATTGCAAGTGGAATACAAATGGATTAAGGTACATGTAATACACATGGAATACGGTACGTGGAGTACACGTGGAATGCACATGAAATGATCGGTATGGGGTCGATCATTTTTCATGATTTAAGGAAAGTATACCGGTTAAACGGTTAGGAAAACCATCATGATACCCTGGCAGTATTAGCATAGACATCATTCTGGTTATAACGGAAACGTTAAAGTGTGGTTACACAAAAATTCAACGATGCTTTGCATGACATCATGATTAATGAAAACCAACCATGACTATCATGAAAGCATGATTCAATGAAATCTAACAATGTCTTGCAGGACAACATAAATAACAAAAGAGGCGTAAAACATAATCAACATGAAGACGGAATTATCATAAAGAAACATGAAACCATCTACCACGAAGAAGTGTATAACATAATCAGCATGAAACTGAAGTTAACCATGACAGTATGAAAACATACTTGACATAAAAACATAATAACTTATGAGGGGACATGAAAAAATTTTATGCCAATTTAAATCATGAGAAAAATTTTATGCCTGAAAAACAGTGCATGAATGCGTAATGTAGTTTATAAAACCTTTATATGTGCGAGCGAACGCCTATGGGTCGGTTCCAAAACAAAAGACATGGCGAGGGGACGCCTATGGGTCGGTCCCAAAGTTAAAAGTTTCGATAAAAGCACATGCGACTAAATAGGGCCAGTCCTTTACCAACCATTACTTAGTCATAATCCCTGCAACAATGATACATGAAACATAAATAAATGAAACTCATTTGTCAATACTTATCAGAAAAAAATTTATGTGACTAATTATGAACTACTGGGGTTCAGTCCACATAGCCACAGTTCACGAGGGACATTATGCATGAAACAATGACACATAACAAAATATGAATGACGGTTGTCCATCCATATTAGTAAAACAATATCGATGAAAACATCAAGGTTAAAACCTCAAGGTGCTGAAAACATCATGGTTAAAACAACAATGCGCTGAAAACATCAATACGTAGAATAACAGACGTTGGCTTAGGAAGCTCCTGGTGACTACCCACTAGTCACAGGTCGAGTTTTAGAGCCTACAGGTCGAAGCCTTGGCTCTGATACCATAATTGTAACACCCCATTTTGATAATGGAATGTCACGCGTAATTATGGCGTGTCATCAAAGCATACAAGGATAAATGTATAAAACATTACATGACCATAGGGATAACCGGAATCAAACATCGGTTCCCAAACATAAGCCCAAAACACAATAAAGCAAAAGAAATGAATGAAAGACTAAACAAGCATAAGTATATGAAGGCAAAAAGGAAAAGAAGTCTATGGCAGCTTCCATCCTATGCACGTCCTCCAATTGCTCGAGTCTTTCCTAGGGTACCTGCCGTTTTGGGACATGGAAAGGAAAGTAACGGCTGAGCAAAATGCTCAGTGCACGGATATAGACATAGTATAAGTGACTAAAACATAATAGAGACTTAATAGCAGCGGAAATGTATAAGTCCTGGAAAACCTGGAACATGTTCATAAAACTGGTTTTATAATTTGAAAAGCCTTATATTTATCTTATGAAAACTGTTTAACATATTTTACTATTAGCCAATATAGGTCATGAATATCCACCGTGCATGAATACTTGGAGGGGTGACCTCATCATGCAAATTAGAAGGGCTGCCTCTAATTTAATATACTGGTTTTTGGGTAGGAGGGATCAGCTCCTTGTGAAGGATGCAAGGCACACACCACATTCACCATGAAATCCTGAATAAAACATGTAACTAGGATGCACCCATACGCCCTACATGATAAATATAAATAAATGGCCAAAAGCTGAAGGGACGCCACGAGCAATCACTCCACCGTGGTGAAGTCATAACATCAATGCCTCTAATGTTATGGTTATGGTACCTCCATAACTAGGTGAAACTAGTCATGCATGTATATGGCTATAGGTAATCTTGACTAAACATAAGCAATCAAACACATAACTTATACTACGGGAAAACAGTTGGCTGCATACGGGGAATCCTAATAAGGAAAGAATGTCCATACCGAAAGGACGGGAATCCGTACCTTATGCCCAGTGAACGAAGAAGACGAACTGAGAGGAATCCTACTTCCGAATCACTAATGCTACATAAATACATACATGAATAAGTATCTGCTTACTAAATACGTAGCTGGTTTTACGTCATGTTTTAGCTTATTTTATGTGTTCTTACCATGTTTTACTGTTTTAAAGCCTTAAATTGTGTTCTATCTTATATTCTGTTTAATCTGATTAAGTATTTCTGGTATTTCATGTGTTATTATACTTATTGTGAAATAATAAGTAACTTTCCAAAAATAGCAGGTTTCCTAAAATAGAAAGTTTCCAAAAATAGAAAGTTTTCAAAAATAGAAAGTTTCCAAAAATAGAAAGTTTCAAAAAATAGAAAGTTACCAAAAATAGAAAGTTTCCAAAAATAGATTTACTGCTTAAAATAGATAAGTTTCTAAAAATAGAAAGTTTCCATAAATAGATTAGCTGCCTTAATTAAACAAGTTTCCATAAATAGATTAGCTGCCTGAAATAAATAAGTTTCTAAAAATAGAAGGTTTCCATAAATAGATTAGCTGCCTTATTTAATTAAGTTTGTAAAAATAGAAAGTTTCCATAATTAGAAATAAGCTGGTTAAATAAGCTAAGTATATAAGCCTAAGTGTTTTCATGATTATTTTCTAAGTCATATGATATAATGTATAGTTTAATAATTATTTCATGTAATTAAATTAAACTATAGGTTAAAATATTTAATTAAAGTATAACATGTTTTTAATTAAATAAGTTAAATACTTAGGTTAAAATATGTATTATTATATATTAATAATATAACCTAAGTCATGTTAATTAATTATTCATATTCATGGTTTTAAAATAATTAATTAATTATAAGTCTTACATATACAAAATACTTAGGTTAAAATAATTTCATGATTATAATAATTAAAATAACCTAAGTCATGTTATTAAATTAATCATATCATTTTATTAATTTAATTTTAACATAAGATCATAAACATAAAAAAACTAAACATACACCATGAACCGGATCTAAGCTAAAAACAATGAACCGGACATGAAATCGACACCGTACCCCGAACCAACTCGGGGTACCCGTGTTTTTCTGCTGCCGTGGGACCCACACGCACCAACCAACACCGTATGGTCTTGGTGGTGGTCGGCTTGGCCAAACCGAGACCCCTTCGGGTTCGGTGCAGCCTGCGGCCAAAAACAAACACCCCTTAAAACACTCTTTTGATTTTATTTAACACCAAATCATGTTAGATCCATGTTTAATTATTAGGTTTTTGTAAAAAAACATCACATGTTCTTGATTTATAAAAAGATTAAATCAAAAGAAAAGATTTAAAAAGGATTTACCAAATTCATGGATCAAAAGGATGAAGAACAAACACGATCACCAACTTAATCTCCAAGATCCAAGATCACAAACCACCTCCTTGTGGTGTTCTTAGGGTGGCGGCCAAAAGATAAGAGAGAGGAGGGTTTTAGGGTTTTTCTAAAATCTTCTGTAAAACTAAAAATGAGTAGTGTAAGAAATATTTAACCCCTTTTAGTAAAAATGATGGGCTAAACCCATTCTCCCTCCTAAATTTCATGGTAATGGGGCCCACAAGGGGTAACCCGAATGTTTTCCGTGTCTAAAATATTGGTGTGTTCTCGTGTGTTCTCGTGTTTGTATTTTACGTGTTCTCGTTAAATATTAACCGTGACTTAATATATTTATTTGTGTTCGTAATAAATATATCTACGTAATTAATATTAGCTCGTGGTTAAATTTCGTTCATGATTTCATGATCGCATGTTCGTGATTATTTATTGTCAAATAATTATTGCGTGCTCATGCGTAGTAAACACTTATCGTGTTCTAACACGTACGTAATACGTAAAATCCTAACACGTAATCTTAATCATGCTATAATAGGAAAGTTTTAATCTAGTACGTACGATCTTAAGGGTACTATTCATGATAAAAGCATGCGGGTTTTACAAGGAGAGAAAACTCAAGGCTAGACTAAAAAGCAATAATAATATCAAAAGTCTAGAAATCATACACGTTCTGGATAACATACAAGTTCTAGATAACATACAGTTTTTAAATGGTTATGTTCCACCATGTAAAATCTCACCCCGTGTTTAGAAACCATGTATAAGTAAAAAAGGGCTATGAACTCACCTTAGCCACGAGGTAAGTCAATCATGGTACTCAGCAACTGAGTAGAAATAATGGTAGTGAGACGATCACCGACGATATGGATGCCCGGGGAAACACGAAACCGCATCCTATCACAATAAGGCGCGCGTTAAGACTCGAACTCAAATATCGATATACACCAAATATAATATGACTCAAATGTTTTCAAAGTATTCATGTTTCAAAATCATTGACACGAACCAAATGAATTCATACTAACCCATTTATTCAACAATTCCCTTTTAAACACTTGTATACCTGAAATTAACCCGTCATAAGACGCCAAGTCAACGCAAGTCAAACTATCCCTTAACCTTATTCAGACCAGTAGCTAAGTCATTTATATAATGACTAAGCACTTGTGTAAGTCACCATGTCCAATAGTGAATACTCATACTCACTCAACACAAGCATTGAACTATGTGTCCAAAATAAAATCAGCAAGTACACCACAAATGTACACACCGATCTACCCTATCTAGACTTGTCCGTTTTAGATGAAACTTGGTGTCAAGGTTACTTATAACCTTTATAAGACCTCACCAAAATTTGAGACAAAGTTCACACTTGAAAATCCATCAGCTCGACACTTTACTCGACTCTAAATTTGGGACATATTGTATACTTGTTTTATAAAACCGTTCATGCCGCTTTAAAAGTACTATCTTGACAATCCGCCTTTTAAAACCATTACTAGACTCATCAAATTAAGTTTATAGACTTTGAAAACCAGTAGTACTGATAGGTGTGAAAACACCCATCCTTTTACCACTTAACTATAATAATAACCAAGCCAAAACGTGTATTTTATGTCGTAAATGTCAGAATTATGCGTGGTTTGTGTTTTTGTTGTGATTTAGGACCAAAATGTGAAAAGGGAAGAAAACACGGGCTTTCACAGGATTTTATCAAAGAAAAGACAAAAGACGAAGTCAAAAGATCAAGAGTGCAAAAAGAACGGAAGTCCAAGACCTATTCTGAAGATTTATCGAAGAAAAAGTCTAAAGACGGAAGTTTAATGAAGTCGAAGAACCAAGTCTAATTAAAGAAAAAAATTATAAGACGAGTTCAATTTATATCGACAAATCCCGAGACGACGTCGAGAAAGACAAAGAATTTAAATCGAGTCGAGACAAGAAGAAAGAATGAAGAAAGCATCAACATTTTACTCCTCCTATAAATATCCTCCTAATGTGTCATTAGGAGGTGGTTAGATAATTTTAGATAGTTTTAATTTGTGTAAGGTAATTAGGAATAGCTTAATATTACTTTCTCTCTCTATCTTTTCTTAATGCTTTTCAATCTCTTTCATTAATCTTGTAATTTAAATCTTTAATCATCTTAATTTCAAGGTTTTCAATTAATCATTCTCATTCTACTTTTCTTTATTTTTAATCTTGTTTTGATTTAGATAATCATGTAGTTTGTTAATCATGTTCTTGATTGATTGATGTTTTGTGTTTGATTGTACATATTGATCTTTTAGTGTTTGATTTTTATAGCTTATAGTGTTTTAGTGCTTATTGTGTTAATTTTCTTATTTTTAATCAAGTGCTTATTAGTTAATTTTTTATAAAAAGTTGATTTTAAATATTTTTATTATTTAGTGTTTTTAAAAGTTTTTAAATTTTGGCTTATTTAGTTTTTCTTAAAATTTATTTGGTTTAAGTTTTTGGTTGAGTGCTTATTGGTTTTTAGCTTATTTTTAGATTTTAGCTTATTTGCATTTTTTATGTTATCCGGGTTTTCTTAAAACCCTCTTTTCCCGGATAAGGAATTTTAGTCTTCCCTGATAAGCACCTTTATTAGATATTCCGGATAAGCCGCAAACATCATATTCCGGATAAACACAAAAAGAAAACATTCCGGATAGCTAAAAGTTAATATCCCGGATAACCAAATGAAGAAAACAAAACCCGAATAAGATTATGAATGATTTTTCCCGGATAAGGATTACAACAATATTCCGTATAAGTACAACAATTTGTCATGCTAGCTTGCCTGCATGCTTTACCATTTTCCCGCCAATTTATCCTACTAACTTGCTAGCTTGAGCTGCTTGCTTGCTAGCTTGTTTATTATTTAGTATTGTTCCGTAATCGTTTAGTTTTATCTGAAAGTTGTTCCGATTTTAGTTCTGAAAGTCACGTATTTTTAGTTGAATTTTTCGTCAATTTTTAGTATTAGTATTTTTTCGAAAAGTTTAAGTTTTATCTTTTATTTAGTGCCCGCTTTAGCTTTTACCTCGTTTAGTTTTAAAGTAGCCACTTAGTTTTATTTCCTCCTTTTTCATTAAGTAAATTTTATTTTCAAGTCGAAAGTTAATTTTCTCTTTTAGTTTTATTTTTATTATTTACTTTGTTTTCATATTTGTTTTTAATATCGTTTCTTTATTATTTGTCAATCGTTTTAATTTTTAGTTCATTTCTTTTATATTTTGTCATTTCCTTTTAAAGCTTTATTTTTATCTTTAATTAGTTTTAGATAACGACACTTTTTCTTTTATCCACCAAAGACGACTGAGTCACACTTTTAACCGTGATCAATTCGATTAGACACCAAGAAAAACGAACTTTTTAACCTATTAAAATCAGTTATTAAAATGGCGCCGCTGCCGGCTCTTTTCGTGAAGATTAACGGTTTTCTGTGAGAGACGCGTTGGATTTTGGGATCCGTTCACTCTTGAACGTTATTTTTCTTGTCTAATTTTCAAAAATTTTCAAAAATCCTAAAAACTATAAAATTGTTAAAAATCCAAAAAAATAGAAAAACATAAAAAACCAAAAATATTTCTTGTCTATCCTTCTTTTCCTTTTGTAGGTGTATATGCGTACCCGTGCTCGTAAGAAGAAAGCAACTCAAGCCGAATTCGAAATTCAACCTATTGTCACCATGGACAATCGACCAATAATCTAGCTTTTGCAATCGCACGTAGAGGGTAACACCGATGCTATTATCATACCCGAGATTGGAGCCAACAACTTTGAGCTCAAATCCGGCTTCATTCAAATGGTCTCTGCTCAACCATTCTTGGGGCGTACACTTGATGATCCTCATGACCATATCAAAAAGTTTCTTCAACTCACCAATACGGTCAAGTTTAATGGGGTTTCACAAGAGGTAATTCGCTTGCAAATTTTTCCTTTCTCCTTAGAGGGCCAAGCCCGGCATTGGCTTGATAAGGAACCGCCACAAAGTATTCTTGCGTGGTCGGATTTAGAGACCAAATTCATCAACTACTTTTTCCCACCCTCACGTACTACCGCTTTGCGGAATGAAATCATTAATTTTGAACAAGAGTACGGTGAGACATTTAGTGAATCTTGGGACCATTTTAAGGAACTTTTAAGAAAGTGTCCACAACATGGTTTCACAAAAGTGCATCAAATTAATACTTTTTACAATGGTTTAAGCATGCATGACCAAGATTCACTAAATAGTGCCTCGGGGGGTAACATTTTGGTTAAGTCTTCTAATGCCGCCTGAGATATTATTGAGAATAAATCTAGAGTGCAAACTAAGAGTGTTCGGGCTAATGTGGCTAGTGCTAGCACTAGTGACACCGACAAGAGACTTGATAAGCTTACTACGGTTGTTGAAGCACTTGCTTTACAAATCGTTAACAATGCCAAAAACAACAATGCTCTTAATATAACTTGTGAAACTTATGGTGGGCCACACTCTTATGCTAATTGTGATAAAGCTTATGATCAATCTCACGGGGAAGTGTAAACACCGAGAGAGTTCATTTCAAGCCTAATGTCGATGTTAATCACTTGTCTTACAACTCGACGAATTACTTGGCTCCACCTGGTTTTCAACAACGATCACCCCCACCCAACCAAAACAACCAAGGGCCGCCAAGAGCAAATGTTCCACAAAATACCAATGTGAGGGGCTCAAATGCAAATCAGGGAAACTATCACATGCAAAATTAAGGCTTTCCAAACCAAGGTTTCAATCCTCAAGGTTTTCCACCTTATAACCAATACCCAAACCAAGGTTTTCAACAACAAGGGTTCAATTTACCTCATCCACCAATGGACTTGGTATTGCAAAAATTGAATGAACATGAGAAAATAATGCAAGCAATGCAAGAATCTACTAGAAAAATGCAAGAGTCCACGGATAGGAAATTCGTTCAAATGTTACAAACCCTTCGTTCCCAAGGTGCTCTTCCTTCTACAACCGAAACAAACCCTAGAGCGAATGTGAGTGCTATTACTACTCGAAGTGGAGCAACTCTATTAGGACCTTCTATCCCTCCTCAAGTTACTCCATCTACACCTCCTCCACCTCCATTTATTCCTCCTACTTCCACGCCTAGTACTAGTTCTCCATTACCGTCTCCACCTCTTAATGAAGAAGTACCTAAGCAAACCCCTCCACCAACCCCACCTACCACCTTTAAACCTTCTACTTCTCAACCTTCAACATCTCAACCTTTACCTGCTACACCCACACCACCTAAACCTAACATCCCTTATCCTTCTCGATTAGACAAGTGTAAATTGCTTACTAAGGAGGATTCTCAAGTTACTTCCTATTTGAAGATGATCTCTAAAATGAATTTCAACATTAGCCTTGTTGAAGCACTTGTCCAAATGCTGAAATTTGTCAAAGCAATCAAGGAATTGCTTAGCAAGAAGGAAAAGATGACTGAGTTTGTCAACACACGCTTAAATGAAAACTGTTCTGCAGTCATTCTTAAAGAACTTCCGGAAAAACTTGGAGATCCCGGTCGTTTTGTAATGCCTTGCATTATTAACAAAGTTGAAGAATTTACTGCCTTAGCCGATCTCGGGGCAAGTATAAATTTGATGCCATTAAGTGTTTGGAAAAATATATCATTACCCGACCTTACACCAACAAAGATGACTCTTGAGCTAGCAAATCGAACTCTCGCTTACCCCGTTGGTATTGCTGAAGATGTATTTATTAAAGTTGGTACCTTCACTTTTCCGGTCGATTTTGTTGTTGTTGATTATGAAATGGACCCTCGTATTCCGTTAATACTTGGACGGTCATTCTTGAGGACCGGAAAAACTTTAATTGATGTTGCCGAAGGTGAACTTATTCTAAGGGTCGGGAATGATGCCCAAGTTTTTAATATGGGGAAAATTACAAGTAAATCAAATGGAAAAGAATCAGTAAAAATGATTAATGTGCTTCAAGAAGAGCTTACTACTACTTTGGAAAGTTTTAAGCTTGATGATTTTGTTGTATATGATAATCCTCTTTTCGAGTCTTGTTATGATAATCCGCTTTTCCAAGATGATGTGGATGATTTTGATGATTCTCTCTCCAATTTGGATCCCCCACCAATTTATGATTCTCCATCGATCTATGATGATTATAATGATGATTCTAGTTCCGATAGGGATGATTATGCTGCTTTTGTTTCAGAGTATAACGACATGCCAACTTATGATGATTTTGATGATGTTGATACTCTCTCGAGTGATTCTTCTCATGATGACCTTACTCCTACTTTTGATGAAGATCCTCCACCAAACACTATTGATACTTTGGATAATTACTCATTTGAGGAAGATTTCGCCACTTTCCTTAATACATACTTTCCCAATGAGAATGATTCTCCTCCTTTGGACTTTAATTTTGGTCTTTATCCTCCTTCGGATATTGAGAAACCCGTTCCAAAGGAGAAGAAACCGGAAGACACCACCATCCGTAGTACTTATGTTTTAACACCTCTCTATCCACTTTCGTCAGATAAGATTGTGCGATTTATGAACGGATCTTCTTCAAGGTCTACTGAGCCTGAGTGTTATTTTGCCCTAAAGGAAAAGGTGTTTGATCCCGGTATTGCAATTTTTAAGCCATCTCAGTATCCATCTGATGAAATAAAAGGAAAGATTTTTGGAACTTATGGAGATATGCTTGCACCTCATCACACTCTCTACCGCCGTGCTCAATCTCGGCTTAAGGAAACCTTGCCTACTATTCTTTGGCTTGCCTTATTCTCCTTAAGCTTGTGCTACTTGATGGATGAAAACCATGTATTTGATCCCGGTGGACGTTCTTCAAGCTTCTTACCATGCTAATCAAGGTCGAGTCAGGCTCACGACTCGGTTAACAAAAACAAGCGTTTTTCGGGAGGCAACCCGAGTATCTATCCTTTTTCTTTTGTTTTATAATAAGTGTAGGGGAGACCCTAGTATGTGTTTGTTGCTTTCTTTCTTATCACGTCCAGGGATTCGAGCTTTCAAAGATCCATTCTTGATGACTTTTGAAGACCCGTGATTCCGTGTACCCGTCTTCCCGGTTCTATCCTAAACTCTTTTGATTCTCTATTTTCTATTCTTTAATATTAAATAGGAATCAGTTTAGTTGTCTCTTGATAGTTGTGAAATATACATCTTTTAGGAAAAAGAGCGTAATTAGGGCAAGTATTAAGTGTTGGTTTAGGAAAACCAAAGCACTTATGACCCAAAAGTGGGGCTCGTTCTCAAGGAGGCTAGTGTGTTGTGTAGAGAGATGATTAACTTTTGTGATTATAATTTATGAAGAAAGAAAATAGAAAAGAGATTAGAAGAGAATGACGGTTACGATTATGAATTAAACTAAGACGATTGGTCGTACACGTAAAACCGTAAAAAGTGACCAAATTAAAAATTTACCCTAAAAATTCCTAGAAAATTGCAATAAATCCAAAAAATATAATTAGAGTTTACAAAAAAATCAAAAATCACTCAAACCTTTTATTTAATTAAATAGTAATTTTTTAATGCTAATTAAAGCCCAAAAAATCAATTTAATTAACAAAAAGCCTATAATAAGATTTTTTCACTTGTAAACCTCTAAAATGACTTAACTAATTTTATAATTATTTTTGAAAATTTTAAAATTAATTAAAACTATTTAAAAACAATTAAAAACTATTAAAACATATAATAATTCTAAAAATTAATCTAATGACAATAAAAATTATCTAAAAACTGTAAAATTCCTAACTTAATGTATTTTAACTAAGAAAAATGAAAAACTTTGAAAGATATAAATTCTAATTTTTAATAATAAAATATTAATAAAAATCCAAAATTTATAAAAAATTCTAAAAAGTTGCAAACTAGCTTATTTTAACCTAAATAATACAGAAATGAAGTTGAAATTACAAAATACCCCTATTGGGCCTAGAAATGGGCCAAAAGTCCAAACAGACCCCTTAATGGGCTTTTTAAGGCCCAATAAGAAAAATGTTGTCCAAATAAGCCCAAAAGCTCCTATCTGACTTAAAATTTGATTTTAAGAACAAAACTCTGAAGGCCCAAAAGCTTAAAATGTGTTTAAGCTAGCTTATTTCAAAGCAGCTTATTCTTAATGGGCTTTTTGGCCCATTAAGCTATAAGCTGATGCCATAAGCTCAAATTTGACACACAAGCTTCTTTTGAGTTACTTAAGAGATCTGTAAAAAGAAAATTGGAAAAAGTACAAGAAATAAGCCTGAAATAAGCAAAGACTCTCTTCACAAAACGACAATATAGTCGTTTTTGAGTTCTAGACCACCTCAAGTGCCGATTCAACTTTCAAAAGCTTTTAAATGACTTAACTAAGCAAAATAATCAAAAAGTTTTACAATAATCACACTCAATAAGCTGAAATAAGCAGATAAGCACTTGTTTAAAAGTCAACCTTATAAGTTTTCTAGTAAAAAGTCAAAGCCAAGGTCTGATAAGCTCAAAATCAAATAAATGGGTCAAATGAGGATGATCTATTACAAAAAATAAGTTGTTGCAAGTTTGGATAAGCCAATTTGGCTTATGAATAAGCTGAATGACAAATTACACTAGTAGGGGCTAGTTTTGGGTGTTGAGCAGTGGGAACTTTTCCCACTGCTTGACTTAATTGACTTTTTGTCTTTAGTGACTTTTTGTGGATTCAAGTTAAGCAAAGGCACCCAAATGATCAGTTAATCATAAGGAGTCAATAACAATCACAAAAACATAATTACAAACAGCCAATCAGTGCAGTTAATTCAAAAGATCACCAGATCTCACACAGACATGAATAATAAGCATATTTCACTCAATAAGCAGTTTTAGCAAAAATCAGCCAGCCAAATTGCACCAAAAGCATACACAAGCTATAATAAATTCAAATGAACAAATCTAAACAAGTTTCATGCAATGGTTCAAGGTCTAGATCAAGATTCAAGCTTACAAAAGTTACTGATGAACAAGAACAAGTAGATTTTTCACTTTGCTGATATACTTGACCACAAGTCCAATTTTATACACTCAAATCTTGTTATCAAGTTATATAAACTATGATTTAACACTTTTTAGCCCTAAGCATGCATGCATTCTAGGTGTTTCCCAGATCTTAGGTAAAAAACAGTCAAAACAAGTGAGATATAACACAATCTTGGATTTGAAGTTTTAAAGCCAACAACTTGCAGGAAATAGCATACAACCAAGTATATTGCAGATACAAACTCAAACAAACCACTTCCAATAACACAATAACAATCTATGCACTTAAACATTTAATCTTAAACACCCCTTATCTTTTTCAAATCACAATTTAAACAAGTATAAGTGTATTCCAAGGTTACCCAATCCCAATCAAACACAATAACAGATGTATTATGCAGTATCAAGCAAGATTAAGCCACAAATTAAACAAGAACACAAGCAATGCACCAAGTCACCAAAAATCAAGTAGTTAAGCAGATTTTGGGTAAAAAGGTTCAAACCTCATGGATGTACATCCACACCCACGAATTTTAAGCTTATGTGTTAGCAAGAAAAAGCACAAGCTTCCATAAACAACCCTGCTAAGATTCAACAAGGTTAGAACAAATAAATCAAAATCAGAAAGTGACCACTTGGAAAATAAACTTGATTAATGCAACCTTGTTCCCACACTTGATTATCCCAAAGTTATAAGCCTCACAACACCTTGATATCACAATATCAGGATGCTATGATCCACTTATAGCCCAAGAATTCCAAGGTTTAAACCAAGACTTAGCAAAATATCAAATTTTGATCCTTTGTGCAATTTCTTGCACAAGATTTAAAAATACGTTTTAAGATTCAATATTAGTTAACATTAAACAATAACAAGCAGAATAAGAGATTGACACTTGGTTTTTCTTCAAAGATTCAAACACTTTTCATTAAACAATGAACAAGGATTTACAGAACTTGAACAAAGGAAAAATCAAGAGCAAACTGAAAATGAAAGCCTAAGTGCCCTTGAGGCTACAATGAATTTCTACAATGCATAAAAACATAAAACCTTATTTGATGAAGTCCCCAAAATGCCCTTGAGAGTTTTGGCATTTTGCTTGATCATGTGACTGAATTTGGCGTTTTGTTGTTGCTCGCAAGGTGAAATAGTGATCAATGGCTCACATTGAAGCTTAGGATTGAAGCTGAATGTGGGTGGTAGATTCCCTGGCACAATTTGGCATTTTCTCCAAAACCGTGTGAGGAGGGTTTAACATGTGACCAAGATGATGATGTGGCAAGGGTTTTTGTGATTGGGTTATGTTTAGGGATACCTTAATCACTAATCTGGAAGAGATTAGGGTTTAATTGTTGGTGATTAACAAATACCCAAATTTGTTCAAGAACATGAAGAACACAATGTTTAATTTGTTTTGGGTTTAAAAGTGGGTGTTTAGCGCCTAATTTAACTTAATAAATTAAGTCAGTTAGGCAGGTGTGAGTGGGAGATGAGGTGGAAGCAGGGAGGGCTCCCATTGGTGGAAAGGAGAAAGTGGGGCACGTGTCACCCCACTAGTGGTTAAGGTTTCTTTGCTTGTCTGCTAGGATTGGTCCCCCATTTCTTTTCTTCTTGTCACTTGCAAACTAAACAGCCAAAATACGAATTCCTTTGTTATGGAAGTTTCATTTTTCACACTTTTGCCCCAAATACTTTTCCAAAGTATTTTCAAGGGTATTTCTTGCCATTTGTTGATTCTTGAAGGGTTGTTTTGGCATTTCCTTCATAGTTAATGGTCTTGACTTATATTGTTGACTTTTTGGAGGACTAATATTGACAAGTCATGATTGTTGAGGGACCATTCTTGCCAATTCTTTAAAGTGGAGGGCCTTTTTTGTAAATTTGACAAACTTTAAGGACCAAACTTGTAATTATGAATAAACAAGGGTTTAAAGTATCAATTCTTCAATATTAGAGGACCCTTCTTGCATAATCTTCAAATCTTCAAGGGTTTTTCTTGGAAAATCTTCATTAGGGCTTGGTTCATTGTGCGGCTTCGTTTCTTGTGTTCGTTTTTGCATGATTCTTGTGATCTTTTGTCCTTTTCTCAATATCCGTACCTAAAATACACAAGTAACAAACACAAGCATATATTTGGCCATTTTCATGATATTTTATGCATTTAAAGCCCTTTTTGGATGATGAAACTATGTATAAAAGCAGTCTCATCACTCCCCCATACTAAACCATTGCCGTGCACTCACGCAATGCTAGAATAAAGTATCGTAGCACCTCCAAAATTCATTTTTATTCACTTTATTGAATGATAAACTAGCTACACTACTACTATTGGTACTACTTGCGTTTTAGACATAATGTATGATTTTCATCGCAAAATGGGATGTTTAGGTTCATAGAATAAGAATATGTGAATGCTTCGTTAGAAATAATTTCGTCGTCCTCGATTTTTACCCCAATTCCATGCTAAGCGTGCAACGAGATCATTGTCATTATAAGTTAGTAATGCTAACACTACTCATATGCCCTAATCACGTACTTATCCTCCCATTTTCCTAAGTTGTATCTCTTATATTTTATTTTGTCTTGAATGTTTCACGAGGATATATTGTTTGACTTATGCCATAATAGAGATTTAGGTCTAAAAATAGAGTCCTAACGGTGTAACCAAGACCATCGAATTAATAACCCCTCCTAATAGACAACGATGTCAAAAAATTAAGTCAACAAGAAGGATCGATAAACACGGTCTTATAACGGTTTTGAACATGAGACTTATTACCAAGACTTTTATACGCCCCCTAACGGAAGGGGCTTATTATCATAGGTTTACCTCCATCTTTTATTCAACTTCGCCATGAAGCTTTTATTATGACTTTGGTCTTGCCTTGCCTTTTATTTAACCTCGCCATGAGGTGTTTATTGTGGCCAAAGACGTATATCCTCACGCTAAAAGCGAATTTTTGATCTTTAAAGCTTCAAATATTAAGGCTTGATTCACTTTCAATTTTGCATAGTTTTTTCGGCCTTGTGAGCTACAAATTGTTTGCTTGATTTAGGTGAGCACTTGAAATCTTATTATTAGGTGAAGCTTTCGATTATTCGGGTTGCCAATACTTCAAAACCGTGACGCTGGCGATACCTTAATGTCTTCCCAATTTAATTACATGGAAGCTACTAGAAAAGACTAGAAACCAACAATCAAGACTAAACCGCTAAGTCAATATTTATTAAGCAAAAAATATTTACAAGCGAGGGGAGAATAAGCAAACAACGAGAACACATGATTTTTTGAAAGAATACGAGTACTCTACGTTTAGCATAGTAACTTATAATTAACTCTATCATTTCTCGTCCTCATTTAAGAGACTTAGCCTAATATAAAGTTAAGGAATCGAAGCTAAGTGCTCAACACACACGGTCGAGTCAAAAATTACTGTTATTCTCGCCATCGGAAAATCTACATTCGTGTCTTCAAACACTTATAAAACATGAGAAAAATTTAAAATTTGGCCATTTTTAGCCTTATTTTGCAACAATACGATAAACAAAAAGATAGACTTTGGAAAGCGTGAAGTTTGGCAAGGCAAGTATCTATTCACCCCCATACTAAAGTTAAACATTGTCCTCAATGTTTCGAGTCTAAGGGTTGGAAAACCCCCATACTAGAGACGTAGTCGAATTCATGGAAAAGGTGTAACCGTTAAATTTAAAGCCGTTAATACAATAGATTTTGTATGTAAAATTTTATCGTCACAGTCTCTTCGAATTGACTATTGCTCAGTTAAAAAAAATTATTGTTCCAGTCTTTTCGTTCACGGTGTCTAATCGAATTGATTACTGGTTTAAGTGTGCGACTCAGTCGTCTTTTGGTGGAAAACAATAGATTGGTCGTTGTAGTAAAATCAAATGCAAGACTTTAAAGTAAATGACGGGCAATTAAAGCTAAAACTAATTAAAACGTAAATGGTGCAATATTAAAACTCTTAAAAGTAAATTAATTAAATGACAAAAATTAAAGCTTGACGGAAAGTTAATTTGACAATGTAATAAAAACGTAAACTTGAAATTTAAAATAAAGAAAAACGATTAAAATAACATTAAAGTAAAATGGCGGAAAAATAAGGTTTAAAAATTAAACTAAAAATTACTAGAAAAACACTTGGTAAAAACAGAGATTTCAGGAAGCGTGAAAAATTTGAAAACTTAAAACAATGCAAAATTAAAAATAAAACTAAGACAAAATATTAAAAGAAAACAAATCCCAATCCGTCGGAATCTCGTCGGAATGCTGTCACCACAAAACCGTCGGAATACTTATCGGAATGTAGGTATCGGAATAAGTAAGAACAATTCTATCGGAATGTCTAAACCTAAAGTCTATCGGAATGTATTAAGACAAATCTATCGGAATAACATGAAAGCATCGGAATATAGAACAAATGAAGCCATCAGAATAATGTATCGGAATCCTATCGGAATGTGTAAGCTGTCGAAATATGGCTGTCAAAAATTTGGCAGCATTCCGTCGCAATACAGCCTTAAGCCCCGTCGCAATCCACGATCACAATGAGCGATCGGAATCTTGATCGGAATAAGGGGGAGTATCACAATACCCATCGCAATGTAGAAACCCTTGTGGTTTTTGCGATCGTAACAAGCTGTCGGAATCCAAATACCTCTTTCCGATAGAATGAAATTCGCCATAAGCAAAAACCAATTAAGCACTTTGACAATAAGCAAATACCAAAAATTTAATTAAAACAAGAATAAGTAAAATTAAACAAGCACGAATTTAAAAACCTTTTCAAAACACAAAATAAGCAATCAAAATAAGCAAAATTTAAGAAAGATAAAACTTTTAAGAAACTTTAAAACAAATAAGCTAAATACACAATAAGCCAATAAGATTGTCAAGCTTATAGCTTAATTCGTATAAAAGCCTAGATAGAAATAAAAAGATAAACATTTTACTCAAATAAGTAATAAGATCAAGCAAATGAATGCTTAATCCGAATTAATAATCAAAATCAAAAGCAAGAAAAGTAGAATAAGATGGATAATAAAAAGCTTGATTAAAGGAAAACAAAGATTCAACAACAAAATTAAAAGACTTACTTGAATTAAAGGCAAGAAATTTAAGGTGCAAAACAAGGTAATTAAATTGACAATTAAGTAAATGACATGAAAATAAATGTGCAAGTAATGAAAATGGTGGAAGACTAGATTGTCAAAATAGCCAACACCTCCTAATGTGATATTAGGAGGGTATTTATAGTGATTAGGGGAGGTTAAGCATGTGTTGATTCATTCTTCTTCTTCACGTCTTTTCGTCTTCTAAATTCTTTGACTTTTTTGACTTTGTCTCGGGATTAATCGAACTCGTCTTGTAATTTCTTCATTAATTTAGACTTGAGTTCTTTGACTTTTATTAAACTTCCGTCTTTAGACTTTTCTTCGATAAATCTCCATAATAGGCCTTGGACTTCCGTTCTTTTTGCACTCTTGATCTTTCGACTTCGTCTTTTGTCTTTTCTTCGATAAAAGCCCGTGAAACCCAAGTTTTCTTACCTTTTCATATATTGGTCCTAAATCACAACAAAAACACAAACACACATAATTCCGACATTTACGACATAAAATACACGTTTTGGCTTGGTTATTGTAATAATTGAGTGGTAAAAGGATAAGTATTTTCACACTTATTAAATCCCCTACACTTGACCATTACAATGTCCTCATGCAATGCATAAATTACAAAGCAAGCTTTACATTTTTCATCACAATCAATCCACATTGGCCTTTATTAAAGAGACAAAATATTTAAAGGAAGAAAACAAGGAAAGAAATCGAAAACTTACCTTAGGGTTTTGGAATGTCATGAATGATTATCACCCTCAAGTTTCACGTTCCCTAAACCAAGCTTAAAAACGAGATCATTGTTACTATAAGTTAGCAAACTAACATAAACTCATGTGGGCCAATTATTTACTTAGACTCCCTTATTCCTAGGTGTATCTCTTATATTTTATTGTTGTCTTTAATGATCGCGAGGATGCATTGTTGACTTATTTCGATAGTTTATTAGGCCGAAAATAAAGTGGGACGATTTAATCAATAGTTAGCTAAAGGACAAAATCTTTTAAAACTGCTTCTCGGGACCTCATAAAGTTCATATCTTGGCATAACTCGCTTCACGATTTGAGACCTTTCTCGGACTGATATTTGCAATGACTTCATACTTCAAATCTTGAGAGACGTTCATGAAATAATGGTCTTCTCTTCACAATAGGAATTTCTTCTCTTGAACTTTTGGAGAGATTATTCATATTTGGACCACGACTTCTTCATTTTTCTCCAATCTTTATTTGGGATTTTGATATACAACGATCCACCTCCTTTTAGGACTTGGATCTATTTATCCTCATATCTTGTTAGGGCCTTTTTGGATAGACTTCTCCATGATCTCTAGGGGAGTATTTCCTTTTCGTCGTGTGTCTCGATCCTTCATATTGATTTTTGATAAATGATTCTTCACATCACTTGGGATCTTTAGCAACAAAATGTAGCCCTCATGTCTTGTTAGGGCCTTTTCGTACTCGCCAATCTTCGCATCCCGCTTCAATAAGTTATGCCTTGGCTATGAACTCTAATCAATACCGAGCAACTTTTAAACGATCTTGGGCTAGAAGCTAAGTAACTTTTCAAATCGTACGACCTTATTTATTGCAATTAAATTTATTAGCAAGCGTTGGGAGAAAAAGCTCATAATTAACTCACATAAATTCATGAAAGAATACCAAACTTATAATTGACTCTATCATCTCTCGTTCTCCACAATTTAAAATCTCAAGGAATGAGACTCGTGATGCTTAGCCTATTAAATCAAAGTTTTGGGTTTTCAAGTCATCTATAGGATCTTGCAACTTCTTAGACTTTTTCAAGTTTAGAATTCGCATTTTAAAGTTCCCTTGATAAACAACTTTCTAGGATCAATTATAGGAACTTGAGAAAAGTTCTTGTTCTTAACCCGTAAGAGTTAAGACTTTCGCGTTTTAAAGTTCCCTACATAAAAGCCTAGCAAAACTTGACTTAAACACGTTAAGGATACTAGCTAGAGTAAACTTAGTTAAGTAAACTCGGGTTGAGTCAAAAAATTCACAAAGTTTGAAAATTAAAACCACTTTATTAAAATTTATTCTAGCAAAGAAAGAAAATAACAATAACAAAGGTAAAACTACTAGGCCAAAATAGATCAGAAATTTTGAAAAATGTCGAAAAATCAAATTTTCCGATTAAAATGAGGACAAATACAAGGAAAAGCCCACTTAACTTCGATAGAAGTCTCCCTACACTTAATATAAACATTGTCCTCAATGTTTAAGCATGTGGGAGTAAACTCCCCTACACTTAGGACATTGTGCACGTTGTTTAAATCTTGCTAAGGAAGAGACAACTAAAGTGATTCCTATTTTAATATTGAAGAATATAAAATAATGAACCAAAAGAGTTTAGGATAGAACCGGGAAGACGGGTGCACGGAATCACGGGTCGTAAAAAATCATCAAGAATGGATCTTTGAAAGCTCGAATCCCTGCACATGATAAGAAAGAAAACAACAAACATATACTAGGGTCTCCCCCTACACTTATTATAAAAAACAGATAAAAAGGATAGATACTACGGTTTGCCTCCCGAGAAGCGCTTGTTTTTGTTAACCAAGTCGTGAGCCTGACTCGACCTTGATTAGCATCTCAAGAAGCTTGAAACACATCCACCAGGATCAAATACATGGTTTTCATCCATCTACTAGCACAAGCTTAAGGCGAACAAGGCAAGTCAAAGAAGAGTAGGCAAGGTTCCCTTAAGTTGTTGAGCACGGTGGTAGCAAGGGTGATGAGGTGCAAGCATATCTCCATGGTTTCCAAAAATCTTTCCTTTTATTTCATCAGATGGATACTGAGATGGCTTAAAAATTGCACTACCGGGGTCGAACACCTTTTCCTTTAGGGGAAAATAACACTCAGGCTTAGTAGACCTTGAAGATGATCCACACATAAATCGCACAATCTCATCCTTAGAAGGGGGATAGAGAGGTGTCAAGACATAAGTACTGCGGATATCGGTGTCTGCCCGCTTCTTCTCCTTTGAAACAGGTTTCTTTATATCCAAAGGAGGATAAAGACCATAATCATCAAAGTCCAAAGGAGGAGAATCACTCTCATTTGGGAAGTAAGTGTTGAGAAAAGTAGCAAAATCTTCCTCAAATGAGTAGTCGTCCAAAGTAGGATCAAGCATTGTTGGTGGAGGATCTTCATCATGTGAAGAATCACTCGAAAGAGTATCGACATCATCAAAGTCATCATAAGTTGGCATGTCTGGATACTCAGAAGTAAAATCATCAGAATCATCCATATCAGAACTAGAATCATCATCATAGTCATCATAGATTGGTGGAGACTCAAATATTGGTGGAGGATCTAAATTGGAGAGAGAATCATCCACATCATCTTGGAACAGTGGATAATCATAGCAAGAATCGAAAAGAGGATTGTTGTAGATGACAAAATCATCAAGCACATTAACCATATTCGCTGATTCTCTTCCATTTGATTTTGTTGTGATCTTCCCCATTGTAAAAACTTGTGCATCATTCCTGACCCTTAAGATTAACTCACCTCGGCAACATCGACTAATGCTTTTCCGGTTCGCAAGGATGGCCGACCAAGTATTAACGGAATACGAGGGTCCATTTCATAATCAACAACAACAAAGTCGACCGGAAAAGTGAAGGTGCCAACTTTAATAAACACATATTCGGCAATACCAACGGGGTAAGCGAGAGTGAGATTTGCTAGCTCAAGAGTCATCTTTGTTGGTGTAAGATCGGGTAATGATAGTGTTTTCCAAACACTTAAATGCATCAGATTAATACTTGCCCTGAGATCGGCTAAGGCAGTAAATTCTTCGGTTTTGTTGAAAATGTAAGGCAACACAAAACGACCGGGATCTCCAAGTTTTTCCGGAAGTTCCTTAAGAATGACTGCAGAACAGTTTTCATTTAAGCGTGTGTTGACAAACTCAACCATCTTTTCCTTCTTAATAAGCAATTCCTTGAACATCTTAACAAACTGCGGCATTTGGGCAAGAGATTCAACAAGGCTAAGGGTGATGGTCACTCCCGAAATCTTCTTCAAAAAGTTTGACACTTGAATGTCATCCTTGGTGAGAAATCTGCCTTTGTCTAAGCGAGAAGGATAAGGGATGTTGGGTTTATAGGTAGAAGGTGGGGTTGATGAAGGGTTTTGCTTGGGTACTTCGTCATTAAGAGGTGGAGACGGTAATGGAGAACTAATACTAGGCGTGGGAGTAGGAGGGATAAATGGTGGTGAAGGAGGTGTAGATGGAGTAACTGGGGGAGAGGTAGATGGTCCCACTAAGGTTGCTCCACTGCGTGTAGTAATGACACTCACATTCGCTCTCGGGTTGGTGACGGTATTTGAAGGTAGAGAGCCCGAAGTAGAGGGTTGAGTAGTTGGTAAGAAACTAGCCAACATATTCTTCAAATAATTTGTTTGAGTGCTAAAAGAGGTTTGTAGAAGCTCGGATCTAATATCATTACCTTGCTTAGTGATATCCCCTTTCAAGTTGATAATTTGGCTTTGCAGATTCTTGATTTGCTCTCCTTGGGTTCTCATGAAGGCTTCAACATCTTGATTAATGGGTGGTGCTTGTTGAGTGGGTGGGTGATAAGGATTAGAAGCTCGAGGTGGGTTTGGGTTGCTTCTATTGTAGTTGTTGTTGGGGTTGTGGTTTTGAGGAGAAAAACCGGGTGAAAGAAAGTTGTTAGAACGGTAACTTAGCAAGTTACGATCACCTTGAGGTCGAGCTTGATGGCTTTCTGTTGAATAATTACCATAAGCCGCATACACGTTTTCCGGATTGTCATGAGTAGAAGGACAATCAGTGTATGAATGAGGACCCCCGCAAATCTCACAAGAAGTTGCTACAACTTTAACTTGTTGTTGATTTGTAGCCAAGAGTTGCATGTTTTTGCTCATTTCGACCATTGCGCGGGTCAATTCGGTGATATCATGGTTTGAAGAAGTAGAAGAAACATTGACTCTCGGGTTTGATCTTGAGGATGCGGATGAATCCCAATTTTTGTGATGAGTAGTCATGTTCTCAATAAGCTCTCTACACTCCCCGGGTCTTTTTTTCATAAATGTGCCACTGGCGGCTACATTAATCGTATCCCGATCACGAAAAGTTAAACCGTTGTAGAAAGTATCAATTAAGGTGACGGGGAGCATGTTGTGGTTTGGACATCGATCAATAAAAACATTATATCGTTCCCAAGCATCAAAAAGTGATTCATCAGGTTCTTGTGTAAATCCACTAATTTGATTTCGAAGGCTCGTGACCATGGATGGTGGAAAGTAGCGCGACAAAAATCGTTGAGTCATCTCGTCCCAAGTATGCATTGAATTCTTCGGAAGACGATCAAACCATTTTTCGGCATGGTGGGATAAGGTGTGTGGAAATAGGCGAAGGCGAAGAAAATCCATAGTAACACCGGGCAACTTCATGCTTTGAGTAACGGTAATGAATTTGTCGAGGTGTTTGTTGGCATCATCATCCGGCAATCCGCGAAATAGACAAGTGTTTTGAACTTGTTGGATCATGTGATGCTTCAACGAAAACTCTGGAGCCGTGATTTGCATCGGCGCAATCGGTCCTCCTCGTCCATTCATTGTAGGTTGACACAACTCCTCCATCGTTCTAAGATCGGGTGGTGGAAGAACATTGTTGTTGTTATTGTTGAGGTGCGGTGGGTTATTTTTGTTGTTCACACCTGCCATATCTGAATCTTTACGAGTCTCGGGCTCTAGATAAGTTGAAGATCTAGTACGCATACACCTGCAAAAGCAAAAGAAAAAGATACCAAAGAAAAAGAGAATATATATGTACGTGTAAAAATAAAAATAAAAATCTTTTTGGATTTTTGAAAATTTTAATTTTTATGGATTTTTAACAATTTTTAATTAAGGAAAATAACGTTCACGAGTGAACGGATCCCGAAATTCAACGCGTCTCTCACAAAAAACCGTTAATCTTCACGAAAAGAGCCGGCAGCGGCGCCATTTAATACAAAAGATTTTGTATGTAAATTTTTATCGTCACAGTCTCTTCGAATTGACTATTGCTCAGTTAAAAAAAATTATTGTTCCAGTCTTTTCATTCACGGTGTCTAATCGAATTGATTACTGGTTTAAGTGTGCGACTCAGTCGTCTTTTGGTGGAAAACAATAGATTGGTCGTTGTAGTAAAATCAAATGCAAGACATTAAAGTAAATGACGGGTAATTAAAGCTAAAACTAATTAAAACGTAAATGGTGCAATATTAAAACTCTTAAAAGTAAATTAATTAAATGACAAAAATTAAAGCTTGACGGAAAGTTAATTTGAAAATGTATTAAAAATGTAAACTTGAAATTTAAAATAAAGAAAAACGATTAAAATAACATTAAAGTAAAATGGCGGAAAAATAAGCTTTAAAAATTAAACTAAAAATTACTAGAAAAACACTTGGTAAAAACAGAGATTTTGGGAAGCGTGAAAATTTTGAAAACTTAAAACAATGCAATATTAAAAATAAAACTAAGACAATATATTAAAAGAAAACAAATCCCAATCCGTCGGAATCTCGTCGGAATGCTGTCACCACAAAACTGTCGGAATACTTATCGGAATGTAGGTATCGGAATAAGTAAGAACAATTCTATCGGAATGTCTAAACCTAGAGTCTATCGGAATGTATTAAGACAAATCTATCGGAATAACATGAAAGCATCGGAATATAGAACAAATGAAGCCATCGGAATAATGTATCGGAATCCCATCAGAATGTGTAAGCTGTCGGAATATGGCTGTCAAAAATTTGGCAGCATTCCGTCGCAATACAGCCTTAAGCCCCGTCGCAATCCACGATCGCAATGAGCGATTAGAATCTTGATCGGAATAAGGGGGAGTATCACAATACCGATCGCAATGTAGAAACCCTTGTGGTTTTTGCGATCGTAACAAGCTTTCGGAATCCAAATACCTCTTTCCAATAGAATGAAATTCGCAATAAGCAAAAACCAATTAAGCACTTTGACAATAAGCAAATACCAAAAATTTAATTAAAACAAGAATAAGTAAAATTAAACAATCACGAATTTAAAAACCTTTTCAAAACAAAAAATAAGCAAACAAAATAAGCAAACTTTAAGAAAGATAAAACTTTTAAGAAAACTTTAAAACAAATAAGCTAAATACAAAATAAGCCAATAAGATTGTCAAGCTTATAGCTTAATTCGTATAAAAGCCTAGATAGAAATAAAAAGATAAACTTTTTACTCAAATAAGTAATAAGATCAAGCAAATGAATGCTTAATCCGAATTAATAATCAAAATCAAAAGCAAGAAAAGTAGAATAAGATGGATAATAAAAAGCTTGATTAAAGGAAAACAAAGATTCAACAACAAAATTAAAAGACTTACTTGAATTAAAGGCAAGAAATTTAAGGTGCAAAACAAGGTAATTAAATTGATAATTAAGTAAATGACATGAAAATAAATGTGCAAGTAATGAAAATGGTGGAAGACTAGATTTTCAAAATAGCCAACACCTCCTAATGTGATATTAGGAGGGTATTTATAGTGATTAGGGGAGGTTAAGCATGTGTTGATTCATTCTTCTTCTTCACGTCTTTTCGTCTTCTAAATTATTTGACTTTTTCGACTTTGTCTCGGGATTAATCGAACTCGTCTTGTAATTTCTTCATTAATTTAGACTTGAGTTCTTCGGCTTTTATTAAACTTTCGTCTTTAGACTTTTCTTCGATAAATCTTCAGAATAGGCCTTGGACTTCCGTTCTTTTTGCACTCTTGATCTTTTGACTTCGTCTTTTGTCTTTTTCTTCTATAAAAGCCCGTGAAAGCCCATGTTTCCTTCCCTTTTCATATTTTGGTCCTAAATCACAACAAAAACACAAACCACGCATAATTCCGACATTTACGACATAAAATACACGTTTCGACTTGGTTATTATTATAATTGAGTTGTAAAAGGATAAGTGTTTTCACACTTATTAGCCGCTTATAAGGTGTGCTAAAAACCTAAGGTTAGAACATCAAAGGATATATCATGGATATTGAGAAAGTCTTCAAAGCAAACGATCGAGTGATCCCATAAAACGAACATGAGAGGCTCCAATCGTGAAGATCATGATCATCTAAAATCCACAATTCACAAACAACCACGGAACAAAGGTTGGAAGGGCACAAATCCCCTCACGTTGCTACATTAGAAAACGATAATATGTACATAGGATAAGCATGGGACTCCCCCACGAGGCACCTCGTTTTTTAATTACCGAGTCATGAGCTCGACTCGATCCCCTCAATACTAATTATCATTGGGGAAGGTGATTTGGTCGAGGTAGTTTAAGGATGGAACTTCCCCGCCAAAGTAGTGCTTCAACCTATGTCCATTCAACTTGAAATTGGGGCCATCATTTTGAGCTAGCTCGATGGTCCCATATGGAAAAAGTTGAGTCACGGTGAATGGACCGGACCAACTGGATTTCAACTTACCGAAAAAGATTTTCAAACGAGAGTTAAAAAGCAACACTTGATCTCCAATGTTAAAAACCCGGTCTTTAATTTTTGAATCATGAAACTTTTTAGTTTTTTCTTTATAAATCAATGAATTTTCATAAGCAATGTCTCTTAATTCATCCAATTCATTTAATTTCATTTTCTGCTATTTTCCCGCGGTCTCCATATCATCATTACAATGCTTAAGGGCCCATTAAGCTTTGTGTTCAAGTTCAATTGGCAAGTGACAATTCTTCCCATACACAAGCTTATAAGGAGTGCAACCGATGGGCGTCTTATGAGCGGTCCGAAAGGCCCGTAAAGCATCGTCCAACTTATCCGACCAAGATTGTCGGTTTTCCCCAATCGATCTCTCCAAGATCATCTTCAAAGCTCGGTTTGAAACCTCGACTTGCCCACTTGTTTGTGGGTGATAAGCCGTAGAAAGACGATGTGTAACCCCATATTTCTTTAGGACCCTTTCGAATTGGTCGTTACAAAAATGGGTTCCACGATCGCTTATGATCGCACGAGGGGTTCCAAACCGAGAAAACAAGCTTTTCAAAAACTTGACTACCGCACGAGCATCATTGGTGGGCAAAGCCTTAGCTTCCACCCACTTAGATAGGTAGTCAACGGTGACAAGGATGTACTTATTACCACGAGATGATGGGAACAGCCCCATAAAGTCAATGCCCCAAACGTCAAAGATCTCACACACTTGGATGATATTTTGTGGCATTTCATATTTTTGTGAGGCTTTTCCTTGTCGTTGGCATGAGTCACACGACTTCACAAGCTCATGTGCATCTCGGTAAATAGTAGGCCAAAAGAAACCGGCATCAAAGACCTTCTTAGCCGTGAGATTAGCACCGTGGTGACCACCCGTGGGTCCCTCGTGACAAGCTCTAAGGATGTTAGAAGCTTCGGTACACATATTTCATTTAATGAATACAAGTAAATGTTTAGTCACTTTGTTCCCGAGTTTAAGTTTGGAGTAAAAGTGAAAGTTTTGGGATGATAATAAAAATAAATTTTGTTCTTGAGATTTTTTTAAGAGGGGAGAGGGAAGTAAATGAGAGCAAATTACCCTAGAATTTCATTCCTAATCTTCTTCCCAATTTGGAATGATTTGGAAATAAAACAAGGAAGAGTGTGATTGAGTTTTTCTAATTTAACTAAAATCTTTACTTTTCACTCTTCTTCCCAACTTAGGAACACAAAAAGTTTATATACTCTTTATATTTCTCCTTAACTCGGGAACAAAAAAATTTCAATCATTTCCTCTTCATTCCACTCCCCATCCTCCAAAAAACTTTGTCTTCTTTCCTCACTAAACTCAGTAGGTGTGGCTCATGTCATAATATCACACGACAAAGTATAATAAGGTCGCTGGATAGTAATATATTAACTTAGTTTAAGTATTATAAATAAATAATGGTTGTTATATTTTTTATATTGTTATAAAAATATATGTTAATGCACTTAGTGTTTGGTTACGTACAAAAGAAAAATAGATACAAGTGTTCTTTAAAAAGTTTGACGAGTTTTTGAGCCATGAAAAGTAAACCATGCTTCCACATGATCTCCCCATATTTCCTCCAACATTATGAGTCATGCCGTTAGTGATCATAGATAGATGGTTCGTTTTAGAGCCATTTACTTAAATAGGTCAAGTGATTTTTTTCCATGTGATAAGCACTTTAAGCAACGACGGTTTGTCTTTACGAAAAAGGAAAAAATAAAATATTTTTTGGCCTTTTTGGAAAAAGTAAAAAAAAAGCCTAACAAAAAAAAAATAGAGGTCGAACTGTCGTGGAAAAACATTCTCGTACAAAAAAAGGACACTTGGAATCATTTCAGAAAAGTCGAGCATTCGCGAAAACAATTGAGCAACTTATATAGTAGAATTTGATTTTTTTTGCTCATTTAAATCATTGATTCTTCGTTTATCTATTAAACGGATCCGTCATGTGTGATATACACACAACTTCGATTACATTACATTCTAACCACTACATATGTCACTTGTATACGGGAGTTCGAACCACCCTACATATGTTACATGCAACACCAAACCTAACATTTCTCTTCTCTTTTGTTTTTGTATGATGAGTTTTTGACTACTCTTCATGGGTTTTGACCGTGTTTAGCATGTGGCGTGGTGAAAATATTGTAATCTTTGTTGAAATATGTGGTAGCGGAAGTATAAACTAAGAGGTAGATCTATGGTGAATGGGTCCATAGATGTTAACCGTTTTGGGCAAACAAGTAAGGGTCGTTCCAAAAATAGAACTTGACGTCACGAAAGAATTTTCGTTTTTCTTGAGTCGTCATACCCTTGATGATGAAGTTTCCCGCATGGTAATTCACGATGTCCGCAAACCATGGGGTAGAAGAATCAAGCTTAGAATTCACTACACCAAGTGTCTCGAGCGGAAATGTTTCGGTGATTTCCTTGGGCTCGTAAACACTTTGGTGAGGATCTTCCAAACGAGAAAGATGATCGGTCGCTAGATTCTCGGCTACTTTTTTGTCAACGATTTGTGATAAAATTCTTGAAGGAGGAGAATCCAACGAAGTAATCTCAGCTTTGCATCTTGTTTAGCCATAAGATACTTGATAGCCGAATGATCCGTATACACTATGCATTTAGTCAAGACGAGATAAGGTCAGAATTTCTCAAATGCATACACCACGGCAAGGAGCTCCTTCTTCGTTGTAGTGTATTTTAGTTGAGCCTCGGTCATCGTCTTGCTAGCATAGTGAATAGGCAAGAAGTGTTTTTCATGACGTTGCCCCAATACGGTCCAATAGCGTAGTCACTAGCATCACACATGAGCTCAAAGGGGAGGTTCCAACTAGGAGCAACAAGAATGGGAGCTTCGGTAAGTTTCCTCTTAAGGATTTCAAAGGCTCGTACACAATCTTCGTCAAAGACAAAACGTGCATCTTTTTCGAGGAGATGTGTAACAGGTCGAGAAATCTTTGAAAAATCCTTGATGAATCGACGATAAAAGCCCGCGTGGCCTAGGAAACTCCTAACTCCCTTAACGGTTTTGGGATGAGGTAATTTGGCGATGACGTCTACCTTAGCTTGATCTACCTCAATCCCTGCTTTCGAAACCTTGTGCCCTAAGACGATTCCACTTTTAACCATAAAATAACATTTTTCCCAATTTAGCACAAGGTTGGTTTCCTCACAACGCTTCAACATTCTCTCAAGATTCGAAAAACACGAAGTGAACGAACTACCAAATAAGGAAAAGTCATCCATGTAGACTTCCATCGTCTTCTCGATCATATCATGAACAATAGCCATCATGCACCTTTTAATGGTTCCCGGTGCATTGCAAAGTCCGAATGGCATTCTACGATAGGCAAACGTTCCATATGGACACGTAAACGTAATTTTTTCTTGACCACGAGGATCAATGGGGGTTTGGAAGTAAACGGAAAAACCATCTAAAAAGCAATAGAAATCGTTTCCCGCAAGACGCTCCAACATTTGGTCCATGAAGGGCAAGGGAAGATGGTCTTTTCGAGTGGCTTCATTCAACTTTCGATAGTCAATGCACACTCTCCATCCGGTCACGAGTATAGTGGGGATTAACTCGTTGGAATCGTTTGGCACAACGGTCATTCCTCCCTTCTTAGGGACACAATGAATAGGACTCACCCAAGGGCTATCGGAAATAGGGTAAATCATTCCCGCGTCAAGGAGTTTAAGGACTTCCTTTTTAATGACGTCGTGAATTTTGGGGTTCACCCTCCTTTGACATTGGATTGCAAGTTTGTAATCCTCCTCCATTAAGATTTTGTGGGTATAAAATTTGGGATCGATCCCCTTAATGTCGGATAACTTCCACGCAATTGCCCCTTTGTGATCCTTTAGAACATCGACAAGTGCGGTTTTTACATCATCCGAAAGATCTTTCGCAATAATAACCGGCAACTTGTCGTCCTCCTCCAAAAATACATATTCAAGGTGATGAGGTAAATCATTCAACTCGAGGATAGGTGGTTCCTCAATTGAAGATTTGGGCTCCATACTCATAACCTCCTCGGGTGGAGGAAATGTGAAATCTTTAAGAAAATCCTTGATAATCGAGAAGTCCTCATCATTGTCGAGGTCTTCGTCACAAGTACGTGGAACATCGAATTCTTCCAACGTAAAACCACCACCTTCAAATGGAGTGAAGGTTGGTGTCGAGTTATCAAGAATGGGATCTAACATAGTGGGATTGCCACTATTTTCAACATCACCAAAACCTAAAACTTATTGTGAAAATTCCTCGCAAACAACGTCAATCATGTCAACGAGGTTTACGGTTGCAACGGAATAAACATGAGAAATTTGAGAATTTTGAGTTGCGTTTATAACAAGTTCCTCTTCGTTGAAACGTAAGGTAATCTTTCCAACATGCACATCAATTAAATCCATAGACGTATCTAAAAACAAACGAACTAAAATGAGAGGAACTTGAGGATCCGTGGGAATATCGACAACGATAAAGTCTACCGGATAATAGAACTTTCCCACTTTCACAAAAACGTCTTCCGCCAATCCACATGCGGGAATCGTGGAATGCTCGGCCAACTCGATAGACATTAGTGAAGGAGTAAGATTAGGAAGATTGAGCGACTTGAAGATTGCAAGTGGCATCAAGTTAATACTAGCACCAAGATCGGCCAAGGCATAACATTCTTCCATATCTTGGATTGCACAAGGAATCAAGAATTTACCAAGATCACTGACTTTTTGAGGTATGCGGTTAAGATAAACCGATGAACAACTAGACAATTGTTGCAATTTCTCCTTGTTGTTCAACATACTCTTAAAGTTAGCGGCAAATCGAGGCATCATGACCAAAGCATCGGTAAAACTCACATTAAAATAAACGTCACGAAACATTTTCATAAAAAGCTCAAATTGATAATTATCACGCTCTTGACGTTTCTCCTTTCTAAGTCTCGATGGATAGGGAAAAGGTGGTGTGGGTTGAGGCATAGGTATAGCCTTTGGAATATCGGGTTCCAAATGTGGTAATGGGTCAACCGTAGGTGTGGCATGAGCGGTACTTCGTGGGATTGGGACATGCTCCTTTTCGACCACCACCTCGGGTTCTTCCTCAATTGCATCCTCCGTAGGAGCACATGGTTGAGGAGTCGGTTCCTTAAGTGTCTTACCACTACGTGTGGTAATCACTTTCATCTCTCCCTTAGGGTTTGATATGGTGTTACTAGGAAGACTACTCGAAGACGGTTTGCACATAATAGCCTCAAACATAGATGAAATATTATCCTCAAACATGGATTGCCTCTTCTCGGCCTTAATCATCTCTTGTTTTATTTCATGTTGCCCTTGTTCCATTTTTTGTTGGTTTTGTTGTAACCTAGTTACATTTCCTTCCATTTTGTTTGTATGGATTTTAAGCTCATTTGCTAACTCGTTTTTCAACTCCTTCTTCAAGTCGTTCTTAAACTCGAATCTTAGGCTAATGATTTCTCTTTGAATGTTGTCAAAGCTAGCATCGTTTCCATTAGCGTATTCAACAAATTCATTTGGAAGATCTTTCAAAGTTTGCAGACCCTTGTTGTTGTTTTGAAAATCATTATTTTGATTTTTGTTTGAAACTTGATTATTAGCCCCTTGATTCCCATAGTTTCCTTTGTAATTGTTTTTAAAACCAACTTGATTGTTTCGATAGTTGTTGTTAGCATTTTGATTGGTAGCAAAACCCGATGGAGTCAATTGATTAGAGCGGGTAACTTGACCGTTTTGGTTGTAAGTTCCCGTGGCCGCGTAGGCAATCGAAGTGTTACCACCGTTGGTAATGCACTCGGAGAAATCATGACCTCCGCCACAATACATACATGAAACCTCAACCGCTTTAGCTGTAGCGGGAGCGCTTTGTTCTCCAACTTTGAATTCAATTAAAAGACCTTTAAGCTTATCAAAGATTTTGTTTTCCAAGTTCGCCTCAATTTGGCAAGCATCAATGGTATTAGACAAATAAGGTGAAGCCGAAGACGAAGCCTTACGAACACTCGATGTGTTACGATGACTATACACCTTAGATCTATTTTCAATTATCAACAATGCTTCCTCAACCGTTTTACACAAAAAATTACCACCCATGGCGGCATTTAGATAGTCCCTTTCATGATCATTTAGTCCATTGCAAAACGTGTCAATTTGATGCAAGTCGGAAAAACCGTGATGAGGACACTCATGTAACATTTCCTTAAACCTATTCCAAGCCGTTGAAAAACTCTTATTAAATTCTTGTGAAAATTTTGAAATCTCGTTTTTCAAATGCGTAGTCTTAGAGGGCGGGAAAAACTGGTTCACAAACTTAGAAACGAGATCCTTCCACGTCAATATAGAATTGGGTGGCTCTTTCTCTAACTAAATTTTAGCAGGCCCCGCTAAGGAATACGGAAAAAGCATCATCTTAATCGAGTCATTAGCAACATCATTAAATTTGCAAGTGGCGGTAAGACGATTGAATTGGCGGATATGGTTGTGCGGGTTGTCCTTTTCATCACCACGGAATTTGTTGTTTTGGATCATCGACAACAACCCCGTTTTCACTTCAGAATTCTCCACAAGGATAGCGGGAATCACAATAGCCTCTCCATAACCCTCGGTGGGTGCTTGAAGTAACTCCATCATAGTTTGATTCGCCATGGTTGGTTCTTCTCTTACGATAGGTTCGTCAATAGGAGACTCCTCACTAGAAAGATTATGAGTAGGTGTTGACTCCTTTCGGTTTCTTCGCTTACGTGCACGTCTTGCTTGGTTGCGAGTTTGCATAAACGTCACGTAAAATGTGGGGATGAGCAAAGAAGATTATTTTTGGTGTTTTTAATTTTTCCAATTTTTTTTGTGGTTTTTGATTGTTTTTACTTTTTTTGGATTTTTGTGATTGTATTAAGTAGACAAAAATCTACAAATCTCCTCCTAATCAAATCTTTTGATTAAAGAAGCCTCAAGGAATGAAAACGATCACGTGAAGTGAATGCCTTCGATGACTTTAGAACGTTGGTGGAACACCAAAACGTTCAAGATGGTTTAATCAAATGAAACCAAGAAAATATATATGATATGTAGATAATACTTTGGTTGGCAAACCCTCGATTAGCCCTTTTTATCTAAACGCTCACAAGCAAGCGGGAAAACGAGGCGGCGCGAAGCACTTAAGAGCCTTTTTCCTTAGGGTATATTTTATAATACCCGCCTTATACCCACCTTATAGTTTGTGTTTTTCAAAATTAAGCTTCACGAAAGTATTTATCTATTTTGCCTTTGATTTCTTGTTTGAGATTCGTATACAATGATTGAGTAATGACCTCCCAATCAAGGTTGTGTTTTCACACTTTTGGAGTACTTGTGAATTTACTGTTCTACGTATACAATATAGTAATAGTATTCACACAAAAAACAAAAACCGATAATACGTATTAGTAGAGTGCTACTAATACCAATAGATATTATGGCTATATATAAAAACAACAATTTCCAAATCAAAACACAACACGCCTCCCAGGCAGCGGCGCCAAAATGATAGTTGTGAAATATACGTCTTTTAGGAAAAAGAGCGAAATTAGGGCAAGTATTAAGTGTCGGTTTAGGAAAACCAAAGCACTTATGACCCAAAAGTGGGGATCGTTCTCAAGGAGGCTAGTGTGTTGTGTAGAGAGATGATTAACTTTTGTGATTATATTTTATTAAGAAAGAAAATAGAAAAGAGATTAGAAGAGAATGACGGTTACGATTATGAATTAAACTAAGACGATTAGTCGTACACGTAAAACCGTAAAAAGTGACCAAATTAAAAATTTACCCTAAAAATCCTAGAAAATTGCAATAAATCCAAAAAATGTAATTAGAGTTTACAAAAAAATCAAAAATCACTCAAACCTTTTATTTAATTAAATAGTAATTTTTTAATGCTAATTAAAGCCCAAAAAATCAATTTAATTAACAAAAAGCCCATAATAATATTTTTCCACTTGTAAACCTCTAAAATGACTTAACTAATTTTATAATTATTTTTGAAAATTTTAAAATTAATTAAAACTATTTAAAAACAATTAAAAACTATTAAAACATATAATAATTCTAAAAATTAATCTAATGACAATAAAAATTATCTAAAAATTGTAAAATTCCTAACTTAATGTATTTGAACTAAAAAAAATGAAAAACTTTAAAAAATCTAAATTTTAATTTTTAATAATAAATTAATAATAAAATATTATTAAAAATCCAGATTTATAAAAAATTCTAAAAAGTTGCAAACTAGCTTATTTTAACCTAAATGATACAGAAATGAAGTTGAAATTATAAAATACCCCTATTGGGCCTAGAAATGGGCCAAAAGTCCAAACAGACCCCTTAATGGGCTTTTAAGGCCCAATAAGAAAGTTGTTGTCCAAATAAACCCAAAAGCTCCTATCTGACTTAAAATTTGATTTTAAGAACAAAACTTTGATGGCCTAAAAGCTGAAAATGTGTTTAAGCTAGCTTATTTCAAAGCAGCTTATTCTTAATGGGCTTTTTGGCCCATTAAGCTATAAGCTGATGCCATAAGCTCAGATTTGACACACAAGCTTCTTTTGAGTTACTTAAGAGATCTGTAAAAAGAAAATTGGAAAAAGCACAAGAAATAAGCCTAACATAAGCCAAGACTCTCTTCACAAAACGACAAAATAGTCGTTTTTGAGTTCTAGACCACCTCAAGTGCTGATTCAACTTTCAAAAGCTTTTAAATGACTTAACTAAGCAAAATAATCAAAACGTTTTCCAATAAGCACACTCAATAAGCTGAAATAAGCAAATAAGCACTTGTTTAAAAGTCAACCTTATGAGTTTTATAGTAAAAAGTCAAAGCCAAGGTCTGATAAGCTCCAGATCAAATAAATGGGTCAAATGAGGAAGATTTGTCACAAAAAATAAGTTGTTGCAAGTCTGGATAGGCCAATTTGGCGTATGAATAAGTTGAATGACAAATTACACTAGCAGGATCTAGTTTTGGGTGTTGAGCAGTGGGAACTTTTCCCACTGCTTGACTTAATTGACTTTTTGTCTTTAGTGACTTTTTGTGGATTCAAGTTAAGCAAAGGCACCCAAATGATCAGTTAATCATAAGGAGTCAATAACAATCACAAAAACATAATTACAAACAGCCAATCAGTGCAGTTAATTTAAAAGATCACCAGATCTCACAAAGACATGAAAAATAAGCAGATTACACTCAGTAAGCAGTTTTAGCAAAAATCAGCCAGCCAATTTGCACCAAAAGCATACACAAGCTATAATAAATTCAAATGAACAAATCTAAACAAGTTTCATGCAATGGTTCAAGGTCTAGATCAAGATTCAAGCTTACAAAAGTTACTGATGAACAAGAACAAGCAGATTTTTCACTTTGATGATATACTTGACCACAAGTCCAATTTCAAACACTCAAATCTTGTTATCAGGTTATATAAACTATGATTTAACACTTTTTAGCCCTAAGCATGCATGCACTCTAGGTGTTTCCAAGATTTTAGGTCAAAAACAGTCAAAACAAGTGAGATATAGCACAATCTTGGATTTGAAATTTTAAAGCCAACAACTTGAAGAAAATAGCATACAACCAAGTATATTGCAGATACAAACTCAAACAAACCACTTCCAATAACACAATAACAATCTATGCACTTAAACAGATAATTCCAAACACCCCTTATCTTTTTCAAATCACAATTTAAACAAGTATAAGTGTATTCCAAGGTTACCCAAGCCCAATCAAACACAATACAGATGTATTATGCAGTATCAAGCAAGATTAAGCCACAAATTAAACAATAACACAAGCAATGCACCAAATCACCAAAAATCAAGTATTTAAGCAGATTTTGGGTAAAAAGGTTCAAACCTCATGGATGTACGTCCACACCATCGAATTTTTGAGCTTATGTGCTAGCAAGAACAAGCACAAGCTTCCACAAACAACCCTGCTAAGATTCAACAAGGTTAGAACAAATAAATCAAAATCAGAAAGTGACCACTTGGAAAATAAACTTGATTAATGCAACCTTGTTCCCACACTTGATTATCCCAAAGTTATAAGCCTCACAACACCTTGATATCATAATATTAGGATGCTATGATCCACTTATAGCCCAAGAATTCCAAGGTTTAAACCAAGACTTAGCAAAATATCAAATTTTGATCCTTTGTGCAATTTCTTGCACAAGGTTTAAAAATACGTTTTAAGATTCCAGATTAGTTAACATTAAACAATAACAAGCAGAATAAGAGATTGGCACTTGGTTTTTCTTTAAAGATTCAAACACTTTTCATTAAACAACGAACAAGGATTTACAGAACTTGAACAAAAAAAAAATCAAGAGCAAAATGAAAATGAAAGCCTAAGTGCGTTTATATAGGCTACAATGAACTTCTACAATGCATAAAAACATAAAACCCTAGTTGATGAAGTCCCCAAAATGCCCTTGAGAGTTTTCTCATTTTGCTTGATCATGTGAATGAATTTGGCGTTTTGTTATTGCTTGCAAGGTGAAATAGTGATCAATGGCTCACATTGAAGCTTAGGATTAAAGCTGAATGTGGGTGGTAGATTCCCTGGCACAATTTGGAATTTTCCCCAAAACCGTGTGAGGAGGGTTTAACATGTGACCAAGATGATGATGTGGCAAGGGTTTTTGTGATTGGGTTATGTTTAGGGATACCTTAATCACTAATCTGGAAGAGATTAGGGTTTAATTGTTGGTGATTAACAAATACCCAAATTTGTTCAAGAACATGAAGAACACAATGTTTAATCCGTTTTGGGTTTAAAAGTGGATGTTTAGCGGCTAATTTAACTTAATAAATTAAGTTAGTTAGGCAGGTGTGAGTGGGAGATGAGGTGGAAGCAGGGAGGGCTCCCATTGGTGGAAAGGAGAAAGTGGGGCACGTGTCACCCCACTAGTGGTTAAGGTTTCTTTGCTTGTCTGCCAGGATTGGTCCCCCATTTTTTTCTTCTTGTCACTTGCAAAATAAACAGCCAAAATACAAATTCCTTTGTTATGGAAGTTTCATTTTTTACACTTTTGCCCCCAATACTTTTCCAAAGTATTTTCAAGGGTATTTCTTGCCATTTGTTGATTCTTGAAGGGTTGTTTTGGCATTTTATTCATAGTTAATGGTCTTGACTTGTATTGTTGACTTTTTGGAGGACTAATATTGACAAGTCATGATTGTTGCGGGACCATTCTTGCCAATTCTTCAATGTGGAGGGCCCTTTTTGTAAACTTGACAAACTTTAAGGACCAAACTTGTAATTATGAATAAACAAGGGTTTAAAGTGTCAATTATTCAATATTGGAGGACCCTTCTTGCATAATCTTCAAATCTTCAAGGGTTTTTCTTGGAAAATCTTCATTAGGGCTTGGTTCATTGTGTGGCTTCGTTTCCCGTGTTCGTTTTTGCATGATTCTTGTAATCTTTTGTCCTTTTCTCAATATCCGTACCTAAAATACACAAGTAACAAACACAAGCATATATTTGGCCATTTTCATGATATTTTATGCATTTAAAGCCCTTTTTGGATGATGAGAGTATGTATAAAAGCAGTCTCATCATCTCTTCCTTAGCAAGATTTAAACAACATGCACAATGTCCTAAGTGTAGGGGAGTTTACTTCCACATGCTTAAACATTGAGGAAAATGTTTATGTTAAGTGTAGGGGGGACTTCTATCGAAGTTAAGTGGGCTTTTCCTTGTATTTGTCCTCATTTTAACCGGAAAATTGATTTTTCGACATTTTTCAATTTTTTTTATCTATTTTGGCCTAGTTGTATTTACCTTTGTTATAGTTATTTTCTTTCCTTGCTAGAATAAATTTTAATAAAGTGGTTTTATTTTTTAAAAGTTGTGAATGTTTTGACTCAAAGCGAGTTTACTTATCCAAGTTTACTCTAGCTAGTATCCTTAACGTGTTTAAGTCAAGTTTTGCTAGGCTTTTATATAGGGAACTTTAAAACGCGAAAGTCTTAACTCTTACGGGTTAAGAACAAGAACTTTTCGCAAGTTCCTATAATTGATCCTAGAAAGTCGTTTATCAAGGGAACTTCAAAACGTAAATTATAAACTTGAAAAAGTCTAAGAAGATGCAAGATCCTATAGATGACTTGAAAACCCAAAACTTTGATTTAATTGGCTAAGCATCCACGAGTCTCATTCCTTGAGATTTTAAATTATGGAGAACTAGAGATGATAGAGTCAATTATAAGTTTGGTATTCTTTCATGAATTTATGTGAGTTAATTATGAGCTTTTTCTCCCATCGCTTGTTAATAAATATATTTGCAATAAATAAGGTTTTACGATTTGAAAAGTTACTTAGCTTCTAGCCCAAGATCGTTTAAAAGTTGCTCGGTATTAATTAGAGTTCATAGCCAAGGCATAACTTATTGAAGCGGGATGCGAAGATTGACGAGTCCGAAAAGGCCCTAACAAGGCATGAGGGCTACATTTTGTTGCTAAAGATCCAAAGTGATGTGAAGAATCATTTATTAAAAATCAATATGAAGGATCGAGACACACAACGAAAAGCAAATACTCCCGTAAAGATCATGGAGAAGTCTATCCAAAAAGGCCCTAACAAGGTATGAGGATAAATAGATGCAAGTCCTAAAAGGAGGCGGACCGTTGTATATCAAAATCCCAAATAAAGATTGGAGAAAAATAAAGAAGTCGTGGTCCAAATATGAAGAATCTCTCAAAAAGTTCAAGTGAAGAAATTCCTATTATGAAGAGAAGACCATTATTTCATGAACCTCTCTCAAGATTTGAAGTATGAAGTCAATGCCAAATATCGATCCGAGAAAGGTCTCAAATCGTGAAGCGAGTTATGCTAAGATATGAACTTTATGAGGTCCCGAGAAGCAGTTTTAAAAGATTTTGTCCTTTAGCTAACTATTGATTAAATCGTTCTACTTTATTTTCAGCCTAAATAACTATCAAAATAAGTCAACAATGCATCCTCGTGATCATTCAAGATAACAATAAAATATAAGAGATACACCTAGGAATAAGGGAGTCTAGGTGAATAATTGGGCCACATGAGTGAGTGTTAGTTTACTAACTTATAATAACAATGATCTCGTTTTTAAGCTTGGTATGGGGAACGTGAAACTTGAGGGTGATGAACATTCATGACATTCCAAAACCCTAATGTAAGTCTTCAATCTCTTTATTTGTTTTTCTTCCTTTAATTATGTCTTATGTTTAATAAAGGCCAAGGTAGGTTAATTTTGATGGAAAATGTAAAACTTGCCTTGTAATTAATGCATTGCATGAGGGCATTGCAATGGTCAAGTGTAGGGGATTTGAAAGGTGTGAAAACACCCATCCTTTTACCACTTAACTATAATAATAACCAAGCCAAAACGTGTATTTTATGTCGTAAATGTCGGAATTATGCGTGGTTTGTGTTTTTGTTGTGATTTAGGACCAAAATGTGAAAAGGGAAGAAAACACGGGCTTTCACGGGCTTTTATCGAAGAAAAAGACAAAAGACGAAGTCAAAAGATCTAGAGTGCAAAAAGAACGGAAGTCCAAGACCTATTCTGAAGATTTATCGAAGAAAAAGTCTAAAGACCAAAGTTTAATGAAGTCGAAGAACCAAGTCTTATTAAAGAAGAAAATTATAAGACGAGTTCAATTTATATCGACAAATCCTGAGACGACATCGAGAAAGACAAATAATTTAAATCGAGTTGAGACAAGAAGAAAGAATGAAGAAAGCATCAACATTTTACTCTTCCTATAAATACCCTCCTAATGTGTCATTAGGAGGTGGTTAGATAATTTTAGATAGTTTTAATTTGTGTAAGGTAATTAGGAGTAGCTTAATATTACTTTCTCTCTCTAGCTTTTTTTAATGCTTTTCAATCTCTTTCATTAATCTTGTAATTTGAATCTTTAATTATCTTAATTTCAAGCTTATCAATTAATCATTCCCATTCTACTTTTCTTTATTTTTAATCTTGTTTTGATTTAGATAATCATGTAGTTTGTTAATCATGTTCTTGATTGATTGATGTTTTGTGTTTGATTGTGCTTATTGATCTTTTAGTGTTTGATTTTTATAGCTTATAGTGTTTTAGTGCTTATTGTGTTAATTTTCTTATTTTTAATTAAGTGCTTATTAGTTAATTTTTATAAAAAGTTGATTTTAAATATTTTTATTATTTAGTGTTTTTAAAAGTTTTTAAATTTTGGCTTATTTAGTTTTTCTTAAAATTTATTTGGTTTAAGTTTTTGGTTGAGTGCTTATTGGTTTTTAGCTTATTTTTAGATTTTAGATTATTTGCATTTTTTTATGTTATCCGGGTTTTCTTAAAACCCTCTTTTCCCGGATAAGGAATTTTAGTCTTCCCGGATAAGCACCTTTATTAGATATTCCGGATAAGCCGCAAACATCATATTCCGGATAAACACAAAAAGAAAACATTCTGGATAGCTAAAAATTAATATCCCGGATAACCAAATGAAGAAAACAAAACCCGGATAAGCTTATGAATGATTTTTCCCGGATAAGGATTACAACAACATTCCGTATAAGTACAACAATTTGTCATGCTAGCTTGCTTGCATGCTTTACCATTTTCCCGCCAATTTGTCCTACTAGCTTGCTAGCTTGAGCTGCTTGCTTGCTAGCTTGTTTATTATTTAATATTGTTCCGTAATCGTTTAGTTTTATCTGAAAGTTGTTCCGATTTTAGTTCTGAAAGTCACGTATTTTTAGTTGATTTTTTCGTCAATTTTTAGTATTAGTATTTTTTCGAAAAGTTTAAGTTTTATCTTTTATTTAGTGCCCGCTTTAGCTTTTACCTCGTTTAGTTTTAAAGTAGCCACTTAGTTTTATTTCCTCCTTTTTCATTAAGTAAATTTTATTTTCAGGTCGAAAGTTAATTTTCTCTTTTAGTTTTATTTTTATTAATTGTTTTGTTTTCATATTTGTTTTTAATATCGTTTCTTTATTATTTGTCAACCGTTTTAATTTTTAGTTCATTTCTTTTATATTTTTTCATTTCCTTTTAAAGCTTTATTTTTATCTTTAATTACTTTTAGATAACGACACCTTTTCTTTTATCCACCAAAGACGACTGAGTCACACTTTTAACCGTGATCAATTCGATTAGACACCGAGAAAAACGAACTTTTTAACCTATTAAAATCATTTATTAAGTACCCATTATCTAACCAAGCCTAAAGTCCCCGAGAGTCGACCCAAAATCAGCCACAATTTTGGATTGTGCCGATTTGTGTCTCCCGGTACACGAATACTAAAACTAGCATAACTTTTGACTCGTAATGAGTTAGAAGCTCTATCTTATACCAAAACGAGCGTCTCGGAAAATTCTACAACAAAATCAAGTAATCTCAGCCTATATCTAAACTTAAACCCACGAAAAATCATCCTAAACCCACACTTTTAGAAAATTATAGCAAATCAACTTTCCAACTAAAACTAACCTTTCCCATACCTTTAGAATCACCCTACTATCATACCCATCAACCAAACACTCCTATAACACTTCTATGTAAAATTTTAACAAAAATCAAAGATTAAAATAACCTTTTAGCATGAAAACAAGATGATCCTAAGTAGATCATCACATGCATGATGATTTAATCATAAATCAACCATGGAATAAAAAAATCTTTATAACTTGATGCATGTTTATGATTTTGGTATCAAAAGAATGACAAGATCATTTCTAACATGGGTCTTGAATTAGTTTTATTTAAAACAAGATCAAAATCAATGTTTTTGGGTGTTTTTGTGGTTGATGGTGGCGGCAAAAGCAAGGAGAAAGGGAGAGATTTGTGAAAATTTTGCTAAATTATGTTTTGTATGTTTTTTAGTGGAAGAAATTTAGTTTTTATATGGTGTAAAGTTAGGGCCAAAATTGCCAAGTTTTGAAACTTGTGGACTTAAAAACAATTTACTAGTTTAGAGGGTAGAAAATGGTTATTGGTAAATATTGAAAATATTTACGGGGCTCGGGTTTCGTAAAAATACTTTTCAAAGGTTACAATGCATCATAAATATGATTATATGATTTCCCGACACGACTTAATACATAATTAAAACGACATCATCGAAAATATTAATTATCGAAACAATCGATAATAAAATGTAAAGTTTTGGGCATCCGTCGGTATTGCGATCACTAGGAATTCTCATTATTCATTGATTTTGAGTAAACTCGTTGTAAAACGCACGCGGGTGATTTTAAATCAAAAACTTTGATTTAAATTAAATATGGAAAAATAAATAAAATTTTTATAATTCCATACAGAGTATTGTCAATGATCAGAAAATACTTAAAAGTAAAATTTATTAAAATTTTATCATGATCTCAGGATTTACATATAAGAATACAAGAAAACATAATACGTTGGAAGATTCAAAAAGCCCGAATAAAATAATAAAATGATATTGGGAAAGTACGGGTTCTCACAGTCTTCCCCCTAAAGGAACTCTGGTCCCTCCGAGTTCTCCTAGAAACATTAGAAGATGCAAACAAGAGGATGTACAAAGTGTAGAATAATTTCATTGCTTCCCAGGTAATTTCTGCACCACAGCGAACCTTAACAATTGGAATTCAATATGCTTCAGTTTCTGAACTCTTCTTTTGAATAAATTTTCAAACTCGGATTAGAATAATGACCTTTCAGTACGGAGAAATATCAAGGGATAGAACGAACTCAAGAACCGCTTAAACGAACAAAGTGCATTAAAATGAATCAAGATTGTTAATCAACAAGGAATCACAAATCGCGCAACTGTAAAGCATGACAATTTTAGAACGTAACAATCTAGTTACAAGAGAAATAGAAGGGAAAAAATGAATTACATACGATCATTTAAAATACGAGATGTCACAATCAGTTGTCTAGGATTTTAATATTACTTAAAAACTCAGTTTAAGTATTTTCTTGATTAAAAGAAAATTTTACAAGTTGTAGTGATTTAAAATCAAACTGTCTATATTTAGTGAGTAAGTTGTTGCTATATCTTTTTCTTGATCAAGGTTTTTAAAGCAAAAGTAGAACAGTTCAAAATAGTTATCTTGATCGGCTAAAGAACTTTTGGATGACTGTATGAATTTACTGTTAAAACTCAAGTTTATTGTTACCATTAGAGAAAATCAGATTTCCAAGTTATTTAGAATCATTGTTAGAAATTATAAATTAATTTAATAATTTCATTATATTGAAGGTAAAGTATGAAAAAGTCAATTACTTTAAAAGATACAGCTTGACATATTCTGGTTTTTAAAAGGCGACAAGACAACAACAAATATGAGACATATAAAGGTCAATAATTTGTATGCGAGCAATAACACAAGGGAATAAAATGATAGTCGTATCAATTCTTAACAAACATGATAGAATAGACGCGTCGATGATAAAAATAATAAGAAACAAAGGATTATAGCAAGTCATCATTTCTTAAGTGCAGTTGGTGTCATCAACAACGGCTTATTAAGTTCTCGATGGTCGATACACGACCGAAAGAGAAAAGCCACACAATAAATTTTCGAATCATAGAAGATTCTTAAGAAGTTACTTGAGAGTAATTCAAGTAAAATGAACAACATTAGCAATGAAAAGCAAAATTAACACATGATTCACACGAATGAATTTCAAGGCGATGAAGTCTAACATACCTAATGACGGATACACGAAATTATTGGCCACTTCCAGTCATAACTCACTATTCGCGTCCAGAGATGTTTCAAAAGTCTACCAAAAGAGATAAAGAAGGTCGATCGATGTAGAAGAATAATAACGTTGAAACTTTCAAGTCTGGTATCAATGGTAAGAATTTAGGCAAGTGGTAACGAGAATTATGTCACTAAGGAAGATGAGGTAACAAGTATAACAAAGGTTGTTGAGTAAAGAAATGTGTGCTTGAGGCATGTAATTTGTTCAAGAAAAGATAAGGGTTCATAGGTGTATGTCACGAATTGTTGTTACTCGCATAAGATGTAAAAGTTTTCTAAAACTTACATTTATCTAACTTTTTAAGAAACATAATTAAAAAGTTGATTCTTAGTCAAATATTTAAGGTGACTACTATTCGGCCTCGCATGGCTCCTTCTAAATTAAGCATAAGTGATCAGGCCATGCATAATTTAGGACTAGCAATACGATGCTCAACTTCGTCAAACAAGTATTACATATCATATGATTTAAAATATGTATATAATTGCATTTGTAAAAACAGGAATCAAAATAACATATGAAACTTTTCGCCTATAAGTTACTGGCTAACTGTTTATATCAACAATTTGTATAGTTACAAGGGTTCTTTATAAGACCGCATTAGAATAATTTGTGCAAATACATTGTAAAATTAATATAAATTAATTTTATAAGATAACCTTCAAGTATTTAATAATGCCCAAGTGGAACATTTTGTAACATGTTTCGCAAACAATACCAGTTTGAGCTTATATGGTAACTTATAAAATAGCGAGTGGGTTACATGAGGGTAATAAAGGTTAGTTCAAGGCAATCAATGAAATGGTTACAAGTTGATAAAGTTTTAAGAGGCTTAGCAGGAATCGTCAGGAGACACGTGCCAAAATGATAACGAACGATATGAAAACAAGATCTTCAACCTCGGCCCGGATCAATGGTACGATAGAAGCAAAGAAAGACAATATAGAATGACAAATAAGTCATATATAAAAGAAAGGATAAATGAATCTGTAGGTGTGCACATCGTAATTTATTTGACAAAAATACATTTTTAAGAAAGTAGAACATCAGTTTATCAAATCACTTAGCTCAAGTTACTATTTGTAAACGTTTTCAAACGCAATCAGTGTTCTTTGTTGTAAAATATCATTAGTTAAAGTTTTGCGAGCTCAACCGAACTTATAAAACAAATGCTTCAATCTATATTTTTAAATTCTATCAGTTTTGATCTTTTTAGTCAACTTTGACTTTTGGGTATGACTCTTGGGTTTGACTTGACCAAGTAACTCGCTAAATGATATTCCAAGACTCGAAGTCTAATGCAACTTGGTGTAAAACGATGTTGTGGACAACTTTCTAGTTTTACTCGAGACTTGAAACGGATTAAAAATGGACGAAAATGCACTTGCATTAAATTTGTCAACAAAATGATATTTTAGAATTATTCAGAAAATAACTTCTTAGATTTTTACAATTTCAAATGAACGTAACTTGCTCGATTTTAATGTTTACTTGTAAAATATTATGTCCTAAACGAACATCTCAACAGGTAAAAATATATTTTTATGTCTAAGGTTATAAAAATATTTTCTCGACACTGTTAAGTTTCCTATACAAAGTATATTTTTCGACACAGTTTGAAATTAAATCCAAATTTCATAATAATTCAGAATTAATGCACACAAAAGACTTGTGGATTCCATAAAGACGAAAAGAATAAATTGTATAATTAATCATGTAAAGAAAACACAGTATAGAAATGGTTCAAAAATACCAACGAAAATCTAAGAAATCAGAAACGACGCATTCGATTTCAAGATGCCATGCAGGAAGGTCTCTTGGCAGCGTGATTTTCTAAAATCACAAGACATACTGAGAAAGAATTGGAACATTAACGGGTCACACTCCTGGAGCGAGGAGGTTTAATGAAAAGGGAGGGATACAAGTTTATAGAAATAGGATTGCATTCCAAACATTCGCTACACAATAAAGGATGAATCTCAATATGACAATGATGGTTTCAGGGTACAAACGGATGTTGTAACTCAAAGTCGAAACGTAGAATGGTCAATGAAATAAAATATAGTCCATGTATAATTGTCGTGTAAAACGATGACGTAAAGGTCAATCAAGGTTATGAAAACCGACAATATTGTTCAGCATGAGTTTCAAGGAATCCTTCGAGATGTATGACTCACACGATGTCCTTTAGTCTTTTTGGGAGACACATTGAGCTACACACTGGTCTATAGACTATTTTTCAAGACATCAAATCACAAATGGTCGGAAAGCATTTTGGATATCTAAAGAGATATTTTAAAGGAGATAAACAATGAAAGCAACATGCACGGTAGTAAAATGAAAATCAGGAGTTTTATCGAAAATAACACTTACCCAATCCCGAACAATGGTATCACAAGAGTATGCACAACATGTAACAGTGAGTTGAGAAAAATAGACGGTTCAAAAAGAACGAGTATATGAGGTCAGTCGTATTACGCATAAACAAAATAACAATAGTACTCAGAAAATTGAGTGTGAAATGTTGGCAGTGTACGCGCTCCGAATACAAGTATGTAACGTTATAACAGATAAAATCACGGTAACAAGATCAAGATTACATGAACAAGAATTCAAAAAGTATAGTAAGAGCATATGTAATCAGGTAATATTCAATGATAATTCATGAAGCACATAGGCTTTGAAAAGTCATAGTAATTATCGTCATTAGGGTAATGTAATATTTCAACATGTAATCAAGAGATGAAATTCTACAACGATAATTAAAATAAATGATAAGGATTAGAGAGTTACCCTCGCAGATATCGAACAACATTGGCAGATTCTATGATTGACACTTAAAACATGAAATATTTGAACTTTTGGTTATAGACTAAGTTTTGGAAAACAACTCAGTTCCCTATAATCATCGCTCTGATACCAACCTGTGAGACCCACACAATCTGACATGGAACAACTAGGCAACGAGGGGGTAACACGTCATGGTACAAGAAACAATGAATTACAGTTGACACAAAGCTGACGTAGTAAAAACATTTACATTACATCATAAAAGATCAAAGTTTTACTACAAAGGTCCTAGAGTTTTATAAGCGGAAATCTATTGTTTCATCATGATTTATAACATATGGTTGCTAAAAAGATAGAATAAGCTTCTGACAGTTTTTACTAAAAACAGTCTTTTAAAAGCATCACAGAAATCTCTAAGCTGTAATAATATCCTGCGGGCTCCCATCCAAGCAAAGCTAAGTAATAATACCTGAGATTAAACATGTAAAATTGTCAACATAAAGTTGAGTGATATTCATAGGTTTAGCCATAAAGGTGTGAAACACAAGCATTCATTTGTAAACACCAATTAGGGAAAATGGTTATGTACAGTAACCATCGTCCGAAATTATTATTATTATTGCAGTTCAGTTCATGAACCGAAGCTTAACTCAATGTAAGTTCCTCTAGGGAGTATTCAGCCTAAATACTCAAGTATAAACAAATATTAGTGCGTCAGGGTAATCGGGACGGGGATAGTCAATCCCGATGGATCCACCCGCAATATTCGCGCTTCGCGCAATGCACACAAGACAATTAATGGTTCATGATCAGGAGAGGAAACTCAAGGCTAGACTAAAAAGCAATAATAATATCAAAAGTCTGGAAAGCATACACATTTTGGAAAGCATACACATTCTGGATAGCATACAAGTTCTGGATAGCATACAGTTTTTAAATGGTTGTGTTCCACCATGTAAAATCTCACCCTGTGTTTAGAAACCATGTATAAGTAAAAAGGAGCTATGAACTCACCTTAGCCACGAGGTAAGTCAATCATGGTACTCAGCAACTGAGTAGAAACAATGGTAGTGAGACGATCATCGACAATATGGATGCCCGGTGAAACACGAAAGCCGCAACCTATCACAATAAGGCGCGCGTTAAGACTCGAACTCAAATATCGATATACACCAAATATAATGTGACTCAAATGTTTTCAAATTATTCATGTTTCAAAATCATTGACACGAACCAAATGAATTCATACTAACCCATTTATTCAACAATACCCTTTCAAACACTTGTATACCTGAAATTGACCCGTCATAAGACGTCAAGTCAACGCAAGTCAAACTATCCCTTAACCTTATTTGGACCAGTAGCTAAGTCATTTATATAATGACTAAGTACTTGAGTAAGTCACCATGTTCAATAGTGAATACTCATACTCACGCGACACAAGCATTGAACTATGTTTCCAAAATAAAATCAGCAAGTACACCCCGAATGTACACACCGATCTACCATATCTAGACTTGTCCGTTTTAGATGAAACTTGGTGCCAAGGTCACTTATAACCTGTATAAGACCTCACCAAAATTTGAGCCAAAGTTAACACTTGAAAATCCATCAGCTCGACACTTTACTCGACTCTAAATTTGGGACAGATTGTATACTTGTTTTATAAAACTGTTCATACCGCTTTAAAAGTACTATCTTGACAATCCCCCTTTTAAAACCATTACTAGACTCATCAAATTAAGTTTATAGACTTTGAAAACGAGTAGTACCCATTATCTAACAAATCCTAAAGTCCCCGAGAGTCGACCCAAAATCAACCACAATTTCGGATTGTGTCGATTTGCGTCTCCCGGTACACGAATACTAAAACTAGCATAACTTTTAACTCGTAATAAGTTAGAATCTCTATCTTATACCAAAACGAGAGTCTCGGAAAACTTTACAACAGAATCAAGTAATCTCAGCCTATATCTAAACTTAAACCCACGAAAAATCAGCCTAAACCCACACTTTTAGAAAATTATAACAAATCAATTTTCCAACTAAAACTAACCATTCCCATACCTATAGAATCACCCTACTATCATACCCATCAACCAAACACTTCTATAACACTTGTATGTAAAATTTTAACAAAAATCAAAGATCAAAATAACCTTTTTAGCATGAAAACAAGATGATCCTAACTAGATCATCACATGCATGATGATTTAATCATAAATCAACCATGGAATAAAAAAATATTTATAACTTGATGCATGTTCATGATTTTGGTATCAAAAGAATGATAAGATGATTTCTAACATGGGTCTTGAATTAGTTTTATTTAAAACAAGATCAAAATCAATGTTTTTGGGTGTTTTTGTGGTTGATGGTGGCGACAAAAGCAAGGAGAAAAGGAGAGTTGTGAAAATTTTGCTAAACTGTGTTTTGTATGTTTTTGAGTGGAAGAAATTTAGTTTTTATATGGTGTAAAGTTAGGGCCAAAATTGCCAAGTTTTGAAACTTGTGGACTTAAAAACAATTTACTAGTTTAGAGGGTAGAAAATGGTTATTGGTAAATATTGAAAATATTTACGGGGCTCGGGTTTCGTAAAAATACTTTTCAAAGGTTACAATGCATCATAAATATGATTATATGATTTCCCGACACGACTTAATACATAATTAAAACGACATCATCGAAAATAGTAATTATCTAAATAATCGATAATAAAATGTAAAGTTTTGGGCATCCGTCGGTATCGCGATCACTAGGAATTCTCGTTATTCATTGATTTTGAGCAAACTCGTTGTAAAACGCACGCAAGTGATTTTAAATCAAAAACTTTGATTTAAATTAAATATGGAAAAATAAAATAAAAATTTTATAATTTCATACAAAGTATTGTCAATGATCAGAAAATACTTAAAAGTAAAATTTATTAAAAATTTATCATGATCTCAGGATTTACATATAAGAATACAAGAAAACGTAATACGTTGAAAGATTCAAAAAGAACGAATAAAAGAATAAAATAATGCTGGGAAAGTACGGGTTCTCACACGAGGCCTCTTTTTAAGAGATCTTGAAGATCTGTAGGCTTGAAAAACAATGAAGATCAATATGCGTTTGATTCTTCGTTTTATTTAGAAGTATATGTGTTCTTGGTTCATGGTTTTCGTGGAGTTTCTTATACGAATTGGTGAGATTTAATTATTTTGTAGATGATTTGATGAGAAGGATTCAATTGATTCTTTTGAAGGTATATTTGAAGGACACTATGGTTGATTTGGTTGATTGAATATGATTGAGATTGGGATGAGATAATGAAAATGGTGGCTGCGATGGTGCTTGAGAAAGAGATAAGAATGGTAGTGGTTGTAGATATGATATTAGGGTTAACACATTTTTAACCTTAGTATTATATAGCTGGATATTAGGGATTTAGGGTAATTGTGTTATATGGGCTGATGCTATCCGAATATTGAGTATGAGCCGAATGAATTCAAAAGTTAGAGGCTGACTTTCCTTCATGAGATTTGGCTTGGTTATAGTTATATCCGAAGTTGAGTTGTGCTTGATGGAAACATTTTGGTTACAACTTTGTAGGATAGTTGGTTAATACAATTTCATTCGTTCAAAATTTGGATGTGTACAAATTTGTTATAGTTTGGGCCCATCCAAGTTCTCTAATAAGCGGGGCATGACAATGACCAAGTGACGAGACAAAGTGATATGATTTAGTTACGAGACAAGTGTCAAAAAGTGACGAGATTTAGTGACGAGACCGAGATAAATGACTAAAGTTTAAATTATTTTTTAGTGGTTACAGATTTGATCGGGTATTAATATTTGAAATTGAAGACGTATTTATCGAAGGCGTGTTCTTATTTTATCTTGAAATGGGGGTTGGTTGGATGCATGATTTCAATGATAACCTGCTCGTGCTTCATCATTAGGATGAAGACTTGGATTATCTAGTTTTTGGGTTCAGGATGGATGGTTGATGACCTGGATAACTATCACTAAAGGGGTTACATTTTTTTACTCAGTGTCACGCGCTGAGTCGATGTGGATAATTTCAAGAGGTGTTGTGCTTATATGCTTCGTCAGCAAGGTATTAGGTACTTAGAGATTTATTTCTCCATCGTTCTTCAATCAAAATAGTGAAAGCTTAAGTCACAAGATCGAGGAATTCTACTTCAGTTTCACGTTTGGTATATCAGGTATACTCCATCAGTGGTCACTTCAAATAGCCTACAAAGGGGTTGGTAAAGATAGCCAGAGAGAGTTATGAGTAGAGTATTTCGATCCGCAGCTGATTCTCACGGAATATATCTAAGCTAATTTATTATTCTCACAAGATTTCAAGCAAATGTGCGTACGAATTATTGTTGGTTCTGACGTTTCAAAACCATCAAAGTGGAAGAAGAAGACATTTTCCGTGAAAGATAATATATCTAAACGCACAACGAGTACACATGACGAACTTTATACCTTCTTTTTATTTGAAAGATAATCAAATATCAGATCTTTATATGATATAGAAATGGTCTAATATTCGTAAAATCTAGAGTCATTGATATGATGTGTCTATGTTGTAATAGGTTAAGTACTAATCTTTGTATATGTAGGAAGATTGCACGACCACTTTATATGAGTAACCTGCATTTGAAATATCAAATTGTATTACTACTATTTGATTGTTGGTTTATGTTATATTTAGTCGTTATATAATCCTAAATCGATGTCTAATAAGAGTCAAGTTTCCTTTATTTCCTTAGCTATATAAGTCGGTTGGATTTACTTGGTCCAAAGCCTAACCCGGTTTAACGCCCCATTTGGATAAATGGACCGTTACGTAGTAATTATGGCGTGTCATCAAAGCATGCAAGGTAAATGTCTAAACATTAAATGACCATAAAGGAAACTGGAAACAACATCGGTTCCAGCATAAGCTCCACACACGAAATGCGTAAGTATAGAATGTAAAGGAAAGGACTAAACAACGTCCAGCAAAGCAAAAGTATGTAAATGCATTAAAGAAGAAAAAAGACTAGGCGCCTCATTCCATGCACGCACTCTTGTTTCCTAGCTTTTCCCTTTAGTACCTGCCGCATTGGGACATGGAAAGAAAATACAGCTGAGCAATACGCTCAGCGTGCGTATATATGACACTGGAATGTAAAGCATAAACATAAGCAAGTAATTAAATGAAATGAATAACAACGGAATAAGTGTAAGTCCTGGAAAACCTGGTTTAAGTTCATAAGACTGGTTTTATATCTCTGAAAAGACTTATGTTTAGTTTATTCTGAAAACTGTATTTTAAATATGCCCGGAGCCCATATAGGTCATGTTATATCAACGTTCACAAATACTTAGAGGGGTGATGTCACACCCCACCATGGCGGAATATGGGGCGCGACGTATGGATATCATCACAACAACAGCGTGTCTATAGAGAGAACTAAATGAAATTGAAATATCATAGATGGCGACACAAATGTCGTGACAATATCTCAACAATGCAGGCGTCTAGGTAAGTAGGTAACAGGCCTACCTCTTACCAAAGACATACAAATAAACAAACATCAAACATATAGGTACCACAAAGTTCACTTAATCAAAACACAAAGTAAAATCTAAGAGGAAAGGGGATTCCTCCGAATGCAATCGTAGCAGCCTCTATACTCTAGCCACTTCTAACATCATCTTGCACAACTACCTCACCTGAAAATGACACTAAAATCTGTCAACAAAAGTTGGTGAGAACATAGGTTTAAGTTATCTAGAAATCATAAAAAAACATTGACATCCGCTGTAAATAAGTTAAAGAAAAACAATTTATAGTAATGGACCATAATGTGATAATCATGCTACATGCATCCATAACAAAACTCAAGCCAAGTACCAATCACATCTACAATTCACAAAGCACATTATAACAATCAAGAAGTATCTCGTCACACGCACAAGAACGCACACCACACTATCCGGATCTTTCCCACACCACCTGTGGAAGATGAACTATATCCCCGTCGAGATATCTTGCCTCCGAAGAGACGATGCACAAGTACTCAGGACGGATCGTGCCCCACGCTCCACACACATCACAACTGGTCCCATAGACGCCCATACATCTATGTACCAAAGCCAATCACAATCCAAACAAGATTCACATAGCAGAACACGTACCAAAGCACATATGAGAACACATAAGCACGCAAGTCACACAATAACACATTTATGTCCACACATTTTATAACATAGTACTAAATCATGTTAAAGAACATTTCAAGTGTCATCTCCATCCCATACTGGAAAAAACATTTAAAAACGTAGTAAAATGGGACTATGAACTCACCTGATTGCTTCTCCAAAGTCCTTGCTCTAGCCCCAAGCTAATAATCCAAAAACACATAAATCAATACATGAACCAACCTCTAAAATGGTTCATCAACCTATGATGGACATCTAACCTCCTCTCATATAAATACCCCATTTATAACTCTAAACACCCCATTACCCTTCCTTAACAAGTCCTTAACTTGGTTAAGTTTAATAACTATCCCGTTCATATTTTACACAAAACAGTCCCAGTTTTTAGGTCTCAAAACTTTAAGTCAAATGTCCACTTAAACATACCCATGGTTTCTGTAAAAGGAATATTCATACCCTTAAATATGTTGGCTAACACCTCCCACTTTCCCTAACCTTAAAGCTACTGTTAAGGCCCCGATATACATATATCTACTTTTGTCATTCCAGATTTCCTGATTTTAAACGTACTAAAAGTTTGTTACCATTAAGGGGTCTTACCCTAAACCACAACCTTAGCCCAAGTGAAGATCCTTATTACAATATATAAACCATCTCTCATGTTCGTGAGAAGATCCCCATGCAACCCTAAGTACCCCAAACAACCCAAAACTTAAAAAGAAAACAGGCTGAATTCAAAACTGTTTTGACCTCCGACTGTTGTAACCTGTTTTTGACCCCCTTCCCGACCTCCAATTTAGTTCTAGTTTCTTGCATTGGAAAGCTACTTCAAATACCTTTTTAGGGGTATGTGGATCGTAAGATAAGAGTTTGTAGAACTCCCAATATGATCAAAACAATTGACTCAAAAATCTGCCCAATTTTTAAAAACGGGTTTAACAAAATCAACAACATTAATTAACCCTAATTCCTCTAATTACAAGCCATAACCCATGTAATCATTATATTATGATTATTACAACATTAATTTATTGTTTATATATAAACCCTAACCTAAATCCATCATAAGATTATTAAAGAAAACATAAAAACAATTTAATTAAAAAGGGATATGAAGATTTACCTTGGATTTATGAAAACCCCCAAATTTTATGAAGAACCCTAACTTTTTTATAAGACTCACGAATTTCCTTCATCTCCAGGAGAAAAATAATGAATTTGGTTTAGTATATACATTATATAGGGTATGGGTGAATCCTAATCCAACCCAAAGCCCACTTTCCTTAAATATTTTCCTTTTTTCCCTTTTTTTTCTCTTCTAAACCGACACAAACACCCCTAATTTCGTTTTTTTCTTTATTTTTTTTCTTTTTATTCTTAATTAATATCTTATTAATATTACCTTAATTTACCTTAATTTATTTCAGCTCCTAAAACTCCCAAAACCTCAAAACCGTAAAACTAGTCAAATTTACGCGTTTTACCGTAAAAAAACGTAAAATATACACTTTTAAAAAAATCTCAAATTCTTAAATAAACTTTATAACTAAGTCCTAAATGACTTAAAACCATCCCGAAAAATATTCTTTTGGATAATTATCTCACCCGAGACCTCTAAATGCTAAACCGTAAATCCTAAAAAAAAATACTACTACTATAATACTTATACGTATACGTAAACACCACAATATCACCATTTTCATTTCATAGTCACCACTTGTGAGCTCATGAACATGAAATAACCGTTCCTCGATTTACTTATGAGTACTCTATACTCATAAACGATAACCACACCAACCTCGTTCACACAAAATAAACATGTAAACACACAATTCAAGTAAGCACACATAAAATAACCTAAAAGTAAGACCAAGTGACAAACCCAAAACCACGGTTGTCACATCACTCCCTCCTAATAGAAATCTCGTCCCGAGATTCACTCCCAAACTCAAACTTATTCTCAGAAAACAAACGAGGATGCATATCCCTGATAAAACCTTCACGTTCAAACGTGAACTCAGTTTACACGGAAATGATCTCAACCAACAACACATGAGCCTTAACCGTCCGCGAGGAAACTTATCAAAATCATAAAGTTATGTAACCAACCTAACTAAATCTCGCAACTCATCAAACAAGAACTATCTTGAAACCAAGTTAGGAGCCGCCCCATAACTCAACGGGTTTAACACTGTCACCCCAATTTCAGTCTTACTCATAAATACCATAAATCAAAACTCATCAAAATATAACCACGTATAATAAGGTCTAAAGAACTCTCAAATTCCTTCCCAACTCATCTCTATGTTAACCCTCCAAGTGTTCATTACCGCAAAATACCCAAAACACGAGTTTAACCCATGTTGTCCGAAAATTAACCTTGAACTCAACACTTGTACAATTAATTCGACCAAGCTACTGACTTCCAATTACGAAACTTTCTGAATATTTGAAAAGTATGTTCCGAGTACATAATTTGAAAAGTATGTTCCGAGTACATAATTTTAGGCTTTTGAATCACCCAAAAACCTTTCAAAACAAATAAGTTATGACCAAAACGATTTTTAAACCCTAAAACCCCCCATTAATTACCAAAACTAGAACCTAATTTATTTTAATTCCAGAAAATTAAAACTCTATTAATTACATGATTTTAACATATTTCATTAAATAAGAACAAAATTTTTTAATTTAAGAACAATAACTTTAGATGATCAAAACCAAAATATTTTAAAATAACCGAGTCATGCTTATATGTTAAAGAATTTATATTCCACCTTATTTGAAACATGTTTCCGACACTTCCTTATTTCATCGACTACCAACAACTATTTTTTTTCAATTTGCAAGTTCTATTTTTTTTACCATGTATAACTCAAAACAAAAGACATCGTTACCCCAAAAAGAAATCTCCACCATCTCAAAATCCTTCACGCCAAAAGTACCGTACAAACAAACACGTGAAATGAGGACCCGAGAAATGCGCTACTACAGAAGTTGAACATCTCAAAGAGAAACGAGCTAGCAACCATCCCAAGAATACAACCGGTAAGTAGAAAATAATTTTACATACATAGGCATAAGCGTACATACACTCAAATCCATCCAACATATACTATACAAGCATGTATTAACTCTCTTTTATGCAATCATACTTGAAAATCCAGTGGTGTTGTGGCACATATATAATTATGTAGGCCTCCATAATTATACCTGTTCCCTTTCACCACTGTACTCCCTCCTATGATGACACTTATAAGAAATTAATACTACACATAACACATAATCCAACAACTCACAAGCACATAACCACACAAGATAAGATCCAAAACCCCATGTATTAAAATAATATAGCCAATGCACGAAACACATAAACTCGTAGTCCAGCTGAACCAGCGTAGACAAAATTCGAAATGTATAAAGAACATGAAAACATAATTAAGCGAAATCCAACAATGACTAGCGTATACGACCATGGTTCCACCCGCACTAATCAAAACTCGTAAAGAAAATAACATGTAGTTAAGTATGAACCATAGTAGTTCATAACTTAACAAATACTGCAAAAATAATATTCTAACACATCAATTACTATAAAATGCACACATACTCCTATGACGCCTATATGCAGGGACCCTTAAGCTATAGACTAGGCTACACGACTAGGCAACCTAATTCTCTATAAACCTGTCTCTGATACCATTCTGTCACACCCCACCATGGCGGAATATGGGGCGCGACGTATGGATATCATCACAACAACAGCGTGTCTATAGAGAGAACTAAATGAAATTGAAATATCATAGATGGCGACACAAATGTCGTGACAATATCTCAACAATGCAGGCGTCTAGGTAAGTAGGTAACAGGCCTACCTCTTACCAAAGACATACAAATAAACAAACATCAAACATATAGGTACCACAAAGTTCACTTAATCAAAACACAAAGTAAAATCTAAGAGGAAAGGGGATTCCTCCGAATGCAATCGTAGCAGCCTCTATACTCTAGCCACTTCTAACATCATCTTGCACAACTACCTCACCTGAAAATGACACTAAAATCTGTCAACATAAAGTTGGTGAGAACATAGGTTTAAGTTATCTAGAAATCATAAAAAAACATTGACATCCGCTGTAAATAAGTTAAAGAAAAACAATTTATAGTAATGGACCATAATGTGATAATCATGCTACATGCATCCATAACAAAACTCAAGCCAAGTACCAATCACATCTACAATTCACAAAGCACATTATAACAATCAAGAAGTATCTCGTCACACGCACAAGAACGCACACCACACTATCCGGATCTTTCCCACACCACCTGTGGAAGATGAACTATATCCCCGTCGAGATATCTTGCCTCCGAAGAGACGATGCACAAGTACTCAGGACGGATCGTGCCCCACGCTCCACACACATCACAACTGGTCCCATAGACGCCCATACATCTATGTACCAAAGCCAATCACAATCCAAACAAGATTCACATAGCAGAACACGTACCAAAGCACATATGAGAACACATAAGCACGCAAGTCACACAATAACACATTTATGTCCACACATTTTATAACATAGTACTAAATCATGTTAAAGAACATTTCAAGTGTCATCTCCATCCCATACTGGAAAAAACATTTAAAAACGTAGTAAAATGGGACTATGAACTCACCTGATTGCTTCTCCAAAGTCCTTGCTCTAGCCCCAAGCTAATAATCCAAAAACACATAAATCAATACATGAACCAACCTCTAAAATGGTTCATCAACCTATGATGGACATCTAACCTCCTCTCATATAAATACCCCATTTATAACTCTAAACACCCCATTACCCTTCCTTAACAAGTCCTTAACTTGGTTAAGTTTAATAACTATCCCGTTCATATTTTACACAAAACAGTCCCAGTTTTTAGGTCTCAAAACTTTAAGTCAAATGTCCACTTAAACATACCCATGGTTTCTGTAAAAGGAATATTCATACCCTTACATATGTTGGCTAACACCTCCCACTTGCCCTAACCTTAAAGCTACTGTTAAGGCCCCGATATACATATATCTACTTTTGTCATTCCAGATTTCCTGATTTTAAACGTACTAAAAGTTTGTTACCATTAAGGGGTCTTACCCTAAACCACAACCTTAGCCCAAGTGCAGATCCTTATTACAATATAAAAACCATCTCTCATGTTCGTGAGAAGATCCCCATGCAACCCTAAGTACCCCAAACAACCCAAAACTTAAAAAGAAAACAGGCTGAATTCAAAACTGTTTTGACCTCCGACTGTTGTAACCTGTTTTTGACCCCCTTCCCGACCTCCAATTTAGTTCCAGTTTCTTGCATTGGAAATCCACTTCAAATACCTTTTCAGGGGTATGTGGATCGTAAGATAAGAGTTTGTAGAACTCCCAATATGATCAAAACAATTGACTCAAAAATCTGCCCAATTTTTAAAAACGGGTTTAACAAAATCAACAACATTAATTAACCCTAATTCCTCTAATTACAAGCCATAACCCATGTAATCATTATATTATGATTATTACAACATTAATTTATTGTTTATATATAAACCCTAACCTAAATCCATCATAAGATTATTAAAGAAAACATAAAAACAATTTAATTAAAAAGGGATTTGAAGATTTACCTTGGATTTATGAAAACCCCCAAATTTTATGAAGAACCCTAATTTTTTTTATAAGACTCACGAATTTCCTTCATCTCCAGGAGAAAAATAATGAATTTGGTTTAGTATATACATTATATAGGGTATGGGTGAATCCTAGTTCAACCCAAAGCCCACTTTCCTTAAATATTTTCCTTTTTTCCCTTTTTTTTCTCTTCTAAACCGACACAAACACCCCTAATTTCGTTTTTTTCTTTATTTTTTTTCTTTTTATTTTTAATTAATATCTTATTAATATTACCTTAATTTACCTTAATTTATTTCAGCTCCTAAAACTCCCAAAACCTCAAAACCGTAAAACTAGTCAAATTTACGCGTTTTACCGTAAAAAAAACGTAAAATATACACTTTTAAAAAAATCTAAAATTCTTAAATAAACTTTATAACTAAGTCCTAAATGACTTAAAACCATCCCGAAAAATACTCTTTTGGATAATTATCTCACCCGAGACCTCTAAATGCTAAACCGTAAATCCTAAAAAAAATACTACTACTATAATACTTATACGTATACGTAAACACCACAATATCACCATTTTCATTTCATAGTCACCACTTGTGAGCTCATGAACATGAAATAACCGTTCCTCGATTTACTTATGAGTACTCTATACTCATAAACGATAACCACACCAACCTCGTTCACACAAAATAAACATGTAAACACACAATTCAAGTAAGCACACATAAAATAACCTAAAAGTAAGACCAAGTGACAAACCCAAAACCACGGTTGTCACAGGTGACCTCATCATGCAATTAGAGGGGCTGCCTCTAATAAATATATAATATGAGTGGAGGGATCAACTCATGTAAAGGATGCAAGGCACACTCTGCAGTTACCATGAAATCTTGCTAACTTGTCCTAGGATGCACCCATTCGCCCCACATGATTACAGTAACAAAGGACATATAACGTAAATGGACGCTGCGAGCAATCACTCTCATCGCAAAAGAGTCATAACACCGGTGCCTCCAGTGCTATGGTTATGGAACCCCCGTAACTAGGTGAAACTGGCATGCATGTATATAGCTCAGGCAATCTAAAATAATTATAACATATACTGATGTGTTTAAGACACATAACTACTAGGGAAAATAGATGGCTGTAAACGAGGAATCCTAATATAGGAAGGAATGTCCTTACTGAAGGATGGAATATCTGTACCTTATGTCTAGTAAATGAAGACGAAAACGAACACGGAATATCACTCCGGCTTCACGATAGCTACATAATGAAGGGACATGAATAAGTGTCGGTTTTACTTATACATACTTGTTATTTAGTTTACTTGACGTGTTCATACTTATTATCCTTGTTCTTTTTTGTCTTATTATTTCATGTTTAATCATGTGTTTCTTATAGTTTCATGTGTTTTAAATTCATATATTTCATGTTTTATGTGTTACAATACTTGTTATAACATAATGAGCAACTTTCTAAAAATAGCAGGTTTCTATATATAGTAACTTTCCAAAAATAGCAGGTTTCCATATATAGTAACTTTCCAAAAATAGTAAGTTTCCTTAAATAGTAAGTTTCCAAAAATAGAAAGTTTTCATAACTAGTAAGTTTCTAAAAATAGAAAGTTTCCATATTTAGCATGTTTCTATAAATAGCATGTTACCATAATTAGTGTATTTCCATAAATAGCATGTTACCATATTTAGTGTATTTCATAAATAGCATGTTATCATATGTGGGTTTGCTTTTTACTAGATCCGTTGGTCTAGGGTTATGGAAGAAGATGGAAGCCATTGTTGGAGATAGAGAGAGAAGGCTGTAGGTGTTTCTAGAGAGAAAAAGGCAAATGTATAAAATGAAAAGGAAAAAAACAACCAACAACCCCTCCTTGGAAGCCTTGGAGGGGTATATATAGTCACTTACGCGCCTACACTATACATAGTTTCCTAATCTAATCTTTGCGTGAGTGACTATGATAACTGATGGGAATTCTTAAATGTCGTCACATATAGTGAATTTCCAACAATCTTCCCCCATGGGACGACGTGTAGACTTCCTTACAATATTTTTTTCTTAACAAGTACATAATGATTAAGAACTAAAGCTTTCATGAATCGTCTAATGCTGATGAAGTCTTCTGAGGCCTTTGACTTCAAGTCTTTACTCCAGAGAGACTCATCTTTGTAGTAACTTGTAGTAGAAATACTGTAACGGCACGAGCTAAGTAACTCATATACTTCTTGTTAAGGAGAAGCTTCTGAATTAACTTCCCCCTAATTCATGCCACATAATCTTGATGTAGAAGCTTTTAATAGCTTCCCCCTAAACTAACAATCCTCATAAGTAGTTTCAAAGCTTTCAATAAAGCTTAGAATGATTAAGCGCACATCGGAATTCAACAAGCAAACCCTATCATATGAAATGATAATGTTACTATGAGAGATTGAAAGTTTGGGGCACACCAAGTAGATCAACAACGTCTCTTCTCGCGCTTGAATAATTCTTTTGAATTTTTCTTCCTCCTGAAAGTTCAAGTTATGCATACTAGAAAGAATCAAGACATTTCTTCCCCCACGTAGTTGAAGAAAGGAAACGAATCCCATGTATGAAGCCAAAATACTGAAGTAGACACTTTATCCCATTCATGAAGTTGACATCATAACACTAGAGTCAATTAAGTCCCGGAAATGCACATATCTTCTTCCGGAGATGCACGAGAGTCAATTAAGTCCCAGAAATGCATATCTCTCCATATAGGATAATGATGATGTATAATTGTAACATCAAAAAAATTAAACATCAAACAATAGTGTACCTCTTTTACCATTAAGAGATTGTTTCTCTCATTTCTTCCCACATGTAAGATGAAAGATGCACTAAACGCCACGAGTTAACACTGATTTTTCTTTGCGGTTATGACATTTGTCTCCCTGGAATGCCTTCAAATAAAAAGAAGGTGTAAAGTTCATCACGTGTACTCGTTGTGCGTTCAATATGTCTTCTTCTTCCCCTTGATGGTTTCGAAACATCGAAACCAACAATAAATCGTACGCACATGTACCTGAAAATCTCGTGAGAATAATAAATAAGCTTAATTATATTCGGCGAGAATTAGTTGTTGATCAAAATCTCTACTCATAAACTCTCCATGGCTATCTTTACCAACCCCTTTGTAGGCTATTTGAAGTGACCCCTGATGGAATGGACCATATACACCAAACGTGAAACTGAATAAGAATCCCTCGATCTTGTGAGTTAAGATTGCAAAAGTATTGTTGAATGAGGAACGTTGTAGAAATATCCTTGAGAAATTTCTAAGTACTCAATATTGAAGAAGTATATTGATGTAGTGTTTTCGTACACGTTTTAGGAAAAACGCGCATGAGTGGCAAGTATTAAGTCTTACGCTTTAGGAAAAACGTAAAACCGAATAAGTGCGGGTTCGTTCTCGAAGGAGGTGTGTGGATTAAGTGTGCCAATTATATAAAATCAAAGTTTGGATTAGTGACGTTTTTGGTTTAGAAGAGAAAAATTTAAGACGAGCTACGATTATGATTACACTACGACGTAATGACGTAAAACGCGAACGTAAATACGTAAAACGTGACGAAATTAAAAATTAATTAAAAGTTTTAACTAAGTCTAAAATAATATAAATAAGAGTAAAATCCAAAAAAAATAAAATTTAAAACCTTTTATTAATTAAATATTCAATTTTAAATGCTAACTAAAGCCCTAAAATTAAATATAATTAAGAAAAAGCCCAAAATATTATTTTATTGAACTAATAAATCACTTATATTATTTAAAGACTAAAAAGTATTTTTCCTAAATTTTTAAAACTATTTTTCTATTTTTAAAACACTAAAAACTATTTTTAAACTAAAATAATGATTAAAAATAATAAAATAATGCTAAAAATGATTTGATAATTTTAAAAATCCTAAATTATACTAGTGAATAGTAGAAAAATAAAAATGTTTGAAAAAAGTAAAATTTTCACTAAAAGACAAAACAAATTATAATAAAACCTATTTAAACATAAATTAAATCTAAAAAATTATTAAAAAAATGAACAGTGAAATATTTTTAAACTAAAAATCTTAAAACAATTTTCTAAATCTAATAAAATTTGTAAGACTGAAAAATACCAAATTTTTACACTAAAAGACAAAAACAGTGCATTAAAAAGTAATTTGAAATGCAATTTAATCTAAAAAATAAAAGATGAACAATAAAATAAAAATAAACTAAATGGAAAAATCAGAAATTAAATAAGAAAATTAATAAAATTAAAATCAAGTTCAAACTCCTAAATTTGACCACTAAAGACAAAAAAGTCAAAATCTGATGTTGACACTTAGAAATCTTTTGTCTCCTTATGTAGCGTGCCAATTCTAACACTACTAGTGGGAACTTGGTTCCCACTGCTAGTTATAAAAACGGGTCTGGTGAGTAATAAGCTTAGGAAAACTTATTTGCTTGCTTTTTCTTGGACAATAAGGCACCCCTACACTCAGTGGAGTGTAAGGAGTCTGTTTAAACTAAAAAAAGACACAACTTATTCACAAAAATATCACACAATTGGGTCAAAAAGGTTACTGATGAATGCTAAGTTTCTGATGAACAGTGTACTGATCTAAATGACACAAAAACGAATTTCAAATGCTACAATCTTGCTCAAAAACTTGTCAAATCACTACTAACTGATTACAATACCTTACTTGACCTATTATCTAACAATCAACAAGATTTTAAGGCCAATTTACACTAAATCAAACATAAAAAATGGACTAACTGATTTGACTGTTTTTACCAAAATGTTATCATGCAAACTTGCTTAAAATCCTATCATAACTAAAACCAATGACTGATAATAACCCTAGCTAACAAATAAAGTGTGTATAGGCTGTTTCTACCCAAACTTATGTCACCTAAGTCAGATAAAACACAAATCCAAACACCCCCTTAATTGACTGAAACAAGATTTTAAAAAGCAGATTGTACTCCACTCAACCTTAAACCTATTCCAATCTATGCTAGCATGCATCAACAACTTCAACAATCATAAAAAATAACAAAAACAGGTATACCAACACTTTATCATAAATCCACAGATTCACACAAAAAAGGTAAGAAGGGTTCAAGCCAATAGCTACCTGGCTGACGCCTTCTACTTGGTCTTTTTAGAGCTGATGTGTGCTTATGACAACATGTAGAGAATACCCTGCTGGTAGAATCCACAAGGGACCTAGGGCTAAACAATATCTTCAACAAAATATTCAAAGAGAATGGGAGAGATGGTCTTGCTTGGTTTGAAAACCCGCACAAGCATAACAAACAGAAAGAAACAAGGTAGTAGAAGCTGAATAACAAGCTTTTTTGTCAGAAAAGCTTGTTATAAGCTTATGCTACAGTAAAGTTAGAAACAAATAAACTGATTTTTTTAACCAACTTTATGAAACAAGATTTTGGAAAGAAATCTTTTGGAACTCCAAGTAAAACCACAAACTTTAAAGAAAACAAACTTACAAAGTCTTATAAGCTCTTGTCAGATTATGGGCTTATAAGAGGCTTATGTAAATTTGGTTCTCAAACACCTCCTTGCCAAAGATTTGGGACAAAAAACGTGCTTGATGAATTAAACTACCATTTGCATAAACATAAAAGGTTTAACTAAGAAAACAGAAAATATGGAACTCAAAGATGAGACTTTGCAAGAATTTTAGATAAACTTTAACTATTTTCTATATAAAAAATTACAAAGTAAAAAATTTGGAACAAGACTAAAATGAAACATAACCCGTATCATTTATACTACTACATAGAACCATCTAGAAATTGAATAAAATATTACAATACTAAACCCTAGCTGCTGCATTTCCATCTTTGCCCTTTGAAGAATCTTGAGAAGTAGTCAAATTCGACCATGTGATGTGCCAGGTTGGAAGAGTTGATCTCAGCTGTTGATTTTTGTGCTTTGGGAGCAAGCAATGCCTTAGGAATGTTGATGGGCTGAAAGATGCCATCTTTGCCATTTTAAGTGTGACAGGGGACAATGGGGGGGGGACCATATGGGTGAAGGTGATGGGTTGTTTGATAGTGGGATGTGATTAGGGTGGGGTTTATTTAGGATCTGGAGGTAATTAGCCCATAACCCCTTGATTTGAGGGAATTAGGGTTTTAGGGTTTAAGAGATGGGGGATGATTAAACAGGGGTGTTTGATGCGTTTTAGGGTTTAAAACATGTGTTTCCCACACTAATTTGTTTATTAAACTGATTTAAAAAAACAGTTAACAAATAAACGAGTGGAGAAGTGATGTGGATGACTGGGTGAATGTGATTGGTGGGTGAGTGGGAGATGGTGATGTGTCAGCAGCTGAGTGGTGGGTAAGGGTTTTGTTGTCTGGCTGAATTGCCCCCTGAACTCTCTTAAACTTTGCATATCAAGTTAAACAGCCAACACAACAATCTTCCTTTGTAATCCAAGTTTTAACATTTATACTTTGGCCACCAAATCTTTTGCAAAAGTAATCCAAGGGTATTTTATGCATAATTGCATTCTTCAAGGACCAAACTTGTACATTCTTGATATTTTAGGGACCCACAAGTAATTTTGAGGATTTACAGGGGTATAAAATGACAAGTCTTCAATTCTTGAGGGACCAATCTTGCCAATCTTCAAAACTTCAAGGACTTGAATGGAAATCCATGATTCGAGTCCGGTTCTTTGTGCGGCTTCGTTTCCCGTGTTCGTTTTTGCTTGATTCTTGTAATCTTTTGGTGAATTCACGATATCCGTACCTAAAATACACAATGAACAAACACAAGCATATATTTTGGTATTTTGATGATATTTTAAGCTTTTTAAGCCCGATTTGGACGATGAGACTATGTATAATTGCAGTCTCATCATATATAAGCACAACACCTCTTGAAAATATCCACATCGACTATGCGTGTGACACTGAATACAACAATGTAGCTCCTTTAAGTGATAGTTATCCAAGTAATCAACCAAACACCCGAACCTGGAAACTAGATAAACAAGTCTTCATCCTAATGATTAAGCACGAGCAAGTTATCACTGAAATCAATCATCCAACCAACCCCGATTTCAGAGATAAAATAAGAACACGCCTTCGAAAAATCCGTCTTTAAGTCCAAATAATAATACCCGATCAAATCTGTAGCCACTATAATTCAAAATTAGCCATTTTTCTTGGTCTCGTCAAAATAAATATTGTCACTTTGTCTCATCAATTTTATCACATCACTTTGTTACTTATCATCACTAGTTGAAAACAAACAAATTTCTTTAAATCATGCTTGAAATTCTCCATGTACGAACAAATTCGTCATTTTTTACTACTAGTATGATGGGCCTTAAAATATAATCATTAAACCACATTCATAAAATAATATAGTCATTCATGGGCCGTATAATCTGACTACCAATTTTTATCATTTCACATGAATAATGAATCCTGGCCCACTAACATACCCGGGTTCCAAATCCACCTTATTCTTCCAAACATCATCTCAACTAACACTAATAAATCTTCAATCCGTCTCATTCATCATTACAATCTCATTCGCAGCTTATCAAAATAAAACACAAGCCCAAATGATCTTGAAGTCATGTGAAACAAACAAAAACGCCACATTTCACAATTGAAACACCTTTTCTCATCACATATACAGTTAACCGACACCCCTAACATCATATATCATTACGAATGAAGATATAATTGTTGAAGAACTTAAGATAATCTCAGCCATTTAGGTCTTGTTATCCAAGGTCTCGGGTAGGTTAATAATGATTGCATGTCACTTTTTATATGTGTCAATGAGACCAGGATTAATTATAACATAATTGTCATTAGTTAACCTTGATACTCAAAAATTAAGTACAGATCTTCGATGGATAAAGGTTCTACTAAAAAATGATCTATATCAATCTTTTCTTTGAATGAACAAATCTGAGATCTATAAGATGGTGAGAACACACACACACTTAGATAGAGAAAGTTGTGTAAAACACACTTTACTATGTGAAAAACAATGTGAACCACACCCTCTCCAACTAAGGAGAGGGTTTATATACCAAGCCCATGAGATGGGCTTGGGCTTACAAGTTGGGCCGGCCATACATGACATGGACCGGGCTTTTCCTTGTTTGTTTAATATTAAGTTAACTAGACTACGAGCTAGTACTTAATCTATTGTTGGAGTGATCGATCCTTTATAATACTTAAAACGTATTTCCAACAATCACTCCCTAAGGGAGTTCACTCCAAACAAGGGCGTTACCCGAGTTACAATAATAAAATAAACCTAGCATACTATGCTTGTCTTGAGCTCGTAGTCTTCGTCTTTCTTTTCTTTTTCTTTTCTGGTGAATATATTGATGTGATATTTGATATCAATATTGAGCATTAATCTCTTACCTTGATCTTGTACATCCATCGCTTGTGATATCCTCCTCTTCGTGACTTCATGTCCCGAATACTTATACCTTCGTAATTCTTGAAAGCTTTAGAGTTCGATACAGTGGAAGACTTGACTTTTAGGCTTTCTTGAATTTTTTGAGGTAGAAAATATAAGCATGCGGGGACGACTTCTTCTCACACTCCGCAATGTCACCGTCTTCAAATGCCGCAACATAAGTAGACACAAACGAAATAGCTTTTAACCTGTCATTCTAATTCAGTATCATTTTACCTCCGGTCGGTGAAGACCGTTGGACGATATAAAATATCGTACTTGTCGCAGGTAGATTTAATTAAATATCTCCTTGACAAGATTTCGCGGGTAAACCCGTTCTCTTTACTCGACCGTCCAAAGCTGACTGCGAATGTAAAGAGTGAATCATTTAGATAAAGTTATCCGTATGATTGAAGCCGTCAATTCTGATTCCTAGAACAAGTTTTATTCGTTAAAGAATCGTACCATCATTGCTTTCTAGTTGTCACGAGATTGATTCATATAGAATCTTGCAAGTTACCTACCAAGTGCTGTTTGAGGTTAACACTTGAAGGATTTCCACTCATCACTGTGAACATTAAGGTGTCACTCTGAGTGTTCTGGTAAGATCACTAAGATATTGCGTAGAGGCCTGGAACGTGTTTAAATTCAGTTAAGAATTAAACCACTGTTGCTCTCCAGTTATCACAAGTTTGATTCATAAAGAATCGCACAAGTCACCTACCATGAGCTTTTTAATGTTCGCTCAAGAAGGATTTCCATCTTCATTGTAAATACTTGCGTATTACTCGGATGTTCAAGCAAGATCAAGAAGATTTTGCGTAGGACTCTGAATATTTTTCTTACTTTTCACAGTGTGTGAAGAAGCAAGTAAATATGGAAATGTATCCTAATAAGATTATTGATGATCTCAAATGGCTCTAGACTCGATCGTGCATTTTGGATTTTTAGTGATTGGAGGGTGGAGAGGAGTGCCACCATTTCAATACCAATTTACTCGGAGTGAATAAATCGATAGATAATGCGTTGTCTCTGTGTGAATAAAACAAATACCTTTTAAGAGATATCTGAGTTAGCTGGGATGGGTTGTGTATTGCATCACTGGGTTCATGGTGTCTATCTTCAATATCGAGCATTATTAAAAATGATCTCAATAGCTAATGAGTTGACTCGGTTTCTGCCTAAGTTGTAAGGAGGGCTTCTTTGTTTTCACCCTTTATCTTTACAATTATTTTTTATTCTTCAACCCCTTCAATGCTTACCAATACGTCATAACTAACACCTTTTTGTGATTGTTCTAATGCTAGCTTAAGTACTTGGTCGACATTCAGCTACGTTCACAATCTTTCTTCATCTTTCCTAAGGACTACTATTTCTTGCTATGGAATGTCCTTAGGAATATTCCTCCGGTTCTGGACGAATCATTGGACTTTAACCTATCCTACCATCCTTTTGTCACCATAATCTTCATCGTCGTGAAATAGATAGGGTATGGGTAAGAATATGTCACCATGAAATCCATTTTGATAACCAAATCCATTTTGCTCCCCTTAACATATGCCACGATATTCGAAAACATTTCGCACATATTGGGAAGAGCCATCACGTTAAGTAAAACCATTTTTGATAATCATGTCTCATATTAAATCATATTTTCTCCCCCATATTAAAAGTATTAACCCAACCAATATTTTTGATATCAGTTGACTTAATGAAGTTTTAACAAAGTTTTGGGAAGAAAAATGCAAGTCTATTTTATCTTCATGATACCAACGTGTGAGATATGATACCGATTTGTAAAATAATCACATATTCACCATATAAGAATAAATTGATAAGGTTGGACCTGTTTGATGAGAATATCATATGATAAGATCACATGGTTCTTGTCGGAAAATGTTGGTCGCCTCGTCACGTCTGAAGTCATCTCTTGGCACCACATGTACGATTGGTATTGTTGTCTTGACACCAATTAGTGAAGTTGGCACTTTCGGCATTGAAGATTATGAATGCTTGATAATTGCTCCTGGTGACGTATAGTCCCTAGTCGGGCTGGATAGTCTGACTCATGGGTACTACCCGCATCCATCTGGAATGGTTTGGATACTTGTGTGATGTGCGCGCACAACCCAGAAAGCCCGGTAAGCCGCTGTCGCACAAGAGGCTGATTACTTAGCCAAGTCCTTGTCGCAGTGCGACATGATTAGACAGAATATAACTATTGTTATAGTTATATTCACCTAAGGGAAAGGGATATAAACTTGCCCTAGTTTGATAATGAAGATCAAGTTATTTCGAGTCATTATCTCTTCCTTAAGCCGCAAGAACAGGGATCCCAGCCTGGACTCTCTCGAGTATAAAAGGAACCCCTTCGGTTCCACAAAGGTACGATACACACAATACCCTAAACACTAATATACTCAAACCGATTACTTACTCTCACGCTGGAGTCTAATCGTGGTCACAAACCCACGGTAAGCCTAACGGTGTCTGTTTAGTGTGCATGGTCCTAAAGCAAGTTTCACTTGGTGCGAGAGCCGGAGTCCACAAAACCCAAAATTAAGCCTAATTTGGGTCAAGCTCGGTCTACCCCAACTTTTGTATCAACAATTTGGCGCCATCCGTGGGACCCCATACTAAACTTTAGCCAATGACGAAAAATGGCGCAAACCCGCCCCCACCCAAAGGTGGATCCAAGAAGCCAACAGGTCCTTACTCAAGCCTTGAACCCAATAACCCAAGTCGTGGGGGGAAAGGACTGCAAGTATCTTTCTCTCCATTGGTCACTCCGACTCTACAGACGGTCGGAACCACATCATCCTCTCAGGAGATCCCAAATCAAGGCCACAAGGAGACCATGGACGCAAGGGCTGTGATAGATCCGCGGGTGGAGACATAAATTCTCCCCTCGGCAAAGCAAAGTATGAGCGACTATGTCTTAGAAAACTATGAGGCGTTAATCCCACTCATAAGGGCGCAAATGAGGGCGAATCCAGCAAGAGATCTTCGGATCAGTTTGGACTTCGATAAAGAATTCAAGTCTAAGGGAGGCTCAAGATCTGGTAAGGAAGCTAGAAAGGAGAAGAAAAGGAAGCAAAGAGCGACTGAGATCCCAACATCCCTTTCGGATGCGCCTCTCATTAAAGACGCATCGTCCTCAGACAGCTCCAGGGACTCAGGAGAAGAGGATAGTTTCATGACACCAGTCAATGACCACTGGCACACCAGCGTGAAGGACAGATTAGGGCCTAACCCTACTAGAAGACAAAGCGCCCTTAAAAGGCTAGGCCCCTTGGAAGGAGATGAATCTCAGGATCTGCGAGTTCAGGAAAAGAGTAAGAGCACTGAAAGGAGGCGCAAGAGGGATTCTTCAAGCGAAGGTTCCTCGGACTCTAATCATAATGACCGTCACCCCCGCCATAAAAGGGTCTCTCCTTCATCCACTGAGGACTCTGACTCATCTGACTACGACAAAAAACACCGTAGGGCACCAAAAAGACCAAGGATACAAGGTGAAGATCAATGGATGTTGCCATGGCGTCAAGAGAAAGGAAGCACGTTTTCAGAACGCATAACTACTTCCAGGGATAACAAAAAAAGACGCATGCTGTCCAATGTTAAGACCTACGACGGCACGACAGATCCAGATGATCACCTGAAAGTATTCGAATCTCAGGCAGGGATAGAGCAATGGCCAGAAGCCGTGTGGTATCATATGTTCAACTCAATGTTCATCGGGAACGATCGGACATGGTTCGACCGTCTCCCACGAAGGAGCATTGATGGGTTTGAAGAACTTCGAAGAGCGTTCCGCAGGAACTATGTGCAATAGAAGAAGTATGACAAAAGCCCGGTTGCACTTGTGAGAGTGAAGCAGAGGCATAATGAGAGCCTAGAGGACTTCATGGAACGCTTAAAATCTGAATGCAACCAGATTAAGGATTGCCAGGAAATTCTAAAGATTTCTGGATTCCTCGCAGGCATCAGAAATTCGGACCTAATAAAAAAGCTGAACGACAGGACCCCGACAACATTTGACGAGATAATGAAAAAGGTCCGAGCATTTATTCAAGGAGAAACCGCAGCAGCAGATAGCCGACAGATGGTGTCGGGCTACAGGTACCAAGACAGGCCCAAGAAACAAACATATGGGCAAAATATCAGTCGCACGTTGGACTGCCAAGGAGCGGCAAAGCAAGGGCGCAACAACAACAACAACAACAACAAGTTCACCCCGCTGCAAAAAACCTCCAGAGAGATATGTCTATCAAAAGGAGCAAATTTTCCAAAGCCTAGCCCAATGTTGGGACCAGTGGATAAACGGGATAACACAAAGCACTGCGAGTACCATGATGATAAAGGGCACGCTACTGATGAGTGTATTCAGTTGAAAAGACAGATTGAAAGCCCGGTAAAAGTAGGGAAGCTGAACCACCTGATAAAGGATTGGAGAAAGAACGCGGATGCGAAGAAGGTCGAAGTGAAAAAACAGAAGGATAAACCTATAACCATATACATGGTAGAGAGGGAAAAATATTTCATGCAAAGAAGAGTGGTCGCAGAATTTTCGCACGATAAAGAAATAACATTCCCTATCCTTTCAGATATGGACTACAGAGTTGGGTCGTTGACAATTGACATAGCCCTCGGCGACCACAATATAGAAGGCATGTACGTCGATGGGGGTTCTGCAGCGAACATATTAAACGAACATTGTTTCGCACGACTGTCATGGGAAATAAGGAAGGAGCTAGAAGAGACAGCACAGATTCTCACAGGGTTTAGCGGTGATAAGACTCGACCACTGGGGCATCTCTGCACACAGGTGACCACTAGAAACGCGAAACACTCGATGACGGAGTGAATGGACTTCATGGTTGTGCGCTCTCAATCCTCGTATAGCAGGATAATTGGACAGCCGACACTAAAGACGTTGCACGCAGTACCTTCCACGGCACATGGTATGTTCAAATTCCCGGTGCAAAATGAAGTAGTTACCATCCGGAACATAGACACAATCGAAGGGGGTAACAGTACTTCAAACACCAGTTATATGAGAGATTTTCTTATATAAAAATTGTTCGTTGAAATTGGTCTTTTTCGAATAGACTACGGGTTAACGTGTGACTCAGTCGTCTTTGTTGGATAAAATAATAGGTTGTCGTTGAGTAATATATAAATTCGAACTTTTAAATAAATGACAAAGTAAATAAAAGCGATAAATGACTAAAAGGTAAATGGCGAAAAATTAAAGCGTTAAAAATAAATGACGAGAACTTAAAACTTAACAAGACGTAAATTTGAAAACATTATAAAAATGCAAACTTAAAATAAATTTGAGATAAAACAATTAAAATAACACTTGAGAAAATGGCGGGAAAAATAAAGATTTAAAAATAATACTGAAAACAAGAACCAAACCTAAGCCGGGAAACTAGAAAACAAACCTAATTCGGAATCCGCGATTCACTACTAATCTGGAATACACGTCTACAACCTAATCCGGAATCCAGGATAAGCAACCTAATTCGGAATGCCTATCACCAATCTATCCGGAATCCATACAAAGGAACTAATCCGGAATCCGTAATCACCTACCTAATCCGGAATCTGCATGAGATACATAATTCGGAATCCATAGCACATATGTAATCCGGAATCTGAGATCATCAACTAATTCGGAATCCACGTTTTAGACATAATCCGGGAAAGGCAATTCAAGACTCAATCCGGAATCAAGTTCCTCGACCTTGTTCTGAATCCTCGTCACACACCTAATCCGGAATGAACTTTCCTACACTTAATTCGGAATATGCTATGATGGATCTAATTCGGGAAACTAGGGTTTTAAAAGAATCCGGATTAGAATAAAAACAAGCAAAATGTAAAAATAAGCTAAAAACTATAAGCGCTTATCTAAAAACTTAACCACATCAACTTTAAGAAAAAGCAAATAAGCCAAAATTTAAAAACTTTTAAAAACACTTGATAATCTAAATATTTAAAATCAACTTTTGATAAAAAAACTTTTAAAAACACTTAATTAAAATTAAGAAAATCACACAAAATGCTTTAAGATCGGTAAGCTAACACAATCAAACACATAAAAACATAAAGAGCAATCAATTAAGCATGTCAACAAGAAAATAAGCATAAAGGTTAAATCAACAAGAAAAGTAGAATGAGAGATTAATGGAAAACTTGAAATTAAAGAACAAAATTCAATAACACAAATTAAAGACTTACTTGAAATAATCTTGAAATTAAGAACAATTAAGTAAATGACAATATGAAAGTGCAAGAAAATAAATTGGAAAGACTAATTTGTCAAATTAGCCAACACCTCGCAAATGAGGTTAAGTTCTCTATTTATAGGAGGATTAACATGTGTTGATGAGTTTCTCTTCTTCTTGTCTTTTCGTCTTATAAATTCTTCGTCTTTCTCGACTTTGTCTCGGGATTTGTCGATAGATAAATTGAACTCGTCTTATAATTTCTTCATTTATTAGACTTGAGTTCTTCGACTTCATTAAACTTCCGTCTTTTGACTTTTTCTTCGATAAATCTTCAGAATAGGCCTTGGACTTCCGTTATTTTTGCACTCTTGATCTTTTGACTTCGTCTTTTGTCTTTTTCTTCGATCAAAGTCCGTGAAAGCGCGTGTTTTCTTCCCTTTTCACATTTTGGTCCTAAATCACAACAAAAACATAAACCACGCATAATTCCGACATTTACGACCTTAAATACACGTTTTGGCTTGGTTATTGTTATAATTAAGTGGTAAAAGGATAAGTGTTTTCACACTTATTAAATCCCCTACACTTGACCATTGCAATGCCCTCATGCAATGCATTAGTTACAAAGCAACATTTATATTTTCCATCATAATTAACCCACATTGGCCTTTATTAAACAAAAGACATTAAGGAAACTTAAAGAGATAGAAAATTACAAAATATTTGAAGGAAGAAAACAAGTAAAGAGATCGAAGACTTACATTAGGGATTTGGTTGTCATGAATGTTTATCACCCTCAAGTTTCACGTTCCCCAAACCAAGGTTAAAAACGAGATCATTGTTATTATTATAAGTTATCAAACTAACACGCACTCATGTGGCTCAATTATTCACTTAGACTCCCTTATTCCTAGGTGTATCTCTTATATTTTATTGTTGTCTTGAATGATCACGAGGATGCATTGTTGACTTATTTCGATAATTTATTTAGGCCGAAAATAAAGTAGGACGATTTAATCAATAGTTAGCTAAAGGACAAAATCTTTTAAAACTGCTTCCCGAGACCTCATAAAGTTCATATCTTGGCATAACCCGCTTCACGATTTGAGACCTTTCTCTGACCGATATTTGGCATTGACTTCATACTTCTAATCTTGAGAGATGATCTTGAAATAATGGTCTTCTCTTCATAACAGGAATTTCTTCACTTGAAGTTTTTGAGAGATTTTTCATACTTGGACCACGACTTCTTCATTTTTCTCCAATCTTTATTTAGGATTTTGATATAAAACGATCTGCCTCCTTTTAGGACTTGGATCTATTTATCCTCATACCTTGCTAGGGTCTTTTCGGATATACTTCTCCATGATCTTTAGGGGAGTATTTGCTTTTCGTCGTGTGTCTCGATCCTTCATATTGATTTTTGATAAATGATTCTTCACATCACTTTGGATCTTTAGCAACAAAATGTAGCCCTCATGCCTTGTTAGGACCTTTTCGGACTTGCCAATCTTCACATCCCGCTTCAATAAGTTATGCCTTGGCTATGAACTCTAATTAATACCGAGCAACTTTTAAACGATCTTGTGCTAGAAGCTAAGTAACGTTTCAAATCGTACAACCTTACTTATTGCAAATAAATTTATTAACAAGCGATGGGAGAGAAAGCTCATAATTAATTCACATAAATTTGTGAAAGAATACCAAACTTATAACTGACTCTGTCTTCTCTCGTTCTCCATAATTTAAAATCTCAAGGAATGAGACTCGTGGATGCTTAGCCTATTAAATCAAAGTTTTGGGTTTTCAAGTCATCTATAGGATCTTGTATCTTCTTAGACTTTTTCAAGTTTAGAATTTGCATTTTAAAGTTCCCTTGCTAAACGACTTTCTAGGATCAATGATAGGAACTTGTGAAAAGTTCTTGTTCTTAACCCGTAAGAGTTAAGACTTTCGCGTTTTAAAGTTCCTTATATAAAAGCCTAGCAAAACTTGACTTAAACACGTTAAGGATACTAGCTAGAGTAAACTTAGATAAGTAAACTCGGGTTGAGTCAAAAGATTCATGACGGGCCTAATATAGCAAAGATATCTAAACTTATTAAAACCATTTTACTAAAATTAGAAAATAATAAAAACAAAGGAAAATACAACTAGGACAAAATAGATTAAAAATTTTGAAAATTGTCGAAAAATCAATTTTCCGGTTAAAATGAGGACAAATACAAGGAAAAGCCCACTTAACTTCGATATAAGTCCCCCTACACTTAATATAAACATTGTCCTTAATGTTTAAGCATGTGGGAGTAAACTACCCTACACTTAGGACATTGTGCACGTTTGTTTAAATCTTGCTAAGGAAAAGACAACTAAAGTGATTCCTATTTCAATATTGAAGAACATAAAATAGTGAGTCAAAAGAGTTTAGGATAAGATCGGGAAGACGGGTACACGGAATCACGGGTCGTCAAAAGTCATCAAGAATGTATCTTTGAAAGCTCGAATCCCTGCGCATGATAAGAAAGAAAACAACAAACACATACTAGGGTCTCCCCCTACACTTATTAGAAAAACGGAATAAAAGGATAGATAATCGGGTTGCCTCCCAAAAAGCGCTTATTTTTTGTGACCGAGTCACGAGCCTGACTCGTCCCCGAATTAAATGGTCCATGGGGAAGCCTCGAATGTAATACCGGGATCAAAGACCTTGTCCTCGTTCCCGGAGGAAAATAAAATAGGAGAGGCCGGAGGATAAGTCTTGAAAGGCAGAAAAGTCCTCTCAATAAAAGAAAAATAAGTGAAGTCTTGATCCACGGGAGGTGGGGTGGGTAAAGGAATCAAAATGTCATCCCCAAAAGACATATGATTATCACTAAGTGGCAAAGCCGTAAAGGTATCAATCATAGAATGTTCAATGTCACCTCCCGGGTCAAAGCACTCATCCTCAATAATGGTCTCCAAAGTATGGGATAAAAGGTGCTCGGGAGGGGGACTTGGGACAATATCTTCATGCATCAAAGTATCAAAAAGAATATCCCCTTCCGTGTCATCATCATCAATACCCGGAGGTATTGAGAGAATGTCGATTTCTTCCATAAATGTGTCATTATTCTCAACGGGAGTAATAGACGGAGGTAAAGACTCGGAAATAGGAGCATAATTCAACGCTTCAATTTTAGCAATAAGAAGACGAACTTTCAGTAATTTGGCGCGAAGAATAACGTCTTCCACCTGATCTACAAGACCAAGTTCAGTGGTGTACTTCTCGTAAGTCAGAGATAATAAATCAACATCGCCTTCATCGCCCGGAGGAGATTGAGAAATTTCAAAGGTGAAATTCTCATAGCATGGAGAAGAATCATCATTAAGAGCGACCTCTTCCGTAAGCTCCACAAAAGTCGGTACATCATAAACCTCCTCAAATAAGTTGTCGAGACCTAATTCACTAATCTCACTCGATGTATCACAATCCTTAGACGCATTTGGGATATCGAGAGAAGGAGGTGCAATTGCACTAGGACATTGAGCAACAAGATCATTCCAAGAAATAGTAGTCTCATTGTCATCATCATCATAATGGATGCACATGAGGAGGAGTATAAGTCTCGATATTCGATATTTACTCTTGTCGGCATACCCTCTCCAAGATAGCTGGGGGGCGATCAAGAATTTCAGCCAAATTAGTGAGAAGTTCCGCACTTATTCCAAAAGAAGGTTGATGAACGATGGAGTATTATGGGGGCTCAAAATTTTGAAAACCGGAATTATAGCACGGATGTGGCTCATCATAAATCATCGGTTGGAAAGAATTAGAACACGGATTTGGCTCATAATAATTCATCGTCTGACAAGAAAAGGTATCATGAGGGCCCCCACAATTGTTGCAACACGGGTATTGAGAATAACCCGGTGCGTCTTGTGGATAACTATTATCATTTTCATAATTGTAACCCAGTTCTTGCCCATCATGAGACGGGTATCGAGCCGGACACGAAACATGCCAATGAGAATTGATTCTACAATATATGCCAGAGGTGGAAGTAAGTGCAATAGAAGCAAAGGATGAGTTAATCGAATTGCACGAGGGACAAAATCCCAATTGTGTACTGTCGATATCATTTCCGCACCACTCACATGTACACCATTGACAAGTTTGATAACCATACAATGGTCTCCCACACCCTACGCAATAGACATACGAATCCATGAAGAATTAAAAATAAGAGAGGTTGAGAAATAGAATTAAACACAATAGAGGGTTAAGAGGAATATTTTTGGTGCAAAACTTTGAAAAAGAAATGCTTTTTATGATCTTTTTAAATGTTTTTGTATTTTTGAAATTTTTATTTTTATGGATTTTTGAAAAAAATTTGAAAAATGCAAGAAAAATAACATTCACGAGGGAATGGATCCCAAAATCCAATGCGTCTCTCACAAAAACCGTTAATCTTCACGAAAAGAGCCGGTAGCGGCGCCATTTTATATGAGAGATTTTCTTATATAGAAATTGTTCGTTGAAATCGGTCTTTTCGAATTGAGTACGGGATAACGTGTGACTCAGTCGTCTTTGGTGGATAAAATAATAGGTTGTCGTTGAGTAAAATATAAATTCAAACTTTTAAATAAATGACAAAGTAAATAAAAGCGATAAATAATTAAAAGGTAAATGGCGAAAAATTAAAGCGTTAAAAATAAATGACGAGAACTTAAAACTTAACAAGACGTAAATTTGAAAACTTTATAAAAATGCACACTTAAAATAAGTTTGAGATAAAACAATTAAAATAACACTTGAGAAAATGGCGGGAAAAATAAAGATTTAAAAATAATACTGAAAACAAGAACCAAACCTAAGCTGGGAAACTAGAAAACAAACCTAATTCGGAATCCGTGATTCACTACTAATCTGGAATACACGTCTACAACCTAATCCGGAATCCAGGATAAGCAACCTAATTCGAAATGCCTATCACCAATCTAATCCGGAATCCATACAAAGGAACTAATCTGGAATCCGTAATCACCTACCTAATCCGGAATCTGCATGAGATACATAATTCGGAATCCATAGCACATATGTAATCTGGAATCTGAGATCATCAACTAATTCGGAATCTACATTTTAGACACAATCCGGGAAAGGCAATTCAAGACTCAATCCGGAATCAAGTTCCTCGACCTTGTTCGGAATCCTCGTCACACACCTAATCCGGAATGCACTTTTGTTGGAAATACGTTTTTCCCAATAAAGTCTCGGTCACATCTTAGTTAGCATAGATCACGAGATATAGACTATTTAGAACTTTGTCTCTTGGAGCGACCTCCCTTAGGGGGAGATTGTTGGAAATACGTTTTCACGTATTTATGAAGGGTCGGTCGCTTCAACGATATTTATGTAATGGGCTCGTGATCTAGTTATTTATCATATAGCCCATATAGCCCACATGTAGGGTGGGCTATATATACCCCCTCCTAGCATGTTAGGAGGGGTTGGTGATTCACATTATTCATAATTCCATATTACTTTCTCTCTCTACTCTTCTCCCTTCTCTCCTTTCTCTCTCTACACCCTCATCTTCTTCATCTATCTTTATTAATATTTATCAGTCAACCCACTTAATCAATCCAATCCATCATGTAGAATAGGCCAAGATTTACGTAGACCTTCAATTGGTATCAAGAGCCAAGGTTAGATTGGTTTATTCTTACTTTTATTTTTATTGATTTTGGTGGGTTTTGATTTTTTCAAGCTTATATCTTAAAAAAGTTTGTGTTTTTATGCTTTAAATCATAATCAAATCTTTGGGTTTACTTATTTTATATAAAATCACAAATTTTATTTAAAAATCTCGAATTTTATCTTTAAAAAGTTTGTATTTTTATAAAAAGGTTGTGTTTTTATGCCTTAAATCTTGAAAAGTTTGTGTTTTTTAAAATCTTTTTATCTTTTTAATCTTGAAAGTCAATTTTATTTTTCTTTAATCTTTCAATTTTTGATTGCTTTTTTGCTTTTTTTTTGTTAAAGTGTTCAAATTTTAATTCCCTTTTAATCTCAAATCATAATATTAACAAGTTCCTTAATTTTTATTTTATTTTTATTTGTTTTTCTTAATAGATTTTGAGTGTCGGGGTATTCAATAAATCAGTTTTTGTCCCATTGTCCCAGTGTCCAAATCTCGTCATCCAATCAATCATTTTTTATTTTTTTTTGTTTTTTGTTTTGTCATCCAGTCCTATCTGCACACACTTATTGTCACAGTCTTTACTAGTTTCACGTATTTTACCAAGCAAACAGTTTTGTCTTTCCGAACAAGCATATTTTTTCTCACAAATTTATCGAACCAGTGACTTATTCCGGATCAGTGGTATTCCGGATCAGTGGTATTCTGGATCAGTGGTATTCCGGATCAGTGGTATTCCGGATCAGTGTTATTCCGGATCAGTGTTATTCCGGATCAGTGTTATTCCGGATCAGTGTTATTCGGAACGAACGGTTATTTCGAACGAACGGTTATTCCGAACGAACGGTTATTCCGAACGAACGGTTATTCCTAACGAACGGTTATTCCAAACGAACGGTTATCCCGAATGAACGGTTATTCCGAACGAACGGTTATTCTGAACGAACGGTTATTCCGAACGAACGGTTATTCCGAACGAACGGTTATTCCGAACGAACGGTATTCCGAACGAACGGTATTCCGCATGAACGGTTGAATGAACATGTATTCCGACTGAAGACAATTCAAATATAACGGGAACACAAAGACTCAAAATTTGACTCACACTATAGAACTCTCGACCCTCACAACACCACTCGACTTGCGTTAGCCAACTCAAGCCTCGACCCCAAACCAAAGCCCTCACCCACACCTCTCGTCTAAACCACTCACACTCGAACCAAAATTAAACACCCTCTATACACACTCGACTCCAACACCAGGAGACTCGGCCCAAAAACACATACTCTCGACCAAGACTCCTCAACAGCCTCGACTCCAATCACAAAACACAACACACAATCGAACTATTAATCAAACAAACAGCCTCAAATCACTCTGGACTCCCACTCATAACTCAAATCATCAGTTTACCCAAACCTTCTTAATTCATGACACACACTCAAAATCAAACTCTCGACAAGACGTTCGAACCCACAAAGAAAATGAAAGACTTTCGACTCTTCACCCACACAAGACAGATCTCAGTCATAAAACAACTATCCTCGATCACGTGACTCAAAACCAAAAATAAGACAAAAAAACCCCTACCCGAGACCAACTTCAAGGATCTTGAAGATCTTCACGTCTGATTGGGATTTATAGTTGATGATGGTTTGTTTTATATTATCAGGGAGATAGATAATAGTTTGAGTTTGGTTAGAAAATGAATCAGATTTGTATAAAGAAAGACTTGAGGTAGGCGGATGTATTGTGAGATGGAAGATATGAGAGGATTATGTTGTGGTGGCTGTGATTTAGTGTAGAGTTGGTTGCTTTGGGAAAGTCAAAGCAGACTGAGTAATCAAGAAGAAGAAGACGGAGGAGTATTATTTGTTTGAGGAGAGAGAATATAAGGTAGAGAAAATGGGACGGAGGTAGTGAGGAGAGAGAGAGATATTGAGATTTGGTTTTTGAGTTTTATAAAGAGTATTTGTAAGACGGAGTTTACAAGGTGAATTTAATACTCGGTGGGTTACACGTGTACTTTTGGGACACGATTTGTCTCTCAACATGTATATCAAAGAAGAACTTTTATTTCAAAAGTTATCAGATTTTTCTATTTTTATTTTCCATTCTTAGTTAACTTTTTTTAATATCAGATAGTTTAAAATATCGGATTTTTTCTATTTTTAATTTCAGATAGTTTAAAATATCAGATTTAAAAAAAAAAATATATCAGATTTTCCTTTTTTATTTTCTATTTTATAGTTAAGTTATTTTTTTTAAGTTAATTTTTTATATTTATATAGTTTAAAGTTATTTTTCTTAGTTTAGTTAATTTTGTATTTTTTATGAATCGATATATTTGGATTTGGTACATCGTGTTGAGGCGGGTATTTCGAGATAACCAAAGTGGTAAAATCTTTGACGGGTTAAAAGTTTTTGTGGCCGGATTTGAAGTCAAAAGTGACGAGTCAAAATGACGAGTCAAAATGACGGGATTTATTTTTTAGTGGCTACGGATTTTTGATCGGGTTTGTTTTATCAACGTTTGAGCCGCAAAGAAACTCACGGATTTTTCGGTGGCTTTGTCATATTCCTTGAAAATCTGTCTCTAATTTTATTCACGAACTGCAAAATCACGAAAACAAGCACAAAAAAATCAATGGATTTTTTGAAGTCGACATCGAACGAGGGAGAATCGCATAATTTGCAAAAAAAAAGTTAGAGAACGTGGCATTACTTCATTTCGAATGCTTCAGTCTCATCTTGTGACTCTTTCATGGATTCAAGGAGGGAGCGAATTTGTGACAATCTTTGGTCAAGATCGTCATATATTCATCGACTCAATATTCACCACTTTGACCCAACTCGCCGTGCAACTCAACAATGAAAACTTTAATTACTCTGCATCGGCACTTGCATATAAGACTCTTGTGACACAACTCACGCCTTTCCTCCAATACAATATCATCAAGTCTGAAAGTTCAGTGATTTGCCAATCATTTCTTCGAGATACACATACCGAGCTGCGAGATTTCCGTGGTACAATATTGAAACTCATGACATCGGTCTCGTCTTCGATTTATGAAAGATCTCGACTTCAGCAAGCGTATGATAATGGAGTGCAAGTATCTATGCTGCAGATGCAAGAGGAGATTGGTCATACGGTTGACAACTTGGAGCCTAACGATGGCAAGAGCACGGAATCAGGAGGACAACATGATACAAGTGGCACGTCAGGGAATGTTCACGAGATCTCTTTTGATGACACCTTACCCGTTTATGACGAAGAGCCTGCAAACATGGTACAATGTAATGTTGTTTATGATGTATATGCAGATGACATGCAGCATATTGAGCATTTTGAACTTAATTATGACAAACATGGGATGGAAAAGAGTGATAGAAATACCACTTCTGATTCATCCGATGTGAGTCATAATTGGGGAGAAAGTGTTCAAAATGCTAAACATCATGATAATTGTCTTATAACTGCTTCATTGACTGCTTCTGATTCCAAGATTAGAGAGCTTGAAACGATTGTAGCTCAACAATCAAAAGATCTTGAGGATGCCAAACTTGAATTTTCTAAGAAAACGGACAAATTTGAAGCATACTTTGAAAAACTTGAAAAGTCTAACGTTGTTCTTGAAAGAAAATTGGATCAAAAAGTTTTAGATTCTAAACCTGAAAAGGATAATCTTTTGAAACAAATTCAGTTACTAGAGTCCAAATTGGCATCTCAAGATGAATTGCTCAAAGAAAATGAGACCTTAAAAGCTCAAGTTCAGGAAAAGGTTTTTGCTATAGCTGCGTTGAAAAACGAATTAAGGAAAAATAGAGGACCTAGTGTGGACACTAAGCTTGAAAAACCATCAATCTTGGGGAAACCGCCTACAAATCAGTTCGTCAGACAATCGTCTGTCAGACAACCTACTACATTTAGATCCGAGCGACCACAATCCTCGAGACCGGGGTTTGCCTCCCAAGTTGATTTGGTTCATTTTCCTAGACCAGTCACTCCAGCAACTAGGCCCAATGTGACTAAATCAGCATTAGCAAGACCTAATCACATGATTGCCTCTAGTTTCCTTAAAAATACCAAGACCACGTCTAGAACTGGGTCAAATGACGTTTGCCATAAATCTAGTCTTAGGGAAGCTAAGCAAAAGACACATGTAAGAGATAGCAATGTCAAACCTAGTCAGATGCCTTCTAGATTACCCAACACTGCTAACCGTAGCATGTCATCTCCTAGGAGCATCGATCAATCATCTAGGAATTACTTGGACATTAAATATGCTACTTGTAAAACATGTAGAAAATGTGTCTTTACGGCAAATCATGATTCTTGTGTCAAGAAATTACTTGATGAGGTGAACTCCCGTGCTAGACTTAAAACCCAGTGGATAGCTAAAATCAAACCCATGGGTAAAGTTTGGCGCCCCACTGGTAGAACTTTCACTCTTGTAGGAAACGAGTGCCCTTTAACTAGGATAGTCTCTGATTCTACTAAGACTACTAGGGTGGAAACTGATAAAGATGATACTTCACTTAAGCCTAAACTTAAGGTTTTCTGTAAAAGGAAACGTTTGCCAGCTAAGATAAGTGAATCATCTACTCAGGTCGTCTCTGATACAAGTACAGCCAACTGTGAACCCCCACGTGCTTCTATAATTAATATCGCTAACCCATGTCAAAGCATGCAAATTCCCGATGAGAATGCAGGTACCAAAGTTGATTTTCCAAAAGAATAAAGCGGTACAATCGTTGTATACCATTAAACTAAGGACACTCTTAGAGTTTGGTGGCTGAAGAAGCAGATATCGGAGAAACAAGTATCTCAGGGGATTCATGGTTAACGCTTTCAAGGCTCACATTCAAATCACAGTCTGTGCCCCGTGCTTAAAGGAAAGTTTATCGCCGATGATAAACTTATCCTAACAACGAGAAATTCATTTTTCTCGGGCATGAGCTTATATAAAAAACATTCCAAATTTTTAAGCTCATGCACAAAGGCTTATAGATAAATGACAGTCTATAACCCGCTCTTCAAAGGCAGGAAAGTTTATCGCCGATGATAAACTTATCCTTACAACGAGAAATTAAGTTTTCTCGGGCATGAGCTAATATTAAAAACATTCGAAGTTTTTAAGCTCATGCACAATGGTTTATTGTTAAATATCAGACGATAACCCGTACATCAAAGAGAGGAAAGTTTATCGCCGATGATAAACTTATCCTTACAACGAGAAATTAATTTTTCTCGGGCAGGAGCTTATATCAAAAAACATTCCAAGTTTTTAAGCTCATGCACAATGACTTACAGTTAAATGTCAGACTGTAACTCGAACTTAAAATAAAGGAAAGATTATCTTTTATGATAACTTATCCTCTTAACGAGAAATTCACCTTTCTCGGTCATGAGCTTGTATTAAAACATTCGAAGTTTTAAGCTCAGAAAGGAAAGTGTATCTTTTAAATAAGAGAACTTTTCCTCATAACGAGAAATTAACCTTTCTCGGTCATGAGCTTTCCGTTAAAACAGTCAAAGTTTTCAAGCTCATGAAAACGACTTCTAAGTAAATGTCAGCTTAGGGCTCGTCCTTCAGATAAAAGGAAAGTTTATCGCCGATGGTAACTTATCCTTATCAACGGGAAGTTTACAACTTCTCGGACTTGAGCTCGTTTTGTAAGATATTCAACATCTTAAGCTCAAGTAATTGTTTTTCAAAACGTTGAACACAATTTTTCAAGAATTTTTCAAAAGGTTTTTCTAAATCTTACAAAATTGTGTATTCAAATTGTTTTGATTACAAGAGCATGTCTTCTGGAATCGATAATATTTACGATACTAGAAATGTCATTCAATAATGACACGGGGTTGTAAATAAAGTTTGAGCAGAAGTTCAAATGTTTTAAAACATGCTAAAAATGGTTTGCTATTATTTCAGATAGTAACCCGCTTTTCATATTCAAGTCAAGCATTTCATCGGAAAGCTTTGACTCAACAACGGGAATTAATTTTCTCGGGCATGGTTTACTTTATAACCATGTAAGGGATTGTGTTTACGTTATAACACAATCTAACACAAATATATGTATGATTCAGTGCATTTATTTGTTAAAACAAGAGAAGTCTTGTTTTTTATGAAGTTATCATCTCCACCGACCGTAGCAATTTACAACTGATATCTACATACTTGACGATGCGACTACTCAAACGACGACTACAGCTCTTTTAATAGAACACGGGTCAACAATTGAGGGGGAGAAATTGTCCAGCATTCAGAATCTTTGACGCCGAAAGTGCCAAGTTCACATGTTGGTGTCAAGACATCAATATCAATCAAATGGAGTCAAGAGATAACTTCAGACATGATGAGGCGACCAACATTCGTGAACAAGACCATGTGTTTCTTTCATATGATGTTCTCCATCATTCAGGTCCGATCTCATAAATTGCTAATTTTGTGAATACCTTATCATATATGATCTTTGCACGTGATAAGTACCTTACATTTATGTTTAAAAGGTATTTTATTTACGTTTCAAGTACACCCTCATTAATTTGAGGGGGAGCTTGTGTAATTCATGAAGATAATTGGCTTTGCATTTTTCTTCCCAAATTTTCTAAAAATGCTATTAAATCAATTGATATTAAAAACATCGATTGGGTTAATATTTTTAATATGGGGGAGAAAATGTGATTTAATATGGGAAATGATTAATCATAAATGGTTTGACTTAAAGTGATAGCTCATCCCGACATGTGCGAAATGTTTTCGGATATCGTGGCATATGTTAAGGGGGAGCAAAATGGATTTGAACTTCAAAATGGATTTCATGGTGACATACACTTACCCAAAACATCTCTATTCACGACGGTGAAGATTGTGGTGACATAAGGACCTAACCTGATCATCAGGAATAGCGAGACCGCTGGCCTGGGGAACTACGAACTACTAGTTTAGCCTATCTGGCCTAACTAGCTTGTTAAAACAACCTGATCGGGACCTCTACCACTCTTTTAGATCACTGAACTATGCGCCTATCTTCGCTTTTCGATCAGCCGTTGCTCCCCGTTCACTTAGCCTACGAACTCCGGCTCACTTTCAGCTTGGATCACTTCTGGCTCGCTTAAAGTCCAATGATTCCTCTAGAACCGGAGGAATCTTCCCAAGGACATTCCATAGCTAGAAATAGTAGTCCTTAGGAAAATGGAGAAAGATTGTGAACGTAGCTGAATGTCGACCAAGTACTTAAGTTAGCACTGGAACAATCACAACAAGGTGCTAGTTATGACGTATTGGTAAGCATTGAAGGGGTTGAAGAATGAAAAAGAATTGTAATGATGAAGGGTGTAAAGAAAGAAGCCCTCCTTACGACTTAGGCAGAAACGAGGTCAACACATATGCTATTGAGATCATTTTAATGATTCTCGATATTGAAGATAGACATCATGGACCCAGTGATGTAATGCACAACCCATCCCAGCTAACTCAGGTATCTCTCAAAAGATATTTGTTTTAATCACACGGAGTTAACGCATTATCTATTGATTTATTCACTCCGAATAAATTGGTATTGAAAAGGTGGCACTCCTCTCCAGCCTCCGATCACTAAAATCCAATGTGCACGATCGAGTCAAGAGCCATTTGAGATTATCAAATATCTCATTAGGACACATTTTCAGAATTCCTTGCTTCTTCACACACTGTGAAAAGTAAGAAAGATTTTAAGAGTCCTACGCAAAATCTTCATGATCTTGCCTGAACATCTGAGTAATACGAAAGTATTTACAATGAAGATGGAAATCCTTCTTGAGTGAATATAAAAAAGCTCATGGTAGGTGCCTTGTGCGATTCTTTATGAATCAAACTCGTGATAACTGGAAAGCAACAGTGGTTTAATTCTTAAATGAATTTAAACACGTTCCAGGCCTCTACGCAATATCTTAGTGATCTTGCCAGAACATTCAAAGTAATACTATTAAGTATTTACAGTGACGAATGGAAATCCTTCTAGTGTTAACCTCAAACAGCACTTGGTAGGTAACTTGCAAGATTCTATACGAATCAAGCTCGTGACAACTAGAAAGCAACGATGGTGCGGTTCTTAATTGAATTTCACTTGTTCCAGGAACATGAATGGACGGCTTCAAATCATGTGGATATTATTATCCAAATGATTTACTCTTTACGTTCGCAGTCAGCTTTGGACGGTCGAGTAAAGAGAACGGGTTTACCTGCGAAATCTTGTCAAGGAGGTTCTTTATTGAAACTACCTGCCACAAGTACGATATTTAATATCGTCCAACGGTCTTTGTGACAATCCGTCAATTTATGGTTGATATTTTATTCTCAAGTATTATTTAAAAACATTATTTTAATGTTATATTATGAACTCACTTATTTTTGGGAATAAATTTGGATTTACGTCTTGAAGTAGCATCGACTACGTCTAAACCAGAGGATTCTAAGTTACGTGCTTACGTTTACATACACCGTTTTGGTGACAGTCCGACATTTCAGGAAATAAATTTATCCGTGAATATTATTTTGAAATTTTAAATTTGTGTTGGTTCATAATCTCATAAATTTACGAGAAGAGATTAGGACTTACGATTTTAATTTAACGTCCTTTACGACTAAACCGGAAACCTTAGGATTACGTATTTACGTTTTCGAACTCCTTTTTTGATGAGACAATTTTTATTAGATTCGTTTTGTGCCGTTGATGCATAATTTATAAAAACGTTTTTCGTAAAACGACCCGAGGGCACGCAAATCGAGGAAACTAGAATCGAGGAATACCCGTAAATTAGTGGGATGAGACAAAACACTTTTTGCCCCACCCCACTAATATGGGAAGGCAACTCTTAGCTACAACACACCTTATGTGTCAACATTTAACAAGTAAATATTACACTTGTAACTAGCTTAGCTTATAAGCTACCAAAACATAAAACCATCTAACCAAACCATTCACTCTCATTCTCAACATGCAAACCACTCTCATTCTCTCCTCCCTCCCTCTAAAATTCGTCCACCATCACCCTAAAACACCCTCATTTGATCAATTTTAACCATGAAATCATGTGTTATTCACACATATGATGAAGCTCTTTTGAAGCTCTATAGATTGGTGGTGATTTTAACATCCAAAGAGAAGTTTGCAAGATGAATTAGGGCTGATTTTCAAAGACCAACATCTACCTGGGTGATCTAGAAGATTTCATACAAGAGTTCATAAGATTTGGTGACCCAAAACCAAGTCTTGATCCTTCAAACTACTTAATCTTGGTGGTATAGAGATTGTTCTTCCTATCCTCTTGTTATCTTGATTATGTAATGTTGTATTTTCTTTATTTATGTATATGTATATGATGATGAATGATGATTAAAAATATTATGTGGGGATTTGGTGTTGATAGATTTGATAAACATGGGTAAAAAAAATGGAAAAACCACATGTAAAAATGGTTAAATCTTGCTTAATAAGATGGCTGTATAAAAACAGTAAGTAACCAAATGATAAACTGATAAAATGGTAAAGTGGAATCAATATACAGTAAGTATTAGGTTTTATACACATGTGAGAGTTGGCCATGCAATGGAATCATAAAAATGAGTGAGATATGATCAAAACAAGTTTAGAGTGCAAATCTGCCTACACTGTTTTGGACGAATTTATTAAACTATTTAGAAGTTGATTCATCAGTAGCTATCCAGGAATAAAATGAAGAACATATCATGTAGTTTCTGTGATAAACATTTGAGGTCCTATCTCATTATAGAACTCTAGATATGGACATTTTAGTGAACTTAAAATTTAGGACTGATTTTGTGAAATTAAAGTTTAATATTATTATATTAGCACTAAAATAAATATAGTATAAAATGTGAATTAAAACCCACTAACTTATATATTTCATTTATATAAATATGTATAAGGATAAATAAATGGACATTATATAAAAATGGTAGTTTGGAAGTTTTATAAGTTATAAAACTATATACTAAGTTTTACGTCTTTTCGGCTAAAACTGAAAGATTAACGTTTTTGTCAAATAAAACTTAGACGGTCCGACCCGTCTGATGTAAACTTTTATAAACTCACATACTGATATATGAACTTATATAACAAGTAAAAACCGATAAAACCCGAACTATATAACATACGGACATTAACGGGCCAAAGTAGCCTTATTGGACTATAAACCCGACTAGTTGATAAAACACTTATAAACTTACTTATTGGGCTTAACCCACTTGGGCCCAACATGTAAAGTATAATACTGATATTAAAGGTATAATTGGGCTAATGAAAAGTATTGGGCTTGTAATGGGCCTATTAGGCCTAACATATAAATAAGTAAAACTAGTAAACTAGTATAAAAGTTACCTATTGGGCTTAACCCACCCGCTTTCCCACATCAACGTGAGTTCATAGCCTCGCACTCTTTTAAATGTTTTTATGAAATGTTTTATAAACCCGAGAGGGAGATAAAATGTTAGTTTTTATAAAATAGGACACTAGTTGTCCCGATTGCTTGTTTATTGATTTGGACCCGAATGATTGTATGACCCGATGAATGATTAAATGACCCGATAGATGAAATGAAATGGATTATTAATGTTAGGTTATGTCACTAAAAGTCCCATTAGCATGAATTGTGAACTATCGGGATTTGGTAGACGCTTATGCATATAATAGTACTATTTGGGGACGATCACCCCAGTTCGCGCCTTGACGGTTGATCCCAGTCGTGCCACATTGATTGGTAAGCGAATTTATGTATGAGAAGATTTCTATAAGCGTGATTATTGTGACGACACGCTGTTTTAGATGGGCAAATGATTGTCGGGTTAGCTACCTGTTGTTTGTTGTAGTAAGGTAACAATGTCATGCGGCTTATAATAATCCAATTAACGAAATACTGCTATACGCACTGAATTACAATGAATTGCCTGACTAGCAATACGGGGTCTTATTATTGATTTTGTTCGTGTTTTGGTTTTTCATAACCATATTCATATAACGGTTTTTATTTAACTCTATACAACGTTATAAAACGTATTGTATGATGTTTTTAACGACAATGGTTCGTATAATGATTTTGAAGGCAAAAGCCTATATTATAATTTTTGATAAGGATTTGTATAAAATGACTTTGGCTATTTTATGGCCTATAACAAAGATTGGTACAAAATGATTTTCGGTAATAATTTTATACCGATGTTATATTGATGGATTTCATTAAACTCTATGAATTCACTCGGCGTTTTCGCTGACCTTTTCTTTTAACATGTTTTATCTCAGGTACTTGAAGGTAATTCTCGGGAAGACAACAAAGAATTCATGGCCCGCACTTAAATAATAGTTTCCATTCAAATGCTTTGTAAAAATTGTATGAAATACTATGACTTGGGACCTATGTAAATTTGATATTTATGAATGGAAATGCTTTATTATTAAAGACGCGATTTTTAAGCGTTGTCTATGATGTGAGTAATGTGCTATCCCGTAACACCAACGAGTCTTCCGCTGTATTGAATTGTGTAAATTTGGGGGTTTTACAGTTTGGTACCAGAGCTCTCGTTATAGAGAACGAAAGATTTTTAAAACCAAGGTTTTGAATATAACATTTCAAAATCTTTTAACTATAAACATTTTTCTAAAAATGTCTAAAAATCTTTTGACTATAACGGTGCCGAAGAATTCCCGAGTTACCGACAAGACCAGACTGAGAAGTGTTATATTAATATATATATAACTTGGATTATATATATATGTTGTAATTTGATTACATGATTGTTTGATGATTATTTCTATATTTATACGAGGTATTTATACGACGTAGATTGTCACAAGGAACCCTAAATCCCCTAGTAAATTTATCGAAGCTATTCTCGTAGGAATTCTAGCTATCCTAGATCTAAACCAAGTTGTGGATGTTTATAATCCCAACGAAATGGTTGATATTCGTAGAAATGTTGGTATTAGTTAATTAAGATCTTGAAGAAGAATTGGCGAGATTAAATCGGATATCGATGCCATGACGATCTTTCCTTATAGAGTGGAATTTGACAAAACGTTACCACCTAGAAAAATGTCATCTGATTCGTTGTCACCCAATTCTTAAAATTGAAATCGAAAGGGTGAATGTTTCACTTGAGGCTATCATTGGAACCATTACCCAAAAGCCTCATGCCACTAGTACCTTTCCGAGAAGTCTAATTGAATGTATGAGTCATCTCATACTAGTGACTCATTTGATAACTATTGTTGTAAGGGCTATAGGATTGGAAATTAAGTGTTGATAATATCGAGCTTTTATTGACCTATTAAGGTCTAAGAATAAGGTTGAAAGTATTGGAGAATGAAGTAGGATATCGAATTGAGTATAAGTTGGTTGAAACTTGAATAAAATAAAATTTAACCCGTATGGAATATGAAATTGTTAAGAGGAAGTTGTTGAGTCCTGTGATTGAGTTATAAGGTTTTAATTGATTGTTGATTCGTGTTAAGGGTTGTTCCTAGGCCATTGTCCAATGACAAGGATGCCTAGTGTCCAATAAATAAATTGAAGAAATCTTATTCTGAATTGGGACCGATGGATCTTCCGGGACAGGTGGAACACCTAATGACTCTTGTAGATTAGTATTCATTGTGGTATCTTTTAAAAATCCCTAACTTAACTGAGACATCTGTTGGTAGGATGAGTTTTTGGAATTGTATGACATAGTGACACGTAATGTGTTACGGTACAATTCTGACTTGTTTGTGATTAATGAAAAGACCACATTTGATTGCTAAATTCTACATGTATCGATGTTATCTATCCTTTATTGCTTCATCCTAATGCTCGCATTAGTGATGCAACCATTGAACAAGCACTCATCTCGATATGAGTTACGTTGTGGATTATTCTTTTTGAGCGCCATCGAGGTCATGAACCTCATGATTATTTGGCTAAGCTTATTTTCTATCATATTGTAGTTAGTTCTTGGTGAACAAGCTTTCATCACTCTTTTGCAGATCACTCATTGTTTTTATAAGATAAAACAGTATTCCTTGAGAAAAACTGGATTTTCATCACTATATGGATTATTGAAAGTGAGATTTATGAGTAATCATTATCGAAATAAGGTTGTTTATGAAACACTTTGGAAAACTTAATTGTTTCCATAACAAAGAACATCTCTGTAAATTCATTTTGAATTAAGCATGAGTATATATTTTAAACATGATGACAAAATTTTTACGGACTGAGTAATGCATCGTTAATCTTGAAATTGTATATAGTTGCGCGCCTACATACAATTTGGAAGTGACCATGCAAGGCTGATTAGTAGTCACCATGAAATTATTAATAAACACTACATTTTCTTTAAAGTTATGAAAGATTAAATTTTATGAGATCTGCAAGAAGTGCAAATTAGGGACATATTGTTAGGGACACCTACATATGTGCCCGTACCATTTATTTTTCTGAGTCGAATTTACTCATTTGTGGAACTTGTCTTATTTGACAATTGATATTACATTCTTGTCTAATTCTCTCATAGTGAGATTCTTTAGAAAAGTATCTGATTACCGAGTGTTGATACCCGATTGGATGTATCGACGTTCCTATCATTTCTTTTGATTAGATTTCATTTGAATGACCTGGGTAACGATCCGAGGAGCTTTCGAATGCGTACTCAAATTATGAAGACATGGGATATATTCATATTCATTAAATGTTTTCGTCTGTATCTGATTTGAAATTCTTCCACGTAGATTATGCGTTGACCTTACTCTTTTAATGGTAGTTGTGTCTCCATATATCCTTGAATTTGTGAAGGATTATGAGTTATTATCAGTCTTTTGATAATTTCACATCTTATCGACGACAATAAAACTGAAAAGTTGGTAGTGCCATTAGAATGGATTGATTGATTATGACATGACGACAATGTCTTAATTGATGGGAACTCGAGTAGAATTCCCCTAAAAGATAAGATGCTGATTATCAAAAGTGATTTAAATAATTCCCGATAGGTGGCTGTATCCTGCTTTTAGACTTAAAAGTATACCATGAATGGTTATGAACTAGTCATAGACCTTGTAATCTAGGAAGAACTTAAAATAAATGTATTAAAAGATGTTTCCGTTATCTGAAACTTTAGGAGGTATTTATTGGTGAATTACCTAGACTTTTGCCATTAAGGCAAGTTGAATTTGGTATTGATTATATTCTCGGTGCTGCACCTGTGGCGTGTGCACTGTACGTCAGCACCATCTGAATTAAAGGAATTACCGTACAACTGATAGAGTTGTCAGAGAAAGATTTTATTCTACCGAGCTCGTCATCATGAAGAGCTATGGTGTTATCATTCCTTATGTTTACTAATTACCGTGAAATAGGTAAATTGACGATTAAAAATCTATATCCACTACCCAAGATGATAGATTTGTTCGATCATATACAAGGTTCTAGTGTATGTTTTAAAGATTTGATCCACGACATGGTTATCATCAACTTCGCGTCCGCGAAAAAGATTATCTATTCCAATCACTACATCCAGAACTTGTAATGAACATTATGAGTTTCACGTGATGTCGTTTGGATTGACCAATGCACATGTAGCATTCATAAATTTTATGAATCACGTGTGTAGGCTGTAATTTGATAAAATTCATGCTCGTGATCATTAAGAACCATCTGTTTGTTTATAAGAATAAGAAGGAGTTAATAATTATTTATAGATTGCCCTGAATTGGCCGAACAATGAAAACCTGTACCTTGAATATTTAAACATGAGATTTAATGCTTAATCCTTTAAATAAAATGACCGTTTGATTAATGATGGTAAGATATATATATATATATATATATATATTGACTCTTCAAAAATTAGAAGTCATTTAAGACTTTTGGTTTTACCGAAAAGAAAGTGGAAATATGTTTTGACAAATAATTTATCAAAGAAATTTTTAAGGGATTAATTCCTTATGCCCAAATCATTTAACTAAACTCCTGTTTAGGGGTAAATGTTTGTGCATACCCCAAAACAACCTAAAGGGGATTGAGGAAAACATATAAACCATGACTTGAAATTTGAAGCGACAAATTTTGCTTTTCAACTAAGAAAATTTTTGACCAAAGTGTAAACAAAGAACTTTTCGAACATTTACGAATCTTATTAATTATTTTCAATAAATCAACAAAAATCGTGTTAACTAAATTCAAATTTATTTTGAAGATTTTTTTTCTATAATTAGACGAATCGAGAAAATTTAAAACTTTTACGTTTACATTTCATAAAATCAAATATTTATTATTTAATTACTTGTAATAATTATCGACGCTTTAAACGTCAGATTGAGCAAAATCAATGAAGACAATAGTAAACACGAAACTAAAACATAGAAGATATGAAGAAAGAATTTTGAATAAATACGGTTATGATATTTATTACATCAGGGAAGGTGAAAGTAATTACTGACGCATTATGTAGAAAGAATAAAGAATCAAATAGGATGTGTTACTTAGTAATTATTGTGCAAAATAAATTGCCGAGCAATTTAAAATATAGTCGATGATTGTAAAAAGGGTAATATGGATAATAAAAGGGGGTTCGCGGCTAATGTGAACCAATAGATTTGAGAAGCCTATGGCGTTAAATATATAAAAGGCCGCTTGTGGTTTCCTGAATATGGAGGATTTTGAGATTTAGTCATGTTGGAATCTCATAAGTATAAGTATTCTATTCCTGTCATTTCTGGCTAAATGTATCCTTATCTGAAGAAGTTGTACTAATGGCAAATTATGAAGGCAGACATTGCCTCATACATTAGTAAACGTCTAGCTATTGCAAAGGTCATCATCTGAAATTGATTCGATTTGGGTCATCGTCGACAGACTGACCAAATCTGCTAATATCATTCCTGTTAATGATAGATTCTTGATGAAGAAATTGACTCTTTTGTATTTAAAGGAGTTGTGTAAACATGGTGTGCCTGTATCGATCATCTCTATCAAGATCCTCACTTCGCATCGAATTTCTAGAGATTTGCTCAGAAGTCATTGAGTACGAATCTTGATGAGAGTACTTTGTACCACCCTAATCGAAGGGACGAGGTAAAGTAACGATAAAAATACTATAAGTGTTGTTTTATGTTTGAATGATTGACCTTTGGTAATAAACTGTAAAATCGTTTTCCTTTGGAGAGATTATCATTGATAATTATCGTATTTGGATCAAGATCGAATCTTGTGAGGATATATATTAGAGCATCTGTAAGTAGGAGTTGGGATGAAGACACCCGACATACACCCATTGTGAGTTGGACATGTCTTTTAGGTTTAAGGTTTCCTATGATGGCGAACCTAACCTTACAAAATACTCGACCCGCGAGACCTGAAATGATTGTTGAAATTAGGATCTGTTTATTGACTGCCGATAGTGGGCAGGGGGTTATGTGAGTATGAAGTGTAGATCATGAAGTGCAGGATGGGTAGCGAAGTTATGCCAAAAATTTTAACCATGGAGAAGTAAATTGACGATCTGAAAGATCATGGGAAATAAGTCCCCGTTGTATGGGACCATTGAGATAATATAAAGAATTGGTTTGAAAGGCATATAAGCTGGATCTACCCTAGGGCTTCAAGGACTGCGTGAATTATGGTTAGTATATCGAACTTGATAAAATGTCTATCAAGTGAAAATCTGATTGCTTCTTAGTAAAGTTTAGATCGGCGAAAAGTTGCATTCATCAAAAACCCGTGAACATCATGGATAGAGAAAGTAAGTCAACATTGAGCCTGATCTTATCCTCGTAGTTATGTTTGCTGAAACTCGCGTATTGAAATGAATTACACTTGTGAGAAAAGACCGAATGTGGAGGAAATACCCACATGGCTTTAACTCTATAAGAAGCGAGTAGTAAGATAAGATGATCTTTGAGGACAAAGATCCTGTTTAGGGGTAAATACTGTGACAATCCGTCAATTTATGGTTGATATTTTATTCTCAAGTATTATTTAAAAACATTATTTTAATATTATATTATGAACTCACTTACTTTTTGGAAGAAATTTGGATTTACGTCTTGAAGTAGCATCGACTACGTCTAAACCAGAGGATTCTAAGTTACGTGCTTACGTTTACATACATCATTTTGGTGACAGTCCGACATTTCAGGAAATAAATTTATCCGTGAATATTATTTTGGAATTTTAAATTTGTGTTGGTTCATAATCTCACAAATTTACGAGAAGAGATTAGGACTTACGATTATATTTTAACGTCCTTTACGACTAAACCGGAAACCTTAGGATGGGTATTTACGTTTTCGACCTCCGTTTTTGATGAGACAATTTTTATTAGATTCTTTTTGTGCCGTTGATTCATAATTTATAAAAACGTTTTTCGTAAAACAACCCGAGGGCACGCAAATCGAGGAAACTAGAATCGAGGAATACCCGTAAATTAGTAGGATGAGACAAAACAAGTTTTGCCCCACCCCACTAATATGGGAAGGCAACTCTTAGCTACAACACACCTTATGTGTCAACATTTAACAAGTAAATATTACACTTGTAACTAGCTTAGCTTATAAGCTACCAAAACACAAAACCATCTAACCAAACCATTCACTCTCATTCTCAACATGCAAACCACTCTCATTCTCTCCTCCCTCCCTCTAAAATTCGTCCACCATCACCCTAAAACACCCTCATTTGATCAATTTTAACCATGAAATCATGTGTTATTCACACATATGATGAAGCCCTTTTGAAGCTCTATAGATTGGTGGTGATTTTAACATCCAAAGAGAAGTTTGCAAGATTAAGTATGGCTGATTTTCAAAGACCAACATCTCCCTTGGTGATCTTGAAGATTTCATACAAGAGTTCATAAGATTTGGTGACCCAAAACCAAGTCTTGATCCTTCAAACTACTTAATCTTGGTGGTATAGAGATTGTTCTTCCTATCCTCTTGTTATTTTGATTATGTAATCTTGTATTTTCTTTGTTTATGTATATGTATATGATGATGAATTATGATTCAAAATATTATGTGGGGATTTGGTGTTGATAGATTTGATAAACATGGGTAAAACGATGGAAAAACCACATGTAAAAATGGTTAAATCTTGCTTAATAAGATGGCTGTATAAAAACAGTAAGTAACCAAATGATAAACTTATAAAATGGTAAAGTGGAATCAATATACACTAAGTATTAGGTGTTATACACATGTGAGAGTTGGCCATGCAATGAAATCATAAAAATGAGTGAGATATGATCAAAACAAGTTTAGAGTGCAAATCTGCCTATACTGTTTTGGACGAATTTATTAAACTATTTAGAAGTTGATTCATCAGTAGCTATAAAGTAATAAAATGAAGCACATATCATGTATTTTCTGTGATAAAAATTTGAGGTCCTATCTCATTATAGAACTCTAGATATGGACATTTTAGTGAACTTAAAATTCAGGACTGATTTTGTGAAATTAAAGTATAATATTATTATATAAGCACTCAGATAAATATAGTATAAAATGTGAATTAAAACCTACTAACTTATATATTTCATTTATATAAATATTCATAAGGATAAATAAATGGACATTATATAAAAATGGTAGTTTGGAAGTTTTATAAGTTATAAAACTATATACTAAGTTTTACGTCTTTTCGGCTAAAACCGAAAGATTAACGTTTTTGTCAAATAAAACTTAGACGGTCGGACCCGTCTGATGTAAACTTTTATAAACTCACATACTGATATATGAACTTATATAACAAGTAAAAACCGATAAAACCCGAACTATATAACATACGGACATTAACGGGCCAAAGTAGCCTTATTGGACTATAAACCCGATTAGTTGATAAAACACTTATAAACTTACTTATTGGGCTTAACCCACTTGGGCCCAACATGTAAAGTATAATACTGATATTAAATGTATAATTGGGCTAATGAAAAGTATTGGGCTATGGGCCTATTGGGCCTAAAACATATAAATAAGTAAAACTAGTAAACTAGTATAAAAGTTACCAACACATAACAATAAAATGAGTAAATGAGAATGTATAAACCCACTTGATCATCATCATATATATAAAATCATCATATATATACATAATTGTTATTTTTATAAAGTCATTGGACAAAAGTTTAAGACGAGTATTATTTGTCTAGGTTTCTGTGATTGAAGCACGTACCGTACATCCGAATTGCCGATAACCCGCTTTCCCACATTAACGTGAGTTCATAGCCTCGCATTCTTTTAAATGTTTTTATGAAATGTTTTATAAATCCGAGAGGGAGATAAAATGTTAGTTTTTATAAAACAGGACACTAGTTGTCCCGATTGCTTGTTTATTGATTTTGACCTGAATGATTGTATGACCCGATGAATGATTAAATGACGCGACAGATGAAATGAAATGGATTATTAATGTTAGGTTATGTCACTAAAAGTCCCATTAGCATGAATTGTGAACTACCGGGATTTGGTAGACGCTTATGCATATAATAGTACTATTTGGGGACGATCACCCCAGTTCGCGCCTTGACGGTTGATCCCCGTCGTGCCACATTGATTGGTAAGCGAATTTATGTATGAGAAGATTTTTATAAGCGTGATTATTGTGACGACACGCTGTTTTAGATGGGCAAATGATTGTCGGGTTAGCTACCCGTTGTTTGTTGTAGTAAGGTAACAATGTCATGCGGCTTATAATAATCCAATTAACGAAATACTGCTATACGCACCGAATTACAATGAATTGCCTGACTAGCAATACGGGGTCTTATTATTGATTTTTTCGTGTTTTGGTTTTTCATAACCATATTCATATAACGGTTTTTATTTAACTCTATACAACGTTATAAAACGTATTGTATGATGTTTTTAACGACAATGGTTCGTATAATGATTTTGAAGGCAAAAGCCTATATTATAATTTTTGATAAGGATTTGTATAAAATGACTTTGGCTATTTTATGGCCTATAACAAAGATTGGTACAAAATGATTTTCGATAATAATTTTATACCGATGTTATATTGATGGATTTCATTAAACTCTATGAATTCACTCGGCGTTTTCGCTGACCTTTTCTTTTAACATGTTTTATCTCAGGTACTTGAAGGTAATTCTCGGGAACACAACAAAGAATTCATGGCCCACACTTAAATAATAGTTTCCATTCAAATGCTTTGTAAAAATTGTATGAAATACTATGACTTGGGACCTATGTAAATTTGATATTTATGAATGGAAATGCTTTATTATTAAAGACGCGATTTTTAAGCGTTGTCTATGATGTGAGTAATGTGCTATCCCGTAACACCAACGAGTTTTCCACTGTATTGAATTGTGTAAATTTGAGGGTGTTACAGTCTTCACCGACCGGAGGTAAAATGCTACCGAATTAGAATGAAATGTTCAAGGCCATTTCATCCGTGTATATGGTTTGTTGCTAACTGTCTTATGCAGCGTAACAAGAAGGTGGCATTGTGGTGTATAATCCTGAAGAAGTCGTCACCACATGCTTATACTACATACACTTAGTACTTCAACAAATTCAAGAAAGTCTGAAGGTTAAGTATTCCGCTGTATCAAACTCTGAAGCTTACAAGAATTATAAAGGTATAAGTATGTGGAACATGAAGTCACGAAGAGGCGAATATCACAAGTGATGAATGCACAAGGTCAAGGCAAGGAAACATGTCAAGACTTAAATCAAAAGATCACATCAAGCATATTCACAAGAACAAGATCGAAGACTCAAGCATAGATGCTAGGTTTAAGATTTTGTAAAAAGATGTGACCTCCCTTAGGGGGAGATTGTTGGAAATACGTTTTTCCCAATAAAGTCCCGGTCACATCTTAGTTAACATAGATCACGAGATATAGACTATTTAGAACTTTGTCTCTTGGAGCGACCTCCCTTAGGGGGAGATTGTTGGAAATACGTTTTTACGTATTTATGAAGGACCGGTCGCTCCAACGATATTTATGTAATGGGCTCGTGATCTAGTTATTTATCATATAGCCCATATAGCCCACATGTAGGGTGGGCTATATATACCCCCTCCTAGCATGTTAGGAGGGGTTGGTGATTCACATTATTCATAATTCCATATTACTTTCTCTCTCTACTCTTCTCCCTTCTCTCCTTTCTCTCTCTACACCCTCATCTCCTTCATCTATCTTTATTAATATTTATCAATCAACCTACTTAATCAATCCAATCCATCATGTAGAATAGGCCAAGATTTACGTAGACCTTCAACTTTCCTACACTTAATTCGGAATATGCTATGATGGATCTAATTCGGGAAACTAGGGTTTTAAAAGAATCCGTATTAGAATAAAAATAAGAAAAATGTAAAAATAAGCTAAAAACTAATAAGCACTTATCTAAAAAATTAACCACATCAACTTTAAGAAAAAGCAAATAAGCCAAAACTTAAAAACTTTTAAAAACACTTAATAATCTAAATATTTAAAATCAACTTTTAATAAAATAACTTTTAAAAACACTTAATTAAAATTAAGAAAATCACAAAAAAGCATTAAGACCAATAAGCTAACATAATCAAACAAATAAAAACATAAAGAACAATCAATTAAGCATGTCAATAAGCAAATAAGCATAAAGATTAAATCAACAAGAAAGGTAGAATGAGATATTAATGGAAAACTTAAAATTAAAGATTAAGATTCAATAACACAAATTAAAGACTTACTTGAATTAATCTTGAAATTAAGAACAATTAAGTAAATGACAATATGAAAGTGCAAGAAAATAAATTGGAAATACTAATTTGTCAAATTAGCTAACACCTCACAAATGAGGTTAAGTTCTCTATTATAGGAGGATTAACATGTGTTGATGATTTTCTCTTCTTCTTGTCTTTTCGTCTTTTAAATTCTTCGTCTTTCTCGACTTTGTCTCGGGATTTGTCGATAGATAAATTGAACTCGTCTTATAATTTCTTCATTTATTAGACTTGAGTTCTTCAACTTCATTAAACTTCCGTCTTTAGACTTTTTCTTCGATAAATCTTCAGAATAGGCCTTGGACTTCCTTTCTTTTTGCACTCTTGATCTTTTGACTTCGTCTTTTGTCTTTTTCTTCAATAAAAGTCCATGAAAGCCCGTGTTTTCTTCCCTTTTCACATTTCGGTCCTAGATCACAACAAAAATACAAACCACGCATAATTCCGACATTTACGACCTTAAATACACGTTTTGGATTGGTTATTATTATTATAATTAAGTGGTAAAAGGATAAGTGTTTTCACACTTATTAACCAGCACTAAAAGGAAGCAGGCGGACAGGTGTCAACATGATATAGATCCCAGTCCATAGATGAAGAGAAGGAGGCGTGTCTCAGAGGAATCCCAGGCGTCGAGCATATCTGAAAGCGCGGACTCGCTGTTAGGGCTCTCGTGGGTCCTTTTCTCGACAGGATTCGCAGGAAAAGGGGGGCTGTTGGGTCTACTAGATGTAGATCTTGCAGCCTGTCAGGACCGGTGAATGACTTCTGTAATCACAAGTCAAATCACAAAGAGACTCTATACACAATATGCATATAGAATATAAATGTAATCAAGAAGAACAGAATAACTATAAAGACTTGATCCTTTCTAAGGATTTCTAATATTGATAATTACTAGAACTACGTTTTGTGAAGGTGTGTCTAACCCTTCTGCCTAAGGTTCCTTTTATACTACAAGGAAACCCTAATACAGCATTAAAGAAAACGTGTAAAACTGATATGCATATCCTTTCCTAACATATCTCATGCATATCCTAACAGAATATTAAGTAAATAATAAAGTTTGACTTCGACTAGGACCAGGAGCAGGACTTGCTCCTACTACTACTAGGACCAGGAGGAACTACATACCTCCTAGTCTACCTATTACATATAACTATTACAATGGTCCAAACAATCCTCCCCTAAACTTGAATTTGACCTGTTGAGTTCAAGTTTCCTGGAAAACATGCAAAGAAATCCCGAGGATTGTATCAGCAAAACAAATAGCAGCATCGACAAGATAAGAATCAGAGTAACCGCCGCAACATGAAGCACTAGAAGCTTCTCCAAAGCTTGTAACAAATCAGCATCGTGTTGAATCTTGTCAGCAACATGAGCAGATTTGATGAGCCTTTATCAAGTAGCTGCTCGCTCTTGGGCTAGCTAGTCATTCTGGTGGAATAAGCATCACCCTGGGAGACTAGAACCCAGCCCAACTCTTAGAACGTGAATCAATGGTGAGCGGGAGTACCCTGATGATTTTAGGCAAACCATCACAGCCGTCAACGGATTTGATGCGTCGTTACCAGAAGCCGTACCCCTCTGGACTCGCCAACTCTTAGCAATGAAGCATCGGTGAGTTGAACACCCTATAGCTTTAAGAAAGCTATTACAGCTATCAGCGGATTTGATAAGATCTTTACCAAGAGCCGTACCCCCTTGGATTAGCCACTTTTCAGTCCAAGACTATGGCAAGTGAAAACCATCCAGTTTTGGGTAACCTGGCACCAGGAGTCGTACCCTCAAGGTGAATCAACTTTTTCTTGTCGATTAGACATGGTAAGTTGAGAACCATTTGTTGTGTGGACCACGTCCAACACCAAGTGAAGCCGAATACCAGTACAAGCACAAATCAGTAACCAGAACCCACAATGTGAAGCAGCCAATGGATATTATTCACAAGTATAAAATCTAAACTGTGTTAAAAGTATAAGCAGATATTATATAAAAAGTATTTTTTGTTTTTTTATGAATTGTTACATTATTTGTGTTTTTTTTTTTAACTATATATAATGAAGTTCACCAATCACTGTACATATTGGTGAAAAGAATGAGAATAAGAACAAATGAACAAAAATACAAAACATAACCACTTACAACCCAAGCACATCACATACCAGAAGCAGCCTTCTTATCAGCTATTAACGGCGCCTGAATACCTTCTACCAATGCCGTGGCCATAGAGGACTCATTTCCAGATGGAGCAGTATAAATTTGCAAGTGACTCGCCAACATTGCCTCCATCGAAGAAATTGTCAAAGGATACTCCACATCCGTCAGCATAAACACCATATGACCAGATTCTAATTCCAACATATGAACACCACATCCAGCATATAGCTTCCAGCGCAGAATCTCCCATTGCATTTGATCCTTCCATATGCCCGAAACAGGAGCATTAGGAGGAGCATCCAACATCAGCTTGAGATCAGCCCAGATACGCAGACCAGGCCATGAAGACACAGCCATTGGGTCAAACGGCATACTAGAATCAACAAGTCCATACAACGCCATAAGATCCATACGGTCAGCCCAAGACAACACACCCTGCAAACCCGTTGCCAATCGCACAGACCCATCACTCAAAGTAATCCGATGGGATACGCCACCAGGAAGTGTTGTAGAACGCTCAACCATATAACCAGTAATGTTCCCATTGCCCAAGGGTAAGTTAGAATCGCTGTCAGAAGCTGCATCAATTAAATTCTCAGGATCACGCGTCTCAAAAGGAACTGTCTTACCACGGCGAATACGACGAGCTTGTTTCTGGCGAAGGGAACGTCTAGGTGTGGGATCAGTAGGTGTGGGTTCAACCTTTACCCTAACCTCAGCAGCAGCAGGGGGAGCAGTAGAAGTAGTCTCATGAAGATGCCCACCCAAAGAACCAATAGGAGCTGCATCAGAAGTAGGATTTGATTGAGGTCCAGGAACTGGTGGTGAAGGAGATGGCAAATCAGGTGTAGTAGCAGCAGTTGTGGTGGTGGTAGCAAAGGTGGTTGGTGGAACATGTGTGGTGGTGGTAGTAACAGGTGTGGTGGTAGAAGCATGAGTGGTGGTGGTAGCAGCAAAGGTGGTGGTAGCAGGACCAGCAGTAGAACCCAAAGGAGCAACCAATGGTGAAGTAGAAGGACCAACGGAAGTAGCAACAAAACCAGATGGACTAGCAGCAGAACCAGGAGTGGGTGCAGACGAAGGACCAGTAGAATCAGCAGGCGTAGAAGAAGTCACACCACAAGGATGGTAAATACACCTTTCCGGAATAGGTTGACTCTGACGCTTAACCATCTTTTCATAAAGGGCCTTGAGCTCATTAAAAGTCAAAGCCCGCACCCGGGCCCACGTCCAAGGAGCATTAAAATGAGCAGCAGACTGATATTTCACATAACGTTGCATCTGCTGGCGCTCCTTAGTCCGAGATAACGGTCTGTTCTTTCTCTGTTTCCAAAGTTCTGCAGCAAGAGCCAACTGGTGCTTACGCATCAATACCATAGCCCTCGGAATACAATTGTGCTCATCAACATCGTCACCCAATAGATCGGTAAACTGAGCATAATCCCGGGTGAGAACAGTCAAAACTTGCATCCATTCACTATCACTCCAATGCATGGCATCATGCTGAATTTGTTCACGCCTGCGCTTTCGAAGCTCTTCCTCAGCAGCCCTATCAGCTTCATCAATCTCAGCTTGAACCCGACGAGCAACCTCCTCACCAAGCCTTTCCTCTTCAATCTGGCGACGGGTACACTTGCGAGATGGGGATGGAGCATCAGTCATTGGGGCCTTGCCCTTCGGATCATGAGAGGGACCAGCATGAGAACCAGCAGCAGGATCAGAATCACCACCCATAGAAGTGGGAATAGCACCAGGAGAAGGAACACTAGAGGACGTCAGAGGAACCGACAAATCATCATAAACCTTATCAGCAAAGGCAGCCTTTGCCAATAATGTCAAACCATCCTCAACATTCTCCGTACCCTCCTCATCAGAATCTGAATGGATCACATGCTTCTTGCGACGCCGTTGTTGAGTTTCCAACGCTTTGATGCGATCAGCCAAAGGAAGAACAAACTCCCGAGTAAGTTTCCGATGTTGGTTCAGATCAGCTTCCAAACAAATCATCCGCTCATGGTACCTGCGCATAAGATCAAGCAAAGATATCAGTGTAGTAGGCTCCTCCGCCTGCCCACCAAGAGAACTTGGATCAGGGAAAGCATCATTGGAGACCGAAGCAACATATGGGTCAACCTGTGGAGTACTAGCATCAAACGGTTTATCAGTCGAGTGTGGGGCAGGACTAGGAGGTGGAGTCTCCAAAAATGGAGACTTGTGTGGGACTGAAGAAGGACCAACCTTGGAAGGGGATGGTTTTTCAACCACCACCTCCTCAACCAGCACCTCCTCAACCACAGGAGTGGCACCAGTAGTAGGAGCCTCCTCCTCCATGGGGTCATCATCAATCACAACAAACTCAGGAGCCTCCTCCTCCTCACCTAAAGGACCCTGAGCCAATCCCAACATGGCCTCAGTCAAGGGCCTCCAATCCCCAGTAAACCTATTGACCATATTGTAATACACTTTAGCTGTAAGCTTAGACGGCACATGCTCAGTCCTATCACGAGGAATGCAAACAAGGATTTGCTGAAGAAACCTAGGGTACATAAGAAACATCTTTCTCGAACCAGCAGTAGACAAATTACTAACCATCCCCTCAAATAGATAATGAGAAAAGTTAAACACTCTACCCTGGGCTAAGCAAATAAGACCAGTAGCCAAAGGAGTAGGGAAAGCATCCCAACTCCTAGACTTGGGACTCATACAATGGATTAAAAAGTGGACCAGAAGCTTCCATTGGGGGGAAAACCTATTTTTCTGGAAGTTAAACTTCCCCCCATGTTCGTAACCTAAAGCAGCCATCCCCTCCAATACCTCCGAATTGGGGATGGATTTAACACCACCCTCATCCTGAAGATGAAGAGAAGAGCGAATAGAAGCCTCAGTCACCACATATGCACGTCCATCTATGGTAGCATGGAGTGCACGTGGGCGACCAACCACATCCACAAGTTGAGCAGACGCCCAAAATTGATGAATAACACTATCATATATGGTGGGACATACAGTAAATGCAAACCTTAAGTTGGAAGCTTCAATGAAATCGAGGATATCAGCAATATGTTCACGATGTGGACCATCACCCAGATAAGCAACTCGGTTGTGAGCAGGTTGGTAAGCAAGAGCAGCCATGGATCTTGATTAATTGATGGAAGAAGGATTGTGCTTAGGGTGAAGAGAGTAGAAGCGGTTTTGTGTGTGTGTTTATTGTAATGAGTGAGTCAAGGGTGTATGTTGACCATAAATAGAGAAAGTGGTAACTGTTCATTGACCCCTATTAATGGGGGGTTGCCCTTTCAAATTAAACCATAATTGCATAATAACCACTTGCCCTTTTTAACATAATTACCAACTCCCAATTAACCATGCATAATTTAAAACTGTAAATACCAGGAGTGGGAGCATTGACCAAAAGTCAAAGCACACAATGGTCAGACTAGGAGCAAAACGAGAGTAACAAAGGACAAAAGGAATGAACAGTATGCCACACCAGTACCAGGAGCCAAACACCACTTGACATGGAAGGATTTAAAACCACCAGAAGCCAACCAAGTATAACTAGAAGCTGACCAAAGAGGACCAGAAGCCAGTCATGTAAGGCCATATCCACCAGAAGAGGGCAAAATCCTCCATCAGAAGCACCACACACCATCAGAACCAAGAAAATATGTTGTTAAATTCTATCAATACGTTAGTCTGTCCTACTATGTACACAAAGCCTCCCCTTAGGCTTTGCCTCCCCTCAATCCTAGACCTCAAGGATTGACCATCCCAATATGAACCACCAAGTGGTTAAACCGAGGACCATCAAAAGCTTTAGTCAGCAAATCAGCAACATTGTCATCCGTATGAACTTTAAGAACCTGTATCAGCTTCTTCTCATTGGCATCCCGTATAAAATGATGCCGAATCTCAATATGCTTCGTCCGCTGATGAAAAACAGGATTCTTCACAATGCAAATAGTGCTTTGATTGTCAATGAAAATTTTGGTATTCATAAAATTGAAACCATAGTCCAACATCTGATTTTGGATCCACAAAACTTGTCCACAACAACTAGCAGCCGCAACGTATTCAGCTTCTGTTGAAGAAGTAGCTAATATAGTCTGTTTATTGCATTGCCATGAGATAAGTCGACGACCCAAAAACTGACAACCACCAGTAGTAGACTTCCTGTCATTATTAGCACCAGCATAGTCACTATCACTATAGGCTTCTAGAACAAAAGGTGATTCTCTAGGATACCATAGACCCAATTTAGGTTGAGCCTTGATATATTTGAAAATCTTCTTTACTGCATTTAAGTTTGAAACCGTTGGAGTCACCTGGTGTCTAGAACAAGCACTTACTGCAAACATAATGTCCGGACGTGATGCAGTCAAATACATGAGGGAGCCAATCATAGACCTGTACATGTGAACATTTACCGGGGGGTCTGGCTCATTCTTAAGTTTGATTTTCACAACTTTATAAGGAGTTGCTGCTGGTCTAAGAGGATCCATGTCAAACTTCTGAAGAATCTCATGGACATATTTATCTTGACTGATGAAAATCCCATCCGATTGTTGCTTGACCTGAAGACCAAGGAAGAACGACAGTTCTCCCATCGCACTCATCTGAAATTCGCCTTGCATCAAGTGTTCAAACTCATCACACCACTCCTTCCTAGTAGAACCAAAGATAATGTCGTCCACATAAACCTGAACAAGGATAATATCCTTGGAATTCCGCCGAAGAAATAGTGTTTTTTCAATAGTACCTCTTCTATAGCCATTCTTTAACAAGAAAGGTGAAAGACGCTCATACCAAGCTCTAGGAGCCTGATGTAACCCATAAAGAGCCTTGACCACCTTGTAGACTTTCTTGGGATGAAGTGGATCAACAAAGCCCTTAGGTTGAGTTACATACACCTCCTCATCAATTTTGCCATAGAGAAATGCACTCTTGACATCCATCTGAAACACCATAAAGCCAACATAAGAAGCAAAGGCCAAAAAAAGACGAATGGCCTCTATCCTTGCAACCGGTGCAAAAACTTCAGTATAGTCAATGCCCTCAATTTGAGTGTGTCCTTGTACGACAAGCCTAGCTTTATTCCTTACGACAATTCCCCGTGCATCCTTCTTGTTCTTGAGAATCCATTTGGTATTGATAGCTGTCTTTCCATCTGGTAAGTCAACCAGAACCCAAACATTTTGAAACAAGAATTGCTGCATTTCCTCCTGCATAGCCTCCACCCAACTTTGATCCTCAAGAGCATGAGAAACAGACCTAGGTTCCACCTGTGAAAGAAAACAAGCAAACAAACAGTGTTGAAAGTCCGTATGATTATTACGCTTTTGATCCTCAATATAGCCCACAAGAGCATGATGATCAGACGAGGCCTTCTGCTGCATTCTGCGTGTCTTGATAGTAGAACCAGGATCTCCAATAACTTGAGTGGTAGGATGATCTTTATGTGATTGCAAGACTGGATTGGAAGAAACCTCCACTTCTGGTGCCAAGTTATTAAGATCACCAACAAAGTCAGCATCATATGAAGCATTTTGGAAAATCCCATCTACTGGTTGTTTATGAATATCATCCAGCTTAGTAGAAGACTTCTTTTAATGATTCCCCAAATCAGAAGGACTGGAGAAACGAGTATTCGAAGCAGACTCACTAGCCGGAGTACCAGTAGGTGATAAGCTAGCACTAGGAGCAGAAGCTGGAGTACCAGGAGCAACTTTGTGAGTAGGCTCAACTAAGGGAAACTCAAAACTACCTTGAGCAGCTGCTTTAGTAGCTTCTTGTTGTTGTTTGAGAAGAGTGTCAAGAGCTGCATGGGAATCCTGTACATCCAATGGAGTTGCATCACTAGGAGGAGTAGGAGAAACTGTGGTGGAATAGGATGGAACCACAAAAATGTCATCCTCATCATCTGAATCAGAAAGACTAGAAGGAACACCAGTACTAGAAGTTGCAAACACTTGTGGTCCTGCATCATGGTTAGTTTTGAAACGAAAATATCCTAACGAATCACTAAGATAATCAAGATCAAAATACCATTCTAGACCTTTGCCTTGGATGTTTGACTTCTCCTCAAAATACCTGAGATTAATAGTTTCAATGATCCGTTTGGCTTGAAGATTGTAGACACGATACGCCCGAGAATGAGCTGAATATCCCACAATGTATCCTTCATCTGCCATGCTATCAAACTTCCCCAAATAGTCACTAGTATTCAGAATGGTGACTGGACACCCAAAAGGCTTCAAATGAGCAATATTTGGAACTTTGCCCGTGAGCAGCTCATAAGGAGTCTTCTTGTGAGGATTGGTAATAGAAACCCTATTCAAAACATAACTTGCAGTATTAACAGCTTCTGTCCAGAACATGGTTGGAAGCTTGGAATCGGCAAGCATAGTTCTTGCTGCTTCTATTAGTGTCCTGTTCTTTCTTTCTGCCACACCATTCTGTTGAGGAGTCCTAGCAGCACTATAATCTCTTTTGATGCCCTTAGCATTGCAAAGTGTGACGAGGTCTTTATTTTTAAACTCGGTTCCATTGTCGCAACGAATACCTTTAACTCTCTTAGACAACTGGTTCTCGAGCAAGGTAAGAAAATCTCTAAGAATTGAGTAGGTCTCACTCTTGGCAGCCATGAAGAACACCCACGTAAACCTGCTATATCCATCAGTTACCACCAAACAGAATTGCTTGTGGTCAATGCTCCTGATGGAAGTAGGACCAAATAAGTCCATGTGAAGTAGCTGCAATGGTTCAGTAATAAGACTAAGAGCAGTAATATCCTTGAAGGATGCTTTGTGTTGTTTGCCTTTGCTGCAGGCAATACAATTTATATCATTTCTAAACGTCTTGGGAGGTAAACCAGAGACCAGATTCAGATTTGCAAGTTTGTGAATGGTCTTGAAGTTCACATGCCCCATCCTTCGGTGCCATTTAGTGGCTTCATCTTCTGAGGCTTTAGCAACTAGACATGCTAGTTGACCAGTAGGGTTGACTTCATTCAACTTGATGTTATACAGATTGTGTCTTCTAGGGATTCTGAGTAGAACTTGTGAGTCATCCGGAAGCTGAAAGTCTTTGGAAAGCACAAGTGCATCAGTATCGGTGAAGAGAACAAACTGCTTCTTGTCACAAATCTGAGAGACCGATATCAAGTTGAAGTGTTGAAGTGCTTCCACATAGTAAACCTGCTCAAAATTTAGATTTGGAGTCTTTATCGTTCCTTTTCCAGTGATTCTGCCTTCACCCCCACCAAAATAGACCTTGCCTCCATGAAATGGTACAAAGTTAGAGAGAAGACTTTTATTGCCAGTCATGCTCCTGGAGCAACCACTATCAACAATGCCTAGACTAGGATCCTGGTATGGAGTAACCTACAACAACAAGATAATAAAAATGCAAAAGTTAGTGTCTTAAGGGGACCCAAACCTTTTTAGGTTTGAGCCTGCCTTGTGGATCGTCAGAAGAGTGCCAAGAAGATTGATGAGATCCACCGTTGTTCCTTGGTTGCCTATGCATCATATGGGTATTATTATTTGACCAAGAACAACCTGCTGAGGGCTTAACAGCAGTTCCCAAATTTCCCAAACCCAAATACGTGTGGTCCAAATTATGTGAATAGATTGGATTAAAATTTTGAAAATAATTACTGGTTGTTTGGAATCCACTATTTCTACAATAATCAAAAGCTAAAGGAGAGGATACTCTAGAAGTATTAAACGTTGGAGCACTAGGAGTAAGTCTTCTAGAAGCATATGAAGCAGCTCCTGGTGGACCAGGAGCAGGAAAAGCATGAGTAACAGAAGTATGTGTGTCATAATAATCACAATCTTTAATTAAATGAAAGGCACTACCACAAACAAAACATGTTTTGAAAGACCTTTTATTAGAATGAGATTGTTTCATACTTCCTACTTTATTACACACATTTCTAGGAAACACATTCTTCCTAGGACTCAATAAACTAGGACCAGGCACACTTGACTTGACAACAACTTTTTCTTTAAACTTCCTAGCACCAGTAGCAGCATGTTCATTCAACTTGGAACTTGTAGGTCTTGACTCTTCACTTGAACCACTAGATGCAGAGTCACCGACTTTGTCACTGAAAGTACATGAGACAAAGTCATTAGAATTAGTAGAACTTGTTGGGGACTCAAGCATCTGTGATCCATCCGAGTCATTATGCCATGTAGTGGGCATAAAAGTTCCAGTAAGAGGAGGAGGGACAGCATGCATTTCTGCTGCTGGTTTAAACCTATTGTAACTAGGTTTGCCCTCATCCTCTTTGTCGGCATCAAAGACACTTGAGAAAGATAAATCAAATACATCTTATGAATCAATATATTTTTCAAATCCTAAGCCTCTTTTAGTTCTGCTAGACATGCTACTATCAATTAATTTTGAAAGATTTTTAGGTGCCTTTTGCCATTTGTCAAATCTTAGCATTGTAGCATCTAATTTAGCTTGCATCTCCTCTTTTTCTTTGATACTAGCATCTCTTTCTGTTTCTGTATATTTAAGCATATTTGTAGTGTTTTCTAAATCAATGCTTAGTATCCTGATTTTATCCTCATACGCACGTTGTGTATCTTGTAACCACCTCTTTTGTTGTTCCAATGTGTTTAATGAAGCCTTATAGGCTTGAACCTCTAAAAAATACTTATCATTTTGATCATTTACTTCATTAAATTGGGACAACAATTCTGAGTATTTATCATGACAACCAAGAGGACAATGTTGTACCTGAGGTGAGATGCCCATAAGAGCAAACTCGTCTGCTTCTTCTGCATCAGAGAGATTCCCAGCAATCATTGCAAACACGTCAGTTGAGGACTCAGCTGATTCCAGAGTAGAAGCCTGATGATCATTCCAGTTGACCATAGAGTCAACAGATACCAATGCCTTCCTGTCATCTTTTATCTCCTGAACCTTGAAGGCGGAGCACCTGCTCTTCTCCTGATCATTCTTGCTAGGGCACTCCCTTGCAAAGTGACCCTGTTACTGGCAGTTATAGCATCGCACCTTGCTTCTGTCGAATCTTGCTGGCTCCCGAGGGTTGTAATTAAATTTCCTTCCTGCTTTCTTCTCAAACTTGTGAACCCTAAGAGTAAGCATGGCCATCTGCCATTTAAGATCCATCTCATCCAGGTCAAGTTTATCGACCTGTTTGAAGTCATCAAAAGCAAGTTGTTATTCAGCATTAACATCAGCCACGAACGAATGAAGAACGGCTTCTACCATACTACCAAACTTGGCAGTAGGTTCAGGAGCAGAGGTATGCTGAACAGTATGCTGAGAGGAGACAATATTGCTTGGGCTACTTGCATATGACATGGGACTAGATGCCATAGAACTCACAAAGGCAGAGTTAGCAGGAGTGGGAAAAGAGTCACTAGAAAATCCTCTTACATGTGGTTCGAAAGTTCTGAGCCTATGAAACAGATCATCAAAGGTGAGATAGTCAAGCCCACCTTTGACTTTGAGAGAGATCACCACCTGATTCCATGAGTAGGGTAAGGCTTTAAGAAACCTTGCATTAATGTCACCATCATCAGGCTTTGACCGAAGTTGATTCAACTGGCTCAATATCTTCTGGAACCGATCATACCCTTGATTTAGACCTTCAGTTTCTGAGATTTTGAATTCTGTGAATTCATCTCTCAGCATGGACCTTCACATTTTCTTTGACTCCTCATTCCTACCGAACCTTGCTTTTATGCCATTCTAGATCTCTCTGGCATCATCCAAATGGTAGAAGTCACCCATGTGATCTTCAGTAAGAGATTGAAGCAAAATCGTTTTTGCTTTTACCTCCTTCTGAATAGCTATGATTTCCTCATGAGATTTAGGGTCAAGAAGGGTAATATTACCATTCTTGTCTCGTCCCGTAAGCTTCCTGCTGTTCCCATTCAGAATGATCTTCCAAAGATCTTGATCAGTGTTGGTGATCCACCATTCCATCTTTATTGCCCAGTTATCATATTCACCCTTTTTCAAAAGAGGGAATTTACCATTCGTGTTAGAGACCGTAGCCAGGATCTGCTGAGGTTGCACAATTTTAGGAGTGTTGTCTTCTCCTATTAGAGTAGAAGTTGAGGCAGACATGATAAACAAAATGTCAGAAGTAAAAAAAAACTGATTCTTCTTGTATATTGACCCTCCCAGGCTCTGATACCACTTGTTGGGTCTACTAGTTGTAGATCTTGCAGCCTGTCAGGACCGGTGAATGACTTCTGTAATCACAAGTCAAATCACAAAGAGACTCTATACACAATATGAATATAAAATATAAATGTAATCAAGAAGAGCAGAATAACTATAAAGACTTGATCCTTTCTAAGGATTTCTAATATTGATAATTACTAGAACTACGTTTTGTGAAGGTGTGTCTAACCCTTCTGCCTAAGGTTCCTTTTATACTACAAGGAAACCCTAATACAGCATTAAATAAAACGTGTAAAACTGATATGCATATCCTTTCCTAACATATCTCATGCATATCCTAACAGAATATTAAGTAAATAATAAAGTTTGACTTCGACTAGGACCAGGAGCAGGACTTGCTCCTACTACTACTAGGACCAGGAGGAACTACATACCTCCTAGTCTACCTATTACATATAACTATTACAATGGTCCTAACAGGGGCCAAATGCAGGGTTCATCCTCACGAACCAGGGCGACATAAAAATCACGTACGCATTGTTGTTTAACTTCCCCACTACCAGCATGGAAGCAGACTTCGAGGCCCTCATAGCAGGTCTTAGATTAGCGCTAAGAATGGACATGAAGCGCCTAGTGTCCTACACGTACAACCCTCTGGTGGCAAGTAGAGTTATTGGGTCATGCGAGCCACGAGGACGGGTGCTAATCGAGTATACGGAAAAGATACGGGACATGACGGCACGGTTCACAGAGTTTGCTATACGAAGGGTTGTAGAAGAGGAGGATGAAATCTCGGTGGACATTGACAAACTTTCAATTGTACACATGAATAAACCTCCTGGTCACGTTCTAGTCGATTTTATCTTGCACAAAAATGTGACTACGGACATGGAGTCACCAACATGGATGACACCCATTCGAAAGTTTTTGTCACATAACAAATTGCCAAGCAGCAGAAGGAAGGCTTGGTAGATACAGGTGCGAGCTAGGCACTTTTAAATTGTCAAAGGAACGCTTTACATGTTGCAATGCTTAGCACCAGATCAAGCGCGAGCAGTAGTGGAAGCCGCACACAGAAGAGTGTGTCCTTGCGGCTCGGTATCTATGGTTGAGGAAGTCACTCGCTCAGGGTACTTTTGGCCATTTGCATATATGGATGCGCGCAAAAGACTGGCGGGTTGTCAGAGATGCCAAGCGGACTCAAGACGTCAGACGAATTCCAACATGATTACTGGCCCACTCTCAACCAAAGGCGCAGAGGAAGGAGGACTATTCTCAAAGCTAGGGTGTACTCTAGGTTCCCTAGCGACGTCAATGGGAAATATGGCGCGACACGCGGTAACGCTACTCCCGACTAAAGCTAACCATAAACAGCAGCGCAGGGGAGCAGTCGTCCCCGCAGCCAGGATAACTCCACATACCATGCGGCAACGGGATCGTACGGGCGTACTACCAGCAACACAAAGCACGAGGCAGCGCAGTCAGGCGAGTAAAGGATCCTCATAGTGTGCGCATGGCCATGCGGAATCGCTATCTAGTCCTACAAGGAATGACTTAAGAGACGACCAGAGTTCTGGGCGATATTCTCCTTGAGATATCGCATAGTTGACATGGACCATTCTCTTGGCTACTAATAGCCCCAATAAGGATCCATGTATTTTTTCTTTTAAATCGTTTTTAGGTTTTTGTTTTTTGTTTCAAAACATTTGCAAAGGGTATGAATAAAAGACTGCGGTTCCTAGCTAGTTCCGCAGTCCAAATGATGTTTTTTCTTTCTTATCTCTAATGCATGCAAGTATTATTTATTTTATATAAATTTAGCCTTCAGATGTACATGTATAATAACGTCTCCAGGCGGAATAAGAGGAATAAGTTTACCCTACTAATTAGACTTGTCGCGTAAGAGGGACGCACCCCCAGTGGCGTCGGATCAGGTATCCTTTGTTAGGTAGCTTTTCACAAGACGTTGTGGTAAGTATAGCAGTCCTCATACTTTATGACGGATAGGCATAGTGTGCACGCCTAACGAACATGTCATTTTTGATGACATTGCTTATGGTAGTAGTGGCAGGACCACACGTAATGACCTTTAGACTCACCCATAAGTCCAGAGTCGCACTCCAATGGGCGTACTCATAAACATGCGTTCTCGCTCACAACCTCAGGTGTGGGTGTAGGAACCTGGACACATATATACGACTACACATGAGCATAATGCAGGACATTATGACAAACATATGGGTCGTTATTATCATTATACAAATTATTAATTTACAAGATTAGTGTGCGTGAGATACAACAACAGATATGGTAAGGCAAGACACCTTCTATAGAAGGTCGCTCGTTGACAGTGACCTCTTTAACAGGCGATGTCGTGGGTTCCGTAACACGCAATGTTGTACCCATGCCTCTTTCATATATCACAGCACGCGTGTATGGTATACATCCATGGAAGGAAGACTCACGGGTACACCGTTAGACTGACTAGGATATGCTAGGACTAGACCAATAACGGTACCTTTGGTGGAGGTGTGATTCTTCTTAGCAACACGACGCACGTGCTGATTTAATTTGTCTTCCAGCGGAATCAGTATCGGTGCCCCAGAAATATACACAGGGACTTGTAGTTGAGATAAGTCTGGCTCGCCCGTGGTTTCAGGGTCCTGGTCTTTCTCGGTAGCATAAGGCTTGTCATGGTTACACTAATTGGGAGGTCCTGGTCTTTCTCGATAAGGTCTATGATGGGCATCGGGAGGTTCCCTAATCTGTGGAAGGCGGCGTCAAACATCTCATGCGCATACTTGGAATAGATCTCACTTCCCTCCAAAAGACCCCTTAGTATATTTTCTTTGAGAGCGCGCTCCATGGCGAGGCTTGATCCAAGCAGTAGCGCGACATCATATACATCCTTGACCGCTTTGTCAAAAGGGGTTAATTTCAATACGCCTTTGGCAGCAAGCGGAAGACCATGTATTATTAACCATCGATTCTCGGCGCGCACTGTGGTGAGGTGCGGATATAGCTCTTCATCAAACTCCATAATCATATACTTTAGAACTTTCGACTTCTTATCCATGTCTTTGTGACAGTTGGTGGCAAAATTATCGCAGTTCAAAGCAAGGAAACTCATGCCTTCTTCTAGTTTAGCCATGGCCCAACGGTTTTCGTCCTCTTGCTTCGCTCGCAGGTGGCGCTCGCAATCTAAGAGCTCAAAGAGCGAGGATTTTTCGTCCTCTAAATATTGGATGGATTCGGTATTTATACTAGACACAGCACGCAAGCGGGCAATTTCGAACTTAGCACTTACAAGTTCGAGGTCTTTTTGTTTTGTAACTTGGTTGACCTCTTCGTTTGCTTGTGCTAAGCGCTCGGACAGCTGGGATATCTTCCTTTTCAAGTAGGCAGCTAAAGTTACTTCTTCTGCGACAATTATGCCCAACTCCCTCATTAGTAGTTCATCGGACATTTCGTGCAAACGTTGGGCGCGACCAAGGGGAGTTATGTGTAGAAGGAAGTCCCCACAAGTGTCTGCGCTATCTAGAGCGCATGAACGGGTTCATTGCCAGGGAGGAGAGAATCTGATGGACTTCATGGCGCTGGCACCCGCCTCGGTCCTGGAAGCAAGGGAGCTGCAAATTTGATGTCCTACGAATATTAGAGGCACGCACATTGTTTATTTTTATTTACGAAATTAAAAAGAGTGTAGTGGTATACCTTGATAGCTGTATGTTTCCCCGGGGCCATGGGGGTGCTCCCCACGATTTTGCATTGGCACGTGGTCTTGTTTGCAATGTTCTCCCCTTCTGGGAATTTGCTACGTGGGGTAGCACGGTAATTTTTGTAACTCGGCACAGGTATGACCTCTGCGGATGGGCCTATGTGCGAATCCTCTGCGGCACCATGTTCTTCTTCATCTCCTTGACTCATTTCTTCTGATGGAGACTCTACGGTGAATGGTACGCTTCGGATAGGGGTATCGTTTATGGCGGTTGTCATCTCGGCATTCCCACTAGGTGTGGGAGAAGGAAACTCTAGGGCTACGGTACGTTGACCAATGCACCATCCATTTGATAGCTCGACTGGCGTGAAGGGTCGAGCGCGTATGGTCACGGTGCACGGATTCTCGCGCTTCACCAGCTGCGTATAAGTTAATTCTACAGTCATATGAAGGATGCGTGAGTATATGTGCATGAATGGTTTACTTTTTCGGAAAAAAACAACCAAAAGAAGAAGGGGAAGCAAACGAAATGAGGGTTTCTTACCATGGTCAAAGTCATCAAAGTATTGATGAAGGTGATTGGCAGGGAGAGTTGACGTATGGCTCATACCTAGGGCTTATAGCAGCGTCTCTGGGTATTCTATTGGAAATTCACTTTATGTGACGACATTTAAGAATTCCCATTAGTTATCATAGTCACACACGCTTAGACTAGACTAGGAAACGTTCTATAGTTTAGCTGTGGTGTGTGACTATATATACCCCTCCAAGGCTTCCAAGGAGGGGTTGTTGCTTGTGTTTCATTTTCATTTTATCAAACTTTTCTTTCTTACTCTTTTACACACACAACCCTCTATGTCTCTCTCCACCATGGCAGCCACCACTTACCACCACCCACCAAGACCACCGGATCTTATATAGCAAACCCACAATTAGCATCAGAGCCAACAATTCAATCCTTGGGTCGTTCGTGTTTATTGTTCTTGATTTGGTGGTCAAAATTTTTTTGGTACTTTATTGTTCTTGATTTGATTTGATGACGCGGATAACTATCACTTTAATGAGCTACTTTATTGTACTCCGTGTCACGCACATAGTCGACGTGGATAATTTCATAGGTGTTGTGCTTATATACTTCTTCAGTGATGTATTGGGTACTTAAAGATTTCTCCACCGTTCCTCATTCAACAATTGTGCAAGCTTAAGTCACAAGATCGAGGGATTCTTATTCAGTTTCATGTTTGGTATATCCGGTTCATTCTATCAGTGGTCACTTCAAATTGCCTACAAGGGGTTGGTAAAGATGGCCATGGAGAGTTTATGAGTAGAGAATTTCGATCAGCAACTGATTCTCCCTAAATATGTAATTCATCTTATTTATTATTCTCACGAGATTTCAGGTACATGTGCGTACGATTTATTGCTGGTTCCGAGGTTTCGAAACCATCAAGGGGGAAGAAGAAGACATATTGAACGCACAACGAGTACACGTGATGAACTTCATACCTTCTTTTGATTTGAAGATATTACGGGAAGACATTTGTCATAACCGCAGAGAAAATCAGTGTTTTTAACTCGTGGCGTTATCAATCTCTAAATGGTACACTACTGATTCGATGTTTAATTGTTTTGATGTTGCAATTATTCATCATCATTATCCTATATGGAGAGATATGTACTTCCGGGACTTAATTGACTCTAGTGCATCTCCGAAAGAAGATATGTGCATTTCTGGGACTTAATTGACTCTGGTGTTACGATGTCAACTTCATGAATGGGATAAAGTGTCCACTTTAGTATTTGAGCTTTATACTTGGGATTGGTTTACTTTCTTCAAATATGTGGGGGAAGAAATGTCTTGATTCTTTCAAGTATGCATAACTTGAACTTTCAGGGGGAAGAAAAATTCAGAAGAATTATTCAAGCGTGAGAAGAGACGTTTTTGATCTACTTGGTGTGCCCCTTACTTTCAATCTCTCATAGTAATATTATCATTTCATATGATGGGGTTTGCTTGTTAAATTCCGTTGTGCGCTTAATCATTCTAAGCTTTATTGAAAGCTTTGAAGTTGCTTATGAGGATTGTCGGTTTAGGGGGAAGCTATTTAAAAGCTTCTACATCAAGTTTATGTGGCATGAATCAGGGGGAAGTTAATTCAGAAGCTTCTCCTTAACCAGAAGTACATGGATTACTTAGCTCGTGCCGTTACAGTATTTCTTCTACAAGTTACTTTAAAGATGAGTTGTTTTGAAGTGAAGACTTGAAGTCAAAGGCCTTAGAAGACTTCATCCGCATTGGACGCTTCATGGAAGCTTTTGTTCTTAATCATTATGTACTTGTTAGGAAAAATATTGTAAGGAATTCTACACGTCGTCCCATGGGGGTAGATTGTTGGAAATTCACTTTATGTGACGACATTTAAGAATTCCCATTAGTTATCATAGTCACACATGCTTAGACTAGACTAGGAAACGTTGTATAGTTTAGGTGTGGTGTGTGACTATATATACCCCTCCAAGGCTTCCAAGGAGGGGTTGCTGCTTGTGTTTCATTTTCATTTTATCAAACTTTTCTTTCTTTCTCATTTACACACACAACCCTCTATCTCTCTCTCCACCATGACAGCCACCACTTACCACCACCCACCAAGACCACCAGATCTTATATAGCAAACCCACATATTCTTGCATCTGTATCCGATCAGCGCTAATTAATTGTGCGTCTGCATCGTTATACGAACCGATAATGGGGCGGCCATCTTTTATCATCGTCTCGGGGGTGATGAAATCATAGTCAAATGGGAAAACAACTCCGTCTACCCAAAAGAATTTGTCGTTCCACTTCTTCAGGGAATCTATTTTTTACGAGTAGCATTGTAGTTGACCAGGGCGTTTCGCGAAGGTTATCCATCCGTTCATCCATGTGGGTCTATAGAAGGCGCGGAACAGGTTTATGGTTGAGTCAACGTTTTTTAGTAAGCAGTTTATCTTAAAATTTGAGATTTTGGCGGCACCTATACAATGTAGCTGGGAAAGGTGTATACTATAATAATTTAGTATGTCTATCAGAAAACGGCTTAGAGGTATGCGATTGTTGGAAAACTCAATGAACTTGGTCTATATACCAATTTTTCCGTCAGGAAAACTTCCGATATGCGCTTGTGGATTTGGCACAGTCGGATGAAGATCTGAAGGAATGTGGTACTTCTTGATAAAACGAGAGAGCTCTTGTTCGGATATACAGGACGTCACATCAAATAGTTGGGCTACCATTTTTTACTCTTGTGGGTGTTTCAAGCAGGGGCGGAGGTAGTATCTTTTGTTACGAATAGTAGTTCTTACAGTTTTCAAAAATGGTGGGAAGATTTTTTGGAAAGATGAAGAAAGTGACTGTCAGACTACATTTATATACCCTATGGATGTATGGGATCTTTCGACACGTGTCTATGACGTTTGGTTCATCCTATGGTGTCCGCTGATTGCTTCTTCTGACATGGTTAATGCTTTTTCCGGTTTTCATTAAAGGACTGTGATAGTGGAGTCTGACGTGGATACTTATTTGAAGTCATGCCTGTGTAGTTTTACTTTTTGATGGGCATTTATATGAGCGAGCCTTGATGATTGATAGTCTAGTAGCCGCGGATTGGACCTGCGACCACTAGACTGGGGGGGGGGGGGGGTGGACATGATGACAAATAGTCCCTAGTCGGGCTGGATAGTCCGACTCACGGGTACTACCCGCATCCATCAGGAATGGTTTGGATACTTGTGCGATGTGCGTGCACAGCCCAGAAAGCCCGGTAAGCCGCTGTCGCACAAGAGGCTGATTACTTAGCCAAGTCCTTGTCGTACTGCGACAGGATCAGACAGAATATAACTTATGTTATAGTTATTTTCGCCTAAGGGAAAGGGATATACACTTGCCCTAGTTAGATAATGAAGATCAAGCCATTTCGAGTCGTTATCTCTTACTTAAGCCGCAAGAACAAGGAGCCCAGCCTGGACTCTCTCGAGTATAAAAGGAACCCCTTCGGTTCCACAACGGTACGATACACACAATACCCTAAACACTAATATACTCAAACCGATTACTTACTCTCACACCGGAGTCTAATCGTGGGTCACAAAGCCATGGTAAACCTAACGGTGTCTGTTTAGTGCGCAGGGTTCTAAAGCAAGTTTCACTTGGTGCGAGAGCCAGAGTCCACAAGACCCCAAATTAAGCCTAATTTGGGTCAAGCTCGGTCTACCCCAACTTTTGCATCAACATCTCCCCCTCAAATGTTGACCCGTGTTCTATCGAAAGAGCTGTAGTCGTCGGTTGAGTAGTCGCATCGTCGAGTATGTAGATACCAATTGTAAATTGCTATGGTTGTAGAGATGATAACTTCATAAAAACAAGATTTCTCTTATTTTAACAAATAAATGCACTGATGCGTACATATATTCGTGTTAGATTGTGTTATAACGTAACACAATCCCTTACATGGTTATAAATTAAACCATGCCCGAGAAAATTAATTCCCGTTGTTGAGTCAAAGCTTTCGTACGAATTACTTGACTTTAATATGAAAAACGGGTTGCAGTATGAAATAACTACAAGCCATATAGGCACGTTTTATGAAATATTTACAACTTTTGTACGAACTCTATTTATGGCGTCGTGTCAATATTAATCAACATTCCTAAGGCCGTAAATATTATCGTCCCAAAAGACATGCCTTTGAAAAAGAGAAAGTAAAAATATTTTTGGATTTTTATGAAAATTTTTCAATTTTTAGGGTTTTTATATGGTTTTATATTTTTGTATTTTGCTTTTGTGGAGAAAAATATAAACAATATATACAGATGATCACCAAGGATACGAATAATAGTTTACCACTACTATTCTTTCACTTCATCTGCCAGTTCCTTAAGAGTCTCGGGCGAGAAAGTTCTTAATCCTAGCTTGTCGGCCAAAAATTCAATTCGAGTGCGATCTAACGCCTTCGTGAAAATATCTGCCAATTGATACTCAGATCTGACAAAGTAAAGCTCGATCACTCCATTTTCCACTTGCTCCCTGATAAAGTGGTAGCGAATGTCAATATGCTTCGACCGGGAGAATTGAACGTTGTTGCAGCATAAGGCAATTGCACTTTTGTTGTCACAGTACATCAGAATTTTGTTGAAACCTAGACCATAGTCAGTTAATTGCGATCTCATCCAAAGAATTTGAGCACAGCAACCGGACATAGCTATGTATTCGGCTTCCGTACTTGAAATTGCAACGCTTTTCTGCCTTTTAGATGCTCAGCTGATTTTTCGATCTCCTAGTAGTTGCAAAGTTCCACTCCTGCTACGCCTGGTATCTTGACATCTCACGTGGTCTACATGTGCATATGTCATTAGTGCAATCAAATAGTCCTTCGAATACCAAATTCCCCGATTAATGGTTCCTTTAATATACTGAAAGGTCCGTTTAACGGTAGCTAAGTGTAACTCAGTAGGCCTTGTCTGATACCGAGCACACATACATATGGAAAATTGAAGACCAGGTCGACTAGCTGTGATATACAGAAGGGTACCGATCATTCTACAATAAAGTGACGGATCAACGACAATCCCATATGGATCTGCATCTAGCTTAGTGTGTTCCACCATTGGAGTATCCACGGGGTCGCAAGATTCCATCTTATATTTCTTAAGCGATTCAAGGGCATACTTAGATTGATTGATAAAGATGCCTCTAGGACTATGAGATATCTGAAGTCCTAAGAAAAAATGATACCTTGTCCATAATTGACATCTTAAACTTAGAAGACATGAGTGTCCCAAACTCATCCGATAAGGTTTGGGTCGAGGCAGCAAATATAATAATATCAACATATATTTGTACCATAATCATATTTTTACCTCGTTTCTAAATAAACAGCGTGGGATCCACCTTGCCATTAGTGAAGCCTTGCATAATGAGGAATTGTGACAAAAGGTCATACCACGCACGTGGAGCTTGCTTCAACCCATAAAGAGCCTTCTTAAGCTTGTATACATGATTAGGATATTTTGAGTTCACAAAACCATCCGGCTGTTGAACATAGACCTCTTCCTTGATTTCACCATTGAGAGGGCCGTCTTTACATCCATCTGATAGACGATCATATTCATGTGGGCTGCATAAGCGAGGAATAGTCTAATAGCTTCCAAACGGGCAACCGGTGTAAAGGATTCCATAAATTCGATGCCTAATAATTTCTTGTATCCACGAGCTACTAGTCGAGCCTTGTTCTTCAATATTCCGCCTAACTCGTCGAGTTTCACCTTGTAAACCCATTTAAAAGTGAGTAACTTAACTTTATCCGGGCATGGAAAAAGTTCCCATACATCAAGACGTACAAATTCATTAAGTCCTTCTTGCATAGCTTCTATCCAACAAGATTGGGTAAATGCTTGTTTCCACGTCTTAGGTTCAACTTCACTAAGAAAAGCATCAAAATGACAAAACATTGCACTTTCTTGTAACTGACTTCGTGTGGATACCGGACAATTAGGGTCACCAATAATAGAATCTTTTGGATGATCCTTTGTCCACTTGTTGTCATGTTCACGAATCCGTGGATTGGAGTAGACCGTAGTAGGAGCTTCCTCTGAGGTGGATGACCCGACTTGATTAGGGTCGGGAATTGGTACACCAAAGAATGGAAGTTCACGCATTTGAGTAAATTACAAATCGTGATCATCATCATCCTCTTCATCATCAATAGGCATGACACGGGTAGTTGATACATGTGCTGGTTGAGAATTACTCGCTGAAGATGCCTCTTGACCAATTGTAGGTGTAGACGTATCTGATTGTGCTTCGTTTGCTGGAGCGACAACTTCGTTGACCGGAGCTATTTCTTCAGGTTCTGGAGCAAAAATATTTGGAGGAGTAAAGAATTCATCAAATAACGATTGAAACAACGTATCCAATGCATTCCTAGAAGGTGGTGTAAATGATGATGAAGTAGGGTTGTTTGGGACAAGACCAGAGCTAATGTTACTGGGTCCCATTTCATGAAGTGCGGGTTTAGAGCTGCTTTGCTCAGAAGCCATTACCGTCAGCTCATCAAAATCAACATTCATAGTTTCGAGGATCTTACGAGAATTACGACTGTAGATTCGGTATGCATTCTTTGTGGGTGCATAACCAATGAAAATACCAATATCAGCCTTTGGTTGAAGCTTTCCCAAATTTTCACCATCATTATTTGGATAGCAAAAAGAACCAAATACATGAAGATATGATAAATCTGGTATTTTTCCATGTAGAAGCTCATAAGGTGTTTTACCATGGCGTTTTCGAATTAGTGACCGGTTTTGGGTGAAAGCTGTTGTAATACTGCTTTTGCCCATAAAAACAATGGAGCCTTTGCGTAAATTAACTTCGTTCGAGCAGATTCCATAAGTGTGCGATTTTACCATTGAACGACACCGTTTTGTTGTGGAGTGCGAGCAACGGATGTTTCATGAGATATGGTAACTTCTTCATAATAATTACGCAAGATTTGATTCACAAATTTGGTTCCATTATCTGTACGAATGCGTCGGACAGTAGTGTTGGGACGCACTTGAATCATCTTGAGAAATCCGATGATGAATTTAGGTGCCTCATTTTTTGTTGTAAGAAATTTCACCCATGTAAACCGAGAGTAATCATCGACAATGACGAGGATGTACCTTTTACCACTAAGACTTTCAACACGTATTGACCCACAAAGATCCATATGTAACAAATAAAGTTTCTCTTGGTTGGTGTCTTCAGTCTTGGGTTTGTATGACTTCTTAGTGCTTTTCCCCATTGTATACGCGGAACACAAATGGTCCTTGTGAAATGTAAGTTTAAGAAGACCACAAACAAGTTCGTTTTTCGCCAAATGATTAATAGCGTCAAAGTTAAGATGAGAAAACCATCGATGCCATAACCATGACTTAGTCTTTGATGCTTTGGAGAGAAAACATATGGGAGAAGCAGCCATCATATCTTGTAGAGACAAAGTGTACAAATTATTCCCTCGATTACCTTTCAATAAATCAACCCCTTTCAAATTACGAATGAAGCAGGTATGTTCTCGAAAAGCAACTTCTAGTTTTGCATCACAAAATTGTCCCACAGAAAATAAATTGTGACCGAGACCTTCTACATAATACACTGTTGAAATTATAACATTCCCAATATGATATTCACCGTAACCCATTATCTTTGCAATATGATCATTTCCAAATCTAACCGTACCAAGAAACTTGCTGAAAAAATTTATGAGCTGAGAGCGATCTCTGGTCATATACTTGGAGCAACCAGAGAACAATTTGGACAACCTATTTTCAGCAACAACAGTAGACAATGCATTGGAAACTATTGGTTCTGGAGTGTTAGCAGATACAGATATAATATTACCAGAATTGCTAACATTTGTGTTATCCTTAGATTTTCAGCGTTTTCTAATGTGAGTTTTACCAATAACAGGTTTTATTGTTCCAACTTTCTGAGATTTTGGATTATTAGCGGGCACTACAGTGGGAGTAGACCTATTTAAAGGGCACTTTGTTCCTACAGTAGTGTTGGTGTTCCTAGTTAAAGGACACGCTTGTGTTTTGGTAGCCTTGGTACTCCTAGTTAAAGGGCACGCTTTCTTCGATTTATTGGGAGTGATCCTAGTTAAAGGGCATGCATTTCCTACTATAGTGAAAGTTCCACCAGTGGGGCGCCACATCCAACCAACTTTGGTTAACACTTTCCCAGTTGGTTTCTATTCTAAACCATTTTTCCGAGCAATCATCTCATTCACATGGTCAATAAGGCAAGAATCATGACGATTAGAAAACATATATTCATTGCAATACCAACATTTCAAATTAGAATTCATAGTAGGCTTAGAACGTTGCACAACCGCAGAGCCTTTAGGTTTAGCTACATGATTCTTTTTATTCAAAACCGAAATAACATTCCTAGGGTGGGCTTCTACTTTCTTCTTCACTTGACTACTAGATGGGGGCAAGATCTGATCATTCTTCGTGTTTCTTTTAAGCTTAGATCTTTGAGCCTTAGTAGTGGTGTTTACTCCTGTAGAAGGCAACACGGGAATATTAGAAGCTGGTTTTGATTTTGTCTTATCTTTAGTGACCAATTTTTAAGATGGTTTAGTCCTAGGGCCCTTGTTAAGTGGTGTGACTGCGACGAGGTTCCTTTGATTGCACTAGAGGACGATGCTGAGACAGTGGCTGCGTTATCCACAACATTCTTACCTTTTAGGGTACGAAGTGTTTCCTTTAACTCAGCCAAAGCAAAATTTTATCACAAATTTGTTCCCTCAAATCAGATATTTCCACCAACTTTTGATTCAATCGTTGAATCAATGATTGATTATGTGTAGTGGTATTAGCACATGCGGGCTTTCCTGAATTGAAGAGTTGTGTATTTTTCTGTTTTAAGTTATCAACTTGGGACAAAATCTTGGAAACTCGATTATCTAGATCAAGTTTAAGATTCTCAGCGGCCTCAAGTACGTTCATACAGTTAATCTCCTGAGATTTCTCTATGTCTATCGACAATGATTTAGCAACCTTGTCACTTGGTTGATGCTGTTTTGATTGTAAATTCAATCAAAAATTCTTTTGAAAATTTCCATCATCTATATTAACACCTTCGAATGACGTTTCAAAAAGCTCTTGAATAAATTGTTGTTTACATTCAAGCGAAATACAATGTTTTTGAATCTCATCAAAACGTTTTGAAAGCGAAGAATAAGAATCTTGAAGCTTTAAAAATTTAGCGTCAGATTTGTGGCAAGTACTATTTACCACATTATGCACAGATTCAACATTATGCACAATAGAATCATTATGAACACTATTATTCACACAGACGGACACAATATCATGCGACATCACTTGCTTCAGAAGCTGATCATTTTGGCGTAAAATTCGTTCTATTTCAAGTAAACCGTTTTCATAAGCATCATCCATTTCATTGAAAACACGTTTAACTTCATCTAACCAAAAACAAATCTTGATCAATATTGCTAAAACACGCATTAATATTGTTTACAAACGGAACAATTCCGTCTCGAAACACAACTCTAGTGTGCTCAAAATTCCATTCACCTTTTGTTATGGCCGAAGCCATCATACGTTCCTTAATGACCGTGTCAAAATCGGTAAAGTGTTGGTGCAACGCATTTAAGCAATCAGACACCTTTCTTACCGGTGGAATTAACTTAGTTAAATCCTTTTTGACAAGTGTAGGAGACGTACTAGAAAGGTTTTCGTTTGACAAACTTTGGGGCACACAAGCTGATAATTGAGCTAATTCTTTTTGTAATATTAAACGGGTCTTTTTATCAAATTGATCTTTATTATGCTTAACATAATCAAACTTATGGAATGTTGAAAGCATTTTAGATCGAGTTTCTTCCGTAAGTGACATTGTCTCCTCAGTATCACGAACATAAGGTGCTTCTTTCGATTTGACAATTAGGGTCACATCATAAAGACAAGGAATATACTCCTGAGCTTGTTTTGCATAACCGGAATTAGGTGGTAAATCCTGAAGACACTTAAGTTCTAGTTCTTTAAACGATTTAGTTAAAAGATGAATCTTTTCTGTGGAAGCGTATTGTTTTAAAAGTTGTTGTTCCTTGAATTTAAAAAGTTTGGTAGAATTAATTTCTGATTCAAACTTTTTAGACTCCAGAGTTTCGAAATCAATTTTAAGTTTTTGAAAATCATTTACAACCGACTCTTTTTCTTTTAATTCATTGCAAAGATTAGCTCTTAATGATTCTATTTCGTTTAAGTGTTTTATCCTTTCAAAACGAAATTGGTCAAATTCAGAAAAAGTTATTTCTCTGCTTGAGAGACCATTTCAAAAGTTTTGACCTTTTCCTTATACAGCGCAAGCTCAGCGGTTATATGGGCATTCAAATCTATGGTTTGTAGGACTGCCACATTCATGTTATCAATAATATGTTTAGGCACCATTACGACATCATGTTGATCATAAGATTCCATACACGTCGTAGCATTTGGTTGAGGTTCACTCAAATGTGTTGGATTGGATACCACATCATTTGAGTTACTATTTCCCGAATGTTGTTCGAGGTTGTCATTTTCATGCTCAACTTGATGTGGATTATTATGAACAATATTAGTTGTGGTTGGTACCTCACTGATGACATCAGAACCGAAGTGAGATAGATTAGCAACGAGAGCAACTTGGGCTGAGTGAATGTCATCACAATCCGAATCATATGCATCAAGATCATCTGCTTGATATGCTGCATTAGAAGTAGAGACGACTGCAATGCCTTCATTATCTGCTTCCCCTGGGTCTGTAAGAAATGGTAATTCCTCTGAATCTAAAATCTTTCCCTTAGATTGAGCATCGACCAAATACATCTTCTCACGAAACCATGTTGCATCCCTTCTCCGTTTCAGCTGAGTGCATTCCTTAGCCATATGACCTTGTCCTCGACAATTGTAGCAAGTCACAAACTTTTGAGGACCAATAGTGATTTCATTTCCACTAGCTTGAGAATTCATAGCTTGAGCGTTTACGGTCCTTGTAGTGGGTCCATATGAATTTTTCCTTCCCTGAATGGATTGCACCGTCACTTAACTATCTTGAATAGTGGCTTGTTGTCGAGGATTTGAAGAAGTGCAGAGCTGATTGTTCGTTGATGGAAATCCTCTAGTTGTAACAAGTTTTGACAAGTAGGTAGGGAGATGGTTTAAGACATCAGTAGGCGTATCATTTGGAGTAAATACCGGTGCTTGAATTGGTGGGAGTTAATTGGACAAAAAGGCTTGTGCTGGTGGTGCTTCAATTGGAAAATATCCTTGCTGAGGAGTATAGCCCATTGAAAAAGTGATGGCTTTTGATGGTAATGTCTGATGTGATGGTTGATGTGTATAAGGCTATTGAAGAACACTTTGTTGAAATGCTTGTTGTGGCATCATTATTGGTTGATAAGATGGTTGTTGTGGTTGCTGATAGGTGTGTTGTGGTGGCTGCTGCAAGTATGATGGTTGTTGATAAGTGTAAGCCATGTTTTGTTGGGGAGTCATTTGTTGAGAAGCATACATGGCAAGTGGATCATGAACTTGAGGTGTTGACAACCGAGCCTCGATCACGTGGCATTCGTGTTGTTGAAGAAAAGCTTGAAGTTGATCCATGTTAGTTTGATGCAAATCCTTAGCCAATTTAACAGCCATCATGTACTTGCTCCATTCAGAAGGAAGAATGTTCAAATACTTGGTGTTTAATTGAAACGTAGGAATTGCCAGGTCATAGATGTTGACCTCATTCATCAATAGAGTGAATCTCAAATAGTAATCATTGAGAGTCTCCCCGGGGACATAGGCAAACTTATCAAACGTATCATATAGCTTACACTCTCGTTCTTGTTTAGTTAACGAGGTGCCTTGCATTAGAACATGAGTTCTATCCTATAACTCTTTGGCAACTTTATGTTTACTCATGAGTTTGTAGACATCCGGAGGAAGGGCTTGGAGAATAATGTTTGTAGCTTGTTTATCACATTTGTCTTGAATCTTAGCATTTCCAGTTAATTCACCCGTTGTGCGAGGACGAGTAACTGCACCTTCCGTAATCGTACCATATACCAATGGTCCATTGAGCACCGATGCCCAAATGAGATGTTCGTTCTCTTTATTCAACATATAAAGTTCCATTCGGGAAACCCAATCTTCGTACATAGTCTTCACCAACATTGGTAGACGATTATCCGTACCCGAGAGGATGGACTTGTCCGTAAGTGAAGTAAACCCCATTTCGACAAGTTAAGATTTACAAAAGGTTGATTGAACAATGAGAGAAACTAAATGTGTTTGTTGTCGTGTGTAGAAGTCAAGAAAAATGTTGAAATCCCCTAAAATATGTTCTCGATAAACCAAAAAATTCCAAGACAAACAAAAAATCACGAATTTGTTTGAAATTTTTTAAGGAATAATTTTGGTATCTTCGGAATATCACAAAAATAATATCTTCTCAATGTTGAAGTGCCACGTCTTTGCAATGTTAGCAAAATTCCAAAACTTCGCAATGTCTCAACTTCAAAGACTTCGCAATGTGAACATTCCACACTTCGCAATGTTTCAACTTCAAAGTCTCTGCAATACTCAAACTGCTATTTCTTCGCAATGCAAATGACTATCTTCGCAATACAATGAAATATCTTCGCAATACAAGCACAGATTCTTCGCAATACCAAACAAATGATCTGTCGCAATAAGTATCGCAATACCTGGCATAATATAGAAACCCTAGCACATTGCGATGAATTTTGAAGCTCAAGTTTCGTAATAATACAAACAGTATCCCAACTTCCACTTTTATCGGATAAAACTCACCTAGTTCGAGATTTTAAGCCAAAAAATGATCCAAACACCCAAAATTTTTGCGTTTTTAACCAAAGTAAATATACCAAATCTCTACCACAACTATGTAGATTATTTGTATCAAGATTAAACCATAAAAACACAAAAAAAATGGATCGAATGATTTGAATCAAAATAGACACAAAAATCAAGAACACAAATGCATAAACAATACAATCATCCCATGGCTCTTGATACCATTTGTAGGATATTATAAATCTTGCTTATATTCTAGAGATAGAAAGAGATAGAAAGATGGTGAGAACACACACACACACACTTAGAGAGAGAAAGTTGTGTAAAGCAAACTTTACTATGTGAGAAACAATGTGAACCACACCCTCTCCAACTAAGGAGAGGGTTTATATACCAAGCCCATGAGATGGGCTTGGGCTTATAAGTTGGTCCGGCCATACATGACATGTATCGGGCTTTTCCTTGTTTGTTTAATATTAAGTTAACTAGACTACGAGCTACTACTTAATCTATTATTGGAGTGACCGATCCTTTCTAATACGTAAAATGTATTTCCAACATCATATTTAGTGTGTTTCCATATTTATCATGTTTCCATAATTAATCATATGCTTATTAAATAATTAAATGATATAACATATAGTTTAATAAACTTATTGTTAGCCCTATATTTATATAGTCGAACAAGAATGTAATAGGTCATCTTAGTCATTAGTGGTCTTGTATTGTAATAGGTTAGTCGGGTTAACCGGGCTTGGACTTTAAGCTAATATTGTCTAAGTTAGGGGCGTAAGCCCAAGCAAAGCCAAGCCCGGCCCAAGGGAACAAAGCCCACGGCCCAAAAAGGCCAAGGGTATATAACCCTCTTTCACATGTGAAAGAGGGTGTTGGTTCATTTCATTAAACACATAGTTTTAGTGTAAACCTTCCATTTCTCTCTCTACTTTCTCTTTCTACTTTTCTTCTCTTTCTCTCTCTAAGAATCTTGTGTTATGGATTAAATGGGAACAACATTTGGTATCAAGAGCCTATAGTGGATAGGTGATTGAAGATTCGTGTGTGGTGTTCTTGAATTTTCGTGGCCTTTTTGATCTTCATCTCACGTCCAATTTTTTTTTTTTTTGTGTTTTTTATAGTCTTTTCTTGATACAAATCATCTACATACTAGTATTAGTGATTTGGGTATCTTGGTTTTGGCTAAAACACAAATCTTTTGGATCAAAAGTTGCGAAATTTCTTCTTGTTCTTCATTCCGAAATTCTAGCAGAAACTTCCATCGGAAAGTACAAATTGTAATTGGGCTTCCATCGCAATAACCTTACCATCGGAAAGGGTTTGGTTCTACCTTGCGATCGTGGGTTTTTATTACTTATTCCGATCTGGACATTCCGATCGTACTTTGCGATCTGGATTCCGACGGGTATAAGGAAGTATTTTAAGTCGTTACTCTGCTTGAATTTTGACAGCCACATTGCGATCTGGACATTCCGATAAGATTTGCGATCTGAGTATTCCGATAAGTATTCCGATCTGGACATTACGATCTGGACATTGCGATCTGAGCATTGCGATTGAGCATTCCGATTGAGCATTCCGATCTGGACATTCCGATAAGTATTCCGATGGACATTTCGATGGATATTTTGTTTGAGTAATATTTAGACTTAGCCACTATCTAGACTAGTTTCGGAACGTAGTTTACACGAAGATTAAAAAAAAAAAATAAAAAAAAAAAATAAAAATTTTTAGGTCAGGTAAAATCAAATTTTTTCCCTACTAGTTTTTGGCTATTTCTAACTCAAATTCAAAATTTGGCGATACAAAATTTTTCGGCTTACCGTTTTGTCAGACTGAGAAATTTATTGTCGGGCTGAGAAAAGAATTTTTGAATTTTTCGGAATTTCAATTTTAACCACACATCATCACAACAAATCCACTAAGATCTGCAATTCATCCACAAGTATTCACCATGTCTAACAACAACATCAACATTGCAACTGCTAATCAAATTCGTTTGGAACAAGGTGGCAACGGTAACCCACCTGTGCTCACTGCCGGTTGCTACGTTCAATGGAGATCTCGTTTTCTCAGATTTCTCGATGGAAAAGAAAACCGAACTGCTCTTCGTCACTGCCTTGAGAACCCACCTCCAGTTTTTGAATTCAAACCAATTACAACACAGGCAGAGGATGGTACTTCATCAACTATACGAGCTATGGAGGATTTTGACACATGTTCTGCTGAGAAAAAGAAACTCCTCCAAGCTGAAGCTGATGCTGTAAATTTCATACTCACTGGAATTGATAACGATATCTATTCCACAGTTGATGCATGTCCTAATGCTATGGAAATGTGGAATGCAATTCATCGATTGAAGCAAGGTGAGTCAATCAATGTTCAAGATCTCGAGACTAATCTACTTTGGGAGTTTGGAAAATTCACATCTGAAGATGGTGAATCCATTGACTCATATTACTCGAGATTCTACAAAATGATGAATGAGCTTGTAAGAAATCAGCGCACCATCTCCAATCATCATGCCAATGTTCAGTTTCTACTTCAACTCAAACCGGAATGGCAAAGGTTTGTGACTTTGGTCAAACAAAGGGAGGATATCAAGACTATATCTTACCACAAACTTTATGATATCTTGAAACAACATCAGAATGAAGTGAATGAACTAAGGGCTGAAAAGGCAGAACGGTCTGCTAATTCTATTACTTTTGTGGCTGCTACTTCAACAAAACCCGTTCCTCGTCAACAACCACCTAATCATTCCTCGAAGTCATCAAGCTCATCCACCAAACCTCTAGCTGCTGCTAAACACAAAGCAAAAGCAATTGTCCCCACTCCACCTCCAAAGTATGACACCGAGTCAGATGGAGACAGTGATGATGAACAAACTTCAAGGGACAAGAAGATTGAAGAACTCATGTCTTTACTCACCACAACTTATAAGAAGATCTACAAACCTACCAACAACAACCTCAGATCATCATCCAATGCTAGATATAAGGAAGTTGATCATGCACCTCGGTATGATCGTGATGCTAGGTATGATAATCAGAGGATGCTGAATCAAGTTGGGGCTAGAGATACTGTAGGCACTCCGGTGGTGCAAAAGACTGGGATTCAATGCTTCAACTGCAAGGGATTTGGGCACATGGCTAGGGAATGTAAGAAGCCAAAACGGGTTAAGGATTCGGGATATCACAAGGAAAAGATGTTGCTGTGCAAGAAAGAAGAAGCAGGAATTCCACTCACAGCAGATGAAGTTGACTGGCGTGATGACACTGATGATGAAGCCGATGATCAAGAGTTAGAGGCACATTATGTGTACATGGCAAAGATTCAAGAAGTGATCCCAGAGACTGATGATACTTCTGGACCCATCTATGATTCTGAGCCACTTGAAAAGGTACCATCACATGATAACTATAATGTGTTTGCTAATGAACGACGGCATCCTGAGCAACCCGAAAGCATCAATGACACATATGTAATGGACACGGAGGATAGCAATATCTCTACGGATTCACAGCATATGTGTAATGATGACGGAAAAGCTGTTCAGGATACTGACTCGGATGAGGACCGTGATTTGCTTGCGTCTATTATTAATTCTTTAAAACGTGAAATTGATGAAAACAAAGAAGTTAATAAACGTTTAAAGCAAGCAAACACATCCTTAGCCGAGGAGATAGACAGGCTTAAAGAGTGTGATTATGTAAAAGAAGCTGATCGACGGGTTGCAATAGCTAATGGTTTGGTATATGAACGTAAGGTGCTCAACGAACAATATTGTTCTGAAGTAACACACGAAATTCATATGTCAAAACAGAAGATATCGGAACTTGAAGAACAACTGCTGCTACATAAACTCCAAATTACTGAATTAGAGTCGGTTAACAAAGAACAAACTGAGCTTTATAAAACTCGTGAAGAAAAGGATATTGAAAAAATTCTTGCTTTGGAAAAGAGATTCGACACGTTAAACAACATTGTTTACAAAACGGGTCAGTCTATTCAAACTATGAATATGCTCAATAGAAATATGAAAACGAGTTTTGTCAAGCCTGAATATCTCAAGAAAGCTCAAAGTACCAAGCCTGCTCTTTATGATATCGGTTATTATGTTGATAATCTTGCTCTTATGCTTTCCCCTGACTGCGACGAAATCATTCGTCAACAAGAAGAAAGTCGATCAAACTTAAGTGATTTAATAAACCTTTCTGATTCTAACAATCATATTAAGTTTGTCCCAGAAAAAGAACTTTCAAAAGAACAAAAGATGTATAATAGTGTTCCACCACCAAGTGATGAACCACAAAAGAAAGTTTCTTTAAAAAGGAGTTTCAAAAAGCAATCAATTTTGTTAGAAAAGCGAATTTTGGATGAAAAACGTAAATGGGATGAGAAAAGCAAAAGTGTTCAGCAATTTGAGTTTATAAAACAAGGGGTTTTAAATTTGTACAAAGGTGTCGTCGACTATGAAAAAGTTTCTAGGGATACCATTTGGAATATTAAACCTAACCCACAAGTAGAAGTCGTCATTCAACAATGCATTGTTCCAACCATTGATGATCTTTCAAAAAATGTGGAAATGTTTTATAATGCTCTCACTGAGGAAATGTTAACTGATTTAAGCTATGTCAAATCTCTTGAAGATGAAGTTGATTTTCTTCAAATTAAATTAAAGACACAAGAACACCAACTTTCTAACGAAATTGATCGACTTTCTAAGGAATATTTTTATGCTGACCATATGAATGCTATACTTGGTGTGTATACCGATCTTGATCAATATTGTCATGTAGCATGTCTTGTGTCAGAATCGGACGCAAAATGTCGCAATCTTGAAGTAGAGCTTTCAAAACAAATTCAGTCATATAACAAACTTTCGAAAAGCTTTTCTCAACTTGAGAAACACTCCATTTCTCTTGAACTTGCTTTACAAAAAGGTGAAAAATCTCATAATCATAAAAAGTGTCAAGAAATGTCAGCTTCTTCGTTTCGTCTACTAAATGAAAAAGATTTCGAAATAAATGATTTGAAAGCTCAGCTAAAAGAAAGGGACATTGCCATAAGTGAGTTACAGAAACTCATTGAGAAAATGAAAGGAAAGTCTATTTTGGGTAAACCATCCGCCGTTCGTCAACCGAATACGGTTAAATGCCCTAAATCATCTATTTTGGGACAATCCCCACAGACTTTGCCTAAGATAGGAAATGATAAGAGTACCAATGTGATATCACCTGGAATGTATAAGATGAACACTAAGCCCACTCAAACTGGAACATCGCGGTTACCTCAGAATATTAAGAAAACTAATCAACGTGTGTCTTCTTCTACAGGAGTAATCCCCACTACTAGCGTTAGCGGACCACAGCTTAAGAGCAATAGAATGCAAGATAAGGTCATGCCTAACAATAGTCAAGGAAAGAAGTTGGAAGTAGAAGACCACCGTAGGAATTTTAAGTTTTCTAAGAATAAAACGTCTGTAACTGCATGTAATGACAGTTTAAATGCTAAGACCTCGAATGTTGAATTTGTTTGTGTTGAATGTGGCAAATGTGTTCGTACTTTCAATCATGATGCTTGTGCTCTTAATTATAATGGCGTGAATACTAGAACTAGGAAGCCTATTCGTATGCCCACTAGTACTAGTAAACCCACAAGAACTTTGAACCAATCCACTGAGCAACCGCTTAAGAAACTAAGTGCGTTAGAATCCACTACTCTACGTAAACAAAGCAGGTTAAAGAAGCTTTATGAGAACATGATTAGGACATGTACACGGGGGTATTCAAGATTTACACCACCTGGATACAAATGGGTACCTAAGACAACCCCCATTCTAATTGGGTCTATGAATGTTAGCTTGCCTTTAGAATCTAGGTCCACTACTATTTTGGAACCCGTTTCTATCAAGGGCTCCCATTTGTCAAATGCTACATTGTCTTCTAATTCTTCTGCAGCTCGTCGAACTCATCCTATTCATAATGGACTCCGGGTGCACAAAGCACATGACAGGCAATCTCAAGCTTCTCATTAACTTCGTGGAGAAGTTTCTGGGTACGGTACGGTTTGGAAATGATCAATTTTCACCGATACTCGGATATGGAGACTTGGTTCAAGGGAATATCACTATAAAACGGGTTTATTACGTCGAGGGACTGAATCACAATTTATTCTCGGTTGGTCAATTTTGTGATGCGGATTTGGAAGTGGCTTTTCGGAAATCTACTTGCTATGTTAGAGACTACGATGGGAATGACCTTCTTATAGGTTCTCGTGGTTCTGATATCTACACAGTAACTCTTCAAGACACATCTTCAACAAATCCGATTTGCTTAATGGCTAAAGCTTCTTCATCTCAAGCATGGTTATGGCATCAACGATTGTCACATCTCAACTTTGACACCATCAACTTGCTTTCGAAGAATGATATTGTGACCGGTCTTCCTAAGTTGAAATTCGTCAAAGACCATCTTTGTTCTTCTTGTGAGTTGGGGAAAGCAAAACGGAAGTCTTTCAAATCAAAGACTACCCCAAGCTCAAAAGGACGATTGGAACTTCTACACATGGATTTATGTGGTCCTATGCGTGTAGAGAGTATAAACGGGAAAAAGTATATTCTCGTGATTGTTGATGATTACTCTAGATACACATGGACTTTCTTCTTAAGGTCCAAAGATGAAACACCAGAGGTTCTCAAAAACTTTCTCAAGATGATACAACGCAATCTTCAAGCTCAAGTCTTAACCGTAAGAACGGATAGGGGTACTGAATTTTTGAACAAGAACTTGCAATCTTACTTTCAAGAAGAAGGCATCGAACATCAAACGTCTATTGCTCGAACTCCTGAACAAAACGGCGTTGTCGAAAGGCGGAACCGTACTTTGGTTGAGGCTGCTCGAACAATGCTTTCTGCTTCAAAATTACCACTATTCTTCTGGGCTGAAGCAATTGCAACTGCCTGTTATACTCAGAATCGTTCTCTCGTTATCCCTAGACATGAAAAGACACCTTACCACATCATCAATGGCAGGAAACCTACTGTCAAATTCTTTCACGTATTTGGATCTTTATGCTACATTCTTAAAGACGGTGAGAATCTCGACAAGATGAAAGAAAAAGGTGATGCATGTATTTTTGTGGGGTATGCGACATTGTCGAAAGGATATCGGGTCTATAACAAGAGAACAAAGATCATTGTTGAAACAATTCATGTGAACTTTGACGAATTGCCACAAATGGTACTTGATCACAACAGCTCAAGTCCCGCACCTCAATGTCCAGCAATGGCACCTACACAAAACAGTGTACGCCTACAGCAGACTCGACGGATACGACACATATGAATGAGTTGGTTGACTTATATGATCCTATGTTTGATGAATATTACTATGGAAACAATCAAGTTGTGTCAAAGCCTTCCGCTGTCAATACTGCTAATGCACCTGAACAAAATCAACAAGACACAACTGCCTCTACTTCAGCAACCGTTGCTCAAGAGACAATTCCAGTGGATACTCAACAAACTCAAGAAACTGTCATACAACCAACATCACCAACCGTCAATGCTGCAGGAGGAAACAACAATCAAGCAGTCGATGCACAACCTGACGATGAAGAATTTATCAATCCGTTCGGTACACCGGTACACGAAGTCGGAGAGTCTTCTAGTCAACATGTTGATCCGTCCAACATGCATACATTCTACCAACCATATCCATCCACTCACCATTGGACACGTGATCATCCATTGGAGCAAGTCATTGGAAATCCTTCATAACCGGTTCGAACACGCAGACAACTCGAAACCGATGGCGATGTGTGTATGTATGCACTCACCGTGAGTTCAACTGTACCTACAAACATCAAACAAGCCATGACTGATCATGCGTGGATTGAATCAATGCAAGACGAAATTCATCAGTTTGAACGCCTAAATGTTTGGGAACTTGTTGACCGACCCTATGGAATGTCAATTTTAGATTTCAAATGGATCTGGAAAAACAAACTGGATGAAGAACAAACCATCATCAAAAACAAATCTCGTCTTGTGGTTAAGGGATACCGTCAACAAGAAGGCATAGACTACGATGAATCATTCGCTCCAGTCGCTCGTTTGGAAGCAGTCAGGATATTCCTTGCTTATGCTGCACATAAGGGCTTCACGGTTTTTCAGATGGACGTCAAAACAGCTTTTCTCAACGGTCATTTGAAGGAAGAAGTGTATGTGAATCAGCCGGAAGGATTCGTCGATCCTCATCATCCTGACAAAGTCTATCGTCTCAAAAAGGCTGTATATGGACTTAAACAAGCTCCAAGGGCATGGTACGAAGAACTTTCAAATTTCTTGGTGTCCAAAGGATTCTCCAAAGGTTCTATTGATCCTACTCTCTTTACTAATAAATATGGGGATGACATAATGCTGGTGCAAGTTTATGTTGATGACATTATTTTTGGTTCTACGAACCCAAAACTTTCAAAACGTTTTGAAAAATTAATGCACAGCAGATTTGAAATGTCAATGATGGGGGAGCTAAAATTCTTTTTAGGCCTCCAGATTCATCAATCCCCACGTGGTATCTTCATTAACCAAGCTAAGTATGCTCAAGAGATACTTAAAAAGCATGGTATGACCTCATGTGCTCGCGTTGGTACACCATTGTCGACCACATCCCTAGACGCTGACTTGTATACATATCCCGTAGATCAAACGCGATATCGCAGTATGATCGGGTCACTTATGTACCTTACAGCCAGTAGTCCTGATATTCATCATGCCACATGCTATTGTGCACGATATCAAGCCAGACCTACTCAAAAGCACCTCAAAGAGGTTAAACGGATCTTTCGGTACCTTAAGAATACCATACACATGGGACTCTGGTATCCGAGGGAAACTGGTTTTCATCTAACGGCTTTTTCAGATTCTGATCACGCAGGTTGTCTTGATAGTCGTAAAAGCACTTCTGGTAGCATACAATTTCTAGGGGAAGACAAGCTTGTCAGCTGGTCGTCAAAGAAGCAGGATTGCACTTCACTCTCATCAGCTGAAGCAGAATACGTGGCTCTATCCGCGTGTTGTGCTCAAGTCCTCTGGATGAGAACTCAACTCACGGATTATGGCTTCCACTTTGATAAAATACCTATGTATTGTGACTCAAAGTCGGCCATAGCCATATCTTGCAATCCGGTTCAGCACTCCCGCACCAAGCACATCGATGTCAGATATCACTTCATCAAGGAACAAGTGGAACGCGGCATCGTGGAATTATACTTTGTCAGAACTGAGTACCAGCTGGCAGACTTGTTTACAAAAGCTCTATCGAAAGATAGGTTTGCGTATCTCGTTGGCCGTCTTGGTATGAAGTATATGACTCCAGAAGACTTGGAGGTTTTGGCAAATGAAGCTGCTTGATATTCTCTCACAATGACTTCTAGGCGCATCACAGCTTAGAACTCGGACCTCAACTAAGGAAAGTTTATCTCGGACGATAACTTATCCTTCTCAACGAGAAATTCATCTTTCTCGGTCATGAGCTTCTCATAAAAACATTCAAAGTTTTTAAGTTCATGAAAACGATTTCTAAGTAAATGTCAGCTTAGAACTCGAACTTCAACTTAAGGAAAGTTTATCACGGATGATAACTTATCCTTCACAACGGGAAATTTATTTTTCTCGATCATGAGCTAGTCACAAAACAATCAAAGTTTTGAGCTCATGAAAAACGGACCCGAAAGGGGAGTGTACGTTTCAGTGCACTTTCCTTAATCAATAGAAGAGAAGTCTTCTATCCTGATTATTTTAAAACCGTTGAACACAATTTTTCAAGAATTTCTCAAAAGGTTTTTCTAAATCTTTCAAAATTGTGTGTTCAACACTCCCTTCCTCATAATAGGTTTTTATATCTAAAAATGTCATATGTTATTTTGATCAATTTTTGAGGGGGAGCGTTTTAAAATCAAGCCTTTTAATGTTGTTGGGTACATCTCTAAAATTGTCATATTTTATGTATCCAACACATTCCGAAAAATGATATAAAATTGTCAAATGTAATATATTATATCGGAAAAGGCATCTCAACTCCGTACCTCAACATATTTTGTGGTGTCGTTTTTCTAAAATTTTGTCAAATTTTGTCTCAAGACACACATATATTGTTGAGGGGGAGCGACCCGACTGAAAATGTTCCATGATTCATGCGTGCACACATGTTTCTCTCCCAACGATTTTTCGGAAAATGTCATATTTTAATCAATTGGTATCTCTAATATTATATTTTTATATTAGAGATAGGGGGAGAAAATGTGATTAAAATGTAATATATCGCAACATGTGATCTTAAAGACTCAAGTGCAACTCTTTCCTTCACATGCCAAACTATTTCGTATATCGATGCATGTGTGTAGGGGGAGCTTTTCGGAAATGTAAAACTTTCAAGTGTTAAAAGTTTTGATTTTTATCAAAGCACTTTGAATGGTTTTCAATGGTTTTATGGTTACGATCTTTACCCAAAACAACCTACTATCCACGACGGAACGATGGAGTCAAAAGGTGGTTCAGGATAGGAAACTAAGTCCTATCATCCAACCAGAATCGGAGGGATCTACCCAAGGACATTCCATAGCTAGAAATAGTTGTCCTTAGGAAAGATGGAGTGGAATGAAGCTGAATGCGGACCAAGTACTTAAGTTAGCACTGGAACAATCACAACAAGGTGCTAATGATGACGTATTGGTAAGCATTGAAGGAGTTGAATATTCTATGCAACTTAGGCAGAAACCGGGTCAATACATCTATTGAAGACAAGTCATCATGGACCCAGTGATGCAATGCACAACCCTTCCCAGCCATTCGAGTTTCTCTCAAAAGAAACTTGTCTCATTGTCACGGAGATCAACACGTATCTATTGACTTTCTCACTCCGAGTCAGTTAATATTGAAAAGGTGGCAGTCTGCTCCAGCCTCCGATTACCAAAATGCACTTATTGAGTCTAGAGCCAAACGAGATCAATTTATCATCTCATTAGGACACAATCGAGTCCTACGCATTATCCTTGTGATATTGCCAGAACATCTGAGTGATACGATTCACAATGAAGATGGAAATTCTGCTTGAGCCAACATCAAACAAGCTCATGGTAGGTAACTTGTGCGATTCTACACGAATCAAACTTGTGAGAACTGGAAAGCAACTAAGTTTCGATTCTTAATTGATTCAAACTTGATTCCAGGTTTCTTCGCAAAATCCATGTGATCTTGCCAGAACATTCAGAGTGACACTCTTTAGTGTTCACAGTGACGAATGGAAATCCTTCCAGTGTCAACATCAAACAGCACTGGGGTAGGTAACTCGCAAGATTCTCTATGAATCAAGCTTGTGACAAACTGGAAAGCAACAATGGTGCGATTCTTTTAGAATCAAACTTGTTCCAGGAAATCTGAATTGACGACTCTAATCAGACGGATAATTTATCCTTATGATTCACTCTTTACGTTCGCAGTCTGCTTTGAGACGGTCGAGTAAAGAGAACTGGCTACTACCGCCGGGAAACCCTGTCAAGGAGGTTCTTAATCGAATCTACCTGATCACAGGTACGGTATTTAATATCGTTTAACGGTCTTCACCGACCGGAGGTAAAACGCTACCGAGTTAGGGTGAAATGTTCAAAGCCATTTCATCGTGTCTATATATGTTGCTGCATATCAAGAAGGTGGCGTAGCTGTGTACTAATCAATGTCTATTCAGAAGTCACAAGAGCACAAGATGGCGATAATCAAGATACCTAAGAATGTAAGAATGTAATAGGTCATCTTAGTCACAAGGAGTACAGATGAAGATCTCAAGCACTCAAAGTCAAATGACAAAGGCTCAAGATAAAGATCACGAAAGCATGAAGGAACAAAGCTGTTACAAACAAGATCAAGACCAAGATACAAGACCAAAGCAGGAAGATCTCCTCTACAAGAATGTATTCTCTCAATCATCTTATGCTTGTTAAGCTTTTTAAGATGACTGATACATTGGGGGAGATTGTTAGCCCTATATTTATATAGTCGAACAAGAATGTAATAGGTCATCTTAGTCATTAGTGGTCTTGTATTGTAATAGGTTAGTCGGGTTAACCGGGCTTGGACTTTAAGCTAATATTGTCTAAGTTAGGGGCGTAAGCCCAAGCAAAGCCAAGCCCGGCCCAAGGGAACAAAGCCCACGGCCCAAAAAGGCCAAGGGTATATAACCCTCTTTCACATGTGAAAGAGGGTGTTGGTTCATTTCATTAAACACATAGTTTTAGTGTAAACCTTCCATTTCTCTCTCTACTTAATCTTTCTACTTTTCTTCTCTTTCTCTCTCTAAGAATCTTGTGTTATGGATTAAATGGGAACAACACTTATATTATGTCTTGTATAATTATATTGTAAAGTTTAATAATAATAAATACTTAGGCTTAACATATTATTATTAATAAATAATGTTATTTATGTTATCTTACGTTATTATTAATTAATAATATTACATGTTTCATGTAATTAAACTTTACCTTAAAAGATATTAATTAATTAAACTAAGTTTTAATTAATTAAATTAGTGTACATGAATAATTAAATTATTAATTATTTAACATAAGTTTATTTAAATAAAATATACATACAAGCATAAAGTGATTTTATTTAAATAAAATTATAATCTAAGTCTTATTTTAATTAAACCATATATTAATTAATAAAAACATAACATAAAGTATTTCATATAACATAATTATATGATGATATAACACGAATTAAAGGAAGAAAAGAGATGAAAGTAGATAAATTCTAGAGAGAGAAAGTAGAGAGAAAATGGTAAAACTTAGGGAGGATTAGATTAAGAAAATGAAATGGCTTACCCTTCCTAACATGCTAGGAAGGGCTTTATATATTCCGCCTACATGTGGGCTTTGTATGGACTATATTGTTTGGGTCGGGCTTAAATAAATGCTTAGTACCTTGAAAGAGGCCTTTTAAGATAGCCATCAAGCCCGTATTGTCACGACTATAATACTACCTATTACAACGTTCTAATAAACGATACGTAATAAACCTATCACCGATCATTCTTGTTTGACTCAATATTTTGAGGCTAACAATCTCCCCCAATGAGAGGTCATTCCCCTTCGTTATTTGAAGATTTGTAGAGATTACTAATCTTGCCACAAATGAGTATTGAACGTGTAATAGTAGTCTTGTTCCTTCATGTTGTGATCTTTGAGCCTTTGTAATTGTCTTTCGACTTTGTCTTTTAATCTTGAGATCTTCAAATCATCCTTGGCTTGTACTTCCCATCTTGTGATCTTGTGTCTACATCCACATGCTCACACTATTCATTATCTTGAAAGCTTGTTTTAATCATCAGAGTTGCGAAAGTCTTTAGCTTTCTTGATTTTTGAATATGTCTTTAGGCATGAGTATGTGGTTTTGGATCTTTGACTTTGCTTAGTACACCATAACGCCACCTTCTTGAGACAAAACATAGACACGGACTGAATAGCTTTGACATTCGTTCTAAAGCGGTAGCGTTTTACCTCCGGTCAGTGAAGACCGTTAGACGATATTAAATATCGTACCTGTGATTAGGTAGATTCAATTAAGAACCTCCTTGACAGGGTTTCGCGGCTGTACTAGCCGTTCTCTTTACTCGACCATCTCAAAGCAAGACTGCGAACATAAAGAGTGAATCAACTGGATAAATATCCGCTTGATTAAAGTTCTCAATTCAAATTCCTGGAACAAGTTTGATTCATAAAGAATCTTACCATTGTTGCTTTCCAGTTGACACAAGCTTGATCCATAAAGAATCTCGCAAGTTACCTACCGTAGCGCTGTATGAGGTTGACGCTAGAAGGATTTTTATTCGTCACTGTGAATTCTAATGAGTATCACTTTGAATGTTCTGGCAAGACCATAAAGATATTGCGTAGAAATCTGAAACAAATTTGAATCAATTCAGAATCAAACCACCGTTGCTTTTCAGTTTTGAACATGTTTAATTCATTAAGAATCTTACACATGACCTACCAAAGTGCTGTTTGATGTTAACACTGGAAGGATTTCCACTCATCATTGTGAATACTTAGTAGTATCACTCTGAGTGTTCTAGCAATATCGCAAGGATATAGCGTAGGATTCTCTCTATCGTCATTCTGTGAGTCCTAACAAGATTTGATTGATCTCTTGGCTCTAGACTCGATTTGTGCACTTATATTGGTCGGAGGCTGGAGCAGATGCCACCTATTCTAATATCAACTATCTCGGAGTGAGAAAGTCAATAGAAGTCGTGTTGATCTCTGTGACAATAAAACAAACTTCTTTTAAGAGAAGACTGAGTCAGCTAGGGAGGGGTTGTGCATTACATCACTGGGTTCATGATGTGTTTTCTTCATGATGTGGTGACCCAGTTTCTGCCTAAGTTGTATGGAGGGATAATTTCTTTACACCATTTATCCTTACATTTCTTTTTCATTCTTCAACCCCTTCAATTCTTACCAAGAAATCATCACTTGCACCTTGTTGTGATTGTTCCAGTGCAAGCTTCAGTACTTAGTCTGCATTCAGCTACGTTCACATTCTACTCCATCTTTCCTAAGGACTTCTAATAATCTATTGGATTGTCCCTGGGAAGATCCCCCCGGTTCTGGTTGGATCATAGGACTTATACCTAACCACCCTTTTAACACCAATAACGTCGTGAAGTAAAGATGTTTTGGGTATGAGATCGTAACCATAAAACCACTTCAAAAGTCTAATCAAAGTTTTTGAAAAACATTTAACAACTTGATAGTTTTGTCGTTTCAGGAATGCTCCCCCTTCACATGTGCATCGATAATCGAAAGTGTTTCGCACATGTGGGTAAGAGTTAAAGTGCTTGAGTCTTGCAAAATAGATCACATTTTAATCACATTTTCTCCCCTATCTCTAGTATATAAATCTTTGATATTAGAGATACCAAATTTGATTAAAATATATCACGAAAAATAGTCTTGAAAAACTTCGGGAGAAAAATGTGTCTAAATAGCATGAATTTTTGAATGCTCCCCCTAAAAAATTGATCAAATTGAATTGTCATTGTGAGGATGTGATCCACATTTCTCTTTTTGAGGGTAGGAATTGTTGAACACACAATTTTTGAAAGATTTTGAATAATCATTGAAGAATTCTTGAAAAAATTGTGTTCAACGCTTTTTGAAAAATCCGTTTCTTTTTGACGACGTGGTTTTTCTAAAGCATAAACTTGAGTTCATAGACCTAGAATGTTTTGATGAATCCACTCAAGTGTAAGAAGATTTCTCTTCTTTTGTTGAGGGTAAGCGCACTAAATCGTACACTCCCCCGTAAATATCGACCCGGGTTGCAATCTGAAAGTGATTACAAGCCATTGTGTTGAGCTTGAAACGTTGAATGTTTTGTGATTAGCTCAACCCAAGATAGATTGCTCTAACCGTTGTTAGGTTAAGTTATCTTTAAAGATACACTTTCCTTTATTTGAAGTTCGAGTTACAGTCTGACATTTAACTGTAAGTCGTTTTCATGAGCTTAAATACATTGAATGTTTTTATCGAAAGCTTATGACCGAGAAAATTTTTATTTTCCCGTTGTTAAGGATAAGTTATTAACCGTGATCAACTTTCCTTTCTTTGAGGTACGAGTCGTAATCTGAAGTAATTGTAAGTCCTTACCATCTTAGTTGTGAAACCCTTGAGACACTTGTTTCTCAGATATCTGCTTCTTCAGCAACCAAACTCTGAGTGTGTCTTTTGTTGAACAGTATTCAAAGATTGGACCTTTAGATGCCCGTTGAGCCTTGACATCTGTACCTGCACTTTCATCAGTAGTTTGTATGCTTGCATATTGGTTAGTGATATCTTTGTGAGAACCATTTGGGGGTTCACAGTGAACCTTTGTCGTGCTAGAGGGAAACATTTTTCCAGTAGGAACCCATTTAAGACCCATTGTTTTGGAGATTCTATATGTTGGTATCCACTTAAGACAAGGTCTATGAAACGTAGTTTTCTCATGCACAATGGAAGACTTAATTGAAGAAAATCTATTTCCTATAGGGTTCCGTCTTTGAGATGATCTAGCTTTTTGGCTCACATTATTCAGGACTTTTGTGATGCAATCATCATGAATGGCATTAAACTCGCATTTGTTACATTCGTGCAAACAAAGTGCTTAGCATCGTAGAAGTATCTAGAGTTCCTAGGGATGGCGGATTTGGGCACATCTCATAAGGGTCTAGAATTCCTAGATGTGTTAATAACGCTCCTCGGCTTAGGTTTGGTCCTATCTCTAGCTTGTGTATTGTTCTTGGAGCTATTTCTAGAGTTGCTTGAAGCATTCATGTGATCGGGTTTTGCATAGGCAGAATTTCTTAAGGAGGATCTAGAGGGTGGAGTGATTGTTTTTGGCAAATTGCTACGCACGTCAACTTGGGATGCAAACCTCAGGTTCGATGTTTTGGGTCGTTCAGAATTTAAACGTATTCGGTTGTCTAGCAATTGAGCGGTTTCTGAATGGTTGAGTAGGAGGTTTCTCCAAGATTGACTGATTTGCTAACTTAGTATCCACATTATTTCCTTTTAGCTTCCTTAATTCATTTTTCACCGCTGTCAATGCAAAAACCTTTTCCTGAATATGAGCTTTTAATTGCTCATTTTGTAAAAGTAATTGAGCGACACGTTGTTCTAACTTAATGTTCATATTATCAAATATGTCGTTATCAGTATTCGCGTCATTACTATCTACAGTGTCGATAGGTTGCACAGATATTTCACTTAATGAAGCAGGCGGAGGACTTGGATTTTGAGAAGCCAACTTTGATTCTAACAAATTTATTTGTTTCACAAAATGTTCTTTTTCCACATTAGAATCTTGAATCTTACGATCTAGTTTTTGTTCAAGAACAACATTTGCTTTTTCAAGTTTTTCAAAATAAACCTCAAATTTGTCATTTTTCTTTAAAAACTCGAGTTTGGCATCGTTAAGATCTTTTGTCTTTTGAGCTAACATAGTTTCAAGCTCATGAATCTTAGAATCATACACAACAGTTAATTGTACCTCAGCCATTAGCTCATCATCATATTTAGGTCTGATATCCTCATCATCAGATGTTTAATCATTCACTGAGTTGTTGTTGGTATGATGCTTTTCTGATTCTGTCCCGCTGCTTTCTGTGACAATCGAACAAACATCTAATGTTTGACCATCATCGACATTTCTCTCGTTCTTATGCATCAGTATTTTATTCACCCTTCTTTCAACTTGTAGTTTATGATGTGTTCTTTCGGCAATGGACTTCCTTACATCACTCATGTGTTGAAGAAATGTCTCTTTGAATTCTTGAACATCTAACCGAGTATATTAAAAGAAGTATTTGTTTATGAATTCTCGATCATAGTGTACAGAGACCCGTGTATCAATGAATTGATGAAACTGATTTTCGAGAACCAAAACGGCATCTATGGATTCAAACTCTTGAAATTCTTCGTTGGCAAGTTGTTGTTCAAGGTGATCTGCATTGAGTAGCATTGTGCTTGTGAATGTCTCAACATCTTGACCAATTAATGACAAGAATGCCCATTTGAATCCAAGTTCGACGTGAGTGCCTTTTAAATCGTCATTTGAAAGAATTCGAAGGTGTGTCTGAAGTAATCTAAAGTGTGCCATGCATCGTTGTTTTGTAACCGACATCTTGGATTTGAGTGCATGCACATCTTGTGTTACGGAATCCATAATGATTGTTTAGATGGTGAAGTGGCTTTGGATCTTAAGTAGACGTGGTGTGATTGGGTTGTGGTTTAAATTCCGAAAATTGCGATTTTTTCTTAGTCCGACATTAAATTCTCCAGTCTGATATAACGGTAGACCAAAAATTTTGTAATTGCGAAATTTTGAAATTGAGTTAGAAAAAGCCTAAAGCTAATAAGGAAAGTTTTTGAAAAATGAAAATTTTATCCAAAAATAAAACCTAAAATTTGAAATTTGGCCTAAAAATTTGAATTTTGGTCCGAAAATTTGAATTTTTGGTCGAAATTTTTTTCGTATCGCCAAAATTTGAAACCAAAGCTTAAACGGCCTAAAAATGGTCTAGGATAAATTAAATTTTACTGTTTTTTTGGAAACGATATTCCGAAACTAGTCTAGAGAGTGGCTAAGTCTAAAAATGACTGGAACAAAAATCTCGCAATAATCGGATTTCGCAATATACAAGGATTCCGCAATGTTTCACATTTCGCAATGTTTCACATTTATCAATGTTTCAAATTTCGCAATGTTTCACATTTCGCAATTTTTCACTTTTCGCAATGTTTCACTTTTCGCAATAATCCAAATTTCGCAATGTGTAACTTTTCGCAATAATCCAGAACTTTTCGCAATGTCTCACCAGTCTTTCCGCAATAACTCAATATTTTTCGCAATAATCTAAAACTTTTCGCAATAATGTAAACCCTAATTATTGCGAAATGTTAGAGCAAAGATTTCGAAAAAAAAACTGAAAAAACGTGGTTTTTTGCCAAAATCGAGCCAAACGCCACAAAATTTCGTGTTATTGGACGCTCAAAGTGAACAAATCCCTACCACAACTATGTAGGAGATATTGGGAAAGATCAAACCATAAAAAACACGAAATTTTTTTGGGGTCGAGATGAAGATCAAGAAAAACTCACGAAATGTTGTATAAACCAAAACCAATCACGAATCTACCCCGTGGCTCTGATACCAATTGTTGTCCCATAATTATATGATGATATAATACGAATTAAAGGAAGAAAAGAGATGAAAGTAGATGAATTCTAGAGAGAGAAAGTAGAGAGAGAAAAAAGAGAGAGAATGGTGAAACTTAGGGAGGATTAGATTAAGAAAATGAAATGGCTTACCCTTCCTAACATACTAGGAAAGGCTTTATATAGTCCGCCTACATGTGGGCTTTGAATGGACTATATTGTTTGGGCCGGACTTGAATAAATGCTCAGTATCTTGAAAGAGGCCTTTTAAGCTAGCCATCAAGCCCGTATTGGCACGACTATAATACTACCTATTACAACGTTCTAATAAACGTTACATAATAAACCTATGACCGATTATTCTTGTTTGACTCAATATTTTGAGGCTAACAATGGTTTAATTACATGTCTTGTAAAAATTGTCAAGTAGCCGAGCCCAAAACCCGAGACCAAACAACCGAGTACCACAACCCGACGGCTGTGGCCTCTTGCTGTCATGCCCCGTCCGAGCCAACACCACCCACACTGAGAGCCAAAGGCTCTCGGTTTGATGTTGCTGCCCGAATAAACTAACCCTGACCTAGCCAGGGTTTTCCCCTACTGCGACCAACCTTTCGACTAAGACCATACTTGGTCCCGGTTCCCACTGTCCAGCCAAGTTCCCCACTGCTGGGGTTCTTGGTCTTGTGGCTGGCAGCAAACAAACACCACCGCCACCCTAATGGTTGCGGGTAGTGGTCCAAAACCAATACCGACCCCCATATTAGGGTTGCGGCTGATGGCAGTCGAACACTACCGAGAACCTATGTGGTCTCGGTTGGTGTGCGATCGAAACAAACAAACCAAACCACCCTTTACTTGTTTTAATCTTGATGGATCTACTATAATTACATGTTTTCTAGGTTTGTTTTTAAAGATTCTTGGTCATAGCATAAATAAATAAAAAGAAAATGATTGAAGGATACCAAACACATGAATAAAAGGAATGAACACGAACACGATACCGTTGTAAAAACAAAGATTAAAATCAAATCGTCCTTGCGGTTCTTGCTTGTCGCCGCGACCAAAGAGAGAGAAGGCGGAAAAAGTGTTTAGGGTTTTTGTTAATATCTTGTGTTTTATGTTTTATGAAATCCTTATTTGTTTACAAAAAGATTTATTTTGGATTGGTCCTTGGGTCCCCCTTTTCCTCTTGTTGGACGCCGACTAAACCCCACACACATACACATTCATTTATTTTTCGCTCTTTAAATATATTCGTGTGTATTCGTTTAATGATCGTGTTTTATATCTTGTACATTTAAAATCTTATACGTGAATTCTTATCGTGAATTTATATTCTTATTTACATACGTAATACTTATGATAATTAATTAATATACCTAATGTTCGTATTCAGTATTCATGATTCATGTCGTATATTAATTAATTAAAAAAATTAAATTTAACCGTAGTTTCGTGCATTTAATGATCTTAGGGTTTTTAAAGCTGGTTTTACACCCGGAGTCGTTGTAATAGTCGGTTCCCCTCAACTCTATAAAAGGAGGTGAGGGGGAAGGGTTACAAACACGTCATTTTTCATTAATCTAATCAAAGTCGACTAGGAATATTACCTTGTGTTTTCTTTTTGTTGATTCTGTTGTGGGTGTTCTTCGTGATCGAGTTTTAATCTACATCTAGTTAACCAAGATTATAGGGATTCCATCCTACAAGTGGTATCAGAGATCGGGTGTCGAGGATCTCTCTAGTTTACTAGGATCGATCGTTGATTAGTAGGAATCTTCATAAAAGGGTTCTTCGAGTTTTTGATTTATCAAAGATTGGAGGTTTTCTGTTTTTGGTTTTTCAGGATCGGTGGTGGTTTTCACCTTTTCCCCACACTGTAATAAAGAAGAAGACAAGTTGTTGACTTTTATTAAAAGTCAAGAAGGTTATTGGTGTGGTTTATTTGGACCTGTCAAATTATTGGGCCTAAAGTATATTAAATATTTTTATTTGGTTTAATAAGAAAAAAAAGTAATACTTTGTAGTATTTAACACAAGAGGTCTTCGTAATCCGTGATTGTGAGGTTTAATATATCACAAGATTTAGCGAATTACCGAAGGAGATTTGTCGGTTTGTGATTGTGAGAGTTTATCACAAGGTTTAGCAAATCAACAAAGGGATAAATAATGACGGGAGCCAAGTTTAACATCAAGAAATTCGATGGAACTAGTGATTTTGGGTTATGGGGAATCAGGATACGCGCTTTGTTAATCCAACATGGATGTCAAGCAGCTCTGGCGACTTTATCCACGGATATGGAAGCTGAAGAGAAATCTAAGCTTGACAAGAAAGCTCAGAGTGCTATGATTTTATGATTATGTAACAAGGTTTTGAGATAAGGTTTTGAGAGAGGTTGCCAGGGGGACAACTACAACGGGGGTTTGGTCAAAGCTCGAGACTTTGTACATGAAAAAGTCATTGGCCAACAAGTTGTACTTAAAGAAGAAGTTGTATACATTCTATATGCCGACTGGACGAAAGATTTCCGAGCATATAGATTAGTTTAACAAAATCGTTCTTGATTTAGCAAAAATTGAGGTAAAATTCGATGATGAAGATCTTGCTTTATTATAACTCACTTATTTACCAGAATCATACAAACACTTTGTGGATACCTTGCTTTATGGATGGGAAGCTTTGACTTTGGAGGATGTGATGCCGACACTGAATTCAAAGGAAATCAAATAAAGATCCAAGGCGAAGGGGGATCATGGTGAAGGGTTATACGTGAGGAGAAGAACTGATCGCAGGGATACACATCAGTCAAGGGGAAAGTCAATATCGAAATCTCAAGGTGGAAGACTCAAATGATTTATTTGTCAGTGGAGTACTTGAAGAGAGACCGTCCGAAGAATAACCGCAAGAAGTAAAAAGGTTACATCAGGAAAGATGATCAACCAAGCTTTGATGGTTCGATTTATGACGGTTAACGAGATGATGATGGTGATGAGTGTAGAGAGGCTTCTAGATTGGATCATGGATTCAGGAGGTTCATATCACATGACACTCAGATTAGATGTCTTTTTTGATTTTCTAGAATACGATAGGGGCACTGTACTGCTGGGAGACAACAGGGAGTGCAAGATCAGGGGTATTGGCAAGTAAGGGTACAATTGAAAGATGGGTCAAGTTTTGTGTACAAAATGTGAGGTATATAACTGAACTAAAAAGAAACTTGATATCGATGTGAACTCTTGAAAAATAGAGATATACCATAAAATTATAGTCGGGCAAAGTCAAGGTGATTAATGGTTCTAGGGTTATCTTATCTGTGAACTGCTTGTGCTCTTTGGATAGGCATGTAGTGGCCGGTAAGCTTAATGCTAGTGTTGAAGAAAAAGACAGTCTTGTGCAGGTTTCGCATAAAAGACTGGGACATATCAGTGAGGCGGGACTACAGGTGCAAGGAAAGCAGGGTTTGTTTGGCAAGAAGAGTTTAGGTAACCTCGATTTTTGTGTTTTTTTTTTGTCGATTCATTGTGGGTATTCTTCGTGATCAATTGTTAATCCGCATCTAGTTAACCAGGATTGTATGGATTCCATCCTACAGTTTATATGGTCACAGAGTGAGTTTATCGCTGAATGTTATACGAGTAGGACGTACAGATTAGGTTTTACGAGTAGTGCTGACATCCACCGTCGCTTTTATAAGGCATAAGGCAGCTCTTTGGACATATGGCTCCAGGTTTATCTCATTTTTACAGTTTGTTCATGACTTTTAAGTATGTTTTTAGTTTTTTTAGCCGTGGAATCCGTGTTGGATCCTCATGCGTTCAGGTAACTAGGGTGCTCCGAATACTACTAAGCGGCTAAGCGGCTTATTGAGATCCTGATGCAACGACTACAGATAGAAAAAATTCCATACAAAATGTTGTTTAAGCTTTCAAATACTGTATCGTCATTGTTGTTGGTCATATTCGATGGTAGTTTATTGGCTTTCATTAAAGCATCTGTAAATTGACTATCAGTCAGTTTTTAGTAAATATTTTTTCTACCACGATATTAGTTTCGACACTCAATTTAACCTAAACTGGCCCGTTTGCAAATTTTGGGATCAAGATTTCCGGCACTATAAGATTTTTAAAATTGTGTTATTCTTTTACTTTCTGACTCCACTTTGACCGAGTTTTTGTTAATGGGCCAATGGACCCTTGTCTTTCAATAGACGAGATTCTCTGCTCAAACAAAAATGAAACTTTCGACATTCATGCTTTATCGTCGAACCACTGAATTAGTGAGAAAGTACAATTGAATTTTTGAACATCAAACAAAATTGCTAATAACGTCCTCCACATAGTGACAAACCTTCAAGTAATTCACATTGTCGACTAGGAAAACAGTTAAGTTACATTTTTAGCAAAGACAACGGTCTTTAAAAAACTAGCAAAAACTTTTCCGACAAATGAAAAATACAAAAACTAAGCCAAAAATAGCACCGCTACAACACGCATGCATGGAACATCTTGTTTTTATAACATTTTATAGATTTCTTGTATCTTTAATGCTGAAATTGTCGATTGGTTCCATTATCTTGTCCACAGAACTTATGTTTTGCATTGATTAATTTAGTGTTTTTAAGCCAGAAAGCTTATGTTTATCATCAGCACAACTTTAATACTATATCTGTTAACTTCGAACTTGGAGAAGGCGTGCCAAGCAAAGGTTTCTCGTTAACTATTTAATTAACATAGTTTATTTTCTTCCTTATTTGGAAGATTGATTTAATCATGATCAGTCACTCTGCTATAAGTTATCAACATTACTGAAACAACAAACAATAATCTAAATAAAGTATCAATGCAAACAACCTTTACTAAAACAAGAAAGTATTATATTAGAAAGGAAAACATGTAGACTGCTATTTGTAAAATTCATAATAATCATTGACCAAAATTTCCTATGCGGGCTTGTTTTTTAGTCCCAAAACCCACCTCAAAATGTAACAAAACAGATGGCAGAGCACGTCTTAAGCCAAAATGTTTCAAGATTTTTATGCACTACTCTCGATCCGGTGAACTGGGACCAAATGGTTCACATTATAACCATGACCTCCATGAGCTTGCATACTTAACCCGTGAGCACGATGTCCATATCCTGGTTCCTTGACTTAATTCTATTCCCATTATTGCTCCACACATGACTTCTCTGGTTATTCACCTTTCTATAAGACGGATAATAATAATCATTGTTATTTCCATAGGAAGTATAATCATAAACATAATTATTCCAGCCTTGATATTCTGCTTTATTATCATTGTAATTTCATCCTAGATTTCTAGCTTTACCATCATTCGAATCCCACCAATCATTAGCCTTACAACCAGCTGTGTCGACGTAAATAATCTTCCCATCTTTCATACAATCTTCCCATTTTATCCCATTGTCTTCGCCTTTATTCATGTCATCATTAACTCCTCCAGATCCTTTAACATTGTCTTCATCATTATCTCCCTAACCAGCTGTGTATTGAGACGGGTCGTGAAGTGCATCCCCGAAAATTACAACCGGTTCATGGTTGCTATCAATATCTTGAACCATAGGTTCTGACTCAGATTCACATTCAGATTCAGACTTAAAGTCACGAATTAAATCCATGTTCTCTTGACAGTTCCAGTCTATTTTATTATTGTACAAATCAGGATCATGAAACATGTTGTCATAAGGAATGCCATGCAGTTGTGCATAGAAAGCATCATTTGCAGTTTTGAAGGCTTCTTGTCCTGCAGAGTCGTCCCAGTTTGATATCTTTTTATCGATATGAGCGTACTTTTTTCCTTCTAGAAACAGCTTCCATAGCATTGATGAAATCACGAATCTTTTTTCCCACAAGGGAATGTTATGTTGCCCATTCGAATCCCCAACAGATGGCTTTCTTTGATGATAATAATTACACTTTGTTCTTCCAAGTTGATTACCACTTATTCTTTGATTATCCATTATCATCACTACAGATGGCTTTCTTTGATGATAATTAGACTTTGTAACACGATTATGCGACCAAAAAACGTTTGGTATTCTTGTTTTTCTCTGTTGGGTTGTGGTGATGTGTTTGTGTGTGTTTAACGATAGAAAAGTATGATCAGCTTATGAAGATACATCACGTATTTATAAGTACTAGGAGTGGTGCCCGCGCTTCGCCGCGGTCGCTTTGGTTTCGCCGTTTGTAAAACATGTTTTTTCCCTTTCTTTTGTTCTAATAATCTTAGCTACCACCTAATCCTCACTGCCCTCGACTTTGTCTAGCTTCGCCTTTGTTTGAGTTGAGAATGTAAATATAGTAACCTGCAAAAGAGAGTTGAGAATTATAAAGCATTTTGTAGCATGGTATATATATGTAGTAGAAAGAAGTAAATACATATCTAAATAGAATGTAGAAAGATAAAAGCTCTATACCACATATCGGCTCAGATTCTAGCTTAGTAAATCCGCCAAATGAAACATGTTCTTGTGTTGTTGGCCACCGTCATATTTCAATGTTTCATTTCCTATCTTCGGCAGCGGGTCAACTTCACTCTCGTTGGCAAGAAACGTGTAAAATACAACTGGGTAACTACAAATATTCGTATGTGGGAGAGAACGTAGATGCTCTTAGAATACAAATGTGCATACCGAGAATAGTAGTTGGCATTTTATAACATGATCAGAAACCTGCAATTTCATTTGAGGGTAATAGTATGCATTTACAATAAACCTGCTAAAAATGAAATAAGCTTTCATGACAACAAAGAGCATTTTTATTCATGTATTAAGTTTTGTAAAAGTAGGAACCTTATGTTGCTAAAAAAATTTAAACAACACGACTTAGTTTCATATTTAATAAATAACCCATATGCAGTTTAAGCGACACACACCTTATCCCATTTGTAAAGTACCATATAATCATATTAGATTTAAAACCTTAACACCCTCAAAATGTCGCAAAACACAAAAGACCATATTGATCTTTGTTTGTGTGCAAGCTAATGAGAAAAAGTTGCAAACTCACCTCCATATATCAAGCTGCAGTATGCGGTTTTAAGGGTGTTTGTGGTTATAATCGTGACAGGTGCAAATTTGCATCTTTCTGCACAAACAAAAGGTAAAGGGAAATGAGAGCTGATACAACACATAACAGTATATGATGGAAATCTGACATACTAAGCGAAATAAAAATTCATCAATAAAAGATTATAGTAATGGTCACCTTTATTATTTTAGTCGAGTGATATGCGACTAAAAGTATGTTCAGATACTCGTTGCAAGCTTTCCATTATAGGCTCAGACATGGCGCTGCTCTGGGAAAATCAGATAGGTACGCCATGGCTGTAACCTTGACTGGTTGCCCCGCCAAGATGCGTGTTATCTCAGATTTAACCGCGCCGTTACCACTCATAATAGCCCAAGTTATTAGAGTCACAAACACCCTATAAACCACACCCATTGCACCATGACCCCTGAACCACAAACCCCGACCCCTTAACCATACCGTAAACCATAATGAAGCACACATTAGATACCTTATAATAGAGGGGAATCACGTTTCCCTAGGAACAGTGATCCCCTCTCATACAACCAATATTTTATTAACCCACCTCATATAACCCACCTCACATAACCCACCTCACATAAACACATATCACATAAACACATCTCACATACTTATACCCGATCTTTGCCAGCATTTTCGAACCAAAACCTATTGTATGCATCTCAAATAGGCTCAGATATGACGCTACTCTGGGAAAACCGGATAGGCACACCATGGTTGCAACCTTGACTGGTTGCCCCGCCAAGATGCGTGTTATCTCAGATTTAACCGCACCGTTACAACTCATCATAGCCCAAGTTATTAGAGTCCCGCAGTTCATGGCGAACGACATAAATCATTGACACCTTTTTTTCAAGCCTAAAAAGTAGAAAAACAATCAATTAGAGCCTACCATCAACGGCAGATACCCGGAGCTTTCGTCGCCCGCCATTAATAGCGGCAATGAAAGTGACAATAGCATAGAAGGAACATAAAGCCAAAGTAGTTCATATAGACATAATGCCAGGCGATCGGTAACCCGGCAACCTTAAAAGGCCGCCTGGGCAAAACATCGCTAACCCATCCGTAAACGCAATGGGTAGACTTTTGTCAATGACTCTGTACTGTTTACATATATAAACCAAACAGCCCAAAAGTAGCGCCATAACCAAAGAACAATCACAGTGAACCAATGAAAATGAAACATTATAAAGTCAATAATCATATCTCCACAACCTAAAACTTACAGATTCTTGCATATATGCCCAAAAGGGGGTAAGAAGCCACAAATAATAATAGCTCTACAACCCATTTATTTATGAGTGTTTCACGACGGTGTTTCGTCACCTACACCAATAGTGGCAACAAAAGCGACAAGATGTCACCGTATGGATTTTCTAAACACGCAAATAAGCTAACCCCAGCAGTAAATGCAAAGTTTATTCATCAAGCAAACTAAATCACAACACCGGGTTCAAATCTGATAATGCATAAATGCATAGAATACCCATACAGCTCATAGATACACAATGCAAAGGCAACCTGAAAAGGCCTCCTGAGAGAAACCAAACGGCTGTAAGCGGCAACGAAAGTCACGAACGTGACTACCATCACCTGCCATCAACCCCGGCAACGAAAAAACTGTGACCCATAGTTGCTGTACACGTTATGTAAAACCCGATCAAAATCCTCACGAACAGTGATCCCCTTTCACGAACCTAATATTTTATTGCACAAACAAAAGGTAAAAGGAAATGAGAGCTGATACAACACATAACAGTATATGATGGAAATGTGACATACTAAGTGAAATAAAAATTCATCAATAAAATATTATAGTAATGGTCACCTTTATTATTTTAGCCGATTTATATGCGACTAAAAGTATGTTCATATACTGGTTGCAAGCTTTCCATTATAGGCTCAGATATGGCGCTGCTCTGGGAAAACCGGATAGGTACGCCATGGCTGCAACCTTGACTGGTTGCCACGCCAAGATGCGTGTTATCTCAGATTTAACCGCGCCGTTACCACTCATCATAGCCCAAGTTATTAGAGTCCCGCAGTTCATGGCGAACGACATAAATCAATGACACCTTTTTTTCAAGCTTAAAAAGTAGAAAAACAATCAATTAGAGCCTAACACCAACGGCAGACACCCGGAGCTTTCTTCGCTCGCCATTAATAGCGGCAACGAAAGTGACAATAGCATAGAAGGAACATAAAGCCAAAGTAGTTCATATAGACAGAATGTCAAGCGATCGATAACCCGGCAACCTTAAAAGGCCGCTTGGGCAAAGCATCCCTAACCCATCCGTAAACGCAATGGGTACACTTTTGTCAATGACTCTATACTGTTTACATATATAAACCAAACAGCCCAAAAGTAGCACCATAACCAAAGAACAACCATAGTGAACCAATGAAAATGAAACATTATAAAGTCAATAATCATATCTCCACAACCTAAAACTTACGGATTCCTGCATATATGCCCAAAAGGGGGTAAGAAGCCACACATAATAATAGCTCTATATCCCATTTATTTATGAGTGTTTCACGACGGCGTTTCGTCGCTGCACCAATAGCGGCACAAAAGTGACAAAATGTCACCGTATGGATTTTCTGAACACGCAAATAAGCTAACCCCAGCAATAAATGCAAAGTTTATTCAGCAAGAAACTAAATCACAACACCGGGTTCAAATCTGATAATGCATAAATGCATAGAATACCCATACAGCTCACGAACCTAATATTTTATTAACCCACCTCACATATCACATAAACACATCTCACATCTCATCACTGTGCCTCTTTCTCTATCTTACTCTTTTTCAATAAGGAAAATCAATCAGAGCTAAAAAAATGAATCAGAGCTAAACACATCTACTTTTTAACAAAGGAAATTCAATCAGAGCTAAAAAAATGAGGGTTTCAATGAAACCCAATAAAGGTTTCCATCAAACCTGATATAATATATCCAGAAGAGCTAAAACAAATCAGGTTTCCATCAAACCCAAGAGAGGGCCTCCAACAAACCCCAAAAAACACGGCTTCATGATACGGATCTAATTAGATCGATTAGATCTTGTTAGAGAGAGCAACAAATCACATAAAATTAGGGTTTCCATCAAAACCCAACTGTTTCCTCGATTACATCGATAATATAGATCGTGTTAAAGAGAGAAAGTTACACAGCGAGAGAAAAAAGAGTGAGAGAGAGAAACACAGAGTATGTGAGATGTGTTTATGTGATATGTGTTTATGTGAGGTGGGTTATGTGAGGTGGGTTAATAAAATATTGGGTGTATGAGAGGGGATCACTGTTCCTAGGGGAACGTGATTCCCCTCTATTATAAGGTATCTAATCTGAACCGACTTATTAGTTTCCTTTTTTCATCTTTTTATGAACCGACATATTTGTACAGGTAATTACTTTCCTTTTTTTCTCTTAAACCGACTTTCTTAACAAGTAACTTTTATTTTTTGTTTCTCTCATAAATCGACTTTTATAACAAGTAACTTTCCTTTTTTTCTCTATTTCTTTTTTATACTTGTACTAGTAGTATATGGCATCGACTAATAATATTAAATTTCTCCAAGTCCAAACCCTCTTATACCCACGAACTAAACGGGTCTAGGAGGTAGCAAATGGGTTGGATTGAGTTAATGGGTGTTTGGGATTACATTTGCAACTAAATTATCAATTTATCTTATTTTGAAAATGGAGATACGTTAAAATGAGTGTTTGGATAATAAATAGAGAAAATGATTAATTGCATTTAGATGCTTCCAAAATGGAGTTTGAAAAAGTAAGTGGAGAGCTACTTATTTCATTTTCAAAATGGATAAAAGTTAAAATGAGTTTATTTTATTCATTTTACTTATCAAATAATCAAATTTGCAAACACTTAAAAAACTGATTATCTGATTATTGCGATTTCAAACAGGATAATCGAATCCAAACAAGATTTTCTAAAATGACGTTTTCAAAATGATGATTATCTGATTATTCATTTACAAAATGAATAATCTGTTTTCAATTATCAATCTCAAACACCCCATTAGTTTGGATCATGGATCAAATGAGTCATGAGTCAAGCGAGTTATAAATCGAATGAGTTATTTTGTATTAATGGGTCTAACACGTCATGTGTTGATACAAAGTTGGATGGACCGAGTTAGACCCGAATTAGGCTTAATTCGGGGTCTTATGGATTCCGGATCTTGCACCAAGTGAATCTTGTTTGAGGACCCTGCACACTAAGAACAGACACCGTTAGGCTTATCGTGGGTGCTTGTCCCACGATTAGACTCTGGCATGAGAGTAAGTAATCATTTTGATTATATGTGAGGGTTAAAAGTATTGTGTATATTGTACCTTTGTGAAACATTGGGGGTTCCTTTTATACCCGAGAGAGTCCTGGCTGGGCTCTCCTACTCTTGCGGCCTAAGGAAGGGATAATGACTCAAAATAAATTGATCTTTATCGCATAACCGAGGCAAGTGTATATCCCCTTCCTTTAGGCGAATATAACTATAAGATAAGTTATATTCTGTCTGATCCTGTCGTAACGCGACAAGGACTCGGTTAAGTAACCATCTGCTTTGCGACAATGGTTTATTGGGCCTCCTAGGCCTTGCGCGTGCCGCGCAGTGACAATCCATACCCAATGGATATGGGTAGTACCTACTGGTCGGGTTTATACAACCTGAATAGGGACTATACGTCATCATGTCCCCCCAGTCTAGTGGTCGCAGGTTTCGACCGCGGCTACTAGACTATTAACCTGCTAAGTGGGCAATCGCAGTATGCAATACGCCAGAGGTTTTAAATTCTCCCGCCAAGGGCACATACATCCCCCCTTTTTTACCTAATCCCCTTGAAAACCGGGAAAAATGCCTGCCACATCATGTGACCCCTTTATCTTCCACCGTTTGATGATGGTTGTGGAATACACGTGGCACAGGTCTGAACAATTGGAACAGTAAATTGGGTGCCTATATATATATCACCACAGCTTTTTGACTGCTCAGTTTCAAAAATAAAAAACTTCCATTGCCAAGCTTTTGTTATTCCACCATTCGAAGCAAGATACGCCTAAGGTAATCGTCTACGAATCTTTTATTGTTTTGACATACATATTCAATAATATCTTGTTCATCGAATAAGCTAGTTTTATAAGTCGTAATTTAATATGTATATTAAATAAGCCAGTTATCATAAGTCATGGTAGATTATAATTATTATATTAATAAGTCCATTTTTAATAATAAACTTTCTTATACTAAAGTTTATAAATAATTATTAATTAATAATATATATCATGATTTGTACTTTGATTATTAGTTAATAATATTTCATGAATTATAATTTATTATAATTAAATATGCCCATTTGAAATAAATCGTATTATCATTAAGTAAATTAAAATTAGCCATGGTTAATTTTACTCATAATAAATAAGTTAAGTATAATAATAAGTTCTTGAATATAAACCATGTTTGATTATGTCTAAACTTAATTACTTACAAATATTAATAAGCCCTGATTTAATAAGCCGAATCAATAAACAAATACCAATCCAAACACCCCCTTTTTTCTTACGGTTTAATCAAATCCAAAAAAAACACCACCGAGACTCTAGGAGTCTCGGCTGCCAAGCAGAAACAGCCACCGAGAGTTAACTCTCGGCTGCTCAGAAATCCCACCGTGGCTGTGTGGGTAGCCACTGTCAAGCTGGAACACCCTCTGGCCCCCTTTCTGGTTTGCCGCTGCTCAGCAGGTAGCTCCCACTACTTCCTGTAGGCTTGTGGCTACCTAGCCATAATCCCCACCACCGCTTGCGGCTGCCAGGATAAAACCACCACCGCTGCCTGCGGCCGATTTCAGTAATTTCCCACTGTGGCTCGTGGCTAGTTGCGGATGAACACCAAAACCTAACCAAAACTCCCCCGACATGATTTACTTCTTGTTTTAATCCATCAACCATGTGTTCATTATTTTCTTTAGATTAAATTCATGTTTCTTTGAAAATAATTAAAAGATTAAGATAGGGGATTACCAAATGAGATGTGATTTATGTGAGATCAACACTAACACACACACGCAAGGATTCAAGATCAACAAGCCTTTCTTCTTTCCCTTTTGTTCTTAAAAAATAGCGGCCATATGCCCTTTTTAGGGTTTCTTTGTGTTTCTGTGTTTTGACAAATGGAAACAATAGAACATATGTATGTTTTTGTTTACTACTCATAGTTGACTGGGCCTTTGGGCCCTTTTAGTCTTGTAAGGTTTCTTGGTAAACATGGAGCCCATTTAATATATCTTTTTCGTGTTTTTCTTGTATTTCGTGTATTTGTAAATTCGTGATTATACTTTCGTAACTTAACTTGTCATATCGTATCCATTATACTTATTTATTTATCGTGAATTTATTATATACTCTTCGTATTATAAATAAACTATAGGTTATTACTTGTCATGTATCTATGATTTTTAATTTCTGTGTCATATCTTTTCGCATCGTATTAAATATACGTACATACTTATCATGAGTATATTTGAATATTGAAGTTTTAATTTATTGGTATTTTTATGCGGGGTTTACAGTTGACTTTGGTCAAAATGGGTCAAACATTGGCCAAAGTGTTTATTTCCAAATTCCAGCTTATTGACACATGCAACAACTTAGTGTTTGTACTTTTCATAATTTTTCTCAGCTTATTAGTAGATTTCAAGAGTTGTAGCTTAATTTAGCTTTTTACTAGAAAACTAGCTTGTTTGGATTTTTCATAGTGCTTATTGGTTCATTCAGCTTATTCTGTTGTGTTTATTTGACATTTTCTTTTTTTAAACTCTTAGTTTTGTCATTTAAAAGCTTTTGCAAAAAGAATCAGCTCATAAGGTGGTCTAGAACTCCAAATCGACTATTTTGTCTTTTTGTGAAAAAGCTAATTGATTGTTTCTAGCTTATTTCTTAAGCTTTTTCAAAATTTCTGTTTCCAGAAAGTCTTATAAGCTCAAAAGAAAGTTGTGTGTTCAATTTCAGCTTATGGCATTCAGTTTTGGCTTAACGGGCTTAAAGGCCCATTAAGAAAAAGCTTATTGCTTATTAAGCTCTAACAAGCTCAGAACCAGCTTTTGGGCCTTTAGACTTTTGTTTTTAAAATTGAATTTTGAGTCAAATAGTGCTTTTCCGTCTTATTTGGTGAACTTTTGGATTTTGGGCTTAAAAGCCCATTAAGCTTTACTGTTTTTGTTTTAGGCCCATTAGGGGTTTCAGATCTTTTTAATATCATTTTTGGATTATTTAGGCAAACATATACTAGTTTGCAACTTTTTAGGTTTTTTTTTTTAATTTTGAATATTTTAGTATTATTTTATATTTTATTTTAATTTAAAAATTATTTTTAGTGATTTTAAATAGATTTAATTAGTTTAAAATTTTGGGAAATACTTTTTAGCTTAGTTTAAGTATTTTTGAGGTTTACAAACTTTAAAATCTTAATTTGAGCTTTTTGTTAGTTTATTTGATTTTTAGGACTTTAATTAGCACTTAAAAATTAAATATTAATCAATTTAAAAAGTTACAAGAAGTTTTCTTTATTTTTTAACCTTAGATATATTTAGGAATTTAATTTGTATTTTTGGGGGTTTTTAAGAAAGTTTTTAATTTTGCCTCGTTTTGCGTGAAAACGCGTTTTTCGTTGTAGTTTAATTTAAATCGTAATCCATCATTTTCTTTTTACCATTTTTCGTCTTTTCAATATTAATAAAAAAACAACAAAGTTTTACACATACTATAATCCTCCTCGGTGAACGATCTCATAAGGGTCATTAGTGTTTGATTTTCCTAAATCAAATACTTAATACTTACCGCTTATACGCATTTTTCCTAAAACGTGTATTTTTACCACAATCACTATGAGAGGAGATCGAGTGTATTTCTTCAATCTTCAACCTGAAAACATGTAACAAACACAAGAAAAGATAAAAAGAACAAAACAATAAGTTCAATACGCTGAGCTTATTGGACTTATTGTTACAGTACACTTTTCTTTGGGAAAAATAACTTTTTGCAAGAAATTAAAATCTTGAAGTTTAAAACCAACTTTTCAAAAATGATAAAAAAGGAATTACAAAAACATCAATGAAACTTAGATTTCTTAAATCACCAACTTTTTCATTGAAAGAAAAAAGGAATTACATTATAGAGAAATCTGGAATAAGAAACTAGTCTAACTGCAACATCCTATTTATAATACATTGAGGATGAACAAAAACCTAACCTGTTGATCCCAAACTCAGATCTTAAACCCTAGCTTGTTTAAGGGTTATAGTATAAAGAAAGAATTCAAACTACTACAAGAGAAAATTTACAATACACAAAGTAACTAAACAAGATGCGGAAATTAATGTTTAGCACAAGAACAAGTAGTGAATCAAACGTTAAGATTTAATATATTGATAATATACGAATACCCAGAGATGGTATTAGGGTTATACAACCTTAAAGCATGAAAAGAAATGGCAGGAAAGTTATATCAAACACAAAACCTAATGAGTCCTTTTATAGCACAAGGACCCATGTACAAGATAACTACTAAACAAACTAGGAAGATATTTTGGAGTAGTAACATAAACGCGTTAATATCTCTTCCAAGTTTATCCATGCAACAGGGTCTTTGACTTCTAGCAGGGGAAACAGATTCCCGTTTCTTCATTAAACCAGCAAGGGGAAAACCACTAACAGGGGGAACTTTACTTGTCATGGCAGGGGAAACTCCTCTTGTATATTATTCCTAACAATCCTCCCCTAAACTTGTTCTTTTACCAAAATACAAGTTTCTGAATAAATACTGCTAGTGATGAGGATGCTTACAAATTCTCAAGTACAATTTGACTGTGGATGAATATGAAAAACTCATATGGAACATGATTCTTGCAATCCACCATAAATTTGGCCTTTGTCATCTTCTTCAAGGTCTCCTGAGTTAATGGATAAAACCTGTTACAAAGTAAGTAGGTAATAAAGCCTGTCATAACTAACTCATAGACACCAGAGGATGTAATCAGCCTCTAATGTCTAATATTAGCACCTCCTTGAAACTTGAATGCCCAGTCACCCTCCTCTGTCTCAAACATCCCCTTCATGCTTTCCAACATTACCTAATCTTTTTCAATAGCAGAGTTAGGAGTAGGAGGATTCTTCGCAAATTTTTCTTTCAACACTCTCCATTAATCATCCAGATCTTCTCTATCCAGAGTCTGGAACATCCTACTCAACTCTTGAAAGGTTTTAGCTGTACCATCATTTCTGGTCAACTTCCACCAGCTCATTCCTTTTTTTGTAGACACTTCATACTTCACCATTGGAAACTTCATTCTTAAAGGTTCTGGAACAAAGTCATCTGACTCTTCCAATAACAAATATTCTTCAATTTCAGTATTTGTTAACCAATGATCTTCTGATGTGAATACCCCAAGTCTTTCCATTCTCTTCATTCTCTTTGCAGTTCTTTGTCTTTCTAGCATAATTTGGGGTGATAAAGTTTTCACTACTGTTGAAGATGCACCTGTTGTAGCAGTTGCACCTGCTGCATCATCAGCCTTTCTTTTCTTTCCTTCTCTTGCTTTTCTCATTATCTCATCTCTCCTTTTAATATACTCAGCTTCCTCTGCTGAGTCCATTTCTAAAAAGTTCTCTACACTGTTTGCTTTTATCACTGGTATGGCAGCTTTCTCTATTTCATCAAAAGTCATCTTTCTAAAATCTACATCTGTGTACTTCTTGTATCTCTTAAGCATAACTGTGTAGTGCTCCTTTCTTCCTTTCTTATAACTTAGATACTTTTCTTTCTTAATCTGCATCTCCCTGATTTCTTTGTAATGCTCTTGAAAGTTGAAAGTCATTAGCATTAACTCACACCTTTCCTCCAATGGAGCATGCACTATCTCTTTTTCCCATTGTTCTAAGAATTCTGCCATCTTTGGCACACGATCATCTATTTCCCTATGCATGATCTCAATCTCCTTTTCCAACTCCCTTGCATTCACTTTCACTTTATCATTGATAGGTGTGTAAACACCCATCCTTTTACCACTTAATTCGGGCTAAAACGAGACCAAAACACGTATTTAATATCATTTGTTTGGAATTATGCGTGGTTTTTGTGTTTATTGTGTTTTCAGAGCCAACCGGATAAATATTGAAGAAAACATGGGATTGCACGGGTTTTACTGAAGAAAAAGACTCAAGATAAAGTCTATTGTCCAAGAGATGCAAAAGATTTGAAGTCACTGGGCCTATTCGAAGATTTATCAAAGAAAAGGACCAAAGATGGAAGATTTATATAAGTCGAAGAAACTCAAGTCTATTAAATGAAGAAATTAAAAGACGAGTTGAATTTAATCGACGACAAATCCCGAATCAGAATCGAAAACGGAAACTTTTCTGAAAAGACGTAAAGACACAAAGAACGGGAGAAAGCCCACTCACCAACCAAAGGAAACACCTATAAATAGGCCATTCCACACACATTTTAGAGCTAGCTAGTTTTTCTTTCTTCTTCTTTTTCTTTCTCCTGGTTCGTAGAACACCATCACCACTAGGGTGATTGGTGATTTTTATTATTAGTTCTTTGATCTTGTAAATTTAATCCTTGTTTCATCTTGTCAAAACATTAATCACCAATTCAAAGTTCTTGTTTAATCTTTCATTTCATCTTGTTCATCTCCATTTTTATCTTCAAGTTCTTAAGTTTTATCTTTCTTGATTTGATCTTCAAAAGTTGTTTGGATTTATGTTTTTATTAGTGGGATTTGTTGCTTATATTGTCTAAATGATTTGTGTTTAAATTGGTAAAACCTTTTTAAGTGTTTGATTTGATTTTGATTAAAATCCTGTGTTCTGTGTTCTTCGTTACTATTTCTGTATCTGGGTTTCAAAAGTTCCGAACCAAGACAAAAAGTTCCGAATGAAGGCTTCATTCGGAAACTTCCGAACCAAACACTAAGTTCCGGATCAGTGACTTCTGGATCAGCAACTTCCGAATCAACCTTCATCCGGAAGGTTCCGAATCAGGCCATAAGTTCCGAACCAGTTCTTCATTCGGAAGTTTTAAACTTCCGAACCAGTGACTTCCGGACGAGACAAAAGTTCCGAATCAGCTCAGACTTCCGAATCAAGGAGAAGTTCCGAATCAGCTCAGACTTCCGAATCAAGGAGAAGTTCCGAATCAACCTTTTCATTCGGAAAGTTCCGGATGAGTATGTTCCGAATGAGCAAGTTCCGGATGAGTGAATAGTGTCTTCCGAATCAGTTAGTTCCGAATCAATTATTTTTTAGTATTTTAATGCTATTGTTTTACTGTTGATTAATTTACTGTTTCTCTACTCATATTTCACAATTTATTTGTTAACTTTAATTTTAATTTGATTCTATTTTGAACTTTAAATTTTCAGCCAAGTTTTTGTTAATCTTAATTAGAGTAATTGCCTTTGATTTAAACCTTCATTTCCACTTTTTATTAGAATAGAAAACCAAACCCCTTTATTTAGTAACCAAGAACAATCATTCCACTTAAGACCTAGATCAATTCGAGAGGATATCGAGAGACTGAAAATTGAACCCTAGCAAAACCAGTGTATCAAATGGCGCCGCTGCCGGCTCTTCTCGTTAAGATCAAAAGTTTTTTGTGAGAACTTGGCTTTTGGGATCCGTTCCCCGTGAACGTTACTTTTTCAAGAAAATTTTCAAAAACAACAAAAAAAAAAAAAAAAAAAAAAAAAAAAAAAAAAAAAAAAATAATATAAAATTTTCAAAAATCCTAAAAAGTAAAAAAACAATAAAAACCAAAAATATTTTTGCTTTGTTTTTCCTTGTTCGTTCTTTTGCAGGTGTATGCGCACTCGATCCACGTCTTATCAAGAGCCCGAGCCTCTCGATAACTTAGACATGGCTGGTGTACAAAACAACAATAACATACCACCGCCGAACAACAATAATAACAACAACAATCCGCCTTTCAACAACATGAATAACAACAACAATGAGCACCTTCCGGATAATCGCCCAATGATTGAATTGCTGCAAGCTCATGTTGATGGCAACACGGATCCAATTGTCATCCCTCCAATTGCCGCCAACAATTTCGAGCTCAAGTCAGGCTTTATCCAGATGGTCTCAGCTCAACCATTCTTAGGACGCACCATTGATGACCCACACGACCATATCAAGAGGTTTTTACAACTCACCAACACGGTCAAGTTCAATGGAGTTTCACAAGAAGTGATAAGGTTACAACTTTTTCCCTTTTCTTTAGAGGGACAAGCCTGGCATTGGCTTGCTAAGGAACCGCCACAGAGTATTCTCTCGTGGACGGATTTGGAAACAAAGTTTATCAACTACTTTTTTCCACCCTCTCGTACTACCGCTTTGCGGAATGAGATTATAAACTTTGAACAAAAGTACGATGAGTCATTCAGTGAATCTTGGGATCGTTTTAAAGATCTTTTAAGAAAATGCCCACAACATGGTTTTACCAAAGTACATCAAATAAATACTTTTTACAATGGTTTAAGCATGAGTGACCAAGATTCACTGAATAGTGCCTCAGGGGGTAATTTATTGGCTAAGACTTCCAATGCTGCTTGGGATATCATTGAGAACAAATCTCGTGTGCAAACCAAGAGTGTTAGGACCAATGTTGCTAGTGCTAGCACTAATGACAGCGACAAGCGACTTGACAAAATCACCACGCTTCTTGAATCGCTTGTCACCCACACCGTCAGCAACAACAACAGCAACAACGCCAAAAATGCACAAGTGAACGCTGTCAGCCAACCTTGTGAGATATGCGGTGGTCCCCACTCGTACACAACTTGTACCGCCACCCAAGATTACCCTGCTGAGAATGTGAATGCGGCATATGGCACCTACCAACAACCTGCTTATCAAGCTAGACCTCAAGGTGACCGTAACTTGCTTAGCTACCGCAGCAACAACTATCTTTCACCACCTGGTTTTCCTCCAACCAACCCAAACCAACAACAAAACCTTAACCGCCCTACTCAACAACAACAACAACCTCGACAACCATACATTCCACCTCACAAGCAGCAACAACCGCCTCAAAGAAACAATCAAGTCTACCAACAACCTGCTTACCAACCACCTGCATACAATGCTCCTTCCAACCAAACCAACACTGCACTACACCAAGAGGTCGCCACCTATATGAGGACCAATGATGTGATAGTGGGAAATCTCCAAGAGGAAGTGCGCCACTTGAAGGCGGATCTGGTCAAGCAAGGAAACGATTTGCGAGCTGATATGAGAAATACGTTGGATAGCCAGACGAATGATCTGAGGAACATGATGGCTAGTTTCTTCCAAAGTAGTCAACCCTCTTCTTCGGGTACTCTTCCGAGTAACACCGTTGCAAACCCAAGAGGGGAGATGAAAGCAATCACTACTAGAAGTGGTAAAGGTACCAAGGAACCCGAGCTTCCTATACCGACACCGGTGGTTGTGACTAAGGAGAACGAGTCACCTGCTCCCATTCCTCATCCTTCTCCTTCCCCAATATCTCCACCTCTTCTTTCTACCCCTCCTCCACCCGTGGTTGTGAGTGATCCTATTCCCTTAAAGCCTTCCTCTTCTTCCAATATACCTTATCCTTCAAGGTTGAGGAAAGAGAAGCAAAAGAGCAAGGATGATATTCAGGTTTCTAACTTTCTGAAAATGTTTAAACAACTGAATTTTAATATCTCCTTCGCTGAGGCTCTCGCTCACATGCCCAAGTATGCTAAAATGTTTAAAGATCTTTTGAGCGACAAGGAAAAGCTCCTCGACATTGCCAACACCCAACTTAATGAGAACTGCTCTGCAGTGCTCTTAAGGAAATTACCAACTAAGCTTGGTGATCCGGGTCGTTTTCTTATCCCTTGCAATTTCCCGGGAGTAGAGAATTGCATGGCCCTAGCGGATCTAGGTGCCAGTATTAATCTCATGCCTCTAAGTGTTTGGAAGCAATTATCTCTCCCAGAGCTAGTCCCCACCAAAATGACTTTGGAATTGGCCAACCATACGGTTGCTTATCCAGTGGGGATAGCCGAAGATGTCATTGTAGGAGTCGACAAATTCACCTTTCCTGCTGATTTTGTTGTCGTCGACTACGAGATGGACCCCCGTGTGCCACTTATTGTTGGTCGTCCATTCTTGAGGACCGGTCGCACTCTTATTGATGTTGAAGCCGGAGAGCTTATCATGAGAGTGGGTGACGACAAAGTAGTCTTCAATATGGGAAAGTTGTCTAAACAGCCTTATTCATATGAGAGCGTTAATTGTATTGACGTTCTTGATGAGGCTTGTGAAGAACACTTTAATGATGCTTGCAAAAGTATTCCTACCTCTCTTCCCACTGTTGAGACCGTGTCCTCCATTGATTCATCGTTGTCTCTATTTGGAGATGGTGATTTATTCTGGAACAATCTTGAAGATACCATGGGAGATGCGAATTTAGCTACTAATGATTCTCCCACCGAGGGGGATGAAGATATGAGTTTCTTTGACAATCTTCTCACCGAAGACAAACCTTCGCCTCCGTCTCCCACGGTTATTGCTATCGATGCCAAGACTTTGAAAACGCCTCCCGTCGAAAATCCTCCGGATTTGGAACTTAAGGAGTTGCCGCCTCATCTCGAGTACGTGTTCCTTGACGACAACAAGAAGTCGCCCGTCATTATAGCAAAGGATCTGAAAGATGAAGAGAAGACTCGCCTCGTTGCTGTGTTGAAAACTCACAAGAAGGCTATTGCATGGAAAATCTCGGATATTCGTGGAATTGATCCTCACTTCTGCACGCACAAAATTCTCATGGAGGACGACTATAAGCCCACTATTCAAAGCCAACGAAGGGTGAATCCAAAAATACATGAAGTCATCAAAAAAGAGGTTATCAAACTTCTTGATGCGGGTATGATTTACCCTATTTCGGATTCCCCGTGGGTTAGTCCAATCCATTGTGTGCCCAAGAAGGGCGGAATAACCGTTGTTCCCAATGAACACAACGAGTTGATTCCCACTCGTCTCGTTACTGGGTGGAGAGTTTGTATAGACTACCGCAAACTCAATGATGCCACGAGAAAGGATCATTTCCCTCTACCTTTCATGGACCAAATGCTTGAACGATTAGCCGGTAATGAATATTACTGCTTTCTGGATGGTTTCTCGGGTTATTTTCAAATACCCATCGATCCCCAAGATCAAGAGAAAACTACATTCACTTGTCCCTACGGCACTTTCGCTTACAAAAGAATGCCTTTTGGCTTATGTAACGCGCCCGGGACTTTCCAAAGGTGTATGTTAGCTATCTTCCATGACATGGTTGAACAAACCATGGAAGTCTTCATGGATGATTTCTCGGTCTTCGGGGATTCTTTCTCTGCTTGCCTTGCCAATTTAGAACGTATGCTAAAGAGGTGCGAAGACACTCGCATTGTTCTAAATTGGGAAAAAAGCCATTTTATGGTAAAAGAAGGCGTCGTGCTTGGACATAAGATTTCGAAAGCCGGTCTTGAAGTAGACCGTGCTAAAGTTGACGTTATAGCAAAGTTGCCTCCACCTTCCACTGTGAAGGGTGTGAGAAGTTTCTTGGGTCATGCGGGCTTCTATCGTCGATTCATCAAAGATTTTTCCCAAATCGCTCGCCCGATGACCCACCTCTTGGAAAAAGATACTCCTTTTATCTTTTCCAAAGAGTGCCTTGAAGCCTTCAACTCACTTAAGGATAAGCTAACTAAGGCACCCGTCTTGGTTACCCCTAATTGGGAGCTTCCTTTTGAGTTGATGTGCGATGCTAGTGATTTTGCTATTGGAGCGGTTCTTGGACAAAGAGTGAACAAACACTTCCAACCGATCCATTACGCTAGCAAGACAATGACTGGGGCACAATTGCATTATACGACAACCGAAAAAGAGCTTTTAGCGGTTGTCTATGCTTTTGAAAAATTCCGCCCCTATCTTGTCCTTTCCACCACCATTGTGTACACCGATCATTCCGCGTTGAAGTACTTGTTGACAAAGCAAGATTCCAAACCAAGACTTCTTCGCTGGGTTTTGCTGCTCCAGGAATTTAAAATCGACATCCGCGATAAAAAAGGAGCAGAAAACCTAGCCGCGGACCATCTTAGTAGACTTGAGGATCCATACCAAGGGGATCATCCGACCAAAGAAATCAATGATTCTTTTCCCTTGGAGACCTTAATGTCTATAAACTCGAAGCCGAATGAAACCCCGTGGTTTGCGGACTTTGCAAACTACTTGGCGGGTGGAATTCTCAAGGAAGGGTTGACGTCCCAGCAAAAGAAGAAGTTCTTTACCGACATCAAGACTTACTTTTGGGACGACCCTTACCTATTCAAACAATGTGCTGATTTGATAATTCGCCGATGTGTTGATGGACCGGCAGCGTCGGACATCCTTGATGCTTGCCATAAAGGACCCACCGGTGGTCACTTTGGTCCCAATTACACTGCTAAGAAAGTGTTTGATTCGGGATTTTATTGGCCCTCCATATACCGTGACGCTCACGATATGGTCAAACGATGTGATGTTTGCCAAAAGCAAGGCAAAATCACACATAAAGACGAGATGCCTCAGAATTTCATTCAAGAGTGTGAAATTTTTGATGTTTGGGGTATCGACTTTATGGGGCCATTCCCTTCATCTAAAGGAAACAAATACATCCTTGTAGCCGTTGACTACGTTTCAAAGTGGGTTGAAGCCAAAGCTTTGCCTACTAATGACGCAAGGGTGGTTTGTAACTTTTTGAAAGCTCTATTCGCTCGATTCGGTGTGCCTCGCGCCATTATTAGTGATCGTGGGACTCATTTCTGCAATGACCAATTTGCTAGAGTCATGGCTAAGTACGGTGTAAATCATCGTCTTTCCACAGCCTACCACCCACAAACTAATGGCCAGGCTGAAATATCCAACCGAGGGCTGAAGCGAATTCTTGAAAGGACCGTGGGAGAGCATCGTGCCTCATGGGCTGATAAATTGGATGATGCTTTGTGGGCTTTCCGTACTGCTTACAAGACCCCGATCGGCTGTACGCCTTATCGTCTTGTGTACGGGAAAGCGTGCCACCTCCCCATTGAGTTGGAGCACAAGGCTTATTGGGCCTTGAAGTGGGCCAATTTTGATATTAACAAAGCCGGTGACCTACGCAAGATCCAACTCAATGAGCTGAATGAACTCCGTAATGAGGCTTATGAAAATTCTTTGATCTATAAGGAAAGAACTAAGCTCATTCACGACTCTAAGATCAAAAACCGAGAGTTCCATGTTGGAGACAAAGTCTTACTTTTTAACTCTCGGTTGAAAATCTTTTCGGGAAAGCTCAAATCTCGTTGGTCCGGCCCATTCACCATTGCCCAAATTTTTCCATATGGTACTCTCGAGCTTGCTCAACCTAATGGACCAAATTTTAAGGTGAATGGCCAACGAGTGAAGTTGTACTTTGGTGAGGACACCTCTAAGGAGGTGATTCCATCCCTCACCACGTTCCCCATGAACTAATTTTGGGTCGAGTCAGGCTCGTGACTCGGTTATCAAAAACAAGCGCTCCTCGGGAGGCAGCCCGAGTATCTATCCTTGCATGTTTTAATCCCCTAAGTGTAGGGGAGACTTCTATATGTGTTTGCCTTTTGTGGTGATGTGATTTCAGGGATAAGTGCACTCTTGGAATCTTTGAAGAACCGTGCTCCCGTGTTTATCCGAAATCCGGTTCTACCTCTCAACTATCGTGATTCAATTTTCTTCATACTCACATTTGAAATTGATCACTTTAGTCGTCTCTTCCTTAACTTGAGTTAACCAACGTGCACAATGTCATAAGTGTAGGGGAAACTTTTCCCACATGCTTAAACATTGAGGACAATGTTTATCTTAAGTGTAGGGGAGACTTCTATCGAAGTTTTAAGTGGACTTTTCCATGAAAATGCCTTCAATTAACCGGAAAATCCTATTTTTCAACATTTTTCAAATTTTTTATTAACTTTGGCCATCTAGTCGTAATTTTTAAATTTTTATCGTTGCTTTCATATGTATATATTCCGCAATAAAGTCAAAAATATTAATAAAGTGGTGTAGCTAGTTTAGAAGCCTTTGATATATTAGGCCCGTTGCGTTTATTTTGACTCAACCCGAATAGACTTATCCAAGTTTATTCTAGCTAGTATCCTTAACCATGTAGACCTTAATTGGTTTATTAGGCTAAGTGTCCACGAGTCTCATTACTTGAGATTTTAAATTGTGGAGGACGAGAAATGATAGAGTCAATTATAAGTCGGTATTCTTGCGCAAGCTCACTTGGTGTAATTATTTGCCTATTCTCCCATCACTTGCTAATAATTTATCTGCAATAAGTAAGGTCTTACGATTTGAAAAGTTACTTAGCTTTTAGCCCAAGATCGTTTAAAAGTTGCTCGGTAATGATAAGAGTTCATAGCCAAGGCATAACTTATGAAGCGGGGCGCGAAGATTGGCGAGTCCGAAAAGGCCCTAACAAGGCATGAGGATTCAATTTTATTGCTGAAGATCCAAAGTGATGTGAAAAGCATTATTCCTAAAGTCAATATGAAGGATCAAGATTCACGACGAAAAGCAATCAACTCCCATAAAGATCATGGAGAAGTCTATCCGAAAAGACCCTAACAAGGTATGAGGATAAATAGATCCAAGTCCGAAAAGGAGGCGGATCGTTGTATCTCAAAATCCCAATTAGAGATTGAAGAAATAATCATGAAGTCGTGGTCAACAAAGTTGGAGTACCCCTCAAAAGTCTCCAAGTGAAGAAATTCTATTATGATGAGAAGACCATTATCTCAAGAACGTCTCTCGAAGATATGAAGTATGAAGTACATGCCAAATATCGGCCCGAGAAAGGTCTCAAATCGTGAACCAAGTTATGCCAAGATATGAACTTTTTGATATCCCGAGAAGCAGTTTTAAGAGATTTTGTCCTTTAGCTAACTATTGATCAAATCGTCCTACTTTGCTTTCAGCCCTAATTAACTATCGAAATAAGTCCAAAAATGCATCTTAATGATCATTCTAAGACAAAAATAAAATATAAGAGATACACCTAGGAATAAGGGAGTCTAAGCATTTAATTAAGCCATGTGTGTAAGTGTTTGAATTGCTAACTTATAATAACAATGATCTCGTTTTTAAGCTTAGTTTGGGGAACGTGAAACTTGAGGATGATAAATCTTCGCAGCACCAAAGCCCTAATGTAAGTCATCGATTTCTCTACAAGTTATTTCCATGTAGCTATTTTCAACGTGAAAATGGTTTTCTATCCCTTTGTTATCTTTGAAGTTTTATTTCTTTAATTTTTGTTTAGTAGAATTTTAAATAAGGCCAAGGTTGATTAATTATGAGAAAAGTGTAGACTTGCTTTATCACTAAGCATTGCATGAGGGCATGGCAATGGTTAAGTGTAGGGGATTTGATAGGTGTGTAAACACCCATCCTTTTACCACTTAATTCGGGCTAAAACGAGACCAAAACACGTATTTAATATCATTTGTTTGGAATTATGCGTGGTTTTTGTGTTTATTGTGTTTTCAGAGCCAACCGGATAAATATTGAAGAAAACATGGGATTGCACGGGTTTTACTGAAGAAAAAGACTCAAGATAAAGTCTATTGTCCAAGAGATGCAAAAGATTTGAAGTCACTGGGCCTATTCGAAGATTTATCAAGAAAAGGACCAAAGATGGAAGATTTATATAAGTCGAAGAAACTCAAGTCTATTAAATGAAGAAATTAAAAGACGAGTTGAATTTAATCGACGACAAATCCCGAATCAGAATCGAAAACGGAAACTTTTCTGAAAAGACGTAAAGACACAAAGAACGGGAGAAAGCCCACTCACCAACCAAAGGAAACACCTATAAATAGGCCATTCCACACACATTTTAGAGCTAGCTAGTTTTTCTTTCTTCTTCTTTTTCTTTCTCCTGGTTCGTAGAACACCATCACCACTAGGGTGATTGGTGATTTTTATTATTAGTTCTTTGATCTTGTAAATTTAATCCTTGTTTCATCTTTGTTGGGTCCAATTATTAAGTTGATAAGTCAAAACACAACAAAATAAGAAGACAAGGGCTAAAAAGTACAAGTTGCAAAAGAACAAGCCGTTGGAGTCTTTTTATTACTTTAGCTTTCTTTGTAAGCTATGTTTTCTAGTATATAAAGAAAACATAGACGTAGGTTTTTATATAATATAATTCAATCACAATGTAAACCTAAAGTGTGTGTCGCACTAGACGTGGGATTCAATGTATACACGTCTAGTGGATGTTTGTTATTAATATAATGAACATCCCCATTTGTTTTAATTCGTGTTCTTTTGTGCCCAAACACCTTGTCATGATCATTGTTCTTTTCCGCTATGTTATCATATGAATGATGATCAACCCTAGATATATGGTTCATAACCATTGAGCCCAACGATCAATAGGACTCATCAATTGGTATCAGAGCCTAAGGCTCTAGATATCTAGGTACAACGAGGTGTTCGTGTATGGTGAAGAGAAGAAAAATTCGTATTGAATTTTTCTGGACGTTTTTGTGTGCGCAGCAGTATTCAGAAGGTCATAACTTTTGATCTAACCGTTGGATCGTCACGAAATTTTAGATGTGTGTTCTACATACATAGATCTAAACATCCACCGGAGGGATTGTCGAGTTTTATCCCCAGGCAAAAGTTATTAAGCGTCAAAGTTGGCAGCAGAGGTGATTTTCAGATTTTTATATTCACATGAAATCATGATTTAGGGTTTCTGAAAACCCTAGATCATTGAATATAATGGAAGATCTGATGTTTTATGACGAATTGGTGGTGATAAAGTTTTAGGGTTTCATCCAAAACCCTAGATCTACGATTCGATTTTAGAGTTTTATATAAACCCTAGAATAAATAGTTGCTGATGTAACCTAAGACGAACCAATGCAGTCCAAGGATTCACGGGTTGCTTGATGTTGATTGGTCTAGACCTCTATGTTCACACGGCCATATAACAAAACCCTAATTCGTTATATGTTGTGATCCCATGAGTGCTAGTACACCGTATTACCATAAGCCTTCGTTTCCTATTGGTGGAGGTTACTGTGTTCACACGGTTGCTAGATGCTCATTGGTGGAGATTGAATGCATTCACACGATTTTAAGAATGTATATTCGCTTTCTGTGTTCACACGGTTTAAATGTTTTAAGATTGCATTCACACGGGTTGAAAAGGTCATGTTAATATTCAACGATTGACAAGTAGGATGCAACGTTGACAAAAGCAAAGTTTAACGCTGATAGATTTCAACGCTGATGTTAGCAAATTAAACGCTGACACGTTTAAACTTTAGACGCTGACAAGGTTTAATATAGACGCTGACAGGATTTTAGGTTGGCGCTGATGTTTGTTATTTGGGCGCTGACAGGAAGAGTTTCGACGCTGACAGGAATAAGTCAACGCTGATAGGTTGACAGTGTCGTCCGATATATGTACTTCAACGCTGACACGTATTGTCCGATATTGGACAATACATCTGACCAAGATATTGGACAGAAGAGATATTGGACAACACAAAGTTTGCTGCTGTTTGAGAAAACTAGTACGTTTTAAGCACACAAAAAGAAGGGAAATACACACAAAGGTACATGGAATCTCCGTTATAATTTAGAATATCATGATGATATTTATGGCTCGGATATTTTTAAAATGGATTAATGATTTTAAAGCAAGTTAGCAACAATTCGTGAGGTAATTTATTGGATTTGATTATGTAATCGGGGTAGCCTTGTAAAAAAGTTATCCAACTGGTGTCTTTTACATATGATATGAAGATTAAGTTTCTTCATGAAGAGGCGTTAGCTTAAGGGGAAGAATTCTTATGGGAAGTTTGATGATTGAAGAAGATTTTTGCGAGTTTGTGTTCTATCATATCTTAAAGTCATGCACTTCCAGCCACTGACTTTAAAGGTAACTTGTTCGTGCTTACATAGTTGGTGACGAAGACTTGTCATAAACACTTGAAGGAGTTACATTATCGTGCTCAGTGTCTCACAAAGGATGAGAATATTGACAAGGGATCGAGGTCTACTTATATTTTTCTTCAGGTATAAGTTCTTCATCACATGGATAAACAAGACATGGAACATAGGTTTGTGGTATTCTACTTCTGCATCAAGATTACTTTATTTATTTTTCTTCAGAATCATTACATAGAGCTACTTTTGGAGAATCTACAAGATTGCATACTTTCACATATTCCCTATTGATGTGTCAAAAAGGGGAAGAATATGTGCTATACTTAAGGGAAAGCGTCTTGGAGATCATGTACTACATACAAAGGATTCATGCTTAAGAGAAGTGTTTTGACATCATCAACTAGGGGAAGATTGTTGGGTCCAATTATTAAGTTGATAAGTCAAAACACAACAAAATAAGAAGACAAGGGCTAAAAAGTACAAGTTGCAAAAGAACAAGCCGTTGGAGTCTTTTTATTACTTTAGCTTTCTTTGTAAGCTATGTTTTCTAGTATATAAAGAAAACATAGACGTAGGTTTTTATATAATATAATTCAATCACAATGTAAACCTAAAGTGTGTGTCGCACTAGACGTGGGATTCAATGTATACACGTCTAGTGGATGTTTGTTATTAATATAATGAACATCCCCATTTGTTTTAATTCGTGTTCTTTTGTGCCCAAACACCTTGTCATGATCATTGTTCTTTTCCGCTATGTTATCATATGAATGATGATCAACCCTAGATATATGGTTCATAACCATTGAGCCCAACGATCAATAGGACTCATCAATCTTGTCAAAACATTAATCATCCAATTCAAAGTTCTTGTTTAATCTTTCATTTCATCTTGTTCATCTCCATTTTTATCTTCAAGTTCTTAAGTTTTATCTTTCTTGATTTGATCTTCAAAAGTTGTTTGGATTTATGTTTTTATTAGTGGGATTTGTTGCTTATATTGTCTAAATGATTTGTGTTTAAATTGGTAAAACCTTTTTAAGTGTTTGATTTTATTTTGATTAAAATCCTGTGTTCTGTGTTCTTCGTTACTATTTCTGTATCTGGGTTTCAAAAGTTCCGAACCAAGACAAAAAGTTCCGAATGAAGGCTTCATTCGGAAACTTCCGAACCAAACACTAAGTTCCGGATCAGTGACTTCTGGATCAGCAACTTCCGAATCAACCTTCATCCGGAAGGTTCCGAATCAGGCCATAAGTTCCGAACCAGTTCTTCATTCGGAAGTTTAAAACTTCCGAACCAGTGACTTCCGGACGAGACAAAAGTTCCGAATCAGCTCAGACTTCCGAATCAAGGAGAAGTTCCGAATCAGCTCAGACTTCCGAATCAAGGAGAAGTTCCGAATCAACCTTTTCATTCGGAAAGTTCCGGATGAGTATGTTCCGAATGAGCAAGTTCCGGATGAGTGAATAGTGTCTTCCGAATCAGTTAGTTCCGAATCAATTATTTTTGAGTATTTTAATGCTATTGTTTTACTGTTGATTAATTTACTGTTTCTCTACTCATATTTCACAATTTATTTGTTAACTTTAATTTTAATTTGATTCTATTTTGAACTTTAAATTTTCAGCCAAGTTTTTGTTAATCTTAATTAGAGTAATTGCCTTTGATTTAAACCTTCATTTCCACTTTTTATTAGAATAGAAAACCAAACCCCTTTATTTAGTAACCAAGAACAATCATTCCACTTAAGACCTAGATCAATTCGAGAGGATATCGAGAGACTGAAAATTGAACCCATACTAATTCAGTGTATCAATCATCAGAAAAGTCTAACTTGGAGACATCAAGTTGTGCCTCTTTTTCTCTCTTTTTCCTCCTTTCCATTTCTTCTCTCTGTTCTTCCTGCACCATTTGTTGAACAAGAAGAGCATTACTCTCAGCTATGGCTCTATTTTCCTCAGCTGTTCTGAATCTATGTTTCTTCTTTGGTTGTTCTTCCATGATCCCCTTCCCCTTATCTTTTGGATCAACTGCTGGTGAAGCTTTTGGTGCAGTTTTCCCAATGACTATACCTTATTGTGCTGGTTTTCTTCTTTTCCTTGTAAATGTGATTCCAGTTCTAGCAGGTGTAACAACACTAGCAGGGGAAAAATATGTTGTAGCAGGGGGATTGGTGGTAGCAGGGAGAATTGTTGTAGTAGGTTGAACATCTGTTTGGCCAAGACTGATGAGTGTCTCAGCCATATACTTTGTTGCACTCCCCTTGTCACTTCCTTTTTCTCCACTTTCTTTATGTGGTCCTGGATATTCAAACCATTCTGTTGACCCTGTAGGAAGGAAGCATCCTCATCAGTATAAAGGACCAATTGTGGACGTCTCCTCCCCTCAAGTTTAGCAACCTTGGATTCTAGAGTGGAAATTGCCAGGCCTTGTTGTGTGATAGTGTGTACAAGTTGTGCATTTTGCTCTTGCAAGCTAATGTACATAGCCGTCAATTTAGGAATAGATAATTGTTTCAAACTGCTCTCAACCCTAGTGGGAGATTGCTCTCCCAATAAGGTATCATGGAGAGGAGGAGAGGACTTAGCTATGGTGTCACTGTCCTACTCACCCAATGAGCGCGAGGAAGTAGTGGTAGCCAAACCCCTAGAATGCTCCAAACCCATGGAGGCTTCCCTTTCTGCTACAGGTGAAGATGCAATAGGCAAGGGGGACCTAGCAGATATGTATGTTTTCCTTCTTTCAAAAGGTTGATCAACTGTGGGAAGAAATATGGTAGGGGAATCAGCAGTAGGGGAAACTCGAAGTGGGGATTGGGTTGTTGTGGGTCTTCTAGCAGCTTCACTTCGAATTAAATTTAGCATGGTCTGTGTAAGAGGTACTGGTCGGCTAGAAAGTTGTGTTGAAGGTTTAAAGAGTGTGTTAAACAACTTTGGGGTATGGGCTACGGCAGTAACGTAGTGTTTGTGTCGAATTGGACATGCTGGTTCATATCAAGTAAGAGCTCCACAAACCTGGGATACATACAAAACTTTCCACTACTCTTCACATTTTTAACCATATTTTCAAAAATTATTTGAGAAAAACAAAATTTCTACCTGTAGCCAAACAGACTACAGCAGTGGCAACTTTCCTCTCAAATTCATTAAAGGCAGTGGTTTTGGAACTTAAGCATTATAATATGGTATGTATCAAAAATTTCCAATGGGGTGCAAACCGACCTTTAGAAAATTTTAGTATTTGGTAGTTTGCAATATTATAACCCAAGTTGGAAAGGTTTTCAAATATTTCAGGCTCAGGAATGGTGAGCACCCCATCCTCATCATCCAACACAAGCTTGTCTCGAATAGAGGCAAGTGTGACCACTTTGGGGTGACCATCAACTAGACTTGTAATTCTTACCTCTCCCTCCACTATTTCAGTCGTGGCAGTCGACCAAAATTGTTAGAGGTGTGAGGTGTAGATGTGAGGATTAAGAGCAAGGGTTGACCTAAAGTAACTTGCCCTTAGATAAGCCACAATTTCACCAAATGCTGGATGATCAGTAGTTAGAATGGCAACCTGGTTGTGATATTCCGCAATTTTGAGAGCCATTAGAATTCTTTGGATTCAATGAAGGTTTAGAGGAAAGGTTAGGTGGGAAATGACCGAATGAAAGATTTAGGCATGTTGGTTAAGTGAATTGAATTTATATAAGGGAATTAGAATAATTTTGATTGGACCAAATTTTCAACTTGAATAAAAAGATTTGAAATAATTAAAATAGGAAACCAATCAGCGAAGTAACCGCCTAAAATATCTTCTAAATAATTTAAAATATTCCCTTAACCAAAAAGTTATCAGCAGGCCCAACGGTAATAAGCAGGGGTAACGGTCATATTGGTCAACGGTCAAATATGGGAACCTTTCACAAGCAGGGGAATTTGTAAAGGCGGGGGGAAAATAATTCCATAGCAGGCGAAACTTTCCTAAAGGTAAAAACTCAAATTAAATAAGAAGAAGGTAAATAGCACTGCCTATATGCACATGTTTTCCAACAAGATACATAGGAACTCAAGTCTCCTCCAGTCACCAACTTCGCCAAAAATAGAGTTAATACATTAAGGTTACCCAAAAACCAGGTTATTCCAAAAAGAGTATTCATACGCAAGAATCCTTCCCAACCATGCCAATACCTATGGTCAGCAGTCTTGGCAACATACACCTAAATATTCCTAGTGGATCAGCAGGCTACCCAAGTAGAAAAATTAGATGCACATTGTAGTGACTCAAGGTCTTAGAACTCCAACAAGCTTTGTAGCAAGGTTTCATTGTCCCAATCCCTCACTCACCAGTGGGTATGATCTAGTATCATACATGAGTATCCTAAGGATACCCTGAGCCTTAAAAAGGTTGACCTAACCCTTCCCTAAAACATAGAGTACATACCAAATCCCTCAGCAAGGCATAGCAGACTTCAATATGATTCATGCATTGTTAGTCTAAAACCACATACACACCACTTTTAAAAAGAACAACCCAGACAAGGGAAACCACCCAAGCATGGGAATTATCCCAAGCAGGGGAAATAACCCAAGCAGGGGGAAACCTTGTTCAAAAACAGCGGCATTAAAATGATGGAAAAATGACTAGCAATTTTACAATAACAGATAATGATACAATCCTGAATAGACACAAGAACATACAGACATCAAGTTTACGGATTAACCATCCCAATACTTGTTACCAAGTACTGAAATCTCCCTATATCAAAAGGTTTTATCAAAAGATCAGCAACATTAAGTTATGTATCAATGGTTTCAGGCACAATCAAACCTTTTTCAAAATAATCTCTAATAAAATGATGTCTGATTTCAATATGCTTAGTTTTAGTGTGTAAAACAGGATTCTTGGTAATGCAAATTGTACTTTTATTGTCAATAAAGATCTTGGTTTTAAGAAAATTGTACCCATAATCAAGCAATTGATTCTGAATCCATAGTACTTGTCCACAACATGCAGCAGCTGCCGCATATTCAGCTTCAGTTGTGGAAGTTGCCAGAATTGTTTGCTTTTTGCACTGCCAAGATATAAGCCTGCTCCCTAAAAATTGACATCCACCTGTTGTAGACTTTCTATCATTGTTGTCACCACCATAGTCACTATCTGAATAAGCTACAAGCTCAAAGGGTGACTCCTTAGGATACCAAAGTCCTAGAGTAGGGTGACACTTGAGGTACCTAAATGTGACAACCGTGGTTTTGAAGTTCGTCACTTGGTCTTATTTTAAGGTTAATTTATGTGTGACTATGTGATTTGCGTGTTTACATGTTATTTTGCGTGAACGAGGTTGGTGTGGATATCGTTTATGGGTATAAAGTACTCATAAGTAAATCGAGGAACGGTTATTTCATGTTCATGAGCTCACAAATTAGTGACTATGAAATGAAATGGTGTTATTTTGGTGTTTACGTATACGTATAAGTATTATAGTAAATGGTATTTTTTTAGGATTTGGGGTTTAGCATTTAGAGGTCTCGGGTAAGGTGTTTAGTCATGTGAGTATTTTTCGGGATGGTTTTCAGTCATTTAGGACTTAGTTATAAAGTTTATTTCAAAATTTAAGTTTTTTTTAAAACTGTATATTTTACGTTTTTTTACGGTATACGCGTAAATTTGACTAGTTTTATGGTTTTGAGGTTTTGAAGGCTTTAGGAGCTGAAATAAATTAAGGAAAATTAAGGTAATATTGTTATTACAATTATTAATTAGTTTAATAAAAAAACGAAATTATGGGGGGTAAGGGTCGGTTAAAACAAAAGGAAGGAGGAAAAAAAGGAAAGTGGGCAATTATACTTGGGCTAGGACTTGTCAATAACTATATAAGGTGTAAAATAAGATGGAAAAGACATAATCCCTGGAGCAAAATAAAAAAAACGACGTCCAATTGAGAAAAGTTAGGGTTCTTCAAAAAAATCTTGGTTTCCATTAATCTTAAGGTAAAACCTTCAAATCCCTTTTCAATTTAATTGTTTTTAATTCTTTCTCAATCATCTTATGATGGATTTAGGTTAGGGTTTAAATTAAAATCTGTATATTAATGATATTAAAATGATTAGGTGAATTAGGGCTTGTAATTAGTGGAGTTATGGGTAATTAATTAGACTAATTATGTTAAAATCGTTTTTAAAAACTGGGCAGAATTTTAGGTTAATTGTTTTGACCATATATAGAGTTATACAAACTCTTATTTTACGATCCAAGTATCCCTGGAAAGGTAATTGAGTTGGATTTCAAATGCAAGAAACGAGAACTAAATTGGAGGTAGGTAAGTGGGTCAAAAACAGGTTACAACAGTCGGAGGTCAAAACAGTTTTGAAATCAGCGGGTTTTCAATTAATGTTTTAGGGTGATTGGGGTACTTAGGAGTACACTTGAGCCCTCTAATGAGCATGGGAGTTGGTTGATATATTAAATAAGAGGCCTGAAGGAGGGCTAAGCAAATGGGTAAGGGTACGACCCCCTAATCATAACAAACTTTTTGTATGTTCAAAATCAGTAAAATTCGGATAGACAAAAGTATATATATATATATATATATATATATATATATATATATATATATATATATATATATATATATATATATATATATATATATATATATATATATATATATATATATATATATATATATATATATATATATATATATATATATATATATATATATATATATATATATATATATATCGGGGCCTTAACAGTATCGTTAAGGTTGGGGAAAAGGGGAGGAGTTAGCTAACATATGTAAAGGCGTAGGGTTTCCTTTACAGAGGTTATGGGTATGGTTAGGTGGGCGTTTGGCTTATAGTTTGGAGACCTAAAAACCGGGACTGTTTTGGGTAAAATGTTAACAAGACGGGTTATGAAGTAAACTAAGTTAAGGGCTTTATAGAGGGGTGTAATGAGATGCTTAGAGCATATAAATGGGATATATATGTGGGAGAAGGTTAGATGTCCATCATGGATTGATGAGCCATCTTAGTGTTTGGTTCATGTTTTGATTGTGTGCTTTTGTTTGTTAGCTTTTTGCTAGTGTGCGGATTTTTGGAGAAGCTCAATCAGGTGAGTTTCATAGTCCCATATCTTTTAATGATTTTCACTTCCAGATGGGATGGAAGAGACACTGTTTGGTTTTATAACTTATGCTGTGAATGTTTTATGATTGGTAATGGACTTGTGTGTACACTTATGTAATTAATTGCAATGTGATTCTTGATTGTGTTTATGATTTGGATCGGGGGACACGTACCGTCTCAGCTATTGTGGTTTGACTTGGTACCAAGGGGATGTTGACAAGGCGGGGCCTTGGGGAGGTACATAGATGTGTGAGCATCTATGGGACCAATGGATAATGACAAGGCGGGGCCTTGGGATTGGTACATAGGTGTATGGGCGCCTATGGTACCATGGTGTTTGGTAAGGCTGGGAGCCTTGGATTTTGTTTGGAATGATTGATCTTGAATGTTAGTTGTTAATGCATATTTGTAGCACATCGTCCATATGTTTAGTGGTTTATGGTTGTTCACAGTTTATTTTAATCTGTTTTCAGTTGGAGTCTAAACCTATGACTCTCACCAACATTATGTTGACGTGTTTTAGTGTCTCTTTCAGGTGATAAAGTGGTTAAGCGTGAGAACATATGTGGCTAGGATTGGAGTCGCGTAGGAATGCATTTAAAAGGAGATCCACGTTCCTTCTTAGTTTATTTTTCTGTTTGTTTCAATAAGTGATACTATGAACCTATATGTTGCTTTGTTTGTGTTATTTGTTTGTCTTGGGTAAGAGGTAGGACTGTTACCTATTTACCTAGACTCCTGCATTGATGAGATATTGTCATGAAATTTGTGTCACCTTTTATGACATTTTTAATTCATATAGTTCTCTCTATAGACACGCTGTTGTTGTGATGATATCCATATGTCGCGCCCCATATTCCGCCATGGTGGGGTGTGACAGAATGGTATCAGAGACAATGGTTATAGAGAATTAGGTTGCCTAGTCTAGCAGCCTAGTCTATAACTTAAGGGTCCCAGCATATAGGCGTCATAGGAGTATGTGTGCATTTTATATTAATTAAAGTTTTCTGGATGTTATTAGTTTTTACTTGCGATTTTTGTTAAGTTTTGACTAGTATGGGTTGAACCATAGTAGTTCATACTTAGCCACATGTTATTTTCTTTTCGGGTTGTGACTAGTGAAGGTTGAACCATAATCACCACGCTAGTCATTGTTGTATTTTGCTTAAATTGTACATTATAGTACATAATTTGGTACATGGTAGTTTCTGTCTTTTGTTGAGTTATTTTATGTACCTGAGGTATAGTATTTTTATTTTGATGTTTAAGTCATGTCCCTAAGAATCATGTGGTGGTTCGAGTTATTAGGAGTAGGTGGTATGAAGGATTTTAAGTTGTTTCCACTCTTATGGGCGACATGACTTATAACTGATTATGTTTTCATTTTGGATTTAGTCTATGATGTTTTAGCTAGACTACGGATTTATGTATTCCAATAGTTTGACTATATTATTTTAATGGATGGAGTTTTGGACTTTACTGGTTATGTGGTTATGAGCTTATGTGAGTAGATGGATATATGTGTTATGTGTTGTATTAATTCTTATATGTGTCATCATAGGAGGGAGTGCATTGGGGAAAGGGTAATTGTATAAGTATGGTGGCCAACATAGTTATACAAGTACCACAACTTCAATGGATTCCTAAGTATGATTGCATGAAAGAGGGTTAGTACATGCTTGTATAGTAGATGTTAGACGGATTTAAGTATATGTATCCCGATATGCCTATATATGTATGATCCCCTACAATTATCGATTGTATCCTTAGGAGGGTGGCTAGCTCGCTTTTTTTTTATATTAAACTCCGTTGTAGCGTATTCTTTGAGTTTCGTATTTCACGTGTACGTTTTAAAATGGTGTTCTTGGTTTTAAGTCTATTGAAATAACTTGGGATTTCTTTTGAGATAATGAAATCTTTTGTGTTGGGTCTTACATTTCTTTTGGTCGGTATATATTGAAAAAAAGGGACTTGGAAATCTACTATAGAGTAAGATAGTTGGTTGTATTCGGTAAAATAAGGGTAAGGTGTTGGAGTCGTGTTTGAAACAAGATGTAAAATAAGATTTTTTTTAATCAACACTTATTTATTTCAAATTCTAAAAGACTTTCTTTAAAATAAAGCGAAATAAAATTTCTTTCTACTTAAATAGTTTATATAAGTGAGCTTAATCAATATACGTCATTTATAATTATTTATGCAAGACTAAAAAAAGTTCATGAAAATTTCACATACATTTATTTCTTTTCATTTAAAAAGGATTACGTTAATTACTAAGAGGATTCTTTAGTTTTTTTTTAAAACAACTAGTATAAAACTGTTTTGGTCATAACTTGTTCGTTTTTAAAGCTTTTTGGGTGATTCAAAAGCCTAAAATTATGTACTCGGAATGTACTTTTCAAATATTTGGTATGTATAGTCATGGGGTGTCAGTAGCTTGATCGAAATTTTGGTACAAATGACGGGTTCAAGGTTGAGTTTTGAATAGTAGTTTTTTTTATGATTTGGGATGCACGGGATACCTAGTCTTTGAGTTAAGTTTTGAGATCGTCTAGAAGGTTGTTTGTAGATTGTTTGAGTCACATATATGTGGTGAAGAAAGAAAGAAAAATATTCTTTTGGAAAAGTCGATCTTGTGAATGGTTTAAATAATATGTCGTGGGGCATAAGATGTTTTGATTGCCATTAAATGTTTCTTGGACCATTTTTCGTTGTCATGAGTCATTTGAATTGGTACATGTTTGAGTTTTCCTTTTGAGTTTTCGTGGTTTTGGTCTGTTTTAACTCGTGCACGTGAAATGTCGTTAGTTATCCATGGGTTTGATTCGTTGATCGTATCTAGTGGATTCAGGATGTAGTTTTGGGTTCGTATTGATTGGGAGCGTTGAGGTAGACATATGAAAGACTTGCTCGCGGCTACACGATTAAGTAGGTGGCCCTGAGAGAATGGTCGGAATACCCTTAGTGGGGATGAAAGAGTTAAAAGTTTGTAGACGAACTAGTGTAGTCATGAGGTCTCTTAGGAGTGCCAAGTGCGATGAATAGAGATTTGTATAATGTACGGATATTGGCACAAGTAACGCGCCATAGAGAGTGTTGGAAGGGGATATAATACCTCAAAGGTATTTATGATTGTTCGTAAGGCATGTAAGTTTTCCAAAAATTTCCTGAGATTTAGTAGGTTTGCCTATTACTATGAGGTAGAACCATAAATAGAGCAAGTAGGAGAAGTGAGAGGAGTTTTAGTTAGTGCCTTTCCAAGGAAATTGTTGATGGAATGATTTTAAGAGCAAGAGTTGTTAGAAATTGCAACGGACGCAAGGTAAAATTTGAGTTGCTTAGTAGTAGATTGGTTGTGAAAAGCGGTTGAGTGGTCTGATAAGAGTAAGTATTGGTCTTTTAGAATACGTGTAGATTTTCGTGAGTAGAACGAGGTAGAAATTTATTCGTATTGCTTCTAAGGAGGGTGCAAGGAGGACGTAGTTGAAACTGCTAAGGATGTTGTATGAACGCTTTGGGTTTACGGTTATGATTTTGGCTTCGCCGAGGCGCTAGCAGTTTTCATGGAGTCAATGAACTGGGGGTGCATGCCAATATATAAACGAGTTGTCATCGGGAGCATCGACGACATCTTGATCTACTCAAATCTAAGAAGGAGAGTGAGGCGAATTATGAGTTGGTTTTAGAGTTGATAGGAATGTGGAAACCTTGGTTTCCGGATCTTTTAAGCTACTAGGAATGATCATTGTTCATATGATTAGATAATCAAAGCGGAATTAGAACAACAACCATTAACAAAGTGTTTAGGGCACAATAACATGAATTAAAACAAAAGGGTTCCTCATTATATTAATAATAAACAACCACTAGACGTGTATACATTGAATCCCACGTCTAGTGCAACACACGCTTTAGGTTTACATTGTGAATAATTGAATGATGAATCAAACCTAAGACCCTTGGTTCCTTTTATAGTGTAAGGATTAGGGTTTACAAGAGATAATAACAAATAAACAAGTAAATCTTCTATTTAAATAAACTTATGCAGAATATATCTTGCATGTTTATCTAAATAGAAGCTTCCATAAGCTTCTTGTCTACGTTTCTATCAACTCTTAAATTGCATGTGACAATGCTTGGATTCCACACGACAACTCTTGAGCCAACAACGCTTAGTTTGTTCTTGTCAACGCTTGAATTGCTCTTGACAATGCTTAGACAATATCTTCATGTTTTCTTCGTTTTTGAGTTTCTGCCACATCAACTTTTTGACCCAAAAATCTTCCCCTAGTTGATGGTGGCAAAACTCTATGTGTATCTCTTGTAAGTTGTACATGATCTTCAAATTGCTTCCCCTCAAGTGTAGCATGTATTTCTTCCCCTTTTTGTCACATCAACAGGAAAGTAAACAATGTATGCAATCTTTGAAGATTCTCCAAATGTCGTGTAATGATCTTGAAGAAAAACAAATATAATATTCTTGATGTAGAAGTAGAATAACCCAATCTTGTGTTCCATGTCTTGTACTATCCACGTGACGTCGAACTTATATGAGAACGTTAAAGTATAAGAAGACCTCAATCCCTTGTCAATATTCTCATCCTTTGTGAGACACTGAGCACGATAATGAAAATCCTTCAAGTGTTATGACAAGTCTTCATCACCAACCAAGTAAAGCACGAACAAGTTACCTTTAAAGTCAGTGGCTGGAAGTGCATGACTTTAAGATATGATAGAACACAAACTCGCGAAAATCTTCTTCAGTCCTCAAACTTACCATAAGAATTCTTCCCCTTAAGTCAACACCTCTTCATGACGAATCTTTATGAAATAATAGCTTCATGTCATATGTAAAACTTTAACTACGGATAACTCTTTTACAAGGCTACCCCGATTACATAATCCAATCAAATATCACTCCAATCAAATACATCACGAATTGTTGTCAACTCGCATTAAAATCATTAATCCCTTTAAAAATATCCGAGCCATAAATATCAACTTGATATTCTATATAAAAACGGAGATTCCATGTACCTTCGTGTGTAAATACCACCTTTTTGTGTGCTCAAAACGTACTAATTTTCTCAAACAGCAGCAATCCCTGTGTTGTCCAATATCCTCTTTATCCAAGATCTTTATCAGTTGTATTGTCCGATATTGGACAATACATGTCAGCGTTTTAATAAACATATATCGGATAACACTGTCAACCTGTCAGCGTTGACTTATTCTGTCAGCGCCAATATAAAGCTTGTCAGCGTCAAATTCCTTATCAGCGCCTTTTTACATTCTGACAACTTTTGTGGCTACATCATTCATGTCAACGCAGTTTTGTTTTGTAAGGAAAAAGAGATTGTAGTTAATACTAAACGTGTTTAATATCACACGTTTTATACTCCAAAAAAAATTAGGGATTATCCCTCGTTATCTTCTTCTTTCCTCACTAATTCCACGTCCAAAATACATCAACTGTATCTCACATTTACTATGTACTATAAATATAATTCCTATAAAATAGGTTTTATATTTTTATTCCATATCTTACGTAAGGCAGCTAAAAATCTTAAACGTGTGTATCACAAACTCAATCCCTACAAGGCAGGGATTATCTCTGTTTCCAAAACTGCTTAACACGTCTATTTCCACCAGTCACAAATCACGCAGCCATATATCTTGCATAGAAACCATCACAACGTTTCTTTCTGTCTATATCGCTGCTACTGTATCCGAAACCCTAATCTGCAAACGCATGTATATCTTCACAGCTATATTAAATCCTTTAACCTACTGCTTAAAAATCACCATCGTATGAACATGAAGCAGAAAATCATGATTGATATAGCAGCTATGAACCATATGTTTCTACAAGGGTTCATTATCAATTCAAAAATTGATTCACCAAAGCAAGTAGAAACAGCAACATCCTTCTTTAATTGTTCAAAGATCGATCTAGGGTTTATCATGATTCCAAGAAACATATCTCTTACAACCAGCAGCATGTCTCTTTTCTGTATAGGAATGATCTAGGGTTTGAAATAAACCCTAATTCATTATTTCATGTGAAACAGAAAACTGAAAATCATGTTTATAGCCAACTTTGACGCTTAATAACTTTTGATTAAGGGCTAATCTGGACAATCCCTCTGGTGGATGTTTAGATATATGTATGTATTACACACATATAAAATTTCGTGACGATCCAACGGTTCAATCGAAAGTTATGACCTTCTGAATACTGCTGCGCACACAAAAACATCCAGAGAAACCCTAGACGGATTTTTCTTCTTTTCACCATACACGAACACCTTGTTGGTCCTAGCATCACGAGCCTTAGGCTCTGATACCAATTGTGGAAACCTTGGTTTCCGGATCTTTTAAGCTACTAGGAATCATCATTGTTCATATGATTAGATAATCAAAGCGGAATTAGAACAACAACCATTAACAAGGTGTTTAGGGCACAATAACATGAATTAAAACAAAAGGGTTGCTCATTATATTAATAATAAACAACCACTAGACGTGTATACATTGAATCCCACGTCTAGTGCAACACACGCTTTAGGTTTACATTGTGAATAATTGAATGATGAATCAAACCTAAGACCCTTGGTTCCTTTTATAGTGTAAGGATTAGGGTTTACAAGAGATAATAACAAATAAACAAGTAAATCTTCTATTTAAATAAACTTATGCAGAATATATCTTACATGTTTATCTAAATAGAAGCTTCCATAAGCTTCTTGTCTACGTTTCTATCAACTCTTAAATTGCATGTGACAATGCTTGGATTGCACACGACAACTCTTGAGCCAACAACGCTTAGTTTGTTCTTGTCAATGCTTGAATTGCTCTTGACAACGCTTAGATAATATCTTCATGTTTTCTTCGTTTTTGAGTTTCTGCCACATCAACTTTTTGATCCAACAAGGAAAGGGAATTATACGTGAGATTTTCAAGTGTTAGTTTTAGGATTAAGTTGGACAGGACGAGTAGTCAGAGATGATGGCATATCGTGGAACCAACAAGGGGCAAAGTGAAGAAGGATGAGGAAGCGTTTTGGAGGCTGAAGAGGTGGATTGGATAATGAGCAGATCTTGGAATTATCGGAAGGACTGGATGAATTCGCGAAGCATGACGATACGTGGAGCAAGGATTTGGATGTATACAAGAACAACAAAGAAAGGCGGTTGTTTATACGTTGTGGGAACTAAAGATTTGGAAGAACTAGATAGACTTAGTTAGTGGAGCTGGATTGTTATATCTGCCTAGAATGCTAGAGGCATTTGGGGTACGAGACGTAGAGAATGATCTATACAGATCATGAACGTCTCCAACACATATTTAATCATCTTGATTGAAAATTTAGAAAAGGTGATGGGTGGAGTTAAGTGATGAAAGAAAATTGCAAGGCCAAGTACCATCTGGGAAAGGAAAGCATGGTTGATGAGACATGGAATAAGAAGAATGAAGTGAAGCTGAGACAAACTTGAACTATATGGATGACGTATTAGGGTGGTTTGGATGAAGGATGTAGGTTGCACGAGTTGAGTTGTCTAAAGCAGAGAGCGCGTCAACATGTATGTTGGGTGGCTTGGACAATCATATGGAGAAAAGGGATGTAGATTATACTTCCTACATAAATAGGAGTAGCTTAGAAAGGGCGATGTAAGGACGAAGTTGGTGAAAGGTATACATAATGGGGTGGAGGAATAAGTATGACGAGAGTTGGGTGATAGTCGATAGACTGACTAATTCATCTCATATTTCAAGAGGAATGAGAAGTCACATAGTTGAGAAGTTGGAAGGATTGCGTACGGATGTGATGGAATAGAGTGTTTTGCGTAAAAGTTAGCCTAATATGTATGGAATGCCTTATGAAGGATTATGGGAAGGGAAGAAAAGATGGGAAGCAAGCGTAGTATAACGTTGATAGACAAATGTTTGGTATGAGCATATTATAGGGGTAATTGAGAAAGACGCCTAGAGCATTGGCGTGAGATTTAGAGATAGTTGGAGAACGCATTATATTAGGAAGAATTCTCCTACAAAGAGAGAGTCACCGGTGAGAGGGGCATATTCCCCATTGATGAGGATGTAAGGAATAAAGGAGGAAACACCTAAATTATAGGCTGAAGACGGGATATAAGATGGTATGGAAGTTAAGATTGTGGAGAGACAAGCGAAAAGTAGTATGGAGGAAGAATGATTCGAGGGAGCAAGAGGTTGTAAAGATAGTGGGGTGATATTGAAGAGAAACCGTTAGAGCAAGAGGTTAGTAGTCACGAACAATGGAACGTCCACCTAGAGAAAAGGTGTAACACATGTTAGTATGAAGGATGGTTAGTTACTTGGTGCCGAGCATGGGAAAGCAAGGATGAGGTGGTGGTTATGACATGTTTCTTGTGAATATTATGGGAAGCTTTTGGTTATGCAATCCTGCATATACCATTTGATGTGTTTAAGGTTGGGAGAATTTCCGAATGATGGAAAATCCGTAGAGGATAGAAGCCGTTAGGCATGGTGAAGGAAATTGTAGTAGAAACTGCTGGAGTTAATTCATAGGAGATGAGGTGGATCACCGTTACAGTGGGATGAAGTTAGAAGCGGCCAACGTATTGGACCGCAGGTGGATCGGAAAACTATGGAGGTGGTGGTAGTGACTAAGTAGAGGTTGAAAATAGCAAAGAACCGACAAGAGAGCTATGCGGACAAGAGGCGTAAGCCGTTGAGATTTGAGATAAAGTTATGCTAAAGGTTTCACCATGGAAAGGGGTGATGCGATTTGGAAAGAAAAGGGAAGTTAGCACCTAGATTTGTGGGTCCATTTGAAATCCTTGAAAGGATTGGGCTAGTGGTGTATAGGTTGAGATTACCGGAGGAATTGAGTAGTGTGCATGACGTATTTCATGTATCAACTTGAGGAAATGCTTAGCAAGAACTGACTTGCAAGTACCGTTAGATGATATTAGTATGGATACGAGTCTTCGTTTTATCTAAGAGCCGATAGAGATTTTGGGTCGTGAAGCTAGGACGTTGGATAAAAAGGGTAGTATACGGTAGTTATGGGTAGATGAAATTTGGAACGTGGACTAGAGTTCACGTGGGAACGGGAAGGATTTATGAGGAGCAAGTATCCTCAGCTAATTGATAATGACGATCCTAAGGAGTAAATTTCGGGACGAGATTTCTATTAGGAGGGAGTGATGTGACAACCGTGGTTTTGAGGTTCGTCACTTGGTCTTATTTTAAGGTTAATTTATGTGTGACTATGTGATTTGCGTGTTTACATGTTATTTTACGTGAACGAGGTTGGTGTGGATATCGTTTATGGGTATAAAGTACTCATAAGTAAATCGAGGAACGGTTATTTCATGTTCATGAGCTCACTAATTAGTTACTATGAAATGAAATGGTGTTATTTTGGTGTTTACGTATACGTATAAGTATTATAGTAAATGGTATTTTTTAAGGATTTGGGGTTCAGCATTTAGAGGTCTCGGGTAAGGTTTTTAGTCATGTGAGTATTTTTCGGGATGGTTTTCAGTCATTTAGGACTTAGTTATAAAGTTTATTTTAAAAGTTAAGATTTTTTTTTAAAACTGTATATTTTACGTTTTTTACGGTATACGCGTAAATTTGACTAGTTTTACGGTTTTGAGGTTTTGAAAGCTTTAGGAGCTGAAATAAATTAAGGAAAATTAAGGTAATATTTTTATTACAATTATTAATTACTTTAATAAAAAAACGAAATTATGGGGGGTAAGGGTCGGTTAAAACAAAAGGAAGGAAAAAAAAAGAAAAAAGGAAAGTGGGCCATTATACTTGGGCTCGGACTTGTCAATAACTATATAAGGTGTAAAATAAGATGGAAAAGACATAATCCCTGGAGCAAAAGAAAAAAAACGACAGCCAATTGAGAAAAGTTAGGGTTCTTCAAAAAAATCTTGGTTTCCATTAATCTTAAGGTAAAACCTTCAAATCCCTTTTCAATTTAATTGTTTTTAATTCTTTCTCAATCATCTTATGATGGATTTAGGTTAGGGTTTAAATTAAAATCTGTATATTAATGATATTATAATGATTAGGTGAATTAGGGCTTGTAATTAGTGGAGTTATGGGTAATTAATTAGACTAATTATGTTAAAATCGTTTTTTAAAAACTGGGCAGAATTTTAGATCAATTATTTTGACCATATATAGAGTTCTACAAACTCTTATTGTACGATACAAGTATTCCTGGAAAGGTAATTGAGTTGGATTTCAAATGCAAGAAACGAGAACTAAATTGGAGGTGGGAAAGTGGGTCAAAAACAGGTTACAACAGTCGGAGGTCAAAAACAGTTTTGAAATCAGCGGGTTTTCAATTAATGTTTTAGGGTGATTGGGGTACTTAGGAGTACACTTGAGCCCTCTAATGAGCATGGGAGTTGGTTTATATATTAAATAAGAGGCCTGGAGGAAGGCTAAGCAAATGGGTTAGGGTAAGACCCCCTAATCATAACAAACTTTTTGTATGTTCAAAATCAGTAAAATCCGGATAGACAAAAGTATATATATATATATATATATATATATATATATATATATATATATATATATATATATATATATATATATATATATATATATATATATATATATATATATATATATATATATATATATATATATATATATATATATATATATATATATATATATATATATATATATATATATATATATATATATATATATATATATATATATATATATATATATATATATATATATATATATATATATATATATATATATATATATACATATATATTTATATATATACATATATATATATATATATACATATATATATATATATATACATATATATATATATATATATATATATATATATATATATATATATATATATATATATATATATATATATATATATATATATATATATATATATATATATATATATATATATATATATATATATATATATATATATATATATATATATATATATATATATATATATATATATATATATATATATATATATATATATATTTATATATATATATATATATATATATATATATATATATATATATATATATATATATATATATATATATATATATATATATATATATATATATATATATATATATATATATATATATATATATCGGGCCTTAATAGTAGCTTTAAGGTTAGGGCAAAGGGGAGGAGTTAGCTAACATATGTAAGGGCATAAGGTTTCCTTTACAAAGGTCATGGGTATGGTTAGGTGGGCGTTTGGCTTATAGTTTGGAGACCTAAAAACCAGGACTGTTTTGGGTAAAATGTTAACGAGACGGTTTATGAAGTAAACTAAGTTAAGGGCTTTATAGAGGGGTGTAATGAGATGCTTAGATCATATAAATGGGGCATATATATAGGAGAAAGTTAGATGTCCATCATGGATTGATGAGCCATCTTAGTGTTTGGTTCATGATTTGATTGTGTGCTTTTGTTTGTTAGCTTTTTGCTAGTGCGCGGATTTTTGGAGAAGCTCAATCAGGTGAGTTTCATAGTCCCGTATCTTTTAATGATTTTCACTTCCAGATGGGATGGAAGAGACACTGTTTGGTTTCATAACTTATGCTGTGAATGTTTTATGATTGGTAATGGACTTGTGTGTACACTTATGTAATTAATTGCTATGTGATTCTTGATTGTGTTTATGATTTGGATCGGGGGACACGTACCGTCTCAGTTATTGTGGTTTGACTTGGTACCAAGGGGTTGTTGATAAGGCGGGGCCTTGGGGAGGTACATAGATGTGTGAGCATCTATGGGACCCATGGATAATGACATGGCAGGGCCTTGGGATTGGTATATAGGTGTATGGGCGCCTATGGTACCATGGTGTTTGGTAAGGCTAGGAGCCTTGGATTTTGTTTTGAATGATTCATCTTGAATGTTAGTTGTTAATGCATATTTGTAGCACATTTTCCATATGTTTAGTGGTTTATGGTTGTTCACATCTTATTTTAATCTGTTTTCGGTTGGAGTCTAAACCTATGACTCTCACCAACATTATGTTGACGTGTTTTAGTGTCTCTTTCAGGTGATAAAGTGGTTAAGCATGAGAACATATGTGGCTAGGATTAGAGTCGCGTAGGAATGCATTTAGAAGGAGATCCCCGTTCCTTCTTAGTTTATTTTTCTGTTTGTTTCAATAAGTGATACTATGAACCTATATGTTACTTTGTTTGTGTTATTTGTTTGTCTTGGGTAAGAGGTAGGTCTGTTACCTACTTACCTAGACTCCTGCATTGATGAGATATTGTCATGACATTTGTGTCACCTTTTATGACATTTTTAATTCATATAGTTCTCTCTATAGACACGCTTTTGTTGTGATGATATCCATACGTCGCGCCCCATATTCCGCAATGGTAGGGTGTGACACTAAATATCCTCTTTACAGCAAACAGATGGCACTCCATTGGTGTCACTTGGTGTCTTGCACATAGACATACAACAAACATGATGTCAGATCTTGAAGTTGTAAGGTACACGAGAGATCCAATCATAGATCTATATGTTCTGACATCAATAGGCTTTCCTTGGCCCTCTTTTCCCCAAGGATGCTATTTGTCCATGGGAGTTGAGACTTTCTTTCCTTCACTCAATCCAAACTTTTTCACAATTTCAGCAACATATTTATCTTGAGAAATAAAGATTCCATCTTTCCTTTGCTGAACTTGTAACCCCAAGAAAAAATTGAGCTCTCCCATTGCACTCATTTGGAATTTGTCTTGCATCAATTTGGCAAACTCTTTGCTAAGCAAGGAGTTTGTGGATCCAAAGATGATGTCATCCACATATACTTGCACTAAAAGAAAGCCGCCTTTTTGTTTCTTGATAAACAGGGTCTGATCAATCTTTCCCCAATCCATTATCCAATAGATACTTCGATAGAGTCCCATACCATGCCCTAGGGGCTTGATGTAGCCCATACATTGCCTTTTTCACCTTTTAAACCTTGTCTGGATGTTCTGGATCTTCAAAACCTAGAGGTTGCATTACATATACTTCCTCATAAATGGTACCATATAAAAAGGCACTCTTAACATCCATTTGGTACACCACAAAATCCATGAAAGAAGCATATGCCAGAAATAATCTGATGGCTTCAATTATAGCAACTAGAGAAAATACCTCATCATAGTCAATTCCTTCCTCCTGTGTATAACCCAGTGCTACTAGTTTGGCTTTGTTTCTTATCACTATCCCTCTCTCATCCTTCTTGTTTCTGAGTACCCACTTTGTTCTAATAGGTCTTGCCCCTTTTGGACAGTCTACCAAAATCTAAACCTCTTGAATATCAAACTGTGGTAACTCTTCTTGCATGGCCTCTACCTAGCTTTCATCATTCAAAGCTTGAAATATCTTCTTTGGCTCTTTTTGTGATAAAAAGGCAGCAAAAAGACAACATTGCATATTCTCATGATTGAAATTCATTGTTATATTGGCAACGAAACTATGCTCCTTTGCTTGATATCTTGTTTGTCTGGGAGTGGCAAGATCACCTATAATTTGAGACTGTGGATGATCTTTATTGATTCTATAGGTGGGTTGTATATTCATAAGGACTTCTGTTTCAAGATTTCCTATGTCGGATTCTATGGGACTATCTTGATTTGGAAAGAATTCTTCAAAAGGAACTTCCAAATGATACTGCATGGCCAAGAGATGGATGTTGGTGAGCTGAGTGCAGCTCTGAATAGCTTGGACCTCAATGCCTAATGATTTTGTTTCCACTGCTTGACATGGAGATTGGAGAAGATGTAGAAATGAGTAGGGTTTCTCTTTTTGCACCATTAACATCATCCATCACTATTTCTTCAACAGTAGGGGAAATGTTTGGACCAGCAGGGGAATCCAAGATTCTACTGCTTTCGTACATTCCACTGCTATCATAGCTTTGCTTGGCAAGGGGAGTGATGGGTTGTTCATCCTTTTGAGAGAGGTCTTCTTCTTCAGCAATCTCTTTGGCAACATCATCAGTAGGGAACAGTGAAGGTACAGTCATGTACCCTAAAGGTGGAATATCCAAAGCAGTAGGTTCTTTTGTACCTGAAATGTTAGTATTCTCCAAAGCAACAGGCACATAATTCATAGATTTAGAAAGTAGTTCAATATCAAAGAACCAAATGGGACATGTTTGTGTGTCTTCAAGCTTATCCTCTAGAAAATTCACATGTATGTTCTCTGTCACCTTGCTTGTCTTTTTGTGAAGACCCTATATCCCTTACTTATTAGTGAATAACCAACAAAGTATCCATCATCTCCCTATTCTTTGAACTTTCCCAAATGATCAAGTGTGTTGAGTATCACTACATGACACCAAAATGGTCTGAAAAAGTCAATTAAAGGGGATCTTCCATTGAATAGCTGATAAGGGGTATTGTTGTGAGCCTTAACCACCAGGGCCCTATATTGAACATAGCAAGCAGTGACAACAGCTTCAGCCCAAAATATTACTAGAAGCTTTGAATCAGATAGCATTGTCCTTGCAGCTTCTATAAGTGTTCTGTTTTTCCTCTCTACAGCTCCATTTTGTTGTGGTGTTCTGGCTATGTTGTATTCCCTTTTTATCCCTTTGTTGGAACAGAAAGTGTCCAACTCTTTGTTCCTAAACTCTCCACCATTATCAGACCTAATTGTCACTACCTTCATACTCTTTTTAATTTCAATATGAGTAATGAAGTCTTTGAGTACTCCTACTGTGTCACTCTTTTCAAACAGAAAGAAGGTCCATGTGAACCTTGAGAAGTCATCAATGACCACTAAGCAGTATCATTTCTTGCCCATACTTGCCACAGATGTAGGACCAAAAAGTTCCATGTGTAGAAACTCCAATGGTTTGGTGGTGGACTGAGTAATTTTTGATTTGCAAAAGGCTCTATGTTGCTTTCCCTTCAAACAAGCAACACATGTATGATCATTACTGAAAGTCTTTGAAGGTAGACCATGAAAAAGATTGAATTTGACCAATTTGTTCATATTTTTGAATTTTAGATGACCTAGTATTCTGTGTTATTTCTTGCATTCATCAACTGAGGCTTTGGCAATAAAACAGTTCTCATTGTCTTGAAGAGAAATATCTTTTAAATCAATGGTGTACATGTTCTTCTGCCTTGGAGTTCTCAGCACAATAGGAGTGTTGGGTGGTAAAACAAACTCCTTGCCTAATACCAAGCACTCGGTATCAGTAAAAAGAACAAAGTTTTTGTTGTCTGTCATCTGAGACACACTGAAAAGATTGTACTTCAATTCTTTCACCAGATAGACATGATCAAATGTCATTCCATTAGTGACTATGGTCCCTTTCCCAGTGATAGTCGCATGTCCATCTCCAAATGATACACCATCATTATCATGCAGGGGAACAAAGTTTGACAGATATTCTTTGTGTCCAGTCATACTTCTTGAGCAACCACTGTCCAGTATGCTTTGTCATTCTTTGTCTGTTTTGTTGCCTGTAAAAGAGATTATGCTATTAGTTCCGTTTGGGGACCCAAGCCATGACTGACTTAGGTCTACCTCGTGTATCAATGTAAGAGTATTTGTCAAAGGCTAAAGATACACCATTGGGTTGAGTACCCTTTTTAGGAGTCCAAACCCAATGAGCTGAGGCTTTCATAGCTTTTCTCGATCTTCCCATGTTACTAGAGGCCAAAACTTTGCCAGCAGGGGAAACCCTGGGCTTAGCAGGGGAACCCATTGCTTGTTTTGTCCTCTATAGATACGTTGGTAAGGTCTATGGCCAGATGCATATGTCTTATGAGATGTTGGTCCGGTCATATTAGGACTAGATTTGGGGTATGCTTCACCTATCTTTCTCAAAGCAGGTGCAACATACTTGTCAGTTGCCTTATTTCTTAAAGCAGGGGGAATATATTCAGCAGGGGAAAAAGGTTTTTCCCCTGCATTCAGCAAAATCACTTGTGGTTGCATTTCCTTTAAGGGATTTGCAGCCACCATTCCTATTGTAGCTTTACAAGCTTGGTATATGTGATCAAAACTGCCACAGGTGAAACAAAGTTTGGTGTTTTTCACGAAGTCCTTTCCTAGTTAAAGAGACTTTTGATTATTCTAGTTTCTTTGGTTTCCCCTAACCACATTTCTTTTATAAACAGGTCTATACATCTCTGTATATTTAGTAGTGGTCTTAAAGGTTTTTGGGCTACTAGTTTCACCATTAAACAAACCTTCTCTAGAGAAAAGGATAGGGTTGTCTGTTTTCCACTGTTTCAAGGCATCATGTTCCTTATTAAAATCTCTTATTTTACTGGTTTTGACCAATGGTTCTTCTTGTTTCTGATTACCTAACTTATATCAATTATGATCAAACACCATATCCTCCTGTTTTGCAAAACAAGGAATTCCAGTCCATGAGAGGTCTTTCATTGGACTAGTACCATGTATGTTAGCAGGAGGTGGTGGAATTTCAGCATGTTGGTTCTTGGCACCTAAACCAGTTTTATCCTTAGGAGATTTTCCTATTTCAGCAGCTTTAGTTTAATCTTCAGCAGCTTTTCCAAACTTTTCAATAGTTAACTTATCTTTTTCTTGATTAGCTCTAAACTTTTTAAGTTCATTAGTTAACTCCTGAACAATGGCTTCTTTTTCTCTAACATCTCTTTCTAGGATTCTAATGTGATCTCTATATTGATTTTCTCTTTGTTGGTATTCTCTAATTCTAGACTCTAGTTGTTCTAAAGCACGTTTATAGTTGTCTAGATTATTTTCAAAATTTATATAATCAACATTTAGCTTTATGATTTGGTCATTTAATGACTCAGTATTTTCCTACATCCTTTGGTACAGTAAGAGTCATCATATACCTCATTGTTTGAGCTAGAAGTAGACATGGCCATAAGAGCAAATTCTTTCTCTGTCTCCTCAGCAACTAGAGCTTGATTCCTGAAATGTGTATAGTTGAAGTTCGTTTTTCTCAGTTCTTAACAAATTGAAAGTCCTAACAATATCGAGTTTTTAATTGTTTTTGGTTGGAAAAGTTTTTTTGGATATTCTATTGCTAATTCAAACAAAGCCTTGCCAAAATGAAAAATACCGTCTACTTATATGTAAAACAAAGTGCAAATACCAAGTTTTTATTCAAGTAAAATGCTAAATGTAAATTCCACAAACTATAAGGACTGAAAATGTAAATTCAATGAAATATAAATGCCAAATATGTAAAGTCAAAAAGTCAAAGGACTAACTATGCAAAATCAGTAACTAGATGGACTCAATATGAAAACTATTCAAATAAAGTAACCAATTTTCAACTAATTGAAAACTAACTAATTTTGAACAAATTTGAAAATATAAGGACTGAACTTCTGAAAACCCTAAAAAATTGGAAGATTAGCTTGATTTAAAAACTGATTAATACTACAAGGACTAAAAAGCAATTTTTAAAACTATTTTACCAAAAACGGGTTCAAGACTTCAATAAGCTCGTTTGAGCTTATTTCTCAATCAAATTTACTCAAACCAGTTGCAAACGACTTAAAATTGAAAATAACCTAGACCTATCCAAGGAATTTAGCTGAAAATGCCTAGAACTCTGATAAGCTAAATTCAATAAGCTCAAATTAAGCTACCAATTAAGCTAGACTTGCACTACTTGATTTTAATGAAAATTCTTGTTAAACAGCTCAAAAGAAAGACGGGAAATCAAGTCTCAAAGAAAATGATCAAGTAATATGCCCTGAATCTGAAAATAAGCCAAAATTGTGCTTATGTTGACTTTCGTTGACCAGAATTTTCAAAAAGCTCAAAATCTCAAAATTTATCCAGGAACACTATTGGAATAGAAATGTGAAAGAAAATCAGCTATTTTATGAAGTGGAAAATGAGATATGAGAAATCAGTTTGAATTTCATTACAGGGAATTGCATTTGCTCTAGTGCTTATTCCTTGGCTTATTTCTTACTCAATACTGGATACTGTACAAATTCCTTTTACACATTAAAAGTTCATATGTTGAGTGAGAAATGAGCACTGGTTTGAAAAGATTTCATCAAGTAACAAAGAAATGCCAAGCATTTGAAAATCAATACTTTCTGAAAAGATACTTGAATAAAACTGACCCAAACCTTTTTGATAGCCAATTGCCTTTTTGACCAAATTCTTGACTAGTAAATGACTGAAAACTTGTTATAATGACCTAATGACTTGAAATGAACCAATATTTGCCAATTACTAACACTTGAAAAGCATTTACAAGCTACTACCAAACACCACTTATCTGATCCATTTCAAACTTTTATGAAGGATTTTAAAGCAATTGATTAGTCTGAGTGAAGAGTGGTATCACACTAAGTTCAATAGCTGAAATGAAGTGAATTTGAACTAGTTACAAGAAGTTAAACCAACAAGTACTCAAATTGATTTATAAAGCTAAAAGGACTGATGAAATGTGAAAAACATGACAAGTTCTAAGGCTATAAGCAAGATTAAGCTACACTTAAGCTACAAAATCACTGAAATCAGATCAGTTACAAGCTAAACAACTTTTATCATGCAATCAATTAGAGTTAAGCTAGGAATGAAACATGCATTCAACAGTTAAGTGGAACTAAAACTCAAAATATAAGACCTTTTAGCTTAGGCCTCCTTTGGGGAGTAGAGGAGCGCTGAGCTCTCTAAACTAGTGCTAACCACCACCTTAGCACTAGAACACATCAAACAGCTACCAATCAACAGCTATCTATCACCAAATCTCCATTAATGGACTGAAATGCTTCAAAATCTGCTAGAACTGGAACTTGGATGAAAAGAACAGGTACAACAGCTACAATCTTCACAAATAGCTCATTATGATCAAGTGGTGATCATAACAAACTAAACAGCATCACAAGGTAACAAAGTGCAGGTATGAACAGTAGAGAAGTAATGAGAATTTGGAGGGAAAATGAAATTTTTATTGATTGAATTGAAAAAGTAGTTACAAGGCTGGTAAGTTTGTTACAACTACTAACAGACTCAAGAGTTTGTCAGACTCTTGAGTTGTTAAGCTAAATCTAACAAGGATGAGAGAAAACTAAAAGTGTGTGTGATTTCACACTTTTCTACAACACAAGAAATGAGAGCTAAACTATGGTATTTATAGACTGCAGATGTGAAGTGGTTGGGGTTGGTGACGTGTTAGAACCAATCATAAACTTCCACGTGGCCAATTCTGCATAACTGAATTTTGCAGGTGAAGAACAAGTTTGGGGTTTTTTGATTGGGATGATTCCATGTTAATTGACTGTGACCATTGTATTCGTCTCTTGAAAACGATCACTTTTGATGTTTACATCATCTTCTGAAATTGCCTCTAGCTCAAACTCGATCCTGGAAATTTCCGTTGAAGAAGATAACACGTGTCACCTTGTCATTGTATAAAGGAGAAGCACACAGATCATTATCCAAAGTGGATAAATCTGTTTATTGCATGTTGCGTTTTAATTGGCTGAGAAAGAAGTTAGTGCGCAGCACTGTTCAGATTTGGCCAATTAATGCTGGCGGCTGAGTGGATATTTAATAAACTGATTTGGTGGTCCTTGTCACTTGTTTCTTCATTTCCCATTGGCTGATATTAGTTCACACGGATTAAGCTCAACATGACTTTCCAAAAATGGCAGAAACAGTCCCTTGACTTGGCAGAATGTAATTTTGAGCTAGTAACTTCATTCTTTTGGCAATTTAAGTCCTTCCACTTGCAAACTTGATCAAAAAGCTCCATTGACTTGGTTGACTTAAGAGTTGACCAGATTTGACTTTAATCTTGACTTTGTCATATTTACACTTTTGGTCCTTCATCTTTGGCAGATTGTCAAGATAGGTCCTTTGTCTTTAAAGTCTTGTCGCTTTTGATCCTTCTTTGTCTTTTTCATCCAGTTAAGCTTGATTTTCCTTTGTTTGCTTGAAATTGTATCCTTCTTACCTATTTGAGCACAAACACAAAACATACCACATAATTCCGCTTTATAGCACAAAGTTTAAGTATTTTTCTTGTGTTTTAGGGTGATTTGTTGATAAATTGATATGAGTTTTTTGCTCATATCAATTCCTTTCAACACTTTTTGTCATAGAGCTCCAGTCCCATCCAAATCCATCTATTCCTTGCATGGCTACCATAGCCTTGGCCTCAGAATCCTCATTCATGCTCTCCTTCCTATAGTTGCTATCATTCTTTAGAGATCTGCATTCCCTAGCAAAGTGGCCTCTCTTCCCATAGTTGTAGCACTCCACCTTTGATTTATCAAATCCAGCTACATCAGAAGGATTAATAGAAATCTTTTTCCCATATTTTTTATAGAATATGTTGGCTCTCATGTTAAGCAGAGCCATATTCTATTTGATGTCCATTTGCTCCAAGCATTGCTTAATGATTTGAATTAAATCTTTATACAACACAGTGGAACCATGAGGTCCTTGTGATGTAATAAATACACAGGCAGTGTCAAGACTAAATGTTGCAGGTCTTTCTTCTGTATTTGGTTGTCCTGAGCTTGAACTAGTGGAATGTGTAGCAAGGAAACTTCAATCCCACTGCTTTTGAAGTTTCCATTGTTTTGTGAAATGAAAGCCATATTAACATGTGGATCAGCAATTGCACTTGAATTTGTGGGAATGGTTCCTGAAGCTTTCATTTCACTGACAACTGGCTCAAAGACCTTCAAGTTGTTGTAGATATCATCAATGTTTTTGTCATCAATGTCAACCCTGTTTTGCCAAACAGATTTGTAAACAAACCATTCTTTTTTAACGCTATTGAGGAATCTAGCATTGACTTGCTCTTTTGAAACTTCTATGTCAAAGAACTCCAACTGTGCAACAAGATCTTAAAGCCTATTATAAATAGATCTAATTGTTTCATCACCTTTTGCTTTAAATGAGGCAAATTGGTCTATCATTTGATTTTTCTTTTTCTTCTTAGTGGCTTCATTTCCTCCAAATGTTTTCCCAATGGCTTCCCAAAGCTCCTTAGCAGTCTTATGCTTCCTAAAACTTAACTGATGTCTATCAGGTAGGGCTAACAGCAAAGAACTGTGAGCTCTGACATCATGCCTTCTTGCTTGGATCTCTTTGTCTGAGACAACAGCAGATTTGGTTTTCTTAGCACCACCTTTGGAGCTTTCACCATCTTCCTTATCTTTTTTCTTACCATCATGTGCCACTTCCACTGTTTTAGTGAACTGATCACCATGTTCTATGACCTCCCATAGGGCCTAGTGTTCCATTTTCAGATACTATTGAATCCTGAATTCCCACATTTCAGAGTTTTCAGGATCCAAGATAGGAAGTTTGAGAGCATCATTGTTTGAGTATGTAGAAGTGTCTGTAGACATGATCGATAATGGATGTGAGGATTTTGTTATTCTTGGTTTAATCAATGTTTCTCAACAAGCTCTGATACCACTTGTTGATCCGAAACTCAGATCTTAAACCTTAGCTTGTTTAAGGGTTATAGTAGAAAGAAATAATTCAAACTACTACAAGAGAAACTTTGCAATACAAAAAGTAACTAAACAAGATGCGGAAAGTGTTAGAAATACGTTTTTACGTATTTAGGAAGATTCGATCACTCTAATAATATATTTTGTAGTAGCTCGTAGTCTAGTATCTTTATATTTAGTAAACAAGGAAAAGCCCGGTCCATGTTATGTATGGTCGGCCCAACAATATAAGCCCGAGCCCATCTTATGGGCTTGGTATATAAGCCCTCTCCTTTTATGGAGAGGGTGTGGTTCACTCATTTATTTCACATAGTAAAAGGTGTAACCTTTATACTTTCTCTCTCTAAGTGTATGTTCTCACCATCTCTCAGTCTCTTTGTCTCTCTAGAATATAAGCATAGATTTACAATCTCCTACAAATGGTATCAAGAGTCATGGGATGATTGTATTGTTTACGTATTTGTGTTCTTGATTTTGTGTCTATTTTGATCCAACATCAATTGATCCAAAAAAGAATTTGTGTTTTTATGGTTTATCCTTGATACAAATCATCTACATAGTTGTGGTAGAGATTTGGTATTGTTATTTTGGTTAAAAACATAAAAATTTGGGTGTTTGGATCATTTTTTGGCTAAAAATCACGAATTTTGTGTGTTTGATCCGAGAAAACAGTAAGTCGGTTGAAGAAACACATTATCTTCGGAATTCTTGTGATTATTGCGAAGTAGTCACGAGGGTTTTTGTTTATTCCGACGTGGTCTTCGAGGGTTTCTGTTATTGCGAAATTGCTTTGAGGGTTTAGAATCTTGCGAAGTAATTTTCCAAAGTCAAGTGATATTCAGAAGTGGGTATTGCGAAGTGTCATTCCGAAGTTCATTTTCTTTTGCGAAGTGATATTCAGAAGTGTCATTATTGCGAAGTGATATTCAGAAGTGGTCTTTGCGAAGTTACTTATCATCTTATTCCGAAGTTCTTTAACTCCGAAGTCCAATTATTGCGAAGTTCCAATTATTGATAAGTCCAATTATTGCGAAGTTCCAATTATTGCGAAGTTACAATTATTGCGAAGTCCAATTATTGCGAAGTCCAATTATTGCGAAGCCCTTTGATTACAAAGTACCTGTTATTCCGAAGTTCAAAGGGATTGCGAAGTTCCAAGATTCCGAAGTAGCATTGCGAAGTCAATGATTCTGAAGTACATTTGATTTCGAAGTCAATATTCCGAAGTTCCAAGATTCCGAAGTAGAATTGCGAAGATCATTATTCCGAAGTTCATTTCATTTCATTGGTATTCAGAAGTTATCAAGGTACGTTTTTTCGAAGATCATAATATTTCGAAGATACATTTTTGTGATATTCCGAAGATACCAAGATTATTCCAATGTAAATTTTTTGATAATATTCCTTAAGAGTTTTTTTGTTTACCTTGGAATTTTGGTTTATCGAGGACATATTTTGGGGGATTTCAACATTGTTTCTTGTCTTCTACACACAAAAACAAACACATTTACTTTCTTTCATTGTTTGATCCAAAGTTGTAAATCTTTTCTTATCGAAATGGAGTACACATCTCTTACGGATAAGTCCATCCTCTTGGGTACGGATAATCGTCCACCAATGTTGGTGAAGACTATGTATGAGAATTGGGCTTCCCGAATGGAACTTTATATGTTGAATAAAGAGAACGGACATCTCATTTGGGCATCGGTGCTCAATGGATCATTGGTATATGGTACTGTGACGGAAGGTAATGCTACTCGTCCTCGCACAACGGATGAATTAACTGGAGATGATAAGATTCAAGATAAGTGTGATAAACAAGCTACAAACATCATTCGCCAAGCCCTTCCTCCATATGTCTACAAACTCGTCAGTAAACATAAAGTTGCCAAAGATTTATGGGATAGAATCCGTGTTCTAATGCAAGGCACCTCGTTAACTAAACAAGAACGAGAGTGTAAGATATATGATACGTTTGATAAATTTGTCTATGTTCCCGGGGAGACTATCAATAATTACTACTTGAGATTCACTTTAATTTTGAATGAGCTCAACATTTATGGCATGGAAATTCCGACATTTCAGTTAAACACCAAGTATTTGAACACTCTTCCTTCCGAATGAAGTAAGTACGTGTCAGCTGTTAAATTGGCTAAGGATTTGCATCAAACCAACGTGGATCAACTTCAAGCTTTTCTTCAACAACATGAATGCCACGTGATCGAGGCTCGGTTGTCAACACCACAAGTTCGTGGTCCACTTGCCATGTATGCTTCTCAACAAATGACTCCCCAACAAAACATAACTTACACTTATCAACAACCATCATACTTGCAGCAGTCACCACAACACACCTATCAGCAACCACATCAACCATCTTAGCAACCACTAATGATGCCACAGCAAGCATTTACACAAAGTGTTCTTCCACAACCTTATCCACAGCAAACAACACATCAGTCATCACCATCACAAGCCATCACTTCTCCAATGGGTTATACTCCTCAGCAAGGATATTTTCCAATCAAAGCACCACAAGCACAAGCCTTCTACTCCAATGAACTTCCACCACTTCAAGCACCGGTCTTTACTCCAAATGATACACCTACTGATGTCTTAGACCATCTCACTGCCTACTTTTAGCAACTAGAGGATTTCCAGCAACGAAAAATCAGCTCCGCACTTCTTCAAATCCTCTTCAACAAGCTACTATTCAAGAGGGTTAAGTGACAGTGTAATCCATTCAGAAAAGTAAAAATTCATATGGACCCACAACAAGGACCGTGAACGCTCAAGGTGTGAATTCTCAAGCTAGTAGAAATGGAAGCCCCATTGGTCCTCAAAAGGTTGTGACTTGCTACAATTGTCGAGGACAAGGTCATATGGCTAGGCAATGCACTCAGTCGAAAAGGAGAAGGGATGCAACGTGGTTTCGTGAGAAGATGTATTTGGTCGGTGCTCAATCTAAGGGAAAGATTTTAGATTTAGAGGAATTAGCATTTCTTGCAGACCCAGGGGCATCTGATAATGAAGGGATGGCAGTCGTCTCTACTTCTAATGCAGCATATCAAGCAGATGATCTTGATGCATATGATCGGATTGTGATGATATTCACACAGCCCAAGCTGCTCTCATTCCTAATCTCTCTCACTACGGTTCTGATGTCGTCAGTGAGGTACCAACCACATCTATAACATCTAATGTTGTTCATGACTATCCACATCAAGTTGAGCATGAGAATGACAACCTCGAACATCATTTGGGAACTAGTAACTCAAATGATGTGGTATCCAATCCAACACATTTGAGTGAACCTCAACCAAATGCTACGATGGGTATGGAATCTTATGATCAACATGATTTGGTTATGGTACCTAAACATATTATTGATAACATGAATGTGGTCGTCCTATAAACCATAGATTTAAATGCCAATCTAATTGTTGAGCTTGCGCTGTATAAGGAAAAGGTCAAAGCTTTTGAAATGGTCCCTCAAGCAGAGAAAATAACTTATTCTGAATTTGACCAATTTCGTTTTGAAAAGATAGAACACTTAAATGAAATAGAATCATTAAGAGCTAGTCTTTCCAATGAACTAAAATAAAAAGAGTCGATTGTCAATGATTTTCAAAAACTTAAAACGGATTTCTAAACTCTCGAGTCTCAAAAGCTTGAATCAGAAATTAATGCTACCAAACTTCTTAAATTCAATGCTTCCACAGAAAAGATTCATCTTTTAATTAAATCATTTAAAGAACTAGAACTTAAGCGTCTTCAAGATTTACCACCTAATCCCGGTTATGCAAAACAAGCTCAAGAATATATTCCTAGTCTTTATGATGTGACCCTAATTGGCAAATTGAAAGAAGCACCTTATGTTCGTGATACTGAGGAGACAATGTCACTTGCGGAAGAAACTCGATCTAAAATGCTTCCAACATTCCATAAACTTGATTATGTTAATCATAATAAAGATCAATTTGATAAAAAGACCTGTATTCTCTTACAAAAGGAATTATCTCAACTAACAGCTTTTGTGCCCCAAAGTTTGTCAAAGGAAAACCTTCCTAGTACGTCTCCTACACTTGTCAAAAAGGATTTAACTAAGTTAATTCCACCGGTAAATAAGGTGTCAGATAGCTTAAATGCGATGCACCAACACTTTGCCGATTTTGACAAGGTCATTAAGGAACGTATGACGGCCTCGGCCATAACGGAAGGTGAATGGAATTTTGAGCACACTAGAGTTGCGTTTCAAGACGAAATTGTTCCGTCTGTAAACAATATTAAAGCTTGTCTTAGCAATATTGATCAAGATTTTCTTTTGGAAATAGAAGAAGTTAGACGTGTTTTCAATGAAATGAATGATGCTTATGAAAACGGTTTAATTGAAATAGAACGAATTTCACGCCAAAATGATCAGCTTCTGAAGCAAGTGATGTCGTTTGATATTGTTTCTATCTGTGTGAATAGTCGTGTTGATAATGATTCTATTGTGCATAATGTTGAATCTGTGGATAATGTGGTAGATAGTACTTGTCACAAATCTGACGCTGAATTTTTAAAGCTTCAAGATTCTTATTCTTTGCTTTCAAAACGTTTTGACGAGATTCAAAAACATTGTATTTCGCTTAAATGTACACAACAATTTATTCAAGAGCAGTGCGATAAAAAGGAACCTCATCACCGTCACACCACTTAACAAGGGCCCTAGGACTAAACCATCTCAAACATTGGTCACTAAAGATAATGCAAAATCAAAATCAGCTTCTAATGTTCCCGTGTTGCCTTCTATAGGAGTAAACACCATTACTAAGGCTCAAAGATCTAAGCTTACAAGAAACATGAAGAATGATAGGATCTTGCCCTCATCTAGTAGTCAAGTGAAGAAGAAAGTAGAAGCCCACCCTAGGAATGTTATTTCTGTTTTAGATAACAAGAATCATGTAGCTAAACCTAAAGGCTCTGCGGTTGTGCAGTGTTCTAAGCCTATTGTGAATTCTAATTTGAAATGTTGGAATTGTAATGAATGTATGTTTTCTAGTCATCATGATTCTTGCCTTATTGACCATGTGAATGAGATGAATGCTCGTAAAAATGGTTTAGAATAGAAACCGACTGGGAAAGTGTTAACCCAAATTGGCTGGATGTGGCGTCCTACTGGTAGAACTTTCACTATAGTAGGAAATGTGTGCCCTTTAACTAGGATCACTCCCACTGCATCGAAGAAAGCGTGCCCTTTAACTAGGAGTACCAAGGCTACCAAAACACAAGCGTGTCCTTTAACTAGGAACACCGACACTACTGTCGGAACCAAGTGCCCTTTAAATAGGTCTACTCTCACTGAAGTGCCCACTAATAATCCAAAACCTCAGAAAGTTGAAACAATAAAACCTGTTATTGGTAAAATTCACATTATAAAATGCTGGAAAATTAAGGATAACACAAATGTTAGCAATTCTGATAATTGCGTATCTGTATTTGCTAACACTCCGGAACCGATAGTTTCCAATGCATTGTCTACTTTTGTTGATGAAAACAGGTGGTCCAAATTTTTCTTTGGTATTTAGACTCTGGTTGCTCCAAGCATATGGCCGGAGATCGCTCTCAGCTCAGAAATTTTGTCAGCAAGTTTCTTGGTACAGTTTGATTTGGAAATGATCATATTGCAAAGATAATGGGTTATGTTGAATATCATATTAGAAATGTTATTATTTCAAGAGTGTATTATGTGGAAGGACTCGGTCACAACTTATTTTCCGTGGGACAATTTTGTGATTCAAATCTTGAAGTCGCTTTTCGTGAGCATACCTGCTTCATTCGTAATTTGGAAGGGGTAGATTTATCGAAAGGTACTCAAGGGAATAATGTTTACACTTTGTCTCTACAAGATATGATTACCGCTTCTCCGGTATGTCTTTTCTCCAAAGCATCAAAGACTAAGTCATGGCTATGACATCGACGGTTATCTCTTCTTAACTTTGACGCCATTAATCATCTGGCGAAAAACGAACTTGTTCGTGGTCTTCCTAAACTTACATTTCAGAAGGACCATTTGTGTTCCGCGTGTACAAAGGGGAAAAGCACTAAGAAATCATACAAACCCAAGACTGAAGACACCAATCAAGAGAAACTTTATTTATTGCATACGGATCTTTGTGGGCCAATGCGTGTTGAAAGTCTTGGTGGTAAAAAGTACATCCTCGTCATGGTAGATGATTACTCTCGGTTTACATGGGTGAAATTTCTTGCAACGAAAGATGAGGCACCTAAAATCATCATCGACTTTCTTAAGATGATTCAAGTGCGTCTCAACACTACTGTCCGACGCATTCGTACAGATAATGGAACCGAATTTGTGAATCAAACCTTGCGTAAGTATTATGAAGAAGTTGGTATATCTCATGAAACATCCGTTGCTCGCACTCCACAACAAAACGGTGTAGTTGAAAGGCGAAATTGCACACTTATGGAAGTTGCCCGAAGGATTTTAATTTACACAAAGGCTCCATTGTTTTTATGGGCAGAAGCAGTATCTACAGCAGTTTACACCCAAAATCGGTCACTAATTCATAAACGCCATGGTAAAACACTGTATGAGCTACTACATGGTATAGTACCAGATTTATCATATCTTCATGTATTTGGTTCTCTTTGCTATCCAAATAATGATGGTGACAATTTGGGTAAACTTCAACCAAAGGCTGATATTGGTATTTTCATTGGTTATGCACCCACAAAGAAGCATACCGAATCTACAATCGTAATTCTCGTAAGATCCTCGAAACTATGAATGTCGATTTCGATGAGCTGAAAGCAATGGCTTCTGAGCAAAGCAGCTCTGAACCCGCACTTCATGAAATGGGGCCCAGTAACATTAGCTCTGGTCTTGTCCCAAACAACCCCACTTCATCATCATTTACACCACCTTCTAGGAATGAATGGGATACGTTGTTTCAACCGTTCTTTGATGAAATCTTTACTCCTCCAAGTATTGTTTCTCCAGAACCTGAAGTAATAGCTCCGGTTACTGAAGTTGTCGCTCCAGCAACCGCAGCACAACCAGATACGTCTACACCAACAATTGGGCAAGAGGCATCTTCAACGAGTTATTCTCAACCAACACATGTTCCAACTAACCATGGCATATAATAAGTGTGAAAACACTTATCCTTTTACCACTTATTTCCAATAATAACAAGACCAAAACGTGTATTTTATGTCGTAAAAGTCGGAATTATGCGTGGTTTGTGTTTTTATTGTGTTTTAGGACCAAATGATGAAAAAGGAAGAAAACACGGGCTTTCACGGGCTTTTATCGAAGATAACGAGAAAAGATGAAGTCAAAAGATCAAGAGTGCTTAAAGAACGGATGTCCAAGACCTATTCTGAAGATTTATCGAAGAAAAATTCTAAAGACGGAAGTTTAATGAAGTCGAAGAAGTCATGTCTAAATTAAAGAATAAAATTATTAAGACAAGTTCAAATCCCGAGACGACGTCGAGAAAAGACAAAGAATTAAATCGAGTCGAGAAGACGTGAAGAAAGAAAGAAGAGGCAACACATGCACACCTTCCCATTTTCCCTATAAATACCCTCCTAATACACATTAGGAGGGTTGGTTAGTTTTTAGTAGTTAGTTCCATTTTTCATTTTTCTTTCTAGTTTTAGAGAGAGAAAGTTCTCAACTTTCTTTCACTAATTTTTCATCTTTCTTTCTTTTAATCTTTCAAGATTAAGCCTTTTGTATTTGGATTTAATTGATCAAGTTCAAGTTAAGCTTTTAATCTTTCATCTCTTTCTACCTTTCTTTGATTTTAGTTTACTTTTGGTGCGAAATCTATTTGATCCGTGTTGTTCTTAATGTTTTCGTGCTAAAAAGTTAATCTTTTTATCCCTACTTAAGTTCTCATACGAATAAGCTTTAAGATCTTTGTGCTTATTGGCTTATTTATATGTTTAGCTTATTTACTTTTTAAAAGTTTTCTTAAAAAGTTCATCTTTTTATAGTTTGATTTAAAAGATTGCTTATTTTAAGTTTGGATAAGTTGTTATTTATGCTTATTTAGTCTTTTTCATATTGGATTCGTTCAAGTTTTGTGGTTAGCTTATCAAATTAGCTTATCACCTTGCTTATCTTTTGGATCAAAAGGTAATCGGAAAGGGTAAACCCCTTTCCGATCAAACATTCCGACTATCCCCCCCTTTCCGATCTCAAAATCGGAAAAGGGTTTATATTATTCCGATTTGGTATGTTTTTGTGACATTCCGATTGGTACTGTTTTACTATATTCCGACGTGAGCATCTTTCTAGGCATTCCGATCTGGATCCCTTATTGGGTATTCCGATTGGTTTCGATTTCATACATTCCGACGAGGGTACTTTTGGTATTCCGATTGGTCCTATTTTCAAGTATTCCGATTGCTATCGCTTTACGCATTCCGACGAGGGTGTTGTTTGTTATTCCGACCAGCCTATTCCGATCAGCATATTCCGACGGGATTCCGACCAGGGGTTCCGACGGACTTAATTTCTTGTTTTTACATAGTTTTCAAGTTTTAGATTTATTAAGTGTTCAAGTATTTTTCTAATCTTGTCTTTAAGTTTTCAAGCATTTGTTTTTAACTCGTTATTTTTAGTTTAATCTTTAAACTTCTACTTTACACAACGACACTTACTTATTTGCTATTTGTTTAAAATAGATAATCAACCAAACCATTTATTATTCCACCAAGAACAATTGAGTCGCCCTTTGAACCAATAGTCAATTCGAAAAGATTCGGACGATAACATTTTCTTACAAGGCAAAAACCTTGTATTAAATGGCGCCGCTGTCGGCTCTTTTCGTTAAGATTAAAGGTTTTTAGTGAGAGACGCATTGGATTTTGGGATCCGTTCATCTTTGAACGTTATTTTCCTTGCTTTAAAATTTTCAAAAATCCTTAAAAATATAAAATCTTCAAAAATACAAAAAAATTAAAAAACCATAAAAACCAAAAATATTTCTTTTCTATTTTTCTAATCCTTTTGTAGGTGTGCATGCGTACTCGTGCTCGTAAGAAGAGAGTAGCTCAAGCCGAAGTCATTACTCAACCAATTGTCGCCATGGACAATCAACCAATGATCGAGCTTTTGCAATCGCACGTAGAAGGCAACACCGATGCAATTGTCATCCCTGAGATTGGAGCCAACAACTTTGAACTCAAATCTGGCTTTATACAAATGGTCTCTGCTCAACCCTTCTTGGGGCGCTCACTTGATGATCCTCATGACCACATTAAAAGGTTTCTTCAGCTTACCAATACGGTTAAGTACAATGGGGTATCACAAGAAGTGATTCGCTTGCAACTTTTTACTTTCTGCTTAGAGGGACAAGCCCGGAATTGGCTTGATAAGGAACCGACACAAAGTATTCTTACGTGGACGGATTTAGAGACCAAGTTTATCAACTACTTTTTCCCACCCTCGCGTACTACCGCTTTGCGGAATGAAATTATTACCTTTGAACAAAAGTACGGTGAGTCTTTTAGTGAATCTTGGGACCGTTTTAAGGAACTTTTAAGAAAGTGTCCACAACATGGTTTAACAAAAGTACATCAAATCAATACTTTTTACAATGGTTTAAGCATGAATGACCAAGATTCACTAAACAGTGCCTCGGGGGGGTAATATTTTGGTTAAGTCTTCTAATGCTGCTTGGGATATTATTGAGAACAAACCTAGAGTACAAACCAAGAGTGTTAGAACTAATGTAGCAAGTGCTAGTACTAGTGATGCCGACAAAAGAATTGATAAGCTTACTTCGCTTGTGGAATCGCTTGCTTTACAAACTGCCAACAATGCCAAACAATTCAACGCCCAAGCTAATGTTTTGAGCCAATCTTGTGATATATGCGGGGGATCTCACTCATACACCGATTGTCCTTCGACTCACGACAATCTGGAAAATGTGTATGCCGCCAACGGTACCTATGCTACAGGAGGCTATCAAGCAGGTCCTCAAGGTGACCGCAACTTGCTCAGCTATCGCTCAAACAACTTTCTTTCACCACCCGGTTTTCCCCCACAAAACCCAAACAACCTCAATCACAACAATCAAAACCAACCACGTGCTCCAACTCCATATCAAAACCAAAGAAACCCATATCCACCTCAAAGAAACAACCAAGTTTACCAACAACCCGCTTATCAACCACCCGCCTACCATGCTCCTCCTCTCAACCAACCCACAGCCTTACACCAAGATGTTGAAACCTACATGAGGACGAACGATGTGATCATGCAGAATCTTCAGCGGGAAATGGCCAACATGAAAGCAAATATGGTGAAGCAATGGAATGATCTTCGAGCTGATATGCGAAACACTTTGGCAAGTCAAACGAATGACTTGAGGAACATGATGGCTAGTTTCTCTCCTAGTAATCAAGCCTCTGGATCGGGTTCTCTTCCGAGTAACACCGTTGCTAATCCAAGAGGGGAGATGAAAGCAATCACCACTCGCAGTGGAAAAGGTTTAAAGGAACCCGAGCTTCCTACACCTACACCGGTAATTGTGACAAAGGAAAACGAGTCTCCTTCTCCGAATCCTCCATCTTCTATTCCTCCAACTTCTACTTCTCCAACTCCACCACCTTCTACTTCTACCCCTCCACCACCCAAGGATGTGAGTGCGAATTCTATCCCAAAGACTTCATCTCAACCCAATATACCTTATCCTTGAGGTTGAGGAAAGAGAAATTGAAGAATAAGGATGATATTCAGGTTTCGAACTTTCTTAAAATGTTCAAACAACTGAATTTCAATATCTCCTCTGTCGAGGCTCTCGCTCACATGCCCAAATACGCTAAAATGTTTAAAGATCTTCTCAGTGATAAGGAGAAACTTCTCGATATTGCTCAGACCCAACTTAATGAGAATTGCTCCGCAGTGCTCTTAAGGAAATTGCCAACCAAACTTGGTGATCCGGGTCGTTTCTTGATTCCTTACAACTTCCCGGGAGTAGAGAATTGCATGGCCCTAGCCGATCTAGGTGCTAGTATTAACTTAATGCCATTAAGTGTTTGGAAGCAATTATCTCTCCCCGAGCTAGTCCCCACACGAATGACTTTGGAATTAGCCAACCGTACGGTTGCTTATCCAGTGGGGATAGCCGAAGACGTCTTCTTTGGCGTTGACAAATTCACCTTCCCGGCGGATTTTGTTGTCGTTGACTACGAGATGGACTCCCGTGTTCCATTAATCGTTGGACGTCCATTCCTGAGGACCGGTCGCACTCTCATTGATGTAGCTGATGGCGAATTTCATGAGAGTTGGTGATGATAAAATCGTCTTCAACATGGGTAAACTTTCTAAGCAGCCTTCGAAAAACGAGAGTGTTAATTTCATTGATGTTCTTGATGAGGCTTGTGAAGAACATTTCAAAGATGCTTGTAAAAGTGGTTCTTCTTCTCTACCCATTGTTGAGACCGTTGCCTCAATTGCTCCGTCATTGACTCCTTTTGGAGAAAGTGACTTAGATGATTTTGAAGCTAGCTTGGGTCCTCTCGATCTTAATCATGATAATTCTCCCACCGATTGGGATGAAGACATTCGTACCATTGAGAAACTTCTCAATGAGGACCATACTTCTCCACCATCTCCTAAGGATATCTCTACCAATGATCCGAAGTTGACTATGCCGTCCATCGAAAATCCTCCAGATTTAGAGCTTAAGGATCTTCCGTCTCATCTCGAGTACGTTTTCCTTGAAGACAACAAGACGTTACCGGTCATCATCGCTAAGGACTTGAAAGAGGAAGAAAAATCCCGACTTATCGCCGTGTTGAAGAATCATAAGAAAGCGATTGCTTGGAAGATCTCTGATATTCGTGGAATTGATCCTCACTTCTGCACACACAAAATTCTCATGGAGGACGACTCTAAACCCACTATTCAAAGCCAACGAAGGGTGAATCCTAAGATCCATGACGTAATCAAAAAAGAGGTTATCAAACTTCTTGATGCGGGAATGATCTATCCTATCTCGGATTCACCGTGGGTTAGTCCCGTCCATTGTGTGCCTAAGAAGGGCGGAATCACCGTTGTCCCCAATGAAAACAACGAGTTGATTCCTACTCGTCTCGTTACAGGGTAGAGAGTTTGTATAGACTATCGCAAACTCAATGATGCTACGAGAAAGGATCATTTTCCCCTTCCTTTCATGGACCAAATGCTTGAACGTCTAACGGGTAATGACTATTACTGCTTTTTAGACGGTTTCTCTGGGTATTTTCAAATCCCCATCAATCCCAAAGACCAAGAGAAAACCACATTCACTTGTCCCTACGGAACATTTGCCTACAAAAGAATGCCTTTTGGCTTATGCAATGCTCCTAGGACTTTCCAAAGGTGTATGATGGCTATCTTCCATGACATGGTTGAAGAAATTATGGAAGTCTTCATGGACGATTTCTCAGTTTATGGCGATTCATTCTCTGCTTGCCTTGCCAATTTAGAACGTATGCTTAAGCGATGTGAAGACACTCGCCTTGTTCTAAATTGGGAAAAATTCCATTTCATGGTAAAAGAGGGCATCGTGCTAGGACACAAAATCTCCAAAGCCGGTCTTAAAGTGGACCGTGCTAAAGTCGATGTTATTGCTAAATTTCCTCCACCTTCAACCGTGAAGGGTGTGAGAAGTTTCCTTGGTCATGCGGGCTTCTATCGTCGATTCATCCAAGATTTTTCTAAAATCGCTCGCCCGATGACCCACCTCTTGGAAAAAGATACTCCTTTCATCTTTTCCAAAGAGTGTCTTGAATCCTTCAATCTTCTTAAGGATAAGCTAACTAAGGCACCGGTCTTGGTTACCCCTAATTGGGAGCTACCTTTTGAGTTGATGTGTGATGCTAGCGACTTTGCTATTGGAGCGGTTTTGGGCCAAAGAGTGAACAAACACTTCCAACCAATCCACTATGCTAGCAAGACAATGACGGGGGCTCAATTGCATTATACCACTACCGAAAAAGAGCTTTTAGCTGTAGTGTATGCTTTTGAAAAGTTCCGCCCCTATCTTGTCCTTTCCACCACCATCGTGTATACCGATCATTTTGCGTTGAAGTACTTGATGACTAAGCAAGATTCTAAGCCAAGACTTCTTTGTTGGGTTTTGCTCCTTCAAGATTTCAATATTGAAATTCGTGACAAAAAGGGAGCTGAAAACCTAGCCGCGGATCATCTCAGTAGACTTGAGGATCCTTATCAAGGGGATCATCCGAACAAAGAGATCAATGACTCTTTTCCCCTTGAGGCCGTAATGTCTATCAACTCCAATCTCGATGACACCCCGTGGTTTGCGGACATTGCAAACTACTTAGCGGGTGGAATTCTCAAGGAAGGGCTAACGTTCCAACAGAAGAAAAAGTTCTTTAAGGATATTGACCATTATTTCTGGGACGACCCTTACCTTTTCAAACAATGTGCTGATCTGATTATTCGTCGATGTGTTGATGGGCCGGCGGCGGTACAAATCCTTGACGCTTGCCATAAAGGACCCACCGGTGGTCACTTTGGTCCCAATTAAATCGCGAAAAAAGTATTCGACTCTGGATTCTATTGGCCCACCATTTATCGTGGCGCTCATGATATGGTTAAACATTGTGATGCTTGCCAAAGACAAGGCAAGATCACACATAAAGATGAGATGCCTCAAAATTTCATACAAGAATGTGAAATCTTTGATGTATGGGGCATCGACTTTATGGGGCCATTTCCATCATCCAAAGGGAACAAGTACATCCTCGTCGCCGTTGACTACGTTTCTAAATGGGTTGAAGCTAAGGCTCTCCCTACGAACGATACGAGGGTGGTTGTGAACTTTTTGAAGCAGCTTTTTGCTCGATTCGGCGTTCCTCGTGCTATTATCAGTGACCGCGGGACTCATTTTTGCAATGATCAATTTGCAAGAGTCATGGCTAAGTATGGTGTTAATCATCGTCTTTCCACCGCCTATCATCCCCAAACCAATGGGCAAGCCGAGATTTCCAACCGTGGATTGAAGCGAATCTTTGAGCGTACTGTGGGAGAGCATCGTGCCGCGTGGGTCGATAAGTTAGATGATGCTCTGTGGGATTTCCGTACTGCTTATAAGACCCCGATCGATTGTACACCTTATCGTCTTGTGTACGGGAAAGCATGCCACCTCCCTATCGAGCTGGAACACAAGGCATACTGGGCCTTGAAGTGGGCTAACTTCGACATCAACAAAGCCGGTGATCTTCGGAAGATTCAACTCAACGAGCTAAATGAACTGAGGAATGAAGCTTAAGAGAACTCACTAATCTACAAAGAGAAGACCAAGATCATCCATGACGCAAGAATCAAGAACCGAGAGTTCCATGTTGGTGATCAAGTTTTACTCTTTAACTCTCGGTTGAAGATCTTCTCAGGCAAGTTGAAGAGCCGCTGGTCTGGTCCATTCAACGTCGCCAAAGTCTTTCCATATGGGACCATTGAGCTTTCTCAGCCAAATGGGCCCAATTTCAAGGTGAATGGCCAGCGTTTGAAGCTGTATTTTGGTGAGGACATCTCTCATGAGATGATTCCATCCCTCACCATGTTTCCCATGAACTAAATTTGGGTGGAGTCAGGCTCGTGACTCGGTGAACAAAAACACGCGCTTCTCGGGAGGCAACCCGTGATCTATCCTTTACTGCTTTCATAATAAGTGTAGGGGGAGCCCCGTATGTGTTTGTTGTCTTGTTTCTTGTGTTGTGCATGGATTAAAGCTTCAAAGATCCACTCTTGATGACATTTGACGAACGGTGATCCCGTGTTCTCATCTTCCCAGTTCTATCCTAAACTGTCGTGATTCAATATTTCACAATTTATATGTTCACAATGAAATCACTTTAGTTGTCCTTTCCTTAGCAAGATTTAAACAAAGTGCACAATGTCCTAAGTGTAGGGGAGTTTACTCCCACATGCTTAAACATTGAGGACAATGTTTATATCAAGTGTAGGGGGGACTTCTATCGAAGTAAGTGGTCTTTTCCATGAATTTGCCCTCATTTTAACCAGAAAATTTGATTTTTCGACATTTTTCAAAATTTTTAATCTATTTTGGCCTAGTTGTATAGTTGTATTTTCCTTTGTTATGGTTATTTTCTTTCATGGCTTAAATAAAGTGGTTTTAAATTTTTCTTAGTCGTGAATATTTTGACTCAACCCGAGTTTACTTATCTAAGTTTACTCTAGCTAGTATCCTTAACGTGTTTAATTCAAGTTTTGCTAGGCTTTTATATAGGGAGCTTCAAAACACGAAAGTCTTAACTCTCACGGGTTAAGAACAAGAACTTTTTGCAAGTTCCTATAATTGATCCTAGAGAGTCGTTTATCAAGGGGACTTTAAAATAAGATTTCTAAACTTGAAAAAGTCTAAGAATTTGCAAGATCCTATAGGCGACTCGAAAACCCAAAACTTTGATTTAATAGGCTAAGCATCCACGAGTCTCATTCCTTGAGATTTTAAACTGTGGAGAACGAGAGATGATAGAGTCAATTATAAGTTTGGTATTCTTTCGTGAGTTTATGTGAGTTAATTATGAGCCTATTCTCCCATCGCTTGTTAATAAATTTATCTACAATAAATAAGGTTGTACGATTTGAAAAGTTACTTAGATTTTAGCCCAAGATCGTTTAAAAGTTGCTCGGTATGGATTAGAGTTCATAGCCAAGGCATAACTTATTGAAGCGGGATGCGAAGATTGGTGAGTCCGAAAAGGCCCTAACAAGGCATGAGGGCTACATTTGTTGCTAAAGATCCAAAATTGATGTGAAGAATCATTTATCAAAAATCAATATGAAGGATCGAGACACACGACGAAAAGCAAATACTCCCCAAAAGATCATGGAGAAGTCTATCCAAAAAGGCCCTAACAAGGTATGAGGATAAATAGATCCAAGTCCTAAAAGGAGGCGGATCGTTGTATATCAAAGTCCAAAATAAAGATTGGAGAAAAATTAAGAAGTCGTGGTCCAAATATGAAGAATCTCTCAAAACTTCAAGTGAAGAAATTCCTATTATGAAGAGAAGACCATAATTTCAAGAACGTCTCTCAAATATTCGAAGTATGAAGTCGCTGCCAAATATCGGTCCGAGAAAGGTCTCAAATCGCGAAGCGAGTTATGCCAAGATATGAACTTTATGAGGTCCCGAGAAGCAGTTTTAAAAGATTTTGTCCTCTAGCTAACTATTTATTAAATCGTTCACTTTATTTTCGGCCTAAATAACTATCGAAATAAGTCAAACAATGCATCCTCGTGATCATTCAAGACAAAAATAAAATATAAGAGATACACCTAGGAATAAGGGAGTCTAAGTAAATAATTGGCCCACATGAATTCGTGTTAGTATTCTAACTTATAATAACAATGATCTCGTTTTTAAGCTTGGTATGGGGAACGTGAAACTTGAGGATGATAAACGTTCATGGCTGCCAAAACCCAATGTATGTCTTTAATTTCTTTACTTGTTTCTATCTTTTTATGTTTAGTATGTAATAAAGGCCAAGGTGGGTTATTTATGATGGAAAATGTAAACCGTGCTTTAAAATTAATGCATTGCATGAGGGCATTGCAATGGTCAAGTGTAGGGGATTTAATAAGTGTGAAAACACTTATCCTTTTACCACTTATTTCCAACAATAACAAGACCAAAACGTGTATTTTATGTCGTAAAAGTCGGAATTATGCGTGGTTTGTGTTTTTATTGTGTTTTAGGACCAAATGATGAAAAAGGAAGAAAACACGGGCTTTCACGGGCTTTTATCGAAGATAACGAGAAAAGACGAAGTCAAAAGATCATGAGTGCTTAAAGAACGGATGTCCAAGACCTATTCTGAAGATTTATCGAAGAAAAAGTCTAAAGACGGAAGTTTAATGAAGTCGAAGAACTCAAGTCTAAATTAAAGAAGAAAATTATTAAGACAAGTTCAAATCCCGAGACGACGTCGAGAAAAGACAAAGAATTAAATCGAGTCGAGAAGACGTGAAGAAAGAAAGAAGAGGCAACACATGCACACCTTCCCATTTTTCCCTATAAATACCCTCCTAATACACATTAGGAGGGTTGGTTAGTTTTTAGTAGTTAGTTCCATTTTTCATTTTTCTTTCTAGTTTTAGAGAGAGAAAGTTCTCAACTTTCTCTCACTAAGTTTTCATCTTTCTTTCTTTTAATCTTTCAAGATTAAGCCTTTTGTATTTGGATTTAATTGATCAAGTTCAAGTTAAGCTTTTAATCTTTCATCTCTTTCTACCTTTCTTTGATTTTAGTTTACTTTTGGTGCGAAATCTATTTGATCCGTGTTGTTCTTAATGTTTTTGTGCTAAAAAGTTAATCTTTTTATCCCTACTTAAGTTCTCATACGAATAAGCTTTAAGATCTTTGTGCTTATTGGCTTATTTATATGTTTAGCTTATTTACTTTTTAAAAGTTTTCTTAAAAAGTTCATCTTTTTATAGTTTGATTTAAAAGATTGCTTATTTTAAGTTTGGATAAGTTGTTATTTATGCTTATTTAGTCTTTTTCATATTAGATTCGTTCAAGTTTTGGGGTTAGCTTATCAAATTAGCTTATCACCTTGCTTATCTTTCGGATCAAAAGGTAATCGGAAAGGGTAAACCCCTTTCCGATCAAACATTCCGACTACCCCCCCCCCCCCCCCTTTCCGATCTCCAAATCGGAAAAGGGTTTATATTATTCCGATTTGGTATGTTTTTGTGACATTCTGATTGGTACTGTTTTACTATATTCTGACGTGAGCATCTTTCTAGGCATTCCGATCTGGATCCCTTATTGGGTATTCCGATTGGTTTCGATTTCATACATTCCGACGAGGGTATTTTTGGTATTCCGATTGGTCCTATTTTCAAGTATTCCGATTGCTATCCCTTTACGCATTCCGACGAGGGTGTTGTTTGTTATTCCGACCAGCCTATTCCGATCTGCATATTCCGACGGGATTCCGACCAGGGGTTCCGACGGACTTAATTTCTTGTTTTTACATAGTTTTCAAGTTTTAGATTTATTAAGTGTTCAAGTATTTTTCTAATCTTGTCTTTAAGTTTTCAAGCATTTATTTTTAACTCGTTATTTTTAGTTTAATCTTTAAACTTCTACTTTACTCAACGACACTTACTTATTTGCTATTAGTTTAAAATAGATAATCAACCAAACCATTTATTATTCCACCAAGAACAATTGAGTCGCACTTTGAACCAATAGTCAATTCGAAAAGATTCGGACGATAACATTTTCTTACAAGGCCAAAACCTTGTATTAGCATACCTATTGATGATGAAGAGGATGATGATGATCACGACTTGGAATTCGCTCAAATGCGTGAACTTCCATTCTTTGGTATACCAATTCCTGACCATAATCAAGTCGGGTCGTCCTCCTCAGAGGAAGCTCCTACTACGGTATACTCCAATCCATGGATTCGTGAACATGACAACAAGTGGACAAAGGATCATCCTATAGTTTCTATTATTGGTGATATTAATCGTCTAGTATCCACTTGAAGTCAGTTACAAGAAAGTGCAATGTTTTGTCATTTTGATGCTTTTCTCAATGAAGTTGAACCTAAGACGTGGCAACAAGCATTTACCCAATCCTGTTGGATAAAAGCTATGAAAGATGAACTTAATGAATTTATACGTCTTGATGGATGGGAACTTGTCCCATGCCCGAATCAAGTGCAGTTACTCACTTTGAAATGGGTTTACAAGGTGAAACTCGACGAGTTAGACGGAATATTGAAGAACAATGCTCGACTAGTAGCTCGTGGATACAAATAATTATTGGGCAGCGAATTTATGGAATCCTTTGCACATGTTGCCCGTTTGGAAGCTATTAGAGTATTCCTTGCTTATGCAGCCCAAAATATGATCGTCTATCAAATGGATGTGAAGACGGCATTTCTAAATGGTAAACTCAAGGAAGAGGTATATGTTCAACAGCCGGATGGTTTTGTGAATTCTAAATATCCTAATCACGTGTACAAGCTTAAGAAGGCTCTTTATGGGTTAAAGCAAGCTCCACGCACGTAGTATGATCTATTATCACAATTCCTCATTACACAAGGCTTCGCAAAAGGCAAGGTGGATCCCACGCTGTTTATTCAGAAACGAGGTAAAGATATGATTATGGTACAAATATATGTTGATGATATTATATTTGCAGCCTCGACCCAAGTCTTATCGGAAGAGTTTAGGACACTCATGTCTTCCAAGTTTAAGATGTCAATGATGGGCAAGGTATCATTTTCTTAGGTCTTCAGATCTCAGAGTCCTAGAGGCATCTTTACCAATCAATCCAAGTATGCCCTTGAATCGCTTAAGAAATATAAGATGGAATCTTGCGACCCCGTGGACACCCCAATGGTGGAACGAACTAAGCTAGATGCAGATCCACATAGGATTGCCGTTGATCCGTGATGGTTGAGTTTTTACCACTCTTTAGGAAAAGAGGGCAAATTAGGGTAAGTACACAAGTGACTTAGGAAAATCACAAGTTATGACCCAAAGTGGGGATCGTTCTCAAGGAGGCTAGTGTGTTGTGTAGAGAAATGATTAAATTTCTGATTATATGATTATGAGAAAAGAAAATAGAAATGAGGTAAGAAGAGAATGACGGTTACGATGACGGATTAAACTAAGACGAAAAGGTCGTACACGTAAAACCGTAAAAAGTACCAAATTTAAAAATTTACTCTAAAAATTCCTATAAAATTGCAATAAATCCTTAATAATGTAATTAGAGTTTATAAAAAATCAAAAATCACCCAAACCTTTTATTTAATTAAATTATGATTTTTAATGCTAATTAAAGCCCTAAAAATCAATTTAATTAACAAAAAGCCCAAAATGAGATTTTTTCAATTGTAAACCTCTAAAATACCCTAACTTAATTTAAAACTATTTTTGAAAATTTTAAAATTAATAAAAACTATTTTAAAACAATTAAAAACTATTTAAACTTAAAATAATTATAAAAATTAATGTAAGGACAATAAAAATATTCTAATAGTTGTAAAATTCCTAACTGTATGTATTTAACCTAAGAAAAATATAAAAACTTGAAAAATCTAAATTTTAATTTTTAACAATAAAATAATATTAAAAATTCAAAATTTATAAAAATTCTAAAAACTTACAAACTAGCTTAATTTAACCTAAATAAAAAGAAAATGAAGTTGAAATAACAAAAATACCCCTAATGGGCCTAGAAATGGGCCAAAAGTCCAAACAGTCCCCTTAATGGGCTCAAATAGGCCTAATAAGCAAAATGTTGTCCAATTAAGCCCAAAAGCTCCTATCTGACTCAAAATTTGATTCTGAACAAAATTTTTCAAAGGTCCAAAAGCTGAAAATGTGAAATAAGCTGACTTATATCAAACAGCTTATTCTTAATAGGCTTTTTGGCCCATTAAGCTATAAGCTGATGCCATAAGCTCAAATTAGACACACAAGCTTCTTTTGAGTTGCTTAAGACTTCTGTAAATTTTTTTTTTAAAAGTCCAAGGAATAAGCCTGAAAATGCAATAAGCAATCTACACAAAATGACAAAATAGTCGTTTTTGAGTTCTAGGCTACCCCAAGAGCTTATTCAAGTTTCAAAAGCTTTTAAATGACTTAACTAAGCTTAATAAACAAAAAGTTTTCAAATAAGTTCACTCAATAAGCTTAAATAAGCAAATAAGCACTTATGAAAAAGTCAAAGTCAAAGTCTAATAAGCTCCAGTTCAAACAAATGGGTCAAATAATGAAGATCTATCACAAAAAATAAGTTGTTGCAGGTCTGGGTAAGCCAATATGGCTTATTGATAAGCTAACTGAAAAATTGCACTAGCAGGGGCTAGTTTTGGATGTTGAGCAGTGGAAACTTTTTCCACTGCTTGACTTCTATACTTTTTTGTCTTTAGTGACTTTTTTGGAGATTCAAGTTTCACAAAGGCACCCAAATGATCAGTGGATCATAAGGAGTCAATAACAATCAAGAAATCACAATCACTAACAGCCAATTAGTACAGTTAATTTATTTAATCACCAGATATAGCCCAGACTTAGAACAATAAGCAGTTATGGTTCAATAAGCATTTATAGCACAACTCAGCCAACCAAACTCAACCAAATGCATACACAAGCAATAATAAACTTAAATGAACAAGTCTAAACATGTTTCATGCATTAATTCAAAGCATAGGTCAAGATTTAAGCACTTAAAGTTACTGATGAACTATGAACATGCAGTTATGAACACTTGCTGATGTAATTGACCATCAAACCAAATTCAAACCTCAAAATCTTGTTAACTGGTTATAAGAACTATGTTTAAACACTTTTTAGCCCTAAGCATGCATACACTCTAGGTGTTCCCAAAGTATAAGGTCAAAAACAGTCAAAACAAGCAATCTATAGCACAATCTTTGATTTGGTGTTTCAATGTTGAAAACATGCAACAAATAGCACTCAAACAAGTATATAGCAGATACAAAGCAATAACACAAACTTCCAACCACAAAATAACACACAATGATTCAAGACAGGTAATCCCAAACACCCTTTTAACTTTTCAAATCAAGATTTTCAAATCAAAAGTGCATTCCAAGGTTACCCAAGCCCAAATTAACACAATAACATATGAGATATGTAGATTAGAACAAGATTAAGCCACAAAATCAGCAAGAACACAAGTCACACACAAATATCACAAATATCCAAAATTTTATCAGATTTTGAGATTAAGTATGCAAACCTCATGGATGTACATCCACACCCACGAATTTTGAGCTTATGTGCTAGCAAGAACAAGCACAAGCTTCCACAATAAAGCTTGCTAAGATTCAACAAGGTTAGAAGCAAAATAGTAAAATCAAAAAAGTGAAAAAGCCTTGATTAATACAACTCTTGTATCCCACACTTTATTATCCCTAAGTTATAGGCTTCACCACACCTTGATAACTCAATATCAGGATGCTATGATCATCTTTATAGCCCAAGAATTCCAAGGTGTACCAAGAAACTTAGCAAAATATCAAGCTTGAAGGAAAATGTGCAAACTTTTGCACACTCCTTAAAAACAGGTTTTGAGATTCAAGGTTAACAAATTAAGAACGATAATAAGCAGTAAACAACAATGGCACTTGATTTTTCTTCAAAGATTCAAACTCATTTCATTAAACTGAATATGGATTTACAGAACTTTGAACAAAGGAAAATTCAAGAGCAAATGTAAATGTGAGACCCTATACCCTTTATATAGAGGGTGTACATGGCCTTTGTAACCTAAAAATCTAAAAAACCTAAGCAGTGTTCTTCCAGAAATGCCCTTGAAGGGTTTTGAACTTTGAAGATCATGTGACATTTTCTTGGCGTCTTGTTGTAGCTGGCATGTGAAACGTTGATCAAAGGGCTTCAAATAAGCTTAACTTCCAAGCTTTGTTGTGGGACCTTGGATGACTGTCCAAAATTTGGCAGTATGCACAAAGGTGAAAAGCAGGGAATCTTGTGTGGGGTGTGGGGTGAAGTAGCATGTGTTTTCAATGTTGGGATGTGATTAGGGTATGCTTAATCACTAATCTAGACAATCTTAGGGTTTAATTACAAGTAAATAACAAAACCCCAAATTGTGTTCTTGGTGAATAGTTGCTAGTTTGATCCGGATTAGAGTTTAAATAAGTGTTAGGCGCCACTTTATTTAAACTAATAAGGATTAGTTTAAATCAGTTATGGGTGGGAAGTGATGTGGCGCCATGGAGAAAGCTGATTGGTTGTGGGGTGTTAGTGGGGCACGTGTCAAGCCTCCATAGGTCTAGGTATCTTTGCTGTCTGCCACATTTAGTCCCTCACCTTTAATAACCCTTTCACTTGCAAATAAATCCGGCCAAACTTCATTTCCTTTGTTATTGAAGTTTCACTTTTCACACTTTTGCCCCAAAAAGTTTTCTAAAGTATTTTCAGGGGTATTTCTTGCCAATTTTTTATTCTTGAAGGACTGATTTGGTAATTTCTTCAAGGATTATGGTCTTGACTTGTATAATTGACATTTTGGAGGACTGAAAATGACAATTCTTCATTTTTGAGGGACCATTCTTGCCAAGTCTTCAAAGTCAAGGGTCCTTTTGGTAATTTTGACATTTTCAAAGGACCAAATTTGTAATTCTTGTAAATTGAAGTTTTTCATGGTATGTTTGACTTTAAGAAGGACTAATATTGACATTTTAGTTTTGTTGAGGGACTAAAATTGCCAATTCTTCAAAGTAGAGGGCCCTTTTTGCAATAATGACAAACTTTAGGGACCAATCTTGTAATTATGAGGATACAAGAGTATAAAGTGTCAATTCTTCAATATTTGGAGAACCCTTCTTCATTAATCTTCAAATCTTCAAGGGTTTTCTTTGGAAAGTTCTTCATTAGGGCTTGGTTCATTGTGCGGCTGCGTTTCCCGTGTTCGTTTTTGCATGATTCTTGTGATCTTTTGTCATTTTCTCAATATTTGTACCTAAAATACACAAGCAACAAATACAAGCATATATTTGGGTATTTTCATGATATTTTATGCATTTAAAGCCCTTTTTGGACGATGAGACTATGTATAAAAGCAGTCTCATCACTCCCCCGTACTAAACCATTGTCGTGCCCTCACGAAATGCTAGAATAAAGTATCGTAGCACCTCCAAAATTCATTTTTATTCACTTTATTAAATGATAAACTGGCCACACTACTACTATTACTACTACTCGCGTTTTAGACATAATGTATGATTTTCATCGCAAAATGGGACGTTTAGGTTCATAGAATAAGAACACGTGAATGCTTCGTTAGAAATAATTTCATCATCCTCGATTTTCACCCCAGTTCCATGCCAAGCGTGCAACGAGATAATTGTCATTATAAGTTAGTAATGCTAACACTACTCATATGCCCTAATCACGTACTTATCCTCCCATTTTCCTAAGTTGTATCTCTTATATTTTATTATGTCTTGAATGTTTCACGAGGATACATTGTTTGACTTATGCGATAATAGAGATTTAGGTCTAAAAATAGAGTCCTAATGGTGTAACCAAGACCATCAAATCAATAACCCTTCCTAATAGACAACGATGTCAAAAAATTAAGTCAACAAGAAGGATCGATAAACACGGTTTTATAACGGTTTTGAACATGAGACTTATTACCAAGACTTTTATACGCCCCCTAACGGAAGGGCCTTATTATCATAGGTTTACCTCCATCTTTTATTCAACTTCGCCATGAAGCTTTTATTATGATTTTGGTCTTGTCTTGCCTTTTATTATCCACCTCATCGGTGGTTTTATTAGCCAAAGACGTATATCCTCACGCTAAGGCGAATTTTGGATCTTTAAAGCTTCAAAGATTAAGGCTTGATTCACTTTCAATTTTGCATAGTTTTTTCGGCCTTGTGGGCTTCAAATTGTTAGCTTGATTTAGGTGAGCACTTGAAATCTTATTATTGGGTGAAGCTTTCGATTATTCGGGTTGCCAATACTTTAAAACCGTGATGCTGGCGATACCTTAATGTCTTCCCAATTTAATTACACGGAAGGTACTAGAAGAGACTAGAAACCCAACAATCAAGACTAAACCGCTAAGTCAATATTTATTAAGCAAAAAATATTTACATGCGAAAGGAGAATAAGCAAACAACGAGAACACATGAGTTTTTGAAAGAATACGAGTACTCTACGTTTAGCATAGTAACTTATAATTAACCCTATCATTTCTCGTCCTCATTTAAGAGACTTAGCCAAATGTGAAGTTAAGGAATCAAAGCTAAGTGCTCAACATGCACGGTCGAGTCAAAAATTACTCTTATTCTCGCCATCAGAAAACCTACATTCGTGTCTTCAAACACTTATAAAACATGAGAAAATTTTTAAAATTTGGCCATTTTTAGCCTTATTTTGCAACAAAACGATAAACAAAAAGATAAACTTTGCAAAGCGTGAAGGTTTGGCAATGCAAGTATCTATTCACCCCCCCATACTAAAGTTACACATTGTCCTCAATGTTTCGAGTCTAGGGGTGCAAACACCCCCATACTAGAGACGTAGTCGAATGCCTAATCTAGCATGGAAAGGGTGTAACCGTTAAATTTAAAGCCGTTTATGAAGTGTGCTAAAAACCTAAGGTTAGAACATCAAAGGATATATCATGGATATTGAGAAAGTCTTCAAAGCAAACGATCGAGTGCTCCCATAAAACGAACACGAGAGGCTCCAATCGTGAAGATCATGATCATATAAAATCCATAATTCACAAACAACCACGGAACAAAGGTTGGAAGGGCACAAATCCCCACACGTTACTACATTAGAAAGCGATAATATGTACATAGGATAAGCATGGGACTCCCCCACGAGGCACCTCGTTTTTTATTACCGAGTCATGAGCTCGACTCGATCCCCTCAATACTAATTATCATTGGGGAAGGTGATTTGGTCGAGGTAGTTCAAGGATGGAACTTCCCCACCCAAGTAGTGCTTCAACCTATGTCCATTCACCTTGAAATTGGGGCCATCATTTTGAGCTAGCTCGATGGTCCCATATGGAAAAACTTGAGTTACGGTGAATGGACCGGACCAACGGGATTTCAACTTACCGGAAAAAATTTTCAAACGAGAATTAAAAAGCAAAACTTGATCCCCAATGTTAAAAACCCGGTTTTTAATTTTAGAATCATGCAACTTTTTAGTCTTTTCTTTATAATCAATGAATTTTCATAAGCAATATCCCTTAATTCACCCAATTCATTCAATTGCATTTTCCGGTGTTTTTCCGCGGTCTCCATGTCATCATTATAATGCTTTAGGGCCCCATAAGCCTTGTGTTCCAATTCAATTGGCAAGTGACAATTTTTTCCATACACAAGCTTATAGGGAGTGCACCCAATGGGCGTCTTATGAGCGGTCCTAAAGGCCCATAAAGCATCGTCCAACTTATCCTACCAAGATTGTCAGTTTTCCCCAACGGATCTCTCCAAGATCCTCTTCAACGCTCGGTTTGAAACCTCGACTTGCCCACTCGTTTGTAGGTGATAAGCCGTAAAAAGCCGATGTGTAACCCCATATTTCCTTAGGAACCTTTCGAATTGGTCGTTACAAAAATGGGTTCCATTATCGCTTATGATCGCACGAGGGGTTCCAAACCGAGAAAACAAGCTTTTCAAAAACTTGACTACCACACGAGCATCATTGGTGGGCAAAGCCTTAGCTTCCACCCACTTAGATAGGTAGTCAACCGCGACAAGGATGTACGTATTACCACGCGATGATGGGAACGGCCCCATAAAGTCGATGCCCCAAATGTTAAATATCTCACACACTTGGATGATATTTTGTGGCATTTCATCTTTTTGTGAGGCTTTTCCTTGTCGTTGGCATGAGTCACATGACTTCACAAGCTCATGTGCATCTCGGTAAATAGTAGGCCAAAAGAAACCGGCATCAAAGACCTTCTTAGCCGTGAGATTAACACCGTGGTGACCACCCGTGGGTCCCTCGTGACAAGCTCTAAGGATATTAGAAGCTTCGGTACCAAAGACACAACGTCGGATAATTTGATCCGCACAAGTTCTTAACAATTAAGGGTCGTTCCAAAAGTAGAACTTGACATCACGAAAGAATTTTCGTTTTTTCTTGAGTCGTCATACCCTTGATGATGAAGTTGCCCGCATGGTAATTTGCGATGTTCGCAAACCATGGGGTGGAAGAATCAAGCTTAGAATTCACTACACCAAGTGTCGCGAGCGGAAATATTTCGGTGATTTCCTTGGGCTCGTAAACACTTTGGTGAGGATCTTCCAAACGAGAAAGATGATCGGCCGCTAGATTCTCGGCTCCTTTTTTATCAACAATTTTGTGATCAAATTCTTGAAGGAGGAGAATCCAAAGAAGTAATCTTGGCTTTGCATCTTGTTTAGCCATAAGATACTTGATAGCCAAATGATCCGTATACACTATGCATTTCGTCAAGACGAGATAAGGTCGAAATTTCTCAAATGCATGCACCACGGCAAGGAATTCCTTTTCCGTTGTAGTGTATTTTAGTTGAGCCTCGGTCATCGTCTTTCTAGCATAGTGAATAGGCAAGAAGTGATTTTCATGACGTTGCCCCAATACGGCCCCAATAGCGTAGTCACTAGCATCACACATGAGCTCAAAGGGAAGGTTCCAATTGGGAGCAAAAAGAATGGGAGCTTCGGTATGTTTCCTCTTAAGGATTTCAAAGGCTCGTACACAATCTTTGTCAAAGACAAAACGTGCATCTTTTTCAAGAAGATGTGTAATAGGTCGAGAGATCTTTGAAAAATCCTTGATGAATCGACGATAAAAGCCCGCGTGGCCTAGGAAACTCCTATCTCCCTTAACGGTTTTGGGATGAGGTAATTTGGCGATGACGTCTACCTTAGCTTGATCTACCTCAATCCCTGCTTTCGAAACCTTGTGCCCTAAGACGATTCCACTTTTAACCATAAAATGACATTTTTCCCAATTAAGCACAAGGTTGGTTTCCTCACAAAGTTTCAACATTCTTTCAAGATTCGACAAACACGAAGTGAACGAATTACCAAACACGGAAAAGTCATCCATGAAGACTTCATCGTCTTCTCGATCATATCATGAAAAATAGCCATCATGCACCTTTGAAAGGTTCCTGGTGCATTGCAAAGTCCGAATGGCATTCTACGATAGGCAAACGTTCCATATGGACACGTAAACGTAGTTTTTTCTTGATCACGAGGATCGATGGGAATTTGGAAGTAACCGGAAAAACCATCTAAAAAGAAATAGAAATCGTTTCTCGTAAGACGCTCCAACATTTTGTCCATGAAGGTCAAGGGAAAATGGTCTTTACGAGTGGCTTCATTCAACTTATGATAGTCAATGCACACTCTCCATCCGGTCACGAGTCTAGTGAGAATTAACTCGTTGGCATCGCTTGGCACAATGGTCATTCCTCCCTTCTTAGGGACACAATGAATAAGACTCACCCAAGGGCTATCGGAAATAGGGTAAATCATTCCCGCGTCAAGGAGTTTAAGGACTTCCTTTTTGATGACGTCGTGAATTTTGGGGTTCACCCTCCTTTGACATTGGATTGCGGGCTTGTAATACTCCTCCATTAAGATTTTGTGGGTACAAAATTTGGGATTGATCCCCTTAATGTCGGATAACTTCCATGCAATTGCCCCTTTGTGATCCTTTAGAACATCGACAAGTGTGGTTTTTTCATCATCTGAAAGTTCTTTCGCAATAATAACCGGCAACTTGTCGCCCTCCACCAAAAGGACATATTCGAGATGAGGAGGTAAATCTTTCAACTCGAGGATAGGTGGTTCCTCAATTGAAGATTTGGGCTCGATACTCATAACCTCCTCGGGTGGAGGAAATGGGAAATCGTTGAGAAAATCCTTGATAATCGAGAAGTCCTCATCATTGTCGAGTTCTTCGTTACAAGTACGTGGAACATCGAATTCTTCCAACGTAAAACCACCACCTTCAAATGGAGTGAAGGTTGGTGTCGAGTTATCAAGAATGGGATCTAACATGGTGGGATTGCCACTATTTTCATCATCACCAAAACCTAGAACTTCTTGTGAAAATTCCTCGCAAACAACGTCAATCATATCAACGAGGTTTATGGTTGCAACGGAATAAACATGAGAAATTTGAGAGTTTTGAGTTGCGTTTATAACAAGTTCCTCGTCGTTGAAACGTAAGGTGATCTTTCTAGCATGAACATCGATCAAAGCCATAGACGTATCTAAAAAGGAACGACCTAAAATGAGAGGAACTTGAGGATCCGTGGGAACATCGACAACGATAAAGTCTACCGGATAATAGAACTTTCCCACTATCACAAAAACGTCTTCCGCCAATCCACATGCAGGAATCGTGGAATGGTCGGCCAACTCGATAGACATTAGTAAAGGAGTAAGATTAGGAAGATTGAGCGACTTGAAGATTGCAAGTGGCATCAAGTTAATTCTAGCACCAAGATCAGCCAAGGCATAGCATTCTTCCATATCTTGGATTGCACAAGGGATCAAGAATTTACCTGGATCACCGACTTTTTGAGGTATGCGATTTAGATAAACCGATGAACAACTAGACAATTGGTGCAATTTCTCCTTGTTGTTCAACATACTCTTAAAGTTAGCGGCAAATCGAGGCATCATGACCAAAGCATCGGCGAAACTCTCATTAAAGTGCAAATCACGAAACATTTTCATAAAAAGCTCAAACTGGTAATTCTCGCGCTCTTGACGTTTCACCTTTCTAAGTCTCGATGGATAGGGCAAAGGTGGTGTGGGTTGAGGCATAGGCATAGCCTTTGGAATCTCGGGTTCCAATGTTGGTAATGGGTCAACCGTAGGTGTGGCATGAGCGGTACTTCGTGGGATTGGGACATGCTCCTTTTCGACCACCACCTCGGGTTCTTCCTCAATTGCATCCTCCGTAGGAGCAATTAGTTGAGGAGTCGGTTCCTTAAGTGTCTTACCACTACGTGTGGTAATCACTTTCATCTCACCCTTAGGGTTTGATACGGTGTTGCTAGGAAGACTACTCGAAGACGGTTTGCGCATAATTGCCTCAAACATGGATTGCCTCTTCTCGGCTTTAATCATTTCTTTCTTAATTTCATGTTGCCCTTGTTCCGTTTTTTGTTGGTTTTGTTGTAACCTAGTTACATTTCCTTCCATTTTGTTTGTATGGATTTTAAGCTCATTTGCTAACTCATTTTTCAACTCTTTCTTCAAGTCGTTCTTAAACTCGGATCTTAGGCTAATGATTTCTCTTTGAATGTTGTCAAACCTAGCATCGTTCCCATTAGCGTATTCAACAAATTCATTTGGAAGATCTTTCAAAGTTTTCAAACTTTTGTTGTCGTTTTGAAAATCATTTTGATTTTTGTTTGAAACTTGATTATTAGCCCCTTGATTACCATAGTTTCCCTTGTTGTAATTGTTTTTGAAACCAACTTGATTGTTGCGATAGTTGTTGTTAGCATTTTGATTTGAACCAAAACCCGATGGAGTCAATTGATTAGAGCGGGTAACTTGACCGTTTTGGTTGTAATGCACTCAAAGAAATCATGACCTCTACCACAATACATACATGAAACCTCAACCGCTTTAGCCGTAGCGGGAGCACTTGGTTCTCCAACTTTGAACTCAATTAGAAGACCTTTAAGCTTATCAAAGATTTTGTTTTCCAAGTTCGCCTCAATTTGGCAAGCATCGATGGTATTAGACAAAGAAGGTGAAGCCGAAGACGAAGCCTTACGAACACTAGACGTGCTACGAGGACTATACACCTTAGATCTATTCTCAATTATCACCAAAGCTTCCTCAACCGTTTTACACAAAACAATTACCACCCGCGGCGGCATTAAGATAATCCCTTTCATGAACATTAAGTCCATTGTAAAACGTGTCAATTTGATGCAAGTCGGAAAAACCGTGATGAGGACACTCATGTAACATTTCCTTAAACCTATTCCAAGCCGTTGAAAAACTCTCATTAAATTCTTGTGAAAATTTTGAAATCTCGTTTTTCAAATGCGTAGTCTTAGAGGGCGGAAAAAATTGGTTCACAAATTTCGAAACGAGATCCTTCCACGTCAAATAGAATTGGGTGGGTCTTTCTCTAACCAAATTTTAGCGGGCCCCACTAAGGAATACGGAAAAAGCATCATCTTAATCGAGTCATTAGCAACATCCTTAAATTTGCAAGTGGCGGTAAGACGATTGAATTGGGGGATATGGTTGTGCGGGTTGTCTTTTTCATCACCACGTAATTTATTGTTTTGGATCATCGACAACAAACCCGTTTTCACCTCAAAATTCTCCACAAGGATAGCGGGAATCACAATAGCCTCTCCATAACCCTTGGTGGGTACTTGAAGTAACTCCATCATAGTTCGATTCGCCATGGTTGTCTCTTCTCTTACAATGGGTTCGTCAATAGGAGACTCCTCACTAGAAAGATTAGGAGTAGGTGTTGACTCCTTTTGGTTTTTTCGTTTACGTGCACGTCTTGCTTGATTACGAGTAAGCATAAACGTCACGTACAACGTGGGGGTGAGCAAAGAAGATTCTTTTTGGTGTTTTGTATTTTTCCAAATTTTTTTTGTGGTTTTTGATTGTTTTTACTTTTTTGGATTTTTGTGATTGTATTAAGTAGACCAAAATCTACAAATCTCCTCCTTAATCAAATCTCTTGATTAAAGAAGCCTCAAGGAATGAAAACGATCACGTGAAGTGAACGCCTTCGATGACTTTAGAACGTTGGTGGAACATCAAAACGTTCAAGAGGGTTTAATCAATGAAACCAAGAAAGTATATATGATACTTAATAATACTTTGGGCGGCAAAACCCTCGATTAGCTCTCAAAATCAAATACTCACAAGCAAGCGGGCAAACGAGGCGGCACGAAGCACTTAAGAGCCTTTTTCCTTAGGGTATATTTTATAATACCCGCCTTATACCCACCTTATAGTTTGTATTTTTCAAAATCGAGCTTCACGAAAGTATTTATCTATTTTTGCCTTTCTTTCTTGTTTGAGATTCGAATACAATGATTGGGTAATGACCTCCCAAGTCAAGGTTGTGTTTTCACACTTTTGGAGTACTTGTGAATTTATTGTTCTACGTATACAATATATTAATAGTATTCACATAAAAAATGAAAAGCCGATAATACGTATTAGTAGAGTGCTACTAATACAAATAGATATCATGGTTATATATAAAAACAAAAATTTCCAAATCAAAACACAACACGCCTCCCCGGCAGCGGCGCCAAAATGATGGTTGAGTTTTTACCACTCTTTAGGAAAAGAGGGCAAATTAGGGTAAGTACACAAGTGACTTAGGAAAATCACAAGTTATGACCCAAAGTGGGGATCGTTCTCAAGGAGGCTAGTGTGTTGTGTAGAGAAATGATTAACTTTGTGATTATATGATTATGAGAAAAGAAAATAAAAATGAGGTAAGAAGAGAATGACGGTTACAATGATGGATTAAACTAAGACGAAAAGGTCGTACACGTAAAAGCGTAAAAAGTACCAAATTTAAAAATTTACTCTAAAAATTCCTAGAAAATTGCAATAAATCCTAAATAATGTAATTAGAGTTTACAAAAAATCAAAAATCACCCAAACCTTTTATTTAATTAAATAATGATTTTTTAATGCTAATTAAAGCCCTAAAAATCAATTTAATTAACAAAAAAGCCAAAATGAGATTTTTTCAATTGTAAACCTCTAAAATACCCTAACTTAATTTAAAATTATTTTTGAAAATTTTAAAATTAATAAAAACTATTTTAAAACAATTAAAAACTATTTAAATTTAAAATAATTATAAAAATTAATCTAAGGACAATAAAAATATTCTAAAAGTTGTAAAATTCCTAACTTTATGTATTTAACCTAAGAAAAATATAAAAACTTGAAAAATCTAAATTTTAATTTTTAATAATAAAGTAATAATAAAATAATATTAAAAATTCAAAATTTATAAAAAAATTCTAAAAACTTGCAAACTAGCTTAATTTAACCTAAGTAAACAGAAAATGAAGTTGAAATTACGAAAATACCCCTAATGGGCCTAGAAATGGGCCAAAAGTCCAAACAGTCCCCTTAATGGGCTCAAATAGGCCCAATAAGCAAAATGTTGTCCAATTAACCCCAAAAGCTCCTATCTGACTCAAAGTTTGATTCTGAACAATATTTTTTTAAGGCCCAAAAGCTGAAAATGTGAAATAAGCTGACTTATATCAAACAGCTTATTCTTAATGGGCTTTTTGGCCCATTAAGCTATGCCATAAGCTCAAATTAGACACACAAGCTTCTTTTGAGTTGCTTAAGACTTCTGTAAAAAGAAATTTGAAAAAATTCCAAGGAATAAGCCTGAAAATGCAATAAGCAATCTGCACAAAATGACAAAATAGTCGTTTTTGAGTTCTAGGCTACCCCAAGAGCTGAATCAAGTTTCAAAATCTTTTAAATGACTTAACTAAGCTTAATCAACAAAAAGTTTTCAAATAAGTTCACTCAATAAGCTGAAATAAGCAAATAAACACTTATGAAAAAGTCAAATGAGTTGGTTTTCTAGCAAAAAGTCAAAGGCAAAGTCTAATAAGCTCCAGTTCAAACAAATGGGTCAAATAACGAAGATCTATCACAAAAAATAAGTTGTTGCAGGTCTGGGTAAGCCAATATGGCTTATTGATAAGCTAACTGAAAAATTGCACTTGCAGGGGCTAGTTTTGGATGTTGAGCAGTGGAAACTTTTTCCACTGCTTGACTTCTAGACTTTTTTTGTCTTTAATGACTTTTTTTGAGATTCAAGTTTCACAAAGGCACCCAAATGATCAGTGGATCATAAGGAGTCAATAACAATCAAGAAATCACAATCACTAACAGCCAATTAGTACAGTTAATTCATTTAATCACCAGATATAGCCCAGACTTAGAACAATAAGCAGTTATGGTTCAATAAGCACTTATAGCACAATTCAGCCAACCAAACTCAACCAAATGCATACACAAGAAATAATAAACTTAAATGAACAAGTCTAAACAGGTTTCATGCATTGATTCAAAGTATAGGTCAAGATTCAAGCACTTAAAGTTACTGATGAACTATGAACATGCAGTTATGAACACTTGCTGATGCAAGTGACCATCAAGCCAAATTCAAACCTCCAAATCTTGTTAACAGGTTATAAGAACTATGTTTAAACACTTCTTATCCCTAAGCATGCATACACTCTAGGCGCTCCCAAAGTCTTAGGTCAAATACAGTCAAAACAAGCAATCTATAGCACAATCTTTGATTTGGTGTTTCAATGTTGAAAACTTGCAGGAAATAGCACTCAAACAAGTATATAGCAGATACAAAGCAATAACATAAACTTCCAACCACAAAATAACACACAATGATTCAAGACAGGTAATCCCAAACACCCTTCTAACTTTTTAAATCAAGATTTTCAAATCAAAAGTGCATTCCCAGGTTACCCAAGCCCAAATTAACACAATAACAGATGAGATATGCAGATTAGAACAAGATTATGCCTCAAAATCAGCAAGAACACAAGTCACACACAAATATCACAAATATCCAAAATTTTATCAAATTTTGAGATTAAGTATGCAAACCTCATGGATGTATCCACACCCACGAATTTTGAGCTTATGTGCTAGCAAGAACAAGCACAAGCTTCCACAATAAAGCCTGCTAAGATTCAACAAGGTTAGAAGCAAAATAGCAAAATCAGAAAAGTGAAAAAGCCTTGATTAATGCAAATCTTGTATCCCACACTTATTATCCCCAAGTTATAGGCTTCACCACACCTTGATAACTCAATATCAGGATGCTATGATCAGCTTTATAGCCCAAGAATTCCAAGGTGTACCAAGAAACATAGCAAAATATCAAGCTTGAAGGAAAATGTGCAAACTTTTGCACACTCCTTAAAAACAGGTTTTGAGATTCAAGGTTAACAAACTAAGAACAATAATAAGCAGTAAACAACAATGGCACTTGATTTTTCTTCAAAGATTCAAACTCGTTTCATTAAACTGAATATGGATTTACAGAACTTTGAACAAAGGAAAATTCAAGAGTAAATGTAAATGTGAGACCCTATACCCTTTATATAGAGGGTGTACATGGCCTTTGTAACCTAAAACTCTGAAAACCCTAAGCTGTGTTCTTCCAGAAATGCCCTTGAAGGGTTTTGAACTTTGAAGATCATGTGACATTTTCTTGGCGTCTTGTTGTAGTTGGCATGTGAAAAGTTGATCAAAGGGCTTCAAATAAGCTTAACTTCCAAGCTTTGTTGTAGGACGTTGGATGACTGTCCAAAATTTGGCAGTATGCACAAAGGTGAAAAGCAGGGAATCTTGTGTGGGGTGTGGGGTGAAGTAGCATGTGTTTTCAATGTTGGGATGTGATTAGAGGATGCTTAATCACTAATCTGGACAATCTTAGGGTTTAATTACAAGTAAATAACAAAACCCCAAATTGTGTTCCTGGTGAATAGTTGCTAGTTTGATCCGGATTAGAGTTTAAATAAGTGTTAGGCGCCACTTTTATTAAACTAGTAAGGATTAGTTTAAATCAGTTATGGGTGGGAAGTGATGTGGCGCCATGGAGAAAGCTGATTGGTTGTGGGGTGTTAATGGGGCACGTGTCAAGCCTCCATAGGTCTAGGTATCTTTGTTGTCTGCCACATTTAGTCCCTCACCTTTAATAACCCTTTCACTTGCAAATAAATCCGGCCAAACGTCATTTCCTTTGTTATTGAAGTTTCACTTTTCACACTTTTGCCCCAAAAAGATTTATAAAGTATTTCTAGGGGTATTTCTTGCCAATTTTTGATTCTTAAAGGACTGATTTGGTATTTTCTTCAAGGATTATGGTCTTGACTTGTATAATTGACATTATGGAGGACTGAAACTGACAAGTCTTCAGTTTTGAGGGACCATTCTTGCCAAGTCTTCAAATTCAAGGGTCCTTTTGGTAATTTTGACATTTTCAAAGGACCAAATTTGTAATTCTTGTAACTTGAAGTTCTTCATGGTATGTTTGACTTTGAGAAGGACTAATATTGACATTTTAGTTTTGTTGAGGGACTAAAATTGCCAATTCTTCAAGTGGAGGGCCTTTTTTGCAATATTGACAAACTTTAGGGACCAATCTTGTAATTATGAGGATACAAGGGTATAAAGTGTCAAGTCTTCAATATTTGGCGGACCCTTCTTCATAAATCTTCAAATCTTCAAGGGTTTTCTTTGGAAAGTTCTTCATTAGGGCTTGGTTCATTGTGCGGCTTCGTTTCCCGTGTTCGTTTTTGCATGATTCTTGTGATCTTTTGTCATTTTCTCAATATCCGTACCTAAAATACACAAGCAACAAACACAAGCATATATTTAGGTATTTTCATGATATTTTATGTATTTAAAGCCCTTTTTGGACGATGAGACTATGTATAAAAGTAGTCTCATCAATCCGACACTTTATCATGGAATGATCGGTACCCTTCTGTATATCACAGCTAGTTGTCATGATCTTCAATTTGTTATATGTATGTATGCTCGGTATCAAAATAGGCGTACTGAGTTACACTTAGCTACTGTTAGATGGATCTTTCGATATCTTAAAGGAACCATTAATCGGGGACTTTGGTACTCGAAGGACTCTTCGGTTTCACTCATGGCATATACTGATGTGGATTACGCGGGTTGTCAAGATACAAGACGTAGCACGAGTGGAACATTGCAACTACTAGGAGATCGACTAATCAGTTGGGCATCTAAAAGGCAAAAAAGCGCTGTAATTTCAAGTACGGAAGCAGAATACATAGCTATGTCCGGTTGCTGTGCTCAAATTCTTTGGATGAGATCGCAATTAACCGACTATGGTCTAGGTTTCAACAAAATTCCGATGTACTGCGACAACAAAAGTGCAATTGCCTTATGCTAATGTTTAATTCTCTCGGTCGAAGCATATTGACATTCGCTACCACTTTATCAAGGAGCAAGTGGAAATAGAGTGATAGAGCTTTACTTTGTCCAATCTGAGTATCAATTGGCGGATATTTTCACGAAGGCTTTAGATCGCGCTCGAATGGAATTTTTGGCCGACAAGCTAGGATTGAGAACTTTCTCGCCAGAAACTCTTAAGGAACTGGCAAATGAAGTGAAAGAATAGTGGTGGTAAACTATTCTCCGTATCCTTGGTGATCATCTGTATAGATTGTTTATATTTTTATCCACAAAAGCAAAATACAAAAATACAAAACCAAATAAAGACCATAAAAATTGAAAAATTCAGAAAAATCCAAAAATATTTTTATCTTATTTTTCAAAGGCATGTCTTTTAGTACGATAATATTTACGGCCTTAGAAATGTTGATTAATATCGACACGGCGCCATAAATAGAGTTCGTATAAAAGTTGTAAATATTTCATAAAACATGCCTAAATGGCTTGTAGTTATTTTTTACTACAACCCGTTTTTTATATATTAAAGTCAAGTATTTCTTATGAAAGCTTTGACTCAACAACGGGAATTAATTTTCTCCGGCATGGTTTACTTTATAACCATGTAAGGGATTGTGTTTACGTTATAACACAATCTAACACGGATATATGTACGCATCAGTGCATTTATTTGTTACAACAAGAAAAATCTTGTTTTTATGAAGTTATCATCTCTACAATCATAGCAATCTACAATTGGTATCTACATACTCGACGATGCGAATACTCAAATAGCGACTACAGCTCTTTCAATAGAACACGGGTCAACAATTGAGGGGGAGAAATTGTCAAGCATTCAGAATCTTCGATGACGAAAGTGCAAAGCTCACTAATTGGTGTCAAGACAACAATACCAATTATACATGTGATGTCAAGATATAACTTCAGCCGTGACGAGGCGACCAACATTTGCTGACAAGAACCATTTGATCTTATCACATGATGTTCTCATCAATCAGGTCCAACCTTGTCAATTCATTCTTATATGGTGAATATGTGATCATGCAATCGGTATCATATCTCACAAATTGGTCTCATGAAGATTAAACGGACTTCATTTTTCTTCCAAAACCTTTGTTAAAAATTCATTAAATCAATTGATATCAAAAATATCGGTTGGGTTAATATTTTTAATATGGGGGAGAAAATGTGATTTAATATGGGAAATGATTAATCAAAAATGGTTTGACTTAATGTGATAGCTCATCCCGACATGTGCGAAATGTTTTCGAATATCGTGACATATGTTAAGGGGGAGAAAAATGGATTTTCTATACCAAAATGGATTTCATGGTGACATATACTTACCCTAAACCCATTTATTCCATGACGATGAAGATTGTGGTGACATAAGGATGGTAGGATAGGTTAAGTCCAATGATTCTTCCAAAACCGAAGGAATCTTCCCAAGGACATTCCATAGCTAGAAATAGTAGTCCTTAGGAAAGATGGGGAAGATTGTGAATGTAGATGAATGTCGACCAAGTACTTAAGTTAGCACTGGAACAATCACAACAAGGTTCTAGTTATGACGTATTGGTAAGCATTGAAGGGGTTGAAGAATGAAAAAGAATTGTAAAGATAAAGGGTCTAAAGAAAGAAGCCCTCCTTACAATCTTAGGCAGAAACCGGGTCAACTCATTAACTATTGAGATCAATTCTAATGATGCTCGATATTGAAGATAGACATCATGGACCCAGTGATGCAATGCACAACCCATCCCAGCTAACTCAGATATCTCTCAAAAGGTATTTGTTTCAATCACACGGAGACAACACATTATCTATCGATTTATTCACTCCGATTAAATAGGTATTGAAATGGTGGCACTCCTCTCCAGCCTCCGATCACTAAAATCCAAAATGCACGATCGAGTCTAGAGCCATTTGAGATCATCAAATATCTCATTAGGACACACTTCCATATTTCCTTGCTTCTTCACACACTGTGAAAAGTAAGAAACATTTTAAGAGTCCTACACAATATCTTCATGATCTTGCCTGAACATCCGAGTAATACGTAAGTATTTACAATGAAGATGGAAATCCTTCTTGAGCGAACATCAAAAAGCTCATGGTAGGTGACTTTTGCGATTCTTTATGAATCAAAATTGTGATAACTGGAAAGCAACAGTGGTTTAATTCTTAATTGAATTTAAACACGTTCTAGGCCTCTACGCAATATCTTAATGATCTTGCCATAACACTCAGAGTGACACTCTTAAGTGTTCACAGTGATGAGTGGAAATCCTTCTAGTGTTAACCACAAACAGCACTTGGTAGGTAACTTGCAAGATTCAATATGAATCAAGCTCGTGACAACTGGAAAGCAACGATGGTGCGATTCTTTAATGAACCAAACTTTTTCCAGGAATCAGAATTGACGACTTCAATCATGTGGATAATTTTCTCCAGATGATTCACTCTTTACGTTCGCAATCAGCTTTGGACGGTTGAGTAAAGAGAACGGGTTTACCCACGAAATCTTGTCAAGGAGATTTTTAATTAAATCTACCTGTCACAAGTACGATATTTTATATATCGTCCAACGGTCTTCACCGACCGGAGGTAAAATGCTACGGAACTAGAATGAAATGTTGAAATCCATTTCGTTCGTGTCTACTTATGTTGCGGAATTTGAAGACGGTGGCATTGCGGAGTCCAAGATGAAGTCGTCTCCGCATGCTTATAATTTTTGGACTTAATAATTCAACAAAATTCAAGAAAACCTAAAAGTCAAGTCTTTCGCTGTATCAAACTATGAAGCTTTCAAGATTTACAAAGGTATAAGTATGTGGGACATGAATTCACGAAGAGGAGAAGATCACAAGTGATGCACAAGATCCAAGCAAGAGACAAATGCTCAAGATTGATATCAAAGATCACATCAACATATTCACCAAAAAAGAAAAAGAAAATAAAGACGAATACTACGAGCTCAAGACAAGCATAGCATGCTAGGTTTATTTTTATTGTATTGTAACTCGAGTAACCCCCTTGTACTTTGGAGTGACCTTCCTTAGGGGGAGATTGTTAGAAATACGTTTTTACGTATTTAGGAAGATTCGGTCACTCCAATAATATATTGTGTAGTAGCTCGTAGTCTAGTATCTTTATATTTAGTAAACAAGAAAAATCCTGGTCCGTGTTATGTATGGTCGGCCCAACAATATAAGCCTAAGCCCATCTTATGCGCTTGGTATATAAACCCTCTCCTTTGATGGAGAGGGTGTGGACCATGTGGTTCACTCATTTATTTCACATAGTAAAAGGTGTAACCTTTATACTTTCTCTCTCTAAGTGTGTGTTCTCACCATCTCTCTATCTCTTTCTCTCTCTAGAATATAAGCATAGATTTACAATCTCCCACAGAAAGTAATGTTTAACACAAGAAGAAGTAGTGAATCAAACGTTAAGCTTTAATATATTGATAATATATGAATACCTAGAGATGGTATTAGGGTTATACAACCTTAAAGCATGAAATGAAATGGCAGGAAAGTTATATCAAACACAAAACCTAATGAGTCCTTTTATAGCACAAGGACCCATGTACAAGATAACTACTAAACAAACTAGGAAGATATTGTGGATTAGTAACAGAAACGCGTTAATATCTGTTAATGCAATAATGACTAAAAACGTTACTTGCATTTTTCAATCTCGCTTAGTTTTGATTACGACAATATGTAAAAACAAGCATTTATGAAAACAACGAAAAACAAATTCTTGAGTTCAATTATTTTTCATTTTACCCATTTTCACTTAAGGTATGGATAAACAAGTACTAACCTTAATCAAGTGATCAAGTGATTTAATCTTTTCTTAAAACTTACTTTTTATTAAATGAGACAAGTTTTTATTAAACTTTCCTTTTAAGAAAATGTTTTATTAAATTAATTATTTGAAATTTGAAAATGGCATATTCTTATTTGGTTAAGAATATCCTTTCAGGATATTTTTTATATCCAGATAAGACCTCCACCACTAAAGGACAAAAAGGAGCGGAGTCTAGTCCGGCGGTACCTTAGCGCCTAGGCGGTACCTTATCGATAAGGTACCGCGGGCTAAGATAAGGTACCGCGAGCAGATATAGCTGTTGGCTCCTTTGTCCTATAAATAGTGGACCATTCTCAGCTTTTCACCTCACATCTTTTGCACATTTATTTCCAGATTCAAATCTCTTCTTTAATCACTCAAATCTTTGATCATTTGTTTGATTATTACTTGTTTAAGAAGTGAATCTTGTTCTTCCATCCCTTCCTCTCCAAGTGCAAAGAGAAGAACACTATCCTAGTGAAGTGTTGAGTCCACCACCAAAGATCCACTGAAGATCTAATTTTAAACACTTGTAGTTGTGTCATAGTTGTGAAGGTCCAAGTAGTTGTGTCTATTTGGAAGTTGTGTATGTACTAAGTATAGTTGTGTAGATTGGTCCTAGCTACGATTAGGGCTCGACTTTTAGCTTAGAGTCGGAAATTGGTTAAGCGACGTGTACGGTTTTCTCCACCATAAGGAGCTTGTTGTGTAGTGAACTCTCGAGTAAGGAGTACTCGAGGAGTGGAGTAGGAACGAGGAGTGAGCTTCGTTGTCGAACCACTATAAATCCTTGGTGTTCGGTTTGATCTTTCTTTACCCTTAACTCTTTACATTCTTTATTCTTTATGCATATACATGTGTTAGTATTATATTAGCTACACTATTATTCTTTACTCTTTGTGGATATATTTTTGTTAGTATTAGTTTAGTTACACTACCATTGTTCATATTGTGCATAAGAAGATTTCACATATTTCCTCAAGCCTAAGTTTTTGAAAAAGGATTTTTGGAAACCACATTTTAACAAGTAAATATAAGAAACTATTCAACCCCCCCCCCCCCTTCTAGTTTCTACAATTGGTATCAGAGCGGGTTGCTCAAGAATTTTTAAAGTATATTGTATTTTAAAAATTGAATCGATCTATGGATTCCAACAAGTACCTAGAAGGGCAATCTATGCAAAGACCACCACTTTTTGAAACCGATAGTTTTATTTATTGGAAAAATAGATTTGAAACTTATGTGAAATCAAAAGATTTAGATCTTTGGCATGTTATTACCAATGGTGATTTTTTACCCTTTCAATTTATGAAGTTTCTAAAACAAAAGAATTGGTCACTTTTGACAAAGCTAATGACGATACTAAAAAGAAACTTTCAAAAAATAATGAGGCTAAAATGGTGATTTATAATGCTTTGCCTAAGAAAGAGTATGAAAGAATTTTTATGTGTGAAACCGCTAAAGATATTTGGAACACTCTTTTAGTAACCCACCAAGGTAATAGCCAAGTCAAAGAAAGCAAAATCGATCTTCTTGTCCAACAATATGAACAATTTGTCATCTTAGAAGATGAAACTATTGATAGTGCATTTGCTAGGTTTAACACCATTATTACTAGTCTAAAAGCACTTGATGAAGGTTTTTCTAGCAAGAACAATGTTAGGAAGTTTCTAAGGGCCTTACATCCAAAGTGGAGAGCAAAAGTCACGGCGATTGAAGAGTCGAAAGATCTCTCAACTTTATCACTCGATGAACTCATAGGAAACTTGAAGGTTCGTGAGATGATAATTTTGAAGGACTCGGAATTAGTGAAAACCAAGAGTGAAAGGAAATCTCTTGCACTTAAAGCCAAGAAGGCACAAAGTGACCATGATAGTTCCTCGGAAAGCGATGACGAGGAGTATGCATTGGCGGTGAGAGATTTCAAGAAGTTCTTCAAGAGACGAGGTCAACACGTTAGGCAACCCAACTATAACAAGAAACCATTGTCAAAGAATCGGTTTGTCAAGAACAAAAAAGGTGATAGGAATTGCTTTAGATGTGGTGATCCAAATCACTTCATTGGTGATTGTCCAAAGCCCGCTCGTGATAAGAACCACACGGCATTCGTTAGTGGCGCTTGAAGCGATAGCGGTGAAGATGATGATGACAACCCCAAAGAGGAGAAATGTCTTATGGCTCACACTTCTAAAGAGGTACATTCCGAAACCGAATATTATAGCAATGATAGTTCCACTTTAGATGATATTGAATTTGAAGGCAAATATGATAGCTTACACAAACTTAGTCTTAAATTCATAAAAAAGAATAAAACCTTAAAATCAACCAAAACTAAGCTTGAAAATGAGATCAATGAACTTAGGGAGAAATTGGCTAAACTTGAGAAAAACAAAGAGGTTGATTTAGGTTGCTTAAGTTGTGAGAAACTTAGATTAGAGAATGAAGATCTCAAGAGCACCTCCATTAAATTGGAAAAGTTCATGAAAGGTACTAGTGCTCTTGATGATATTTTAAACAAACAAGTTCATTCTAAGGAAAGACTTGGTCTAGGTTTTAACTCAAATGAAGCCTCAACTAGTGAACCAAAACAAGTCAGGTTTTCATAAAAAACGCCCACTGAACGCGGTTCCAAATTGTATGGCGCGGTTCCTTATCACTATGGAACCGCCGCCATAGATAAGGTACCACGGCCAGAAGATGAATTTTGTGAAAATCCTGAACTTTCTGAAAAGTCTAAGTTAGATGAAAAACTAAAGCCTCTTACTGTTAATAAGGTACAATTACCCATACTTGACGACAATGCTATTGGTAAGTTCTACAAGCCATTAAGTAAACCTCTCATGGGAAATAGAAGTTTATCTAGACTATCCTCTACTCCACCTAGAGTACGGAATGAGTCTAAGCCTAGAAGTAGAACGACAACGCCTAGAAGAGATAATCAAAACAACTCACGACCTAGAAGTAAAACTCCAACACCTAGAAGGAACAATAATAACTCTAAACCTAGATCAAATACACCTAGGAGAAATAATGAACAACAAAATGGTTACATGAATTACTACCCTCCTCCATTTTGTTCTCCATGGGGAATCCCCTCCTCATTCATGCATCCCAACCAAATGCAAGGGATGTTTAAAACTAACAATTTTGGACCCATGAGATATTGGGGACCAAATGTTTGATCTTGTGTGTTGTTACCTAGATATGCTTGGGAATTGATTTGGAGCCCGATGAGTGGATTAAGGATAGTGGATGTTCTAAACACATGACGGGTAATCGAAGTTTGTTCTCGCATTAAAAAGCATATGATGGAGGTAACGTCACATTCGCTAGTAGTCTACGTGGTAATATCATTGGCAAAGGTACGGTTTCTCTTGACTCCATGACCATTGAAAATGTTGAGCACGTAGATAACTTAGGTTTTAACCTTTTAAGTATAGGTCAAATTTGTGATAATAAGTGTAAGGTCATCTTTTCGGAACATGACAGTGAAATCGTAAAAGATGGAAAAGTCATTGGAAAAGGTGTTAGAAAGCATGGGCTTTATGTCATGAAGGTTAATAAGAAGTCAAAAGACAACATATGTCTTGCGACTATAGATGATAGTTCTACTCTTTGGCATAGGAGATTAGGTCACGCTAATATGCGTTTAATTCAATCTTTAGTCTCTAAGGAGTTGGTAAGACACCTACCCAAGATTAAGTTTGATAGTCACTTTTGTGATGCTTGCAAAGTTGGAAAGCATGTTCACTCAAGTCACAAAGCCAAGGATTTGGTTTCGACCTCTCAGTGCTTAGAGCTCCTACATATGGATCTCTTTGGACCTTCCGCCATACGGAGTTATGGAGGTAACCTTTATACCCTAGTTATAGTTGATGACTATTCTAGATTCACTTGGACTAGATTTTTGGCATCCAAGAATGAAGCTTTCGATCACTTCGAAATCTTTAGTCAAAGAATTCAAAATCAACTAGGATGTTCAATTGTTTCTGTTAGGACGGATCATGGTAGGGAATTTGATAATGAAGTGCAATTTGGTGCCTTTTGTGAAGCTCATGGTATTACCCATAACTTCTCGGCTCCTCGCACTCCACAATCAAATGGGGTAGTTGAAAGGAAGAATAGGACTCTCCAAGAGATGATTAGGACGATGTTAAACGAGCAATCTTTGCCTCAAAAGTTTTGGTGCAATGTCGTGGACACATCGACTTATATTCTCAACCGGATTCTTATTCGACCTTTCCTAGGAAAGACCTCCTATGAGATTCTTAAAGGTAAGAAACCCTCATTAGAATACTTTAGGGTGTTTGGAAGCAAGTGCTTTATCCTCAACACCAAAGACTACCTTACCAAGTTTGACCCAAAGTCTTACGAAGGTATCCTTTTAGGTTATTCCCAAACTAGTAAAGCCTACATAGTCCTACATAGAACCACGGGGGTTATTGAAGAATCACTCAACGTAACCTTTGATGAAACCCCTCATTCATCCAAGACACCACCATTGGTTGATGATGACTTGGATGAATTAGAAGTAGTTAAAGCCAAAGTGGTTAGAAAAATAGGAGTTGAAGACCTTAGTGTTGAAAAGGAAGTAAACATTAAGGAGTCTAGGGATCATACTCTCAATAATGTCATTGGTGACTTAAATCAAAGGACCCTAAGATCTCAAGTCCAAAACCAAAGCAACTTCTTTTGTTTTTTCTCCTTGATTGAACCAAAGAATGTTAAAGAAGCTTTGACGGATGAGAGTTGGGTCATTGCGATGCAAGAAGAAGTGAATCAATTCGTTGCCAATGATGTTTGGGAACTTGTTCCCCCACCTAGAAGTTCTACCATTATAGGAACCAAATGGGTATTTAGGAATAAGCTAGATGAGAATGGTGTTGTGTCTCGTAACAAGGCTAGACTTGTAGCTCAAGGCTATAATCAACAAGAAGGGATTGATTATGACGAGACATATGCACCGGTAGCTAGATTAGAATCTATTAGAATCCTTTTAGCCTACGCTTGTGCCTTAGATTTTAAGCTTCAACAAATGGATGTAAAGAGTGCATTTCTTAACGGTTTGATCAATGAGGAGGTATATGTGGCTCAACCTCCCGGCTTCATTGATTTTGAGAAACCGGACCATGTTTACAAGCTTAAGAAAACACTTTATGGTCTCAAACAAGCACCCAAAGCTTGGTATGATAGACTTAAAGCGTTTCTTGTTAAACATGAGTATACCATTGGAATGGTAGACAATACACTCTTTACAAAGAAGAAAGGTCCTCACCTCATAATCGTACAAATATATGTTGATGACATTATATTTGGCTCAACTTGTCAAGAATTGTGTGATGACTTTGCCAAAATCATGCATGATGAGTTTGAAATGAGTATGATGGGAGAACTTAACTTCTTTTTAGGACTCCAAATTAAACAAATGGACGATGGTATTTTCTTTAGTCAATCTAAGTATGCTAAAGAAATGCTAAAGAAATTTTGATTAGAAGAATTTAGACCAATGAAGACCCCTATGCCCTCGGATACTAAACTCACCATAGATGATGATTGTGAGTCGGTAGACAACACCAAATATAGAGGTATGATGGGTAGTTTGTTGTACCTAACGGCAAGTCGACCGGATATCATGTTTAGTTTTTGACTTTGTGCTCGCTTCCAAGAGGCTCCCAATACCTCTCACCTTGAAGCGGTTAAGCGTATCTTCCGATACATTAAAGGCACTATACATTTAGGATTATGGTATCCTAAAGGGACCGGCGTAGAAACCATTGTCTACACGGACTCGGATCATGCGGGAGACTATGTGGACCGGAAAAGCACTAGTGGAGTTTGTACCTTCCTGGGTTGTTGTTAAACTTCTTGGTTCTCCAAGAAACAAACCGCTCTTGCGATATCCACCACGGAAGCCGAGTATGTGAGTGCCGGAAAAGCATGCCAACAAGCTCTATGGATGAAGCAAGCGCTTGTTGATTACGGGATTTCTCTTGATGGTGTTCCCATCATGTGCGATAATAAAGGCGGTATAGACCTCAGCAAGAATCCCGTGCAACATTCGCGAACCAAACACATAGAAATTAGACACCATTTCCTTAGGGATAATGTTCAAAAGGGGAACATTACTATTGAAAAGGTGCCCTCCGAGGACAACTTAGCCGATATCTTCACTAAGCCACTTAAGAGGGAACCTTTTAATTACTTGCGTCTAGGTCTAGGATTAATGGAACATCTTCCTTAAATTCTTTTCTTCTTGTGTGTTTTCTTTTACCACTTTGAGTCCTCGAGTCTTTTAAACTCCTTTTGAAAAATCTTCTCCTCTCCTTTTCAAAATTCTCAAAGTCTCTTTCGAAAATGGTTGAGAAATTCGTTTGACATTGTTAATTCAATCTAAAAACGATTTTTCATAGATTCTCGCTATTAATCTAGAGCTTACATAATTCATATGTATGATTCTCTCAAACATAGAAAGAACAAGATAGAATCATGGAGGATCATTGTGTCATGACTTAAGGTCTTGTCTTACACACCTCCTACATCGATTTTTTAATCCATGTATTTTGGTCAAATCTCTATTTGGTAAGTTTGCATATGTTTTCTTTGTCTATCTTTGCTTTTAAGCATATCCCTATGATAAGTTAGACTAGAAAAATAAGATTTGCTGAAAAATCTTCCTCCAAACACCAAACCCTGCTTCTGCAGGCGGTTCCATATGTGAACCGCGGTACCTTATTGATAAGGTACCGCCACTCTAGATAAGGAACCGCCTACAGTGGCCTTCCTTTTTCGGGTTTTTGTCTGAAACTCCAGATTTGCTCCAACATTTTTGAGAATCTTTGTTTCAAACCCTTTGACCACCCCAAAAATACCCCAAGCCTTCCCTATTTAAACCATAAGCATTTTGCATTACTTCACATCCAAAATATCTTATTCTCCCAATGAAAGCCTTGAATCTCCTCCATTTTCTCCAATTGATTTCAATCCAAACCCACCCAAGAACACTCTTAATCACATATCTCCTACCAAGAATGTTGATTGTGGAACATCTTTTCTTCCACCACCACCCTTTAGTGTTCTTCCTCCTTCTCAGGATAATGTCATGCACCATGGAACATATTGTCATTGTTGCCAATATCAACATCTTGCTATGGCACACATCTATGAGGAGTTGAGCTACATCAAGAGTCTCTTAATCAAGCCTCCTCTTCACTTTGATTATGAGATCTCCAACAAGCCACCACCACCACCCTCCGCTATTACCTTGTCTTTCATATAAGCATTAGTTGCTTATCCACAAGACACCAAATTCAAGCAAATCTTAGAATTCTAGAATAACTAGGATTAGATGTATGCTTTTGGCTTGTTTCTTTTTCCATACTTCTTTGTATGATGTTTTTTTTAGTAACCTATTTTGGATCTTTGTCTTTGTGTTTTCTTCTCTTTTATTTTTTTGTGTGACCTATTGCTATATATTGTTGGTTGTTTCTTTTGTTCAACTAACCCTTCTATGTAGCTTGTCACCATATCTCGATTCCTCGGTGCCCCAAGCTAGGGGGAGTAAGCACCAAGGGGGAGTCTTTACAAAGTCCGTTTCTTCAACACCGGCTTACGCAACCTTTTTGCTTCCACAAAGGGGGAGAAATGAATAAACTCGTCTTCGAAAATCTTGTTTTTGTGTGATTGAGTTTATGTATCGTCGGAATAAAAAAGGGGGAGATTGTTAATGCAATAATGACTAAAAACGTTACTTGCATTTTTCGGTCTCGCTTAGTTTTGATTACGACAATATGTAAAAACAAGCATTTACGAAAACAACGAAAAATGAATTCTTGAGTTCAAGTATTTTTCATTTTACCCATTTTCACTTAAAGTATGGATAAACAAGTACTAACCTTAATCAAGTGATCAAGTGATTTAATCTTTTCTTAAAACTCACTTTTTATTAAATGAGACAAGTTTTTATTAAACTTTATTTTTAAGAAAATGTTTTATTAAATTAATTATTTGAAATTTGAAAATGGCATATTCTTATTTGGTTAAGAATATCCTTTCAGGATATTTTTTATATCCAGATAAGACCTCCACCACTAAAGGACAAAAAGGAGCGGAGTCTAGTCCGGCGGTACCTTAGCGCCTAGGCGGTACCTTATCGATAAGGTACCGCGGGCTAAGATAAGGTACCGCGGGCAGATATAGCCATTGGCTCCTTTGTCCTATAAATAGTGGACCATTCTCAGCTTTTCACCTCACCTCTTTTGCACATTTATTTCCAGATTCAAACCCCTTCTTTAATCACTCAAATCTTTGATCATTTGTTTGATTATTACTTGTTTAAGAAGTTAATCTTGTTCTTCCATCCCTTCCTCTCCAAGTGCAAAGAGAAGAACACTATCCTAGTGAAGTGTTGAGTCCACCACCAAAGATCCATTGAAGATCTAATTTTATACACTTGTAGTTGTGTCATAGTTGTGAAGATCCAAGTAGTTGTGTCTATTTGGAAGTTGTGTATGTACTAAGTATAGTTGTGTAGATTGGTCCTAGCTACGATTAGGGCTCGACTTTTAGCTTAGAGTCGGAAACTGGTTAAGCGACGTGTACGGTTTTCTCCACCATAAGGAGCTTGTTGTGTAGTGAACTCTCGAGTAAGGAGTACTCGAGGAGTGGAGTAGGAACGAGGAGTGAGCTTCGTTGCCGAACCACTTTAAATCCTTGGTGTTCGGTTTGATCTTTCTTTACCCTTAACTCTTTACATTCTTTATTCTTTATGCATATACATGTGTTAGTATTAGATTAGCTACACTATTATTCTTTATTCTTTGTGGATATATTTTTGTTAGTATTAGTTTAGTTACACTACCATTGTTCATATTGTGCATAAGAAGATTTCACATATTTCCTCAAGCCTAAGTTTTTGAAAAAGGATTTTTGGAAACCACATTTTAACAAGTAAATATAAGAAACTATTCAACCCCCCTTCTAGTTTCTACAATATCTCTTCCAAGTTTATCCATGCAGCAGGGTCTTTGACTTCTAGCAGGGGAAACAGATTCCCCTGTCTTCATTAAACCAGCAGGGGGAAAACCTCTAGCAGGGGGAACTTTACTTGTCATAGCAGGGGGAACTCCTCTTGTATATTTATTCGTAACATAACCCTAAAGTACATCAAATTCCTAAAATACCCCAGGATCAAAAAACGAATATGCTGATTGGATGCCTTCTTCTTGAACCTTCTTCTTGAACCTTCTGCTTGAATGTGGACTTGTAAAATGATATTGGATGGTTGATCTGTTGTGGGCGGCAAGGAATGTGATCAAAGCCATTCATTTGGTAAAGTGTTCTTGTTTGTATGTGCATCTCGTGACTAGATGAGCTGTGTGAAGACCCCTCTACTCATGTGGCGACTGAATTGTTCACATGGGTGTGCTTCTTGATAGGTTAATTATGTTTTGAGATAGCCAATTAGCAATTACCATTTGTTTTGAATGAGATTTATATTGGGTAAAACTAGGGTTTATGGAAGGTAAATAGTACAAGTGATAGATGATGACGTATAGTCCCCAACCGGGTCACGAGCCCGGCCCACGGGTACTACCCGTATCCGGCCCATCACAGATGCGTGGAATAATGTCATTCAGGCTTATGGGCTTGGATGAACAGTGACCGCACACATGTGTGCGGCCCACGGCCTGGTGCGGCCGACATAACCGACATAGGGTTAGACAGACTGTCTAGGTATATCTTTATCCCAATGAAAGAGGATATTCACTACCAGAATTAGAAGATAACAATCATTCTAATTCTGGTGGTTATCTCTTCCTTGGGGCCGAAGCATCAGTGAAAGCCCATTAGGGTTTCACTGCCTATAAAAGGAACCCTCAAGGGTTCCACAAAGGTATTACGATTCATACTCTAAACTCACATAAACCCTAAATCGATTACTTACTCTCACGCTGGAGTCTAATCGTGGGAAACATTCCCACGGTAAGCCTAACGCGTGCTGTTTAGTGTGCAGGATCCCAACCAAACGATTCACTTGGTGCAGGAGCCGGAGCCCAGCCAACCCGAATTAAGCCTAATTCGGGTCTAGCAAGGATCAACCAACTTTTGCATCAACAAGTTGGCGCCATCCGTGGGACCCATTACACTAAGCTAGAACAACACCTCATCTCGAATTTCTAATGACGAAGGGGCATCCATAAGCTAACCCCAGGAATGTGAATCCTGGGAATCGGAAGTCCCAAGGGGAAGGGATTTGTTGGGTCTACTAGATGTAGATCTTGCAGCCTGTCAGGACCGGTGAATGACTTCTGTAATCACAAGTCAAATCACAAAGAGACTCTATACACAATATGAATATAAAATATAAATGTAATCAAGAAGAACAGAATAACTATAAAGTCTTGATCCTTTCTAAGGATTTCTAATATTGATAATTACTAGAATTACGTTTTGTGAAACTATGTCTAACCCTTCTGCCTAAGGTTCCTTTTATACTACAAGGAAACCCTAATACAGCATTAAAGAAAACGTGTAAAACTGATATGCATATCCTTTCCTAACATATCTCATGCATATCCTAACATAATATTAAGTAAATAATAAAGTTTGACTTCGACTAGGACCGGGAGCAGGACTTGCTCCTACTACTACTAGGACCAGGAGGAACTACATACCTCCTAGTCTACCTATTACATATAACTATTACAATGGTCCTAACAATCCTCCCCTAAACATGAATTTGACCTGTTGAGTTCAAGTTTCCTGGAAAACGTGCAAAGAAAGCCCGAGGATTGTATCTGCAAAACAAATAGCAGCATCAACAAGATAAGAATCAGAGTAACCGCCGCAACATGAAACACGAGAAGCTTCTCCAAAGCTTGTAACAAATCAACATCATGTTGAATCTTGTCAGCAACATGAGCAGATTTGATGAGCCTTTACCAAGTAGTTGCTCGCTCTTGGGCTAGCTAGTCATTCTGGTGGAATAAGCATCACCCTGGGAGACTAGAACCCAGCCCAACTCTTAGAACATGAATCAATGGTGAGTGGGAGGACCCTGATGATTTTAGGCAAACCATCACAGCCGTCAACGGATTTGATGCGTCTTTACCAGAAGCCGTACCCCTCTGGACTCGCCAACTCTTAGCAATGAAGCATCGGTGAGTTGAACACCCTATAGCTTTAAGCAAGCTATTACAGCTATCAACGGATTTGACAAGATCTTTACCAAGAGTCGTACCCCCTTGGATTAGCCACTGTTCAGTCCAAGACTATGGCAAGTGAAAATCATCCAGTTTTGGGTAACCTGGCAACCATCAACGGATTTGAGAATCGCACCAGGAGCCGTACCCTCAAGGTGAATCAACTTTTTCTTGTCGATCAGACATGGTAAGTTGAGAACCATTTGTTGTGTGGACCACGTCCAACACTAAGTGAAGCCGAATACCAGTACAAGCACAAATCAGTAACCAGAACCCACAATGTGAAGCAGCCAAGGGATATTATTCACAAGTATAAAATCTAAACTGTGTTAAAAGTATAAGCAGATATATTATAAAAAGTACTTTTTTTTATGAATTGTTAGATTATTTGTGTTTTTTTTTTTAACTATATATAATGAAGTTCACCAATCACTGTACATATTGGTGAAAAGAATGAGAATAAGAACAAATGAACAAAAATGCAAAACATAACCACTTACAACCCAAGCACATCACATACCAGAAGCAGCCTTCTTATCAGCTATTAACCGCGCCTGAATACCTTCTACCAATGTCGTGGCCATAGAGGACTCATTTCCAGATGGAGCAGTAGAAATTTGCAAGTGACTCGCCAACATTGCCTCCATCGAAGAAATTGTCAAAGGATACTCCACATCCGTCAGCATAAACACCATATGACCAGATTCTAATTCCAACATATGAACACCACATCCAGCATATAGCTTCCAGCGCAGAATCTCCCATTGCATTTGATCCTTCCATATGCCCGAAACAGGAGCATTAGGAGGAGCATCCAACATCAGCTTGAGATCAGCCCAGATACGCAGACCAGGCCATGAAGACACAGCCATTGGGTCAAACGGCATACTAGAATCAACAAGTCCATACAACGCCATAAGATCCATACGGTCAGCCCAAGACAACACACCCTGCAAACCCGTTGCCAATCGCACAGACCCATCACTCAAAGTAATCCGATGGGATACGCCACCAGGAAGTGTTGTAGAACGCTCAACCATATAACCAGTAATGTTCCCATTGCCCAAGGGTAAGTTAGAATCGCTGTCAAAAGCTGCATCAATTAAATTCTCAGGATCACGCTTCTCAAAAGGAACTGTCTTACCACGGCGAATACGACGAGCTTGTTTCTGGCGAAGGGAACGTCTAGGTGTGGGATCAGTAGGTGTGGGTTCAACCTTTACCCTAACCTCAGCAGCAGCAGGGGGAGCAGTAGAAGTAGTCTCATGAAGATGCCCACCCAAAGAACCAATAGGAGCTGCATCAGAGGTAGGATTTGGTTGAGGTCCAGGAACTGGTGGTGAAGGAGATGGCAAATCAGGTGTAGTAGCAGCAGCAGTTGTGGTGGTGGTAGCAAAGGTGGTTGGTGGAACATGTGTGGTGGTGGTAGTAACAGGTGTGGTGGTAGAAGCATGAGTGGTGGTGGTAGCAGCAAAGGTGGTGGTAGCAGGACCAGCAGTAGAACCCAAAGGAGCAACCAATGGTGAAGTAGAAGGACCAACGGAAGTAGCAACATAACCAGATGGACTAGCAGCAGAACCAGGAGTGGGTGCAGACGAAGGACCAGTAGAATCAGCAGGCGTAGAAGAAGTCACACCACGAGGATGGTAAATAAACCTTTCCGGAATAGGTTGACTCTGACGCTTAACCATCTTTTCATAAAGGGCCTTGAGCTCATCAAAAGTCAAAGCCCGCACCCGGGCCCACGTCCAAGGAGCATTAAAATGAGCAGCAGACTGATATTTCACATAACGTTGCATCTGCTGGCGCTCCTTAGTCCGAGATAACGGTCTGTTCTTTCTCTGTTTCCGAAGTTCTGCAGCAAGAGCCAACTGGTGCTTACGCATCAATACCATAGCCCCCGGAATACAATTGTGCTCATCAACATCGTCACCCAATAGATCGGTAAACTGAGCATAATCCCGGGTGAGAACAGTCAAAACTTGCATCCATTCACTATCACTCCAATGCATGGCATCATGCTGAATTTGTTCACGCCTGCGCTTTCGAAGCTCTTCCTCAGCAGGCCTATCAGCTTCATCAATCTCAGCTTGAACCCGACGAGCAGCCACCTCACCAAGCCTTTCCTCTTCAATCTGGCGATGGGTACGCTTGCGAGATGGGGATGGAGCATCAGTCATTGGGGCCTTGCCCTTCGGATCATGAGAGGGACCAGCATGAGAACCAGCAGCAGGATCAGAATCACCACCCATAGAAGTGGGAATAGCACCAGGAGAAGGAACACTGGAGGACGTCGGAGGAACCGGCAAATCATCATAAACCTTATCAGCAAAGGCAGCCTTTGCCAATAATGTCAAACCATCCTCAACATTCTCCGTACCCTCCTCATCAGAATCTGAATGGATCACATGCTTCTTGCGACGCCGTTGCTAAGTTTCCAACGCTTTGATGCGATCAGCCAAAGGAAGAACAAACTCCCGAGTAAGTTTCCGATGTTGGTTCAGATCAGCTTCCAAACAAATCATCCGCTCATGGTACCTGCGCATAAGATCAAGCAAAGATATCAGTGTAGTAGGCTCCTCCGCCTGCCCACCAAGAGAACTTGGATCAGGGAAAGCATCATTGGAGCCCGAAGCAACATATGGGTCAACCTGTGGAGTACTAGCATCAAACGGTTTATCAGTCGAGTGTGGGGCAGGACTAGGAGGTGGAGTCTCCACAAATGGAGACTTGTGAGGGACTGAAGAAGGACCAGCCTTGGAAGGGGATGGTTTTTCAACCACCACCTCCTCAACCAGCACCTCCTCAACCACAGGAGTGGCACCAGCAGTAGGAGCCTCCTCCTCCATGGGGTCATCATCAATCACAACAAACTCAGGAGCCTCCTCCTCCTCACCCATAGGACCCTGAGCCAATCCTAACATGGCCTCAGTCAAGGGCCTCCAATCCCCAGTAAACCCATTGACCATATTGTAATACACTTTAGCTGTAAGCTTAGACGACACATGCTCAGTCCTATCACGAGGAATGCAAACAAGGATTTGCTGAAGAAACCTAGGGTACATAAGAAACTTCTTTCTCGAACCAGCAGTAGACAAATTACTAATCATCCCCTCAAATAGATAATGAGAAAGGTTAAACACTCTACCCTGGGCTAAGCAAATAAGACCAGTAGCCAAAGGAGTAGGGAAAGCATACCAACTCCCAGACTTGGGACTCATACAATGGATTAAAAAGTGGACCAGAAGCTTCCATTGGGGGGAAAACCTATTTTTCTGGAAGTTAAACTTCCCCCATGTTCGTAACCTAAAGCAGCCATCCCCTCCAATACCTCCGAATTGGGGATGGATTCAACACCACCCTCATCCTGAAGATGAAGAGAAGAGCGAATAGAAGCCTCAGTCACCACATATGCACGTCCATCTATGGTAGCATGGAGTGCACGTGGGCGACCAACCACATCCACAAGTTGAGCAGACGCCCAAAATTGACGAATAACACTATCATATATGGTGGGACATACAGTAAATGCAAACCTTAAGTTGGAAGCTTCAATGAAATCGAGGATATCAGCAAAATGTTCACGATGTGGACCATCACCCAGATAAGCAACTCGGTTGTGAGCAGGTTGGTAAGCAAGAGCAGCCATGGATCTTGATTAATTGATGGAAGAAGGATTATGATTAGGGTGAAGAGAGTAGAAGCGGTTTTGTGTGTGTGTTTATTGTAATGAGTGAGTCAAGGGTGTATGTTGACCATAAATAGAGAAAGTGGTAACTGTTCATTGACCCCTATTAATGGGGGTTGCCCTTTCAAATTAAACCATAATTGCATAATAACCACTTGCCCTTTTTAACATAATTACCAACTCCCAATTAACCATGCATAATTTAAACTGTAAATACCAGGATTGGGAGCGTTGACCAAAAGTCAAAGCACACAATGGTCAGACTAGGAGCAAAACGAGAGTAACAAAGGACAAAAGGAAAGAACAGTATGCCACACCAGTACCAGGAGCCAAACACCACTTGATATGTAAGGATTTAAAACCACCAGAAGCCAACCAAGTATAACTAGAAGCTGACCAAAGAGGACCAGAAGCCAGTGATGTAAGGCCATATCCACCAGAAGAGAGCAAAATCCTCCATCAGAAGCACCACACACCATCAGAACCAAGAAAATATGTTGTTAAATTCTATCAATACGTTAGTCTGTCCTAATATGTACATAAAGCCTCCCCTTAGGCTTTGCCTCCCCTCAATCCTAGACCTCAAGGATTGACCATCCCAATATGAACCACCAAGTGGTTAAACCGAGGACCATCAAAAGCTTTAGTCAGCAAATCAGCAACATTGTCATCCGTATGAACTTTAAGAACCTGTATCAGCTTCTTCTCATTGGCATCCCTTATAAAATGATGCCGAATCTCAATATGCTTCGTCCGCTGATGAAAAACAGGATTCTTCACAATGCAAATAGTGCTTTGATTGTCAATGAAAATTTTGGTATTCATAAAATTGAAACCATAGTCCAACATCTGATTTTGGATCCACAAAACTTGTCCACAACAACTAGCAGCCGCAACGTATTCAGCTTCTGTTGAAGAAGTAGCTACTATAGTCTGTTTCTTGCATTGCCATGAGATAAGTCGATGACCCAAAAACTGACAACCACCAGTAGTAGACTTCCTGTCATTATTAGCACCAGCATAGTCACTATCACTATAGGCTTCTAGAACAAAAGGTGATTCTCTAGGATACCATAGACCCAATTTAGGTTGAGCCTTGATATATTTGAAAATCTTCTTCACTGCATTTAAGTTCGAAACCGTTGGAGTCACCTGGTGTCTAGAACAAGCACTTACTGCAAACATAATGTCCGGACGTGATGCAGCCAAATACATGAGGGAGCCAATCATAGACCTGTACATGTGAACATTTACCGGGGGGTCTGGCTCATTCTTAAGTTTGATTTTCACAACTTCATAAGGAGTTGCTGCTGGTCTAAGAGGATCCATGTCAAACTTCTGAAGAATCTCATGGACATATTTATCTTGACTGATGAAAATCCCATCCGATTGTTGCTTGACCTGAAGACCAAGGAAGAACGACAGTTCTCCCATCGCACTCATCTGAAATTCGCCTTGCATCAAGTGTTCAAACTCATCACACCACTCCTTCCTAGTAGAACCAAAGATAATGTCGTCCACATAAACCTGAACAAGGATAATATCCTTGGAATTCCGCCGAAGAAATAGTGTTTTGTCAATAGTACCTCTTCTATAGCCATTCTTTAACAAGAAAGTTGAAAGACGCTCATACCAAGCTCTAGGAGCCTGATGTAACCCATAAAGAGCCTTGACCACCTTGTAGACTTTCTTGGGATGAAGTGGATCAACAAAGCCCTTAGGTTGAGTGACATACACCTCCTCATCAATTTTGCCATAGAGAAATGCACTCTTGACATCCATCTGAAACACCGTAAAGCCAACATAAGAAGAAAAGGCCAAAAACAGACGAATGGCCTCTATCCTTGCAACCGGCGCAAAAACTTCAGTATAGTCAATGCCCTCAATTTTAGTGTGTCCTTGTGCGACAAGCCTAGCTTTATTCCTTACGACAATTCCCCGTGCATCCTTCTTGTTCTTGAGAATCCATTTGGTATTGATAGCTGTCTTTCCATCTGGTAAGTCAACCAGAACCCAAACATTCTGAAACAAGAATTGTTGCATTTCCTCCTGCATAGCCTCCACCCAACTTTGATCCTCAAGAGCATGAGAAACAGACCTAGGTTCCACCTGTGAAAGAAAACAAGCAAACAAACAGTGTTGAAAGTCCGTATGATTATTACGCTTTTGATCCTCAATATAGCCCACAAGAGCATGATGATCAGACGAGGCCTTCTGCTGCATTCTGCGTGTCTTGACAGTAGAACCAGGATCTCCAATAATTTGAGTGGTAGGATGATGATTGGAAGAAACCTCCACTTCTGGTGCCAAGTTATTGAGATCACCAACAAAGTCAGCATCTTATGAAGCATCTTGGAAAATCCCATCTACTGGTTGTTTATGAATATCATCCAGCTTGGTAGAAGACTTCTTTTGATGATTCCCCAAATCAGAAGGACTGGAGAAACGAGTATTGGAAGCAGACTCACTAGCCGGAGTACCAGTAGGTGATAAGCTAGCACTAGGAGCAGAAGCTGGAGTACCAGGAGCAACTTTGTCAGTAGGCTCAACCAAGGAAACTCAAAACTACCTTGAGCAGCTGCTTTAGTAGCTTCTTGTTGTTGTTTGAGAAGAGTGTCAAGAGCTGCTTGGGAATCCTGTACATCCAATGGAGTTGCATCACTAGGAGGAGTAGGAGAAACTGTGGTGGAATAGGATGGAACCACAAAAATGTCATCCTCATCATCTGAATCAGAAAGACTAGAAGGAACACCAGTACTAGAAGTTGCAAACACTTGTGGTCCTGCATCATGGTTAGTTTTGAAACGAAAATATCCTAACGAATCACTAAGATAATCAAGATCAAAATACCATTCTGGACCTTTGCCTTGGATGTTTGACTTCTCCTCAAAATACCTGAGATTAATAGTTTCAATGATCCGTTTGGCTTGAAGATTGTAGACACGATACGCCCGAGAATGAGCTGAATATCCCACAATGTATCCTTCATCTGCCTTGCCATCAAACTTCCCCAAATAGTCACTAGTATTCAGAATGGTGACTGGACACCCAAAAGGCTTCAAATGAGAAATATTTGGAACTTTGCCCGTGAGCAGCTCATAAGGAGTCTTCTTGTGAGGATTGGTAATAGAAACCCTATTCAAAACATAACTTGCAGTATTAACAGCTTCTGTCCAGAACATGGTTGGAAGCTTGGAATCGGCAAGCATAGTTCTTGCTGCTTCTATTAGTGTCCTGTTCTTTCTTTCTGCCACACCATTCTGTTGAGGAGTCCTAGCAGCACTATAATCTCTTTTGATGCCCTTAGCATTGCAAAGTGTGATGAGGTCTTTATTTTTAAACTCGGTTCCATTGTCGCAACGAATACCTTTAACTCTCTTAGACAACTGGTTCTCGAGCAAGGTAAGAAAATCTCTAAGAATTGAGTAGGTCTCGCTCTTGGCAGCCATGAAGAACACTCACGTAAACCTGCTATATCCATCAGTTACCACCAAACAGAATTGCTTGTGGTCAATGCTCCTGATGGAAGTAGGACCAAATAAGTCCATGTGAAGTAGCTGCAATGGTTCAGTAATAAGACTAAGAGCAGTAATGGCCTTGAAGGATGCTTTGTGCTGTTTGCCTTTGCTGCAGGCAATACAATTTATATCATTTCTAAACATCTTGGGAGGTAAACCAGAGACCAGATTGAGATTTGCAAGTTTGTGAATGGTCTTGAAGTTTACATGCCCCATCCTTCGATGCCATTTAGTGGCTTCATCTTCTGAGGCTTTAGCAACTAGACATGCTAGTTGACCAGTAGGGTTGACTTCATTCAACTTGATGCTATAGAGATTGTGTCTTCTAGGGATTCTGAGTAGAACTTGTGAGTCATCCGGAAGCTGAAAGTCTGCTCAAAATTCAGATTAGGAGTCTTTATCGTTCCTTTGCCAGTGATTCTGCCTTCACCCCCACCAAAATAGACCTTGCCTCCATGAAATGGTACAAAGTTAGAGAGAAGACTTTTATTGCCAGTCATGCTCCTGGAGCAACCACTATCAACAATTCCTAGACTAGGATCTTGGTATGGAGTAACCTACAACAACAAGATAAAAAAATTGCAAAAGTTAGTGTCTTAAGGGGACCCAAACCTTTTCAGGTTTGAGCCTGCCTTGTGGATCTTTAGAATAGTGCCAAGAAGATTGATGAGATCCACCGTTGTTCCTTGGTTGCCTATGCATCATTTGGGTATTATTATTTGACCAAGGACAACCTGCTGAGGGCTTAACAGCAGTTCCTAAGTTTCCCAAACCAAAATACGTGTGGTCCAAATTATGTGGATAGATTGGATTAAAATGTTGAAAAAAATTACTGGTTGTTTGGAATCCACTATTTCTCCAATAATCAGAAGCTAAAGAAGAGGATACTCTAGAAGTATTAAACGTTGGAGCACTAGGATTAAGTCTTCTAGAAGCATATGAAGCAGCTCCTGGTGGACCAGGAGCAGGAAAAGCATGAGTAACAGAAGTATGTGTGTCATAATAATCACAATCTTTAATTAAATGAAAGGCACTACCACAAACAAAACATGTTTTGAAAGACCTTTTATTAGAATGAGATTGTTTCATACTGCCTACTTTATTACACACATTTCTAGGAAAAACATTCTTCCTAGGACTCATTAAACTAGGACCAGACACACTTGACTTGACAGCAACTTTTTCTTCACACTTCCTAGCACCAGTAGCAGCATGTTCATTCAACTTGGAACTTGTAGGTCTTGACTCTTCACTTGAACCACTAGATGCAGAGTCACCGGCTTTGTCACTGAAAGTACATGAGACAAAGTCATTAGAATTAGTAGAACTTGTTGGGGACTCAAGCATCTGTGATCCATCCGAGTCATTATGCCATGTAGTGGGCATAAAAGTTCCAGTAAGAGGAGGAGGGACAGCATGCATTTCTGCTGCTGGTTTAAACCTATTGTAACTAGGTTTGCCCTCATCCTCTTTGTCGGCATCAAAGACACTTGAGAAAGATAAATCAAATACATCTTCTGAATCAATATATTTTTCAAATCCTAAGCCTCTTTTAGTTCTGCCAGACATGCTACTATCAATTAATTTTGAAAGATTTTTAGGTGCCTTTTGCCATTTGTCAAATCTTAGCATTATAGCATCTAATTTAGCTTGCATCTCCTCTTTTTCTTTGATACTAGCATCTCTTTCTGTTTCTGTATATTTAAGCATATTTGTAGTGTTTTCTAAATCAATGCTTAGAATCCTGATTTTATCCTCATACGCACGTTGTGTATCTTGTAACCACCTCTTTTGTTGTTCCAATGTGTTTAATGAAGCCTTATAGGCTTGAACCTCTAAAAAATACTTATCATTTTGATCATTTACTTCATTAAATTGGGACAACAATTCTGAGTATTTATCATGACAACCAAGAGGACAATGTTGTACCTGAGGTGAGATGCCCATAAGAGCAAACTCGTCTGCTTCTTCTGCATCAGAGAGATTCCCAGCAATCATTGCAAACACGTCAGTTGAGGACTCAGCTGATTCCAGAGTAGAAGCCTGATGATCATTCCAGTTGACCATAGAGTCAACAGATACCAATGCCTTCTTGTCATCTTTTATCTCCTGAACCTTGAAAGCGGAGTACCTGCTCTTCTCCTGATCATTCTTGTTAGGGCACTCCCTTGCAAAGTGACCCTGTTGCTGGCAGTTATAGCATCAAACCTTGCTTCTGTCGAATCTTGCTGGCTCCCGAGGGTTGTAATTAAATTTCTTCCTGCTTTCTTCTCAAACTTGTGAACCCTAAGATTAAGCATGGCCATCTGCCATTTAAGATCCATCTCATCCAGGTCAAGTTTATCAACCTGTTTGAAATCATCAAAAGCAAGTTGTTGTTCAGCATTAACATCAGCCACAAATGAATGAAGAACGGCTTCTACCATACTACCAGACTTGGCAGTAGGTTCAGGAGCAGAGGTATGCTGAACAGTATGCTGAGAGGAGACAGTATTGCTTGGGCTACTTGCATATGACATGGGACTAGATGCCATAGAACTCACAAAGGCTGAATTAGCAGGAGTGGGAAAAGAGTCACTAGAAAATCCTCTAACATGGGGTTCGAAAGTTCTGAGCCTATGAAACAGATCATCAAAGGTGAGATAGTCAAGCCCACCTTTGGCTTTGGGAGAGATCACCACCTGATTCCATGAGTAGGGTAAGGCTTTAAGAAACCTTGCATTAATATCACCATCATCAGGCTTTGACCGAAGTTGATTCAACTGGCTCAATATCTTCTGGAACCTATCATACCCTTGATTTAGACCTTCAGTTTCTGAGATTTTGAATTCTGTGAATTCATCTCTCAGCATGGACCTTCGCATTTTCTTTGACTCCTCATTCCCACCGAACCTTGCTTTTATGCCATTCCAGATCTCTCTGGCATCATCCAAATGGTAGAAGTCACCCATGTGATCTTCAGGAAGAGATTGAAGCAAAATCGTTTTTGCTTTTACCTCCTTCTGAATAGCTATGATTTCCTCATGAGATTTTGGGTCAAGAAGAGTAATATTACCATTCTTGTCTCATCCAGTAAGCTTTCTGCTGTTCCCATTCAGAATGATCTTCCAAAGATCTTGATCAGTGTTGGTGACCATTCCATCTTCATTGCCCAGTTATCATATTCACCCTTTTTCAGAAGAGGGAATTTACCATTCGTGTTAGAGACCGTAGCCAGGATCTGTTGAGGTTGCACAATTTTAGGAGTGCTGTCTTCTCCTGTTTGAGTAGAAGTTGAGGCAGACATGATAAACAAAATGTCAGTAGTAAGAAAACTTGATTCTTCTTGTATAGAGACCCTTCCAGGCTCTGATACCACTTGTTGGGTCTACTAGATGTAGATCTTGCAGCCTGTCAAGACCGGTGAATGACTTCTGTAATCACAAGTCAAACCACAAAGAGACTCTATACACAATATGAATATAAAATATAAATGTAATCAAGAAGAACAGAATAACTATAAAGACTTGATCCTTTCTAAGGATTTCTAATATTGATAATTACTAGAACTACGTTTTGTGAAACTATGTCTAACCCTTCTGCCTAAGGTTCCTTTTATACTACAAGGAAACCCTAATACAGCATTAAAGAAAACGTGTAAAACTGATATGCATATCCTTTCCTAACATATCTCATGCATATCCTAACAGAATATTAAGTAAATAATAAAGTTTGACTTCGACTAGGACCAAGAGCAGGACTTGCTCCTACTACTACTAGGACCAGGAGGAACTACATACCTCCTAGTCTACCTATTACATATAACTATTACAATGGTCCTAACAGGATTATCATCCCCAATCAATCACCTAGCCGCCTCGCTGGCAGGCCTGGTAACCGTACCAGTTTTCAGCCCGTGGGGGTGACGAGCACGATCTCCGTGACACCCCCACCTACTTCAACCCTGGATAACCCTGACCCAGGGAGTGCGCCAAACCCTCCTAACAAGGAACCGCGCAGACCCTCGACAGAGGAAGAAGTGGAAGTCCTACCACTCAGCGAGGAGGATCTTACTCGAGTTCTCACGCAGAACTTTGATAGGATTGTTCCCGGAATCGCATCAAGATTGAATCTGGGGAGGAACCTCCAATCCAGACTCAACTTTGGTGAAACCGGACCAATCACCTCCCAAAATCAGAGGAAAAGGAGAGCTCGGCCTCAGGAATAGGGCACCTTTGAGGAAACCCCTCAACATCGGAATGTGTTTGAGCGCATAGGAGATCGCCTCATACAGGAACTAATGCAGTCTCGAGAGGGAGAAAGGTCGAATGGCTCACCCGAACGACCAGACCGAGAGCTGGCCAGAACCGCCCGCCGCCCGAGTGTGTGGGACAGGATGAACACTGGGAAAAAGGCTCCTGGTTCGTCCCAAAAAAGTGGCCCCTACTCAAAGGATGGGGCACCACCGCCGTCCCCGGACCCGTCAGGGGAGGACTCATATGACCATCCGCCTAAGCGTCGCTGGCCTAGGCGTACTCCACCACCACCACCAAGCAATGATGATTATTATGGTGGCCCTTACTATCGAGATGCGGAAGCGGAGGATCTTTCGCGTCCATGGTGTGAGCCGTGGGATGACCCTAGGCTCACCCGGCCATGGGCGGACCCCAGGGAGGACCCATTCACCCTCCGCATACGGAACTATTCTGAGGACACCAAACGTCGCATGCCAGCGCGTATCAAGACCTATGATGGGTCCGGTGATCTGGTGGATCACCTTAAAATATTTGATACGTAGGCTAAAATTGAGCGATGGCCCATGCCTATATGGTGCCAAATGTTCAATTCAACCTTGATCGGAAATGCCCGTGACTGGTTTGAGGCACTCCCACCATGGAGCATTGATAGTTTTACGGAACTACGCACTGCGTTTGAGAACAATTATACTCAAAGAAAGAAGTATAATAGGGATCCGGTCTCGTTGGCAACTGTCAAGCAACGGCCTAGTTAAGGATTGGAAGGATGGAAAAGACAACAACAAGAGGTATGATAAGAAGGATCCCCAAAAGGACAAACCTTCGACTATATACATGATCCAATCCAGACAGCGCCACACGAGGCAGAAAGTTGGCCAAAAATTTTCACGTGGCAGGGAAATCTCATTCCCTCCCATCACAGCAAGCGATGTGATTGATGCGCCTCTCACTATTGAGATAAGCATTGGAACACATAATGTTCGTCGCATGTATGTGGATGGAGGATCGTCAGCACAGGTACTGTATGAACACTGTTTCGTGCAGTTATGCCCAGAAATAAGAAGCCAATTAGTACCGGCCACGTCGCCGCTTACTGGCTTTAGTGGAGACACTATCTGGCCGATAGGGCAATTACGTTTGCTTGTAACCATTGGGAATGAGGAACATTCCACTACGGCGTGGATGAACTTCATGGTAATACGCTCACATTCTCCGTATAATGGGATCATAGGCAGACCAGGCATTTTGGCTATACGGGCAGTACCCTCTACGGCACACGGAATGATCAAATTCCCCGTTGAGGGGGGAATCGTTACCATTTACAACACAGTCGTACCAACATCCGAGTGTCACACCGTGACAACACCGGCTCCACCTATCCCACCCAAGGATGGATCACCACCTCCCAATTGGAAGGTAGCAATTCACCCTGACTATCCGGAACAGGAGGTATCCATAGGAGGGGTGCTCTCGGATAGCGGTAAAAAGGGCCATGTGCTCTCTTTTGAGTGCAAACCTAGATATATTCGCATGGGAGCCAAAGCATATGACAGGCGTGCCACGTGCGATAGCAGAGCATAAGCTCCAGATCCGCCAAGGGTACCAACCCATTAAGCAAAAGAAGCGCGGCCAGGCGCCTGAGCGCAGCCAAGTGATATTGGATGAAGTACGGAAACTAGTGGATGCAGGCATCATGCGCGAGGTATACTACCACGAGTGGTTGTCCAATCCGGTCATGGTCAAGAAACACGACGGAAGTTGGCGCATGTGTGTGGATTTTACGGATCTAAACAAGGCCTGCCCACAGGACTGTTATCCGTTACCGGAAATCGACTGGAAGGTGGAGTCCCTATGTGGGTATCCTTTTAAATGCTTCTTGGACGCATATAAAGGGTATCACCAAATCCAGATGGCGGAGGAGGATGCGGAAAAACGGCGTTCCATACGAGCCAGGGCGTATATTGCTATACGAAAATGCCGTTTGGACTGAAGAACGTCGGTGCTACATATCAGCGGTTGGTAGACAAAGCTTTTGAATCACAGATAGGACGCAACTTGGAAGTCTATGTTGATGACTTGGTGATAAAAAGTCACACGGAGGATGCACTTCTTCGGGATGTCCAAGAGACATTTGACACGCTGAGAAGGATTAACATGAAGTTAAATCCAAAAAAATGTACATTTGGGGCAACCGAGGGAATGTTCCTCGGGTACTTGATTGATCCAAACGGCATCAAACCTTGCCCAAAGAAGACGGACGCAGTGATACAACTGTCGTCCCCTCAGACACGGAAGGAGGTGCAATCCTTAAACGGGAAGCTAGCCGGGCTGAATAGGTTCCTATCTAAATCCGCAGAGAAGTCATTACCCCTATTTAAGACGCTCAAGAAGTGCATTAGAAAGGGAGACTTCCGATGGACGAAGGAAGCCGAGGAAGCCTTCGGCCAACTAAAGCAGCATCTTGCGTCCCTCCCTATGCTAGTGGCTCCCCGGCCAAAGGAAGAACTCATTATGTATCTCTCAGCCACTCAGGGCGCAATAAGCGTGGTACTTATGATAGATAGAGATACAGTGCAAACTCCGGTCTACTTTATAAGTAGAACACTACAAGGGCCGGAGCTGAATTACTCTTCTATGGAAAAACTGGTGCTAGCACTAGTGTTTGCTACGAAGCGGTTGCGCCGATACTTTCAGGCACACCCAATCGTGGTCATTACGGATCAGCCAATTAAGCAGGTTATTTCTAGACCGGACGTAGCAGGGAGGCTACAAAAATGGAGCATCCTATTGGGGGAGCACAATATATCTTACAGGCCAAGGACGGCTGTTAAAGGCCAGATCTTGGCAGATTTCCTGATCGAGAAGCCAGATGAGGAAGGACCAATCGTTAAACAAGAGGAGATCCCAACAGAACCATGGGTGTTATTCACTGACGGATCTTCGTGTATGGACGAGTCCGGAGCAGGTCTCATCCTCACAAATCCAGAAGGAATGGAGTTCACGTACGCTCTCCGTTTTGAGTTCACGGCCACCAACAACGAAGCTGAATATGAAGCATTAATTGCGGGTTTGAAAATTGCCGCTAGAATGGGAGTCCGCAACCTTGAGGCCTACGTGGACTCATGGCTTGTCGCGAACCATGTTCTAGGTGGATATGTGGCTAAAGAAGACAACATGGTCAGGTACTTGGAAAAGGTCAAGTCGCTGATCACGACTTTCAGTAAGTTTTCCATCAAGCAGGTCCCAAGGGGCGAGAACAAAAAAGCGGATGCCCTCAGCAAGATTGCATCCACAAGCTTCGCTCACTTATCCAAACAAGTCCTGGTGGAAATACTTAAGGAAAAATCTATAACGGAAGGGTAGATTGCTTCTATAGTTGAGGAGGATGGACCTATATGGATGACCCCGATTATCAACTATCTGACTAGTGAAGCCCTTCCAGACGAGGAAAAAGCAGCACGGCGCATCAGAAGGAAGTCGCAGCATTTCGAACTTCGAGAAGGCATCCTTTACAAGTGCTCCTTCTTGCAGCCATGGTTGCGGTGTGTGGGACCACGGCAAGCCGCATACGTAATCAGTGACATACATGAAGGGTTGTGCGGCATGCACGCAGGTCCACGGTCCGTGGTAGCTAGAGCCTTACGGATAGGATACTATTGGCCTACCATGCATAGAGACGCGCACGACATGATTCGCAAGTGCAGTGATTGTCAGGTGCATAGGCCAGTGCCGCGGCACCCGCAGCAGGAACTTACACCTATCACGTCCCCATGTCCATTCTATAAGTGGGGAATCGACATTGCAGGACCATTTCCTGTAGCTGCGGGGGGAGTTAAATTCTTGATTGTTTCGATGGACTACTTCACACGATGGATAGAGGCCAAGGCAGTCAAGTCTATCACAGGCAAGCAGGTTAAGAAGTTTGTTTGGGAACACATTGTGTGCCGTTTTGGTCTACCAGGAGAAATCATCTCGGACAACGGCAAGCAGTTCATGGACAACCCATTCAAAGATTGGTGTACATCATTGAACATCAAGCGGCGCTTCGCATCTGTCAAGCATCCGCAGACAAATGGCCTTGTCGAACGGGCAAATAGAAGCTTGGGGAATGGCATCAAGGCGCGTCTGGATGAACGAAGTGGCAAATGGGTCGATGAGTTATCACATGTACTATGGGCGCATAGAACTATGATCAAGACAGCCAACGGGGATACTCCATTTGCATTGGCTTACGGCACTGAAGCCGTTATACCAGCAGAAATAGGGATGCCTACCATCCGCACGGTATAGGTTAATGTCGTCACAAATGATGAACAGCTGCGAATCAACCTGGATCTGTTGGAAGAAAAGAGGGAAATAGCAGCCATCAATGAGGCTAAGTCCAAGGCTAAGATGAAGGCTTATTATGACGCCAAGGTCAAGGGTGTCTCTTTTCGACCAGGAGACTACGTCTATCGTGCTAACGAAGCAAGTCGAGCGGAGGATACAGGAAAGCTGGGCCCTAAATGGGAAGGACCGTATGAAGTCACTGAAGCCTTGGGACGAGGCGCGTACAAGTTACGTGACATGGATGGCCGCGACCTAGAGCGCACATGGAACATCTCCAATCTCAAAAGGTGCTATCTTTGAAAGCTACGGCTTCCGCATGGGTACTTCGCTATATGCGGTCTTAATAAAGAACCATGCGGTCTATCTGCTTTGTTTTTTTTCTTATGTTTGTTTAGTTTCCTATCTTTTTTTTAGGACTTGTCATCATTGTTCAAACAAAAGTGTAAATGTTCTAATAAAATGTCGTGGTGCCTAGCTAGCTCCACGGCCTGTTTCGTACAAATCATTTTTTAGATTTTTTTTGTTAGTCGTATGAATTTTTTACTTGTATTATAATATGCCATGTTTCATTCATATGCATTCTTTCAAATTACTGTACATGTACTATACGCCTCCAGGCGGGGTAAGAGGATTAAGTAAACCTACTAATTCAACTTGCCGCGTAAGAGGGATGCAACCCCAGCCGCACGGATCATGTATCCTTACTAGACACCTTACTCACAAGACGTTGTGATAAGTTTTGTATGCCGTACTCGCACGGTACTCTGCATAGTAAAGACGCACGTCGCATGTCTAGTAAATTATAGACTTGTATGTATTTTCCTTTTCATGTGTAAGACGTGACATATCATGCGGCATTGAAATACAATGAAATACACAAGTTTCAAAAGTAAAAATAGACAAAATGGCCGTGGTCATCACGGACTTCTAAATAAAAAGACAAGTTACTACAAATATGTCTTAGCCGTGTACATACATGGACGAATATAATCACAAGTGTTTACAACAGATAAGTTACAAGGGGGTAGGAATTCCCCTAGGTCCTTCTTCCCTTCCTCAATTAGAGCACGAAGGACCTCCCCACGAGCGTCCTTCCCATCCCGGGCATTGACTGCAATAGCGTCCAGTGCTTCTACCAGCAGCTTCTCGCCTTTCATTGTTTTGGATGCGGAATCGTAAGTGGCCAACGTCAAAGGAATGGGATCAGCACTCAGCCGGGACATTATCGTCTCGTTTGGAGCATCCTTCATTGCCTCAAGCTCATCTAGGAGAGGGTGTTGGATTTCTGCCAAGGCATCCATGGACGCAGTCATATTATCCGCTGCGGAGGGGTTGTGATACGGATGCTGTGTGATATCTTCATTTTTCCCTATCATCTCCGCAGCTTTGACCAGGCCTTCATGCCTACCATGGTCGATTCCATCGGATACGACCCCGGCAAACGCCTGCAGTAGGTGTGGAGCGTCCAATGCCCTACTTACAGCAAGTCGCAGTCCTTGCCCGATAATCCACCTACGACCGGCTGTAGCGGTTAGTAGGGGGGACATACCCTCTCAGCGCAACTTACAACCATCTTGCTTAGCTCTTCATCAGCTGAGGCAATCTGCTCTTCAAGGTTGGTTTGGGTCCGCGTCAATTCTTCCTTCAGCGCGTCACGCTCCTGGGCGATGTTGAAGGATTGCACGGTCACAGCCTTAGTAGCAGCCTCAGCCGCAGACACCTACATATGAAATTTGGAGTTATTACAAGGATATATACTTTTCTTGGGTTACATGCATACAAAAAGTACGAGTGTATGTACAACATTTCGGAAGTTTACCTTCTCGCCTAATGCGGTTACGAGGGCTTCCAACTCAGCAATACGCTTCTCTCTGGCGTCGGCGTGATGCGCCTGCTCCTTCACCGTCGCCTCGGCTGTCAATAATGCCGCCTGCAAAGATGCGATGGTCTTCTCGTTCTTTACGACCATCGCCTCACAGCGGGCTATCCTCTTGTTTGCACGATTCACATTAGTGAGGGCCTGGATTAGACGGCGTCTTAACGCGGCACCCACCGTCACCTGGTGTGCGGACGATACGTCAAACTGCTCGATAAGGGCCTCATGATCTAGTTCATCTAGATCTTGGGCGAGGACAGGCGGGGTGATGTGTTCGATAAATTCTGAACACTCGGATTCTGCCTCCAGCCGTGTCAAACTTGATAGATTCCATGCTAAGCGCAGGTTTTCTTCTGGCCCCTCGGGGTGCGGCTCCTTGGCACGTGTGGTGGCAGGTGATGGGGGCTTGTTGGTTGGTGCGGGGGATGGATTTCTCCCCACTTCTTCCCCCTGCGCTGCGGCTGCCGGATTAGCCCTGTTATTTACACATGACAATATCAGTCTATGCATCATACGAAGATATGAATCATACTCACGGGGGGTACTTACGAGGTGCCAATGATAGGGTCTGGGCCGGTAGGAGCTACGGCGCTCACAGGGGCGACTCACAAAACTGGCCCTTCCATGTTCGGGGTGGGGTCGGCCTGGGCAGTCGTGGTGCCACTTCCTTCTTGGTACTGCGGGTGGTCTTTCCTCAGCTTCTTGGGGGGAGCATTCGCGACTCTGGCCTCCTCTCCCATTTTCTTCGCCACCCGCCTGGTTGTCTTTCTCTTTCTAGAGGTAAGCGGGGCGGACCCGGAAGCCTGAGTGGTGTCTTCATTTGGGTTATTCTCTTCTTCCTGATTGATGGTTCCCCCCTCTAGCAATGGGTCTTCGCCATCTTCATTGAGGAAATCCAATGGGGATTTCTCGATGATGGGCTCTTCTTCGTCCGATCTAGGCTCGGATGTCTCTTCGAGCGGCATCGTACGGTCGGCTAGTGCTTCTAGCAAAGGGAGCTCATTCGGCTTCAACGGCCAGAATCCTTCCGCTACCTTCATGGGTCGCCCTAGCGGATTAGTCCGTGAAGGTTCATCTCTGCAAAAAAATTTAAAAGTATATGGGTTAGTAAAGTTCTACACATGTGTGACAAATCAAATCTACAACATATATATTGGACCTACCCTCTCCCTGTTCTGTTAAGAAGCACGGGTATAAGTCATCCCTCCCAAAGTAACGGCGGCTTATCCCTACTAAGCACAGAAAATGTTCCGGCAGCCCTCTATGGAAGTCTGTGCGATGGGTATCTAGTATTTTCAGGTCCCTGCTGCTATAATCTTTGGATTTGGGCGGATAGTCTTTGGGGGCTTTGGTTTTAAGTACGAAGGGGGTGGGGAACACCTTTTCATCTACAAAGAAGTAATGGTCGTACCAGTTCTTAAGGGAGTCTAGAGGTTTCCTATATGTCATAGGGGCATTTCCGGGTCGTTTCTTGAACGACAACCACCCATTCACTAACTGAGGAAAGTAGAAAGCCCTAAAAAGGTTCACGGTGGGGGTTACTCCGCAGGTATGGCATGTAATCTCAAACTGGTTGATTTTACACGCCCCTATGCAATGGAGCTGGGTGATATGAAAGTCATAATACAAAAGAAGGTCTACCAAGAACTTGGATAAAGGGATACGATAGTTGGCTGAGTCAAACAGGCGTGTATATATGCCTACTTTCCCCGCCGGTGCATCCGTAATCGCTTCACCATCACCCGGATAGTTGGGGTGTACGCTTTTGGGTACATAATACTTCGACAGAAAGTCGAGGTATTTTTCCGCAGACATCACGTTAAGGACATCCGTGATAAGGGGGTTATCCTTTACCATGTTTTATAAAAAGGTCTTTAAAGGCGTGATGATCTAACCTGCGGTGACGAAAATCCGTGGAAAAGAAGGCAAAAATTTTGGAGATAAAAGCTTGAGATTAACAATGGCGGAAGAAGGGGTGAGTTGTGTGTGTAACAAACACGCATACCCACTCTTATATAGGGTTGCCTCGGTTTCCGAGGTACCTTGGATCTTCGACACGTGTCAGCCACCTCTCCTATCCAATGGATAGGGTTTCTGACATTTCTACAAAATCAGAGGGGGACCCACGGTCACTTCTTAGCAGTTTTGCGTGGCTCAAGGGTGGGCATTAATGGTGCACTTTTGCAGGCATGCGACTGGATAGTTGACTATCATTAATGTTTTTTATTCTTGTCAGGTTATGCGGCTCTTACGTAAGACTGTATTTAATGTTACATTTAAGTTGTCTCGGCCGTTGCGTGCGGCTGAGGTAGTATTCATAAAATATTCCTACGAAGGGTCGCCACGTGCGGCCAGAACAACAAAAATTTCAAAGTTTCATTTCCTATGTCTTTCCTTGGTATGTCCGGAGAGCACCTTGATAGTCTAGAGGTTACGCCTACGACTGTAACAACTAGACTGGGGGGACATGATGACGTATAGTCCCCAACCGGGTCACGAGCCCGGCCCACGGGTACTACCCGTATCCGGCCCATCACAGATGGGTGGAATAATGTCATTCAGGCTTATGGGCTTGGATGAACAGTGACCGCACACATGTGTGCGGCCCACGGCCCGGTGCGGCCGACATAACCGACATAGGGTTAGACAGGATAATATTCTGTCTAGGTATATCTTTATCCCAATGAAAGAGGATATTCACTACGAGAATTAGAAGATAACAATCATTCTAATTCTGGTGGTTATCTCTTCCTTGGGGCCGAAGCATCAGTGAAAGCCCATTAGGGTTTCACTGCCTATAAAAGGAACCCTCAAGGGTTCCACAAAGGTATTACGATTCATACTCTAAACTCACATAAACCCTAAATCGATTACTTACTCTCACGCTGGAGTCTAATCGTGGGAAACATTCCCACGGTAAGCCTAACGTGTGCTGTTTAGTGTGCAGGATCCCAACCAAACGATTCACTTGGTGCAGGAGCCGGAGCCCAGCCAACCCGAATTAAGCCTAATTCGGGTTTAGCAAGGATCAACCAACTTTTGCATCAACAATAGACATAGTGAAAGTTTACCCCGTTTTCTTCTATTTGACTTTCGTTGACCCTGGTATAATACAGGGATATGGGTGGAGGGCTCGGTATAAAACGGTTTGGGCTTAGGTTTGGATTGGGTTTGGGTTTAGTTTAAGGAAGCTATCATCCCTCTTCTTTGCTCAAAGTTACAAATCACACTTCATGGCAAAAAGGCAAATTTCCCTTTATAACAAGTTTCACCCAATGGTTAGTTCAGTCCTTGTGGCTTGTCAAAACTTTGAAAATGACAAAATATGAAACTTGTGATATCATCAAGGGCTGTTTTTGTCAGCTCTTCAAGCATCAAGGACCAATCATGTGAAATATGATTCTTCAAGGACCAAATATGACAAGTATTCAAAGTTGAGGGACCAAATTTGTCATTTCTTCAAACTTGAGAGATTTTCTTGGAAAATCAATCAATCAGGTCCGGTTCTTTGTGCGGCTTCGTTTCTCGTGTTCGTTTTTGCTTGTTTCTTGTGATGTTTTTTTCACAATATACGTACCTAAAATACATAATGAACAAATACAAGCATATTTTACGGTATTTAATGATATAAATAAGAATTTTAAGCCCATTTTGGATGATGAGACTATCTCATCAAGGCTCATGGTACTTTCAGGGATGATAGATCTTATAAGTTGTTCAGATGGCTTGAAGGGGTTTTGCATATTCTTGATAGACAAGATATTTAGGAATTGTATGAACTTATCAGAGAAGGATGTAAGGGAAGATCAGAACAGAACCTTTTACATGAAGTATTCAAGGTCATGTATGAGCATGTAGGTACTTATGATGAAAAGTTCTATAAAATCAAGAGAGTTGGGTTCCTACACAATGGAGATATCACAGATCAAGACAGTTGGGTCCTTTTGAAAGAATAGTGCTAGAAAGGATGTTGGATCTTTAGTGGGAAGTTTCAAAAGAGTCAACAGGAGCTTTGAAGTTGATAAGATTGATCAAACAGCAAATCAAGGATCTTGAGAGAGAAGAAGAATCCGAAAGAGAGCTTTAAGTGTTTAACTTTCAGCCGCAGTTCATAAATGGTAATCAGTTTACCATGTCTAATCAGCATAAGAACTGGCTAGTCCATAGGCAAAAGGTTTATGGTAAAGATTTCTCAAATTTGTTGATAGCTGGTAGTTTGCTAAAAACTACATGGTCATTAACTCACCATGCTTTATTGCTAAGAGTTGGCTAGTCCAAGAGAAAACGGCTCTAGGTAAAGACATCTCAAATCCGTTCATGGTTGACAGTTTACCAAAAACTTGTAGGGTAATCAGTACACCTTATTCTAAAAGTATTGACTATTCCAGAGCAAATGGCTAACTAATAAAGAATAATCAAATCTGTTGATGGCTAGTGATTTTCCAAAAATCATGATGCCAATACAGATTGGTTTATTGCTAACTGTCTTAAGCAGGTGAGTAGATACAGAGATTTTGCAGCACAAGTGAAAGAAATATCAAGAGTCCCATGACTCTGATATCAATTGTAAATATCAAAATGTTGTAGAAAATATGTTGTAGAAAGATTTAAATTTGAGAAGATTCAAATATTTAAGAGAACAAAAGCCTTGAAGACAAGAGTGAACTCCATATTTTCACTCATCTCAGAGTTTATTATATCCAGAAGAAGGAGGTTCTACATTGGTGTTTGAATACATTCCTCTTCAAGTAAAAGTTTGAAGATGACAAGTCTTACCCAGAAGGCTATATATGTCAAAGACTGAAGATATGAAGATCATATCAAGACAAACACACGGAAACAAGAAGATAACAAGTGATCATTCTTGTTTAGGGGAGGATTGTTGGGAGTTATTTGTATTTGTACCAAGTACCGTCAAATATGTATCTAAGTACCGCTAGTGTAAGCAAGTAGTGTTAGTAGTAACGCGGTACATGCAAGTACCGTTCATTGTAATGTTAAATACTGCTAGTTTGATAAGGACTAATATATCTTAGGTAAATATATGTTATTGTTATTTAGGAGTATATCGTGTGTGATATACGTATCCTAATAGGATATTCTATAGTTCCTTGCAAGAATAAAAGGAACATAGGGTCGTTTAGTTTATTCTACCTCAACACAAATTTAATGATTAATAAAGAATCGAATAGTTAGTAGAATCTCTGTTCTTCTTAGCTTTGATAAGTTAGATTCCGCATAACTTATCTAGGTTTAGTAAGAGTCTCCCTCGTGCTCTAGTTTGTTTACAAGATATAAGTACAGTCCTTAACAATATAATGATCTATTCATTGGGATTAACATTCAGGAATGACGCATTTATTGGACACTGTAGTGGCGTAAGTGGTAATGTAAGTTGATTATCATGTGTTGCTTGTTGTTTACTTGTTCAAGTTTGTAGTTGTTTGTTGTTTTCTTGTTAACAAAATTAATGTTTTGTATGAAAATCTTCGAATTTACCATATTAACACTCAAATATGTTGATTGTTTTGCTGCTACTTAAAGGCTGTTTGGATCATTGGTTAGCAACCAATTAGATACCCACTTATGGGTTTACATTAAGCACAATAAGCCCTAAGCAGTTTCGTAACTTATTAATAGAAACATTTCATAAAAGAAAAAGAAGGAAAAGAACAAATGAAGAAGTACCAAGAGGCAAGTGGTTCAAGTGAGTGTGTGTTAAGCTGTGTGGTGTGAGGAGGTTAGAATGTCGAATCCTTGTGTCCTTTTCGCTTCACATAGACTTAATTTACTTTTTGAACAGAATAAGTTGGACTATAAGCACTTTGCTTATAGCTAGTATAAGAACAAATATAAGCACAAGCAACAAGTTAAAACACACAAATACACTTAAATATAAAATAAGCTATAAATAAAATATGAAAAACCTTAAATAACACTAGCAGTACAAATTTATTACCACTGCTAGTACTAATCATATGGTATGGCAGTACAAATAGTGAAGTTTGGGCTTAATTATAAGCTACAATTCAGCTCTGAATTCAAAACAAACCCCAAAAATAATTACTTCACCACATATTCTAAGAGTGTGCCAAGTTTCAATTCCTAAAATCTAGGTTTGACCCCTTTAATTCTTGATGGTGTGTTGTGTAAAATGCTTGGTCAATTTTTGCCAAGTATGAACTAGTAGATGACTTAGCTATAAGTGTGTGAACCTTAAATTAATACTTCTAAACCTTATAAAACAATAATACAAGTAAATTTAAGCTAGATCTAACCAGTTTTTAACAACTTAAATCATATATTTGAAGAAACTGATATGAAATTGATAAAAACTTAACACTACCAATTTTTTGTGTTTTATGTTTTTTATACAAATAAACACAAAATTAATCTTGACTAATCCTAGATGAACTAAATCAACTAAGCCTAACACCTATATGCAAGTAGTGAACAGTTATAACCTAAACCCAAACACTCCTTAAATCCTTATTAGTTCTTGTAATTTTTTTTTATTAATGAAAGTTAAAGTTGGAAGTTCAGAATTGCCTGAATTTTTATACACAAAACTATCACAATCAGAAGTAAGACTAAGCAGTTATCATTTAGACCAAAAGAAAGGGTACAACATTATAGAATGTTGAATTAAAAAAAAGTCAAAATCAAAATACAACTCAAACACAACGAACATAAAGTTTCTACAAAAGATGCACGACAACATTTACAATTATTTTTACATAGATTGTTTAGGATTTTAGAAATTCCTTCTTCACAATTTTATCCCATGTGGTCACTGATGCAAGCCCTAAGATGTAATTCCTTATTACAGGTGGCGTTTTTTCTTGGAACAGTAGGTTGTTCAACTTTCTTGTTAGACATCAAGTTAGCTTTATAATCATTAGAAGTTGAACATGTCCTAACAGGATCATTCACTTCATGCTATTTAGTGTCGGAGTCCGACTCAGTTATTATTACTTCTTCAATCAGGATACGACTAGGTTAAAATTAAATGCCAAAATGGATGTTTGGAACAACATAATTTTTTTCAAAAGCCCAGACAGATTAATGAAAATTTATATACGGCAATATTTTTACCTTTCTACAATAGCATTCATTCCTTTGCTGGTTGAAAAATCTTTTCTAAATTTTGTATTCTGATTTCAATATCATCGAAGCCCTTTCAAGATCTTCAAAACCTGCCATTGATACACAAAAATTAGGTTTTTTTGTTACGCCTTACGCGTCATAGTTGTTGTTACTGCCGGTTGTATTTATAAAGGTAATGCCCTAAATGTGATGGGTTGGACCCATATGTATGACAAATTGACAATAACCACAACCATAAAACTTCATTATCACTTCATAAGTGAAAAACATAGTACATTAGATAATAATATAAGATTACAAAACATGTGATAAACAAACAACACTTAATCACTAAGACGTGAAAGCATTCGAGTCATGAACACAGTGTTGGTTGTTGCGGCATGACGAGTTGCTATCACGAGCTCGTTCAACTTCACCACCATTTCCTCATTACGCTCACGAGTGTTTTTTAATTCCACGGTACCTTAAACCGCAGGAATACAACCCATCAAAATGCCCACCTCATTGATCTAGAGGTTCTGATGGTTGATCCTCTCCTGAAATTCATCAATCAGGACCTGAAGTTCCCTAGCATGTGTAAGATTCTGATTCCTTTCCCTACCAAATAGAACAAACAAATGTCTCTCCATGCGAGACGATTTTGCATCACGGGCTAATCTATCACACAATACCAATATTCTAGATTCGCTGACTTGGTTTGCCAGTGAATTTTTAACTCTTTTAAGTATAAGTTTGGGTTTGAAATTGTGGTTAGGGGTACTGATATTTATATGGTAGAGTGCAACTAACGTTGATGTTCATGAATCGTCGTGAATGTTGCTAGCAAGTTCGCAACTTTGGTCGGGCAAAATACGTTCTTGAAAGGGGTTTAGTTATATGTCAAAGGTCGTGCAATATACGTTCTTGAAAGTGTGTCAGAAAGGGGACTACCAAGTTTTTGTTGCGGGAAATTTGATTTCAGGAACGAAATTTGCAGTTACAAAAGATGACTGTTGAAGTGTCATGTGAGAAAATCCTTTAAAGGACGTTTTTTGCATGAAACGAAGGTGGGTAAAGGGTTTAGGCTGTAAACGATGGGAAATGACTAAAATACCCTTACGTGCGATGCACGTCTAGGAGTTAACGGAGAAAATCGTGCAAAACTTAAAGAAAGTTAACGTGGGGCTCATTTGCATGGAAAATGCAAGTATATTAGCATAATTGCTTGAAGTTTCCACTCAGTGGTAAAATTGCCGTCTTTGCAAAGTCGGAGGATGAAATTTTCCGTTTACCCTAAAATAGATGAGATCTTTTTCTTTATAATGCAAAACGGTTTTTGGGATTTTTTTTTAAACTTCCCTTATTTAGTAGTCTTTTTGGGACTTTTAATTTTTTGGAATTTTTTATTATTTAAAAAATAAGTTAATATTTCTTGATTTAGTAACTTTACTAATAATATTATAAAACCAATACAATAAAAATTTGTTTTTTAAAAAAACTTATAGAAAATATAGTGTGTCACAAATAAAAGAAAATAAATGTTGTTACCATATTAATTCACTTCACCATGATAGATTTATTAAAATAAAGAAGAAAAGATATGATTTCTAGAGAGATAAAGTAGAGAGAGAAAGTTGAGAAAGATGATTAACTATGTGATATTAGAATAAGAAAAATGAAATCACCAACCCTCCTAACATGCTAGGAGGGTGCTTATATAGTCCACCCACATGCGGGCTTTCTATTGGACTATATTTTTTTGGGTCGGGCTTGAATAAATGCTTAGTACCTTGAAATAGGCCTTTTAAGCTAGCCATCAAGCCTGTAATGTCACGACTATTTTAACTACTATTACAATGTTCTTATAAATATTACAATAAAAACCTATGACCGAACATTCTTATTTGACTCAATATTTTGAGGCTAACAATCTTCCCCAATGTGAGGTCATTCCTCTTTGATATTTAGACTTCAATGGAGATTACGAATTTCGTCATAAATGAGTCTTAAACGTGTAATAGTATTCTTGTTCCTTCATGTTGTGATCTTTGAGCCTTTGTCAATGTCTTTCGACTTTGTCTTTTATCTTGAGATCTTCAAATTATCCTTGACTTGTCTTTGCCATCTTGCGATCTTGTGTCTTTATCCACATGCTCATACTTTGCACTATCTTGAAAGTTTGCTAACGATCTCCTTTAAAGAGAGGTCATTTCTCTACATTAATTGATAAGGAAGATTTTGATCATCAAAGTTGCGGAAGTCTTTAGCTTTCTTGATTGTTGAATATGTCTTTAGGCATGAGTATGTGGTTTTGAATCTTTGACTTTGCTGAATACACTGTAACGCCACCTTCTCGAGACAAAACTTAGACACGGACTGAATGGCTTTGGCATTCATCCTAAATCGGTAGCGGTTTACCTCCGGTCGGTGAAGACTGTTAGAAGATATTAAATATTGTACCTGTGATTAGGTAGATTCAATTAAGAACCTCCTTGACAGGGTTTCATGGTTGTACTAGCCGTTCTCTTTACTCGACCATCTCAAAGCAAGAATGCGAACATAAAGAGTGAATCAATTGGATTGAAATCCTCTTGATTAAAGTCGTAAATTCAAATTCCTGGAACAACTTTGATTCTTTGAAGAATCTTACCATTGTTGCTTTCCAGTTGACACAAGCTTGATTCATAAGAATCTCGCAAGTTACCTACCGTAGCGCTGTTTGATGTTGACGCTAGAAGGATTTCCATTCGTCACTGTGGATGTTAATGAATATCACTCTGAATGTTCTGGCAAGACCATAAAGATATTGCGTAGAAACCTGAAACGAGTTTGAGTCAATTCAGAATCAAACCACTGTTGCTTTTCAGTTTACACATGTTCAATTCTAAAAGAATCTTACACATGACCTACCGCAGTGCTGTTTGATGTTAACACTAGAAGGATTTCCACTCATCATTGTGAATACTAAGTAGTATCACTCTGAGTGTTCTAACAATACCGCAAGGATATAGCATAGGACTCTCTTGATCGTCATCTGTGTGTCCTAACGAGATTTTATTGATCTCTTGGCTCTAAACTCGATTTGTGCACTTTTAGTGATCGGAGGCTGGAGCAGATGCCACCTACTCAGTATCAACTATCTCGGAGTGAGAAAGTCAATAGAAGTCGTGTTGATCTCCATGACAATAAAACAAACTTCTTTTGAGAGAAGCCTGAGTCAGCTGGGGAAGGGTTGTGCATTACATCACTGGGTCCATTATGTGTTGTCTTCATGATGTGTTGACCGGTTCTTCCTAAGTTGTATGGAGGGCTAATTTCTTTACACCCTTTATCCTTACATTTCTTTTTCATTCTTCAACCCCTTCAATGAATACCAAGAAATCATTACTAGCACCTTGTTGTGATTGTTCTAGTGCTAGCATCAGTACTTAGTCGGCATTCAGCTTCGTTCACATTCTACTCCATCTTTTCTAAGGACTTCTAATAATCTATTGGATTGTCCCTGGGAAGATTCCTCCGGTTCTGGTTGGATCATTGGACTTAAACCTAACAACCCTTTTGACACCAATAACATCGAGAATTAAAGATGTTGTGGGTATTTGATCGTAACCATGAGTGCTTGAGTGTTTAGATAACATTTTAATCACATTTTCTCCCCTATCTCTAATATATAAAATCGTTTGATATTAGAGATACCAAATTTGATTAAAATATATTTTAAGAAATAGTCTTGAAAATTTTCGGGAGAAGAATGTGTCAAACTAGCATGAAATTGTTTGGAACGCTCCCCCTTAAAAATTGATCCAATTGAATTGTCATTGTGAGGATGTGATCCACATTTCGGTTTTTGAGGATGGGAGTTGTTGAACACACAATTTTTGAAAGATTTTGAATGATCATTGAAAAACTCTTGAAAAAATTATGTTCAACGCTTTTCGAAAAAACTCTATTTCTTTTTGGCGAAGAGGTTCTTCTAAAGCATAAACTTGAGTTCATAGACTTTGAATGTCTTGACAAATCCACTCAAGTGTAAGAAGATTTAACTTCTTTTTGCTGAGGGTAAGCGCACTAAATCGTACACTCCCCCGTGAATATCGATCCGGGTTGCAATCCGAAAGTGATCACAAGGCATTGTGTTGAGCTCAAAACATTGAATGTTTTGTGACAAGCTCAACCCAAGATAGATTGCTCTACCAGTTGTTTGAAAAATTGTCCAACGTAGACATTTTTCTTTATAAAATAGAAATGACATGTTTTGAAAATTATTTACAACTTTCATTCGAGCTTTATGTACACACCCGTGTCGTTATTGAGCGACATTTCTAGGTATGTCCATATTATCGATACTGAAAGACATGTCGAGAAGAATATTTTTGGATTATCAAAGATTTTTAATTTTGTATTTTGCTTTTTCATAAATATATACATGTAGATGTTTGATAGATGAATCAAGCAGGATTCTTTGCCAGAATCTCCAGTTCTGCTGGAGTCAAACATCTCATACCAATTTGCCTAACTGGATACGCAAACCTCTCTTTCGAAAGAGCTTTTGTATACAAGTCAGCTAACTGGTAATCAGTTCCAACAAAGTATAGTTCAACGATACCCCTTTAAACTTGTTCCTTAATGAACTAACATCTGACATCAATGTGCTTCGTGCGGGAATGTTGTACCGGATTGCAGGAGATGGCTATGGCAGACTTTGAGTCACTGTACATAGGTACTATATCAAAGTGAAAGCCATAATCCGTGAGTTGTGTTCTCGTCCAAAGAACTCGAGCACAACACACAGATAGAGACACATACTCCGCTTTGGTTGATGATAGTGACGTGCAATCCTGCTTCTTGGAAGACCATCCCACTAGCTTATCTTGGCCTAGAAATTGTGCACCACCAGAAGTACTTTTTCGTGTATCAAGACATCCTGCATGATCAGAATCTGAATAGGCCGTTAGAAACAAACCGGTTTCCCTCGGATACCAGAGTCCCATGGGAATGGTATTCTTAAGGTACCGTAAGATCCTTTAACCTCCTTGAGGTGCTTTTCAAAGGGTCGTGCTTGATATCGTGTACAATAACACGTAGCATGTGATATATCTGGTCGGCTCGCTGTTAAGTACATGAGGGAGCCAATCATGGAACGATATCTTGTTTGATCTATGGCATCTCCCTCCAAATCAGCATCTAGGGATGTGGTTGATAATGGTGTCCCAACGGGGTTACATGAGGTCATACCATGATTTTTGATTATCTCTTGACAATACTTAGCTTGGTTGATAAATATACCACTTGGGGATTGGTGAACTTGAATTCCTAGAAAGAATTTTAGTTCGCCCATCATTGACATTTCAAATTTGTTGTGCATTACTTTTTCAAACCATTTTGAAAGTTCTGGGTTTGTAGACCCGAAAATAATGTCATCAACATAAATCTGCACAAGCAAAATGTCATCCCCATATTTATAAGTGAACAAAGTTAGATCAATGGAACCTTTTGAGAAACCTTTGGAGACCAAAAATTTAGAGAGCTCGTCGTACCATGCCCTTGGAGCTTGCTTGAGTCCATAAAGTGCTTTGTGGAGACGATACACCTTGTCAGGATAATGAGGATTGACAAATCCTTCCGACTGTGTGACATAGATTTCTTCCTTCAAAGGACCGTTAAGAAACGCCGTCTTTACGTCCATTTGATAAACAATGAATCCCTTATGTGCATCATAAGCAAGGAAAATCATGACTGCTTCCATACGAGCTACTGGTGCAAATGATTCTTCAAAAAAAATACCCTCTTTCTGTCCATATCCTTTAGCCACTAGCCTAGATTTATTCTTCATGATCGTGTTTTCTTCATCCATCTTGTTTTTCCATATCCATCGAAGATTTAATGGTGTTACATCGTATGGTCTGTCAACAAGTTCCCAGACTTTAAGTCTTTCAAATTGTTGAAGTTCATCCGTCATCGATTCAACTCAAGCGTGATCTGCCAAGGCTTCTTTGATATTTGTTGGTTCATGTGACATTCGTCAAATTTCCATCTTAATTTATTCATGTAGTACGAGTATTTTAACTGTTTACCGACGAGTTGTCGACAGGAACGTGTTAATTATTTTGCTTTGCGGACAAAGCCCTATTTAGGGAGAGCATATGTAACATCTCGAGTATTCGCGATTATTAAGTTGAATGCAATACACAAGTTGGTGGGCGTTTTATGTTTTGCCGTACGTTTATTTGATATATTTACTAGATTACGTGAGTCTCGCACAATTGCTTTGTTTTGGGATCGTGTGTCAAACGGTTATTGAGTCATGTTTATTCAGTTCGCGTCTAAAACCTAAACATCGTGGAACCCGAGTCGAGTCGTATAAGCTGTCACAGCATGTACATATATTGAGTATAAACTTTCATTATGTTTATTACCAAACTTGCCTTACAAGTGTCCCAAAATCAGTCACATGACCAGCTACAAATAAACTTCATAGTTTATTTCCCCACTAACCACTAAAGGACAGCACACATGCCTAGTTTACCCTATTTGGGTATATCACAAGTTACCATTTTCAGCTTGACACTAACCCTAGACTAACAATACAAGTTTATATACAAACCCAAAGTTTATCCAATGTCCAAATACAAGTTTATCTCAGTCCAAATTACAAACACAAAAATCTGCACAAGTCATTCAAATACAACTTCTGGGTAGAGTGAAGAGTAGTGTCCAGCCGACCCACACGTCGCATCCCAACCTGCAAAACCGAAAGAGTCAAGCTTGTTTTCCATCCCGTCCGAACCTGCAAAACCGAACATAGCATCCCATTGTGAGTCTTTCGTCTTTTCGTCTTTCCTTTATGAAGTCCTAGTTGTGCTCGTTTTGTACGAACCTGCGAATAAACAAACCAATGTGTTAGTCATTGTAAAGGTCTTATTCTTTTTACTAAAAACTAAAATTGGTTAAACTTTAATAACTAATACAAACATGTCTATGATTTTACTTTCTGTCAACCAAACCGAGACCCGACTTAGACCAAACCGAGACCCGACTTAGACCAAACCGAGACCCGATTTAGACCAAACCGAGACCACAATCAAGAACCAAACCGAGACCTATGTCCAACCAAACCGAGACCCAATCAAGAACCAAACCGAGAACCAAACCAAGCCAACCAAGTTTCACACTTTCTGCCAAAACTATCAACAATCATTACCATCTAAATCAAATGTCTTAATCACTTTCAATCTTACAGAAACATCCTAAAAACCCTTAATCTTGCCGCGGGTATAAAACCCCCAATTCAAATCGAACCCCTAGAAATTTAAAAACCTTTTTAAACATTTAATTAACACTTTTCATCACTACAAAAACACCACATAAACATGGGTAACAGCCGAACATGAAAACCCCCAATTTTATGAAAACCCTAGATCGAATTTTTATTAATTAAAACGTTAATTAAACCTAATCTAAACCCAAACCCCATATTTAATTTGATTGAAAACAAGTTGTACAAAAACCCCCAAATGACCGAAACCCTAATTTTTATAAATCGATTTTATATTGAAATTAGTTTGATTTTATAATAGAAAACATCAATTAATTGTGTTTAAACCCGAGTTTGATAAAAACCCCCAAATATTTCGAAACCCTAAATTCATTTATTTTAAAACCGAGAACTATATGATTCACAACAAGTTTATACAAATCAATCAAACCCACTGATCTTTATTAAATCGAAAATCAAATAAACTTTTAAAAGAAAACAAGGAAAAACAAACTTATCTTTGATTTCTGGCTATTGATTGACGAGACCACAAGGATGAACACATCAGAAACCCAAATCGGTTTGATGTGGGGATGAAACCCCACATCTCACGCGATCTAAACACCTCAGACCACCCATATTTGATTGTTGCATTCAAACTGATAAGATATATAGCCATGGCAAGGATTGAACCGATCTAGATTTAAGAGAGAGAAGGATTTGGGGCGGTGGAGTTGTTATCGAGGGAAGAGAGAGAGTGAAACTCTCTGTTATGGAGTTGTGTGTGTAAACACGCGTGTATTTACTCCATCTGTTCCTTGTTTATTCCGCCAATGGGCCGGGCCGGGTCTAATGACCCTTGGGCCGGTTGTGAGTGAAGTATTGGGCCCATTTGGGCCTTGTGTATTTATTTAGTTTGGTTAAAGCCCAAAACGAATTTTGTAAATTTAAGTTATAATTTAACCCGTGAAACCCGACCATTTAATAAACCGACTTTTATTTATCGTACTTTTCCGTAAACGTATGGTTTCGTCAAGCACAACTAGGGTGTCGTGTCTTAAATTAATATAATTTTTCGCATCGTAACTCGATTCTCATAATTAATTAGGTCGCGGCTAGCGTAACCGTACTCTCGAGCTATTTTATCTTCGTTCTCTTTGCTGAATTTACGAGGTGAGTTTATAGCCCCATACTTTACTATATTTCACTGCTTTTTGGGGTGAGACATTGCTTGATTTTAACGTGTGAACACAAGTGCATTTACTGATTTATATATTAGTCTAAGTCCCACTAAAAACCCAGTTGCTTTGGCCCGTGAATCATGAACCGTTAATTACTTTGTGTAAGCGCGAACGTAATGGATAGATCTATCGGGATTGACGTCCCTATCTGTCTTGTCCAACAAGGGGACAAGCGGGCACAGTTTCATTTGAGTCTGAGATAGGATGTCGTGGGTTTAGGCATCTAGTTTGGGCTACATTTATATGATTATACTGTCGGTGTTGTTAACGCTTCGGTGTCACGAGCTTAGACTGTAATAAATACTTTTGGGATGACTTTGTATCTGTTATATTGTCATCACATTTGGGAAAATCTTGTGGTTCATTAAACATTTCCACTTAACTAAACCTATGAACTCACTAACTTTATGTTGACACTTTAGCAATGTTTTTCTCAGGTATTAAGAAGGAAGATACTAAATGAGGTCTCATGCATTGCCGTCATTTCTTTGAAACAACGATCATTTGTACCATTTGAGAAAACTATGTTTTGTAACCGTATTCAGTTTATGCTTCCGCACTTTGTTAAAACTTTTTATTTTATTAATTAGAAGTGATCTATTTTTCCGAACGTCTCATTTAGAGGTCGTTCTTTGTGACTATGTGCGTATGATAATCATGACGTCACCACTCCCTTGTCGCCATTATACTCTGATATTTTGGGAGTGTGACAGATTGGTATCAGAGCCATAGTTATAGAGAACTAGGTTGCATTTAGTAACTCTAGACTATAACTGCTCTATGTTTAATCGATTATCATACGGATTGTAAGTATTAAGTATATGTAGATACATAAGTAATAAATGGGATACATGTGATTTAACAATTACGAGGTATATTTACATGGGTTACATGTGCAACAACAAATTCTGAATTATGTTATATGGGATACATGTGGATTCAACAATGATTGCTATGTTATGTTAATGTCCCTTTTTACGGACTAATTTTATAAGATATTTACACACATTTATTTTGTTTATGATTACAGCGATGTCTTCATCTGATGATTCCACGTCTACAGGAGCGTACTACAACCGTAGTTCACAGTCGACCATCAGTTCATCAGTAGGACTACCTAGAGGATCGCCGTCAGGATATCCGTGGTACCGGATGGTTTCAGATGACGATACAGAGAGAGAGGCTGAGGAGGTTCGTCATTCACCGATTCGTATTCCCGATGCATCAGCTGACGATGTGCTTAGCCTAGAAGGCGGAGGAGAGGATGACTTAGACACTGACGTGGTGCAGTCACCAGGTCAGACATCAGTGACTGGAGATGAGACGGTAGAGGAGACAGAGGATGATGAGATGGAGTTTACAGATGGGGAAGGAGAGCCTATGGAGGTCACAGACACTGAGGACCCTCCTACTGCATATGCCGCTACTCCTGAGGTTTCCCTAGCACACATCTCCTCATCTTCATCTGAAGACGAAGGAGAAAGGACTGCTATTCCTGCTCCAGGACCTGGTACTCTACCATTCTACTATGTGAGACGACGTCTTCGGGGGAGAGCTGCTCGACCACCACTTTCACCTTACCGACCCCTCATACCTTTCACTGCCACTGACAGGCATGCAGCCCGCACACCTGCCAGTTCTGTCCCAGAGACACCATTACTACTACCACCACCAGAGACTGTACCTGCAGTGTACCAGGAGATGCTTACTGATGCTGGTATCTCTACAGGACCGAGAGCTACGACTCCTCTTCCTAGGAGAGCTACGTCGACGGTGGTGATGCTTGGGGCGGCAGATGGATGTGTGACGACACGATTGAACAGGTTGGAGGATGCTGTAGAGGCTTTAGGTGAAGAGTATAATGAAGTGCAGGATAAGTTGGAGGCACTGGCGAAGAAGAGTCCAGTTAGGGATGTGACAGTGTTGACAGTATGTGTGACCCATCTACGAGGACAGCTTCTTATTGTTCTTGATCAGATGGAATCCATGCCGAACGCTCGTCTTGAGGAGATTGGGAGCATGATGACCCGTTGGGAAGTAGAGCCATTGGTGGAGACAGGCGGACTAGAGGCACCAGTGGATGACCCTGTTGCAGACTTGGATAAGAGGTTTAGAGCCGCTTGTCATGATACCGATGTTAGACTGAGAGATTCCCAGGCTCGTGAGCTCGTGGTTGAGAGGAGGTTAGCAGAGTTGGAGAAGGAGCTTCATCAGCGCCGTGAGGGCACTAGTTAGATTTATCTTGTACCATCGACCTATTCTTGTATGACCACTAAGCTTTGAAGTTTATCTTAGCTAGTTGGTATTTTATTTTCTTTTATTATGTTATGACAAACAATGATGTATTATCAAACGATTCTATGAATGATATTATGAGTTGCAAAAATTGTGAGATCATTATATATTGTGTAATTTATATCCTGGAGCATTTCATAATTGTGTTGTGTGTGCCATGCATGTTATGTCTGGCAAAACTCATTATCCTATTACCTTGTTAGATTATGGCGCCAGTTAGAAGATCCGAAACGCAGAATCCGCCAGCCGCTACCGGTGGAATTGACACCGTCATGCTAAGCCAAATGATAGTCGAACGAGTGGCCGAGGCACTCGCGACCGCTGAAGCAAATCGTACAGCTAGCACACAGGAGGAGACCAACCAAGGAGCTACTAATGCTATTGCACGGACTTGTACCTACAAGGAATTTCGTGCAGTTACGCAAGTAAGTTTCCGCGGTACTGAAGGAGCAGTAGGATTAACCAGATGGTTTGAGAAGCTAGAATCCCAATTTGGGATTAGCAATGTCGCTGAAGCCGACAAGGTGAAGTTTGCGTCAAGCACGTTAGTGGATGGTGCTTTGACTTGGTGGAACGTCTATGCTCGTGCAGTGACCATTGACGTTGCCCAAGCGACGCCCTGGAGTGAATTTAAAGCTATGTTTGTGAGGAAATACTGCCCACGAAATGAAGTCAAGCAGATGGAAGTTGAGCTGTGGAACCTGAAGGTCAAGGGTACTGCTCTTACTGCTTACAATCAGCGCTTTCAAGAGCTGATCTTGCTATGTCCTGAAATGGTGCCCAACGATGACCGATTGTTGGAGCGATACATTGAAGGACTACCTTTGAGCATCAAAGGGAATGTGACTTCATCCAAGCCGACTGATTTGCACGAGGCAATCGACATGGCTCAGAGTCTGATGTACCAAGTGGTACAGGAGTTGGGAGAAAATACTGGGGATAAAAGAAAGTGGTCTGGCAACCACTACAACAACAATACCAACAACAGCAACAACCCAAACAACTACAACCAGAACAAGCGACAAGAAGTAGCAAGAGTGTTTACTGCTGGACAAGGAAATACTGGGAACTACGCTGGAATACTTCCTTTCTGCGGAAAATGTGGCCGACACCACGAAGGAGCATGTCCCCCTACGTGCTACAATTGTGGGAAGGCGGGACATAAGGCAAAGGAATGTCGAGCACCACCTCGTTCTACTACTCAAAGAGGACCTGGAACGCAAGGTGGCCAAGGAGCAAATGTCACTTGCTTTGGATGTGGAGAGAAAGGTCACTACAAGAACAAATGTCCAAGCAGTGGGAACCAAGGTCGTAGTAACCAGATTCGAGGGAATCAAAATCAGAACCAAGGGAACCAGAAGCAGAATCAAGGGAAACGAGGAGGGAATAACCGAGCCACAACTAGTACTCCTGGAGGATTCACGGCACCTAGCAAAGTGTATCATCTCTGTGCTGAAGCTGCAGTACAAGACAACAATGTTGTGACTGGTACGTTTCTAGTCAATAACAACTATGCTTCAGTACTATTTGATTCTGGTGCGGATAGGAGTTTTGTGTCGTCTATATTTAGTGAACGCCTAAATGTTACCCCTACTGCGTTAGACGTTAAGTATAATGTAGAATTAGCCGATGGGAAGTCAGTAACCACCGACGTTATTCTGAAAGGATGTAGTGTAAGGCTACAAGGTCGTTCGTTTAGTATCGGCCTACTCCCTATAGAATTGGGAAGTTTTGACGTCATCATTGGAATGGATTGGATGTCGAAGCATCACGCGGAGATTGTATGTCATGAGAAGTGTGTCCGTGTTCCTTATGGAAACGACGTACTTGTAAAACCCGCATGCTTTTACCATGAATAGTGCCCTTGAGATCGTACGTCCTAGATTAAAACTTACCTCAGTTAGTATTGATCACATTCATGTGCTAATAATCAAGCAAGTGCATACGTGTATGACATGACAAGTATCGATTACGTACGAACTCATGATAAACAGTTAATAATATATCACGTGAACATAATTAAATCATGATCACCATTTAAAATACTAACTAAAATAATTACGTAATTACTTATAATATAATTACGAGCGTTAAGTTTACGATAAACGACACGTTAGATTAAACAGAAACACTTTAAACACGAGCACGTTTAACCACGAACGAACACGAAACATCGGGACACGAGAAAGGTACGGGTACCCCATGTGGGGCCCCCATACCCACGGCACACATACAAGAAATGGGCTTAGCCCATGGACTTTACAAGTAAAGGGGGGGTAAAGAGTAAAACATGTTTTCACTTTTCATTTTCAAGAAATAAACACAAAAACCCTAAAAGAGTTTTTCTCCTCTCCTTTTTGCTCTCTTTGTGCCGCCACATAAACACCACCATTGGAGGGTGTTTGTTTGATTTTGATCTTAAAAACAAGTGTTAGAAACCGTGTTTGTTCATCCTTTTTCCAAGCTACATAGTGGTATACCTTTCTAACCCTTCTTTTTAATTCTTTTTAATTCTTTTAATCTTTGATTATTTTCATGAACATGTTATTATTTTCTTATTAAAACAAGGTAATTAATCATTGATCTAACATGTTTTGGTATTAATTAAAATCAAGGAAGGATTTATAAGGGTGTTTGTTTTTAGCCGCCTAGCAAAACAAACCCGAGGGGGGTTTGGTTTGCTATTGCCGCCACCACCAAGACCATTTTTGGTCTTGGTTGGCTCATGTGGGACCCACGGCAGCAAGGAGACACGTGTGCCCCGGGTTTGGCCCGGGGTACGGTGTCGAATTCATACCCGATTCATGGTTCGTTGGTTAAATCATGATTCATGCTACATGTTAATTTTTATGAATTATGAACTTAGGATATAATTAATTAATAACATGAAATATTAATTAAATCATGACTTAGGTTATTTTAATTATTAGTTTATCATGACATTAATTTAACCTAAGTATTTTATGTTATAAGTTATAATTAATTAATTATTAAAACATGCCTATAATTAATTAATTTAGACATGACTTAGGTTATATTATTATTAATAATAATACACATTTTAACCTAAGTATTTTCATTTCATTTTAATTAAAACATGTTATACTTTAATTAAAATGCTTAACCTATAGTTTAATTAAAATACATGAAATAATAATTAAACTTTACACTATATCATATGACTTAAGAAATAAGCTTATAACACTTAGACTTATATGTTAGCTTATGTAATCAGCTTAATTCTAATTATGGAAACTTCTATTTATAGAAACTTAATTAAATAAGGCAACTAATCTAATTATGGAAACCTTCTATATATGGAAATCAATCTATTTCAGGCAGCTAATCTAATCATGGAAACCTTCTATATATGGAAACTTATTTAATTAAGGCAGCTGATCTATTTTTGGAAACTTTCTATTTTTAGAAACTAATCTATTTTAAGAAGTAAATTCTATTTTTGGAAACTTTCTATTTTTGGAAACTTTCTATTTTTGGAAACTTTCTATTTTTGGAAACTTTCTATTTTTGGAAACTTTTTATTTTTGGTAACTTTCTATTTTTGGAAACTTTCTATTTTTGGAAACTTTCTATTTTTGGAAACTTTCTATTTTTGGAAACCTGCTATTTTTGGAAAGTTACTTATTATTACACAGTAAGTATAATAATACATGAAACACCAGTGATACTTAATCAGATTAATCAGAATACTAGATAAACACAGTTTAAGGCTTTAAACAGTGAACCAGGACCTAAAACATACCAAATCAGCTAATATAAGACACAAAACCCAGTACGTAATCAGTGAATCGATACTTATACACGTGTGTATTCATGTAGCGTTAGTGATCCAGAAGTAGGAGTCTTTCTTCCGTTCATTCACTGGACTTGAGGTACGGATTCCCGTCCTTTCAGTATGGACATTCTTTCCTTATTAGGATTTCCCCGTATGCAGCCAACTGTTTTCCCCAGCATTTGTTTTATTGTTTTGAACTGCTTATGTAGCCATATACAAGCATGACCAGTTTCACCTAGTTATGGAGGTACCATAACCATAGCATTGGAGGCACCGATGTTATGACTTCCTCACGGCGGAGTGATTGCTCGTGGCGTCCCTTTCAGTTTTGGCCATATTATTATATCAGGTGGGGCGTATGGGTGCATCCTAGTTACATGTTTTATTCAGTTTATCATGGTGAATGTGGTGTGTGCCTTGCACCCTTCACAAGGAGTTGATCCCTCCTACCCAAACCAGTATATTTATTAGAGGCATCCCCTCTAATCAGCATGATGAGGTCACCCCTCCAAGTATTCATGCACGTGACCTTTTCATGACCTATATGGGCTATGGTATATATATGTTAAAACAGTTTTCACAAGATAAACATAAGGCTTTTCAAACTATAAAACCAGTTTTCTTGATACTTAACCAGTTTACTCAGTACTTAGTCTTCCGCTGTTATATGTTACATGCTTATCCTATTTCATGCTTTATTGTACATCCGTGCACTGAGCGTCTTGCTCAGCCGTTTTCCTTTTCATGTTCCCTAAACGGCAGGTACTCAGGGACGCTCGTAGATTTCAAACGTAGGTGCATATGGACTGGAAGCTTTACTGTCTTTCTTTACTTTATGCATTTCCTTTACTTTGATACAGTTGCTATGGACATTGTTTCGTCCTTTCCTTTTACAGTATTTATGTTTGTGTGTGATGAGCTTTACTTTGGGGTACCGATGTTTGATTCCGGTATTTCCCTTTTATGGTTGAATAATGCTTAGACATTTATCCTTGTATGCTTTGATGACACGCCATGATTATGCGTAATATTCCATTTCCAAAATGGGGTGTTACAATTATGGTATCAGAGCCAAGGCTTCGACCTGTAGGCTCTCAAATATGACCTGTGATTAGTGGGTAGTCACTACGGTCTTCCTAGAACTGACAGTTGTTTTCATGCATTCATCATTTTTAAGCATACATATACATGTCATTGTTACAGGGTTTTTGACTAAGTAATGGTTGGTACAGGACTGGCCCTATTTAGTCGCATGTGTTTTATCGAAACTTTTAGATTTGGGACCGACCCATAGGCGTCCCCTCGATATGTCTTTTATTTTGAGTGAACTGACCGGAGGCGTTCACTCACGAGCATCAAAGTTTTCATAAAAACGGCATCATGCATTCGTACAAAGATTTTCTTGCATAAAATTTTTCTCGTGAAATTTTTGGCATAAAATTTTTTATATTTTTTTTATGTTGAACTGTTAATCATATGTTTTATGTTATACTGTCAGATGGTTCTCACACGCGAGCAAGAGCAGCTCAATGCTGCAATTCAGGCTGCCATGCAAGCCTTACTTCCTCAACTGAGGAATGACATTCGTGCTGAAGTCCAAGCTGCCAATAATCAGCAGCCGCAGAATCAGGCACCTCCTCCTCCTCCTCCCCCAGTGACTCTAGCGGTATGGTTGGAAAGATTTAACAAGCTCCGTCCTAGAACTTTTGAAAAGACTGATAGCCCCAGCGATGCTGAAAGCTGGCTGACTCACATTGAGAAAATCTTCAATGCTATGGGATGTGACCCCGCCTTCAAGGAAAGATTGGCATGCTACAGGTTTGAAGGCGATGTACTCAACTGGTGGCTAGCTTTGACGCAGTCAGAAGGAGGTGATGAATGGGTCGCTGGTTTGACATGGGCCCAATTCAAGGAGAGAGTGATGGAACAGTTCTTTCCTAAGGCAGAGCAGGACAAACTCAAGCGTGAATACCACGGGATACGTCAGAGACAGGGCGAGAATAGCAACGAATTCATGCAGCGCTTTCTTCGCCTAGCTGGTTTTCTAGGAGCAGCGGTCGGTACTCCTGAGGAGCAGGCACACCATTTTAGGTGGGCACTTCGCACCTCGGTTGCGAACAATCTAGTATGTGCTACGTTCAATACAGTAGCACAAGTGGCCGACGCAGCAAGGAAGCTTGAGATGTTGCAGGAACGCGATGAGTTCGGGGAAGCTGAAAGACCCGACAAGAGGTAAAACATTTCATGTTCTAGCGTTAACCAGACCGCATCCTATCGTTATATGTTCTATAATCATCTCTTAAACTGTATCTTCCAGGCAGAAAACTGGGGACCGGTCTCAGCCGGCTACTCAGCAGCAGCCCAATCAGCCCCAAGGAAACGGTCACTCTAACGACCGTTCTGTTGTGGAAAGGCGCAACGGTAATGATAATTACCGTAACAATGCGGGACACTCCAACAACAGCAGGTCCTACTATTTACGCATCTTCTTATGATTTCATGTTATATCTCTCATGCTGACACTATATTAATCTCTACCAGGAACCACGGTAACGGAAGGGACCAGAACCACAGGGGTTCTCAGCCTAACCGTTCAGCTAACACTGGTAAACATCTTATGACGCTTACGTCCTATACTCGTGCATATACCTCATTCTTAACACGTATTGTCATCAGCAGGCCCTCAGCAAGCAAGGACTCCTGCTGGAGGATTCACTCATCCTCTTTGCAGCACTTGCCATCGCAGACACCCTGGCCCATGTCGTCGTGACTCCGACGCGTGCTACAAGTGCGGCCTCCCTGGCCATCGTATGAGAGATTGCCGTAAGGGTGAAATGGAGGGTACTTCGGGTCATGCTGATACTAAACCGCCTCCTACCACTGGGCGTGTCTACACGACATCGCGTGATCAGTCAAACAAATCTACAGGTACCATTACTGGAATTTTGTATATGTACGGCCAGGCTGCATGTGTTCTTTTCGACACGGGTGCCACTCATTCAGTTGTTTCCACTACTTATGCTAAGAACATCAGGACACTTCCCTTGCCATTAGAAAATAAGCTTACCATTTCCACGCCTCTGAGGGACTCTGTAGTAATAACTCATGTATACAAGAGTCTTCCTCTAGAGTTTGATGATAAAGTTCGTGCAGTAGATGCACTTCCCCTAGACATGATTGAGTTCGATATGATTCTTGGCATGGACTGGCTATCCAGGCACCATGCTACCATAGACTGCCACTCATATCGAGTGATCTTCGGCGACATTAATGCACCAGAGTACATCCATAACGGGTTCATACCCGGGCGGTCCGTACAAGTCATATCTACCTTGCAAGCACGTGCATTACTGTCACATGGCTGCGAAGGTTATCTCGCTACGGTTCATGACATGGATGCTGAACCCCCATCGATTCAGGATCAACCAGTAGTTTCGGAATTTCAAGACGTCTTCCCAGATGAACTTCCAGGCATACCACCTGCAAGAGAAGTGGAGTTCAACATCGACCTTGTTCCAGGAGCTGAGCCGATCTCTAAGGCTCCGTATCGTATGGCTCCCATAGAGCTAAAAGAACTGAAGGACCAACTGCAGGAACTTCTTGAACGAGGGTTCATTAGACCGAGCGCATCTCCATGGGGCGCACCGGTCTTGTTCGTTAAGAAGAAGGACGGCAGCATGCGACTTTGCATTGACTACCGTGAACTTAATAAGATTACCATCCGCAATAGATATCCACTGCCACGTATAGACGATCTGTTTGACCAACTTCAAGGAGCCAAACACTTCTCAAAGATCGATCTAAGGTCAGGCTACCATCAGCTAAGGGTTAAGGAGCAGGATATTGCCAAGACTGCTTTTCGTACCCGCTATGGCCATTATGAGTTTGTAGTCATGCCATTCGGCCTGACTAACGCTCCAGCAGTATTCATGGATCTGATGAACAGAATCTTCCATGAATTCCTTGATAAATTTGTCATTGTATTCATCGATGACATCTTGATATTCTCAAAGTCCACGGAGGAACACGAAGATCATCTCCGTACTGTACTACAGATTCTTCGTCAGAAGCAGCTGTATGCGAAATTCTCCAAGTGTGAGTTCTGGTTAAACAAGGTGGCATTCTTAGGTCACATTGTATCAGCAGAAGGGATCACTATGGACCCAGCGAAGGTTGAGGCTATCACTAAATGGCCATGACCAACATCAGCGACAGAAGTCCGCAGTTTCTTAGGCTTAGCTGGATATTATCGAAGATTCGTGGAGAACTTTTCCCGCCTGGCATTGCCTCTCACCAAACTGATGCGAAAAGGAGAGAAATTCGTCTGGACGGAAGAACGAGAGAAGAGCTTCGAAGACCTAAAGCAGAAGTTAGTATCTGCACCTATTCTTACTCTCCCATCTGGTACAGGTGGATTTCAGATCTATAGCGATGCATCGGGGAAGGGACTGGGCTGTGTTCTCATGCAACATGGGAAAGTGATCGCGTATGCTTCACGGAAGCTTAAGCCCTATGAAGAAAACTACCCTACGCATGACCTGGAACTTGCTGCAGTGGTGTTCGCATTGAAGATATGGAGGCATTACTTATACGGAGAATCATGCGACATTTTCACGGATCACAAGAGCTTGAAGTATATCTTCACACAGCGAGAATTGAACATGAGACAAAGGAGATGGTTGGAACTGTTGAAGGATTATGATATTAACCTACAGTATCATCCCGGGAAAGCTAATGTAGTAGCAGATGCACTTAGCAGGAAGTCTGGAATGATAAACGGCATTGAGATTGAGGAACAAAACATAAGAGACTTGGAGCGGCTAGACATCGAAATCATGGTACGTGGGCAGCATGGATACTGGGCGAATCTTATAGTAGAACCTGAGTTACTGACTAGGATCAAGGAAGCGCAGAAGGATGATGGAGAGATTTGGGCGATAATTCAGAATTTAGAGAAGCAGACGGAATTCAGAATGGACGCAGACGGTATCATTTGGCAGGGCACGAGACTTTGTGTTCCTGACAATCAAGAACTCCGGGAAGCATTGTTAGCTGAAGCTCACAGCTCCCCATTTTCTATACATCCTGGGTCGACAAAAATGTACCATGACATCAGACAGCACTTTTGGTGGAGTGGTATGAAACAGGATGTAGCCACGTATGTCTCCAAATGTCTTACCTGTCAGCAGGTTAAGATTGAACATCAGCGATCTGGCGGTCTCCTTCAACCGTTGGATATTCCAGAGTGGAAGTGGGACAAAATCACCATGGATTTTGTTACCGGTCTTCCGCCTACCAAGAAGAAGCACGATGCTATTTGGGTCATCGTTGATCGACTCACCAAATCAGCTCATTTCTTACCGATACGCAAGGAAGATCCGATAAGTAAACTCGCAGATACGTACAGAAGGGAGATCATGAGACTCCACGGCACTCCCTCCAGCATCGTCTCAGACAGAGATCCTCGTTTCACGTCGCGATTCTGGAAAGGTCTGCAAAAAGCTTGGGGTACACAACTTAAGCTGAGCACAGCCTTTCATCCTCAAACGGACGGACAATCGGAGCGAACAATTCAGACATTGGAAGATATGTTAAGGTCGTGTGCGTTGGAATGGACAGGTGATTGGGACGATTACATCGGTTTAGTCGAGTTTGCATACAACAACAGCTGGCACGCAAGTATCAAATGTGCTCCTTTTGAAATGTTGTATGGCAGAAAGTGTCGCGCTCCAACTTGCTGGGATCAAGTGGGAGAACGAACACTCGAAGGACCAGAGATTATAGAAATGACCAATGAGAAGATTGAGGTAGCTAAACAGAAGTTGCAAGAAGCACGGTCACGTCAGAAGAGTTACGCCGATAAGCATCGTAGGGACATACATTATAATGTGGGAGATCACGTCTTCCTCAAGGTTTCGCCGGCACGTGGTGTTAAACGCTTCGGGATCAAAGGAAAACTCAGTCCTCGGTTCATCGGACCATTTGATATCGTTGAACGAATCGGCGAAGTATCTTACCGTTTGGCGTTACCTCCTCAGCTTTCGCACGTGCATAACGTGTTCCATGTGTCCTTACTCAGAGGGTACAATTATCATCCCCTTCACATGGTTCAGTATCCACTGGAACAGATACGTGAAGATCTCACTTTTATAGAAGAACCCGAACGAGTACTCGACAGGCAAGAACGAGTCATGAGAAGGAAGACGATCCCATTCGTCAAAATTCTTTGGAGGGACCATACCGAGCGGGAAGCCACTTGGGAAACAGAGGAGTCTATCCGGGCTTCTTACCCCCACTTCATATTTTGAGTTCGGGTATGTCACTTCTTTCCAGCTTACTTTATCTATAATTCGGGGACGAATTATTCTTTTTATGGGGGAAGAATTGTAAAACCCGCATGCTTTTACCATGAATAGTGCCCTTGAGATCGTACGTCCTAGATTAAAACTTACCTCAGTTAGTATTGATCACATTCATGTGCTAATAATCAAGCAAGTGCATACGTGTATGACATGACAAGTATCGATTACGTACGAACTCATGATAAACAGTTAATAATATATCACGTGAACATAATTAAATCATGATCACCATTTAAAATACTAACTAAAATAATTACGTAATTACTTATAATATAATTACGAGCGTTAAGTTTACGATAAACGACACGTTAGATTAAACAGAAACACTTTAAACACGAGCACGTTTAACCACGAACGAACACGAAACATCGGGACAAGAGAAAGGTACGGGTACCCCATGTGGGGCCCCCATACCCACGGCACACATACAAGAAATGGGCTTAGCCCATGGACTTTACAAGTAAAGGGGGGTAAAGAGTAAAACATGTTTTCACTTTTCATTTTCAAGAAATAAACACAAAAACCCTAAAAGAGTTTTTCTCCTCTCCTTTTTGCTCTCTTTGTGCCGCCACATAAACACCACCATTGGAGGGTGTTTGTTTGATTTTGATCTTAAAAACAAGTGTTAGAAACCGTGTTTGTTCATCCTTTTTCCAAGCTACATAGTGGTATACCTTTCTAACCCTACTTTTTAATTCTTTTTAATTCTTTTAATCTTTGATTATTTTCATGAACATGTTATTATTTTCTTATTAAAACAAGGTAATTAATCATTGATCTAACATGTTTTGGTATTAATTAAAATCAAGGAAGGATTTATAAGGGTGTTTGTTTTTAGCCGCCTAGCAAAACAAACCCGAGGGGGGTTTGGTTTGCTATTGCCGCCACCACCAAGACCATTTTTGGTCTTGGTTGGCTCATGTGGGACCCACGGCATCAAGGAGACACGTGTGCCCCGGGTTTGGCCCGGGGTACGGTGTCGAATTCATGCCCGATTCATGGTTCGTTGGTTAAATCATGATTCATGCTACATGTTAATTTTTATGAATTATGAACTTAGGATATAATTAATTAATAACATGAAATATTAATTAAATCATGACTTAGGTTATTTTAATTATTAGTTTATCATGACATTAATTTAACCTAAGTATTTTATGTTATAAGTTATAATTAATTAATTATTAAAACATGCCTATAATTAATTAATTTAGACATGACTTAGGTTATATTATTATTAATAATAATACACATTTTAACCTAAGTATTTTCATTTTATTTTAATTAAAACATGTTATACTTTAATTAAAATGCTTAACATATAGTTTAATTAAAATACATGAAATAATAATTAAACTATACACTATATCATATGACTTAAGAAATAAGCTTATAACACTTAGACTTATATGTTAGCTTATGTAATCAGCTTAATTCTAATTATGGAAACTTCTATTTATAGAAACTTAATTAAATAAGGCAACTAATCTAATTATGGAAACCTTCTATATATGGAAATCAATCTATTTCAGGCAGCTAATCTAATCATGGAAACCTTCTATATATGGAAACTTATTTAATTAAGGCAGCTGATCTATTTTTGGAAACTTTCTATTTTTAGAAACTAATCTATTTTAAGCAGTAAATTCTATTTTTGGAAACTTTCTATTTTTGGAAACTTTCTATTTTTGGAAACTTTCTATTTTTGGAAACTTTCTATTTTTGGAAACTTTCTATTTTTGGTAACTTTCTATTTTTGGAAACTTTCTATTTTTGGAAACTTTCTATTTTTGGAAACTTTCTATTTTTGGAAACCTGCTGTTTTTGGAAAGTTACTTATTATTACACAGTAAGTATAATAATACATGAAACACCAGTGATACTTAATCAGATTAATCAGAATACTAGATAAACACAGTTTAAGGCTTTAAACAGTGAACCAGGACCTAAAACATACCAAATCAGCTAATATAAGACACAAAACCCAGTACGTAATCAGTGAATCGATACTTATACACGTGTGTATTCATGTAGCGTTAGTGATCCAGAAGTAGGAGTCTTTCTTCCGTTCATTCACTGGACTTGAGGTACGGATTCCCGTCCTTTCAGTATGGACATTCTTTCCTTATTAGGATTTCCCCGTATGCAGCCAACTGTTTTCCCCAGCATTTGTTTTATTGTTTTGAACTGCTTATGTTAATTTAGCATAAACTATAGCCATATACAAGCATGACCAGTTTCACCTAGTTATGGAGGTACCATAACCATAGCATTGGAGGCACCGATGTTATGACTTCCCCACGGCGGAGTGATTGCTCGTGGCGTCCCTTTCAGTTTTGGCCATATTATTATATCAGGTGGGGCGTATGGGTGCATCCTAGTTACATGTTTTATTCAGTTTATCATGGTGAATGTGGTGTGTGCCTTGCACCCTTCACAAGGAGTTGATCCCCAGTATATTTATTAGAGGCATCCCCTCTAATCAGCATGATGAGGTCACCCCTCTAAGTATTCATGCACGTGACCTTTTCATGACCTATATGGGCTAATGGTATATATATGTTAAAACAGTTTTCACAAGATAAACATAAGGCTTTTCAAACTATAAAACAAGTTTTCTTGATACTTAACCAGTTTACTCAGTACTTAGTCTTCCGCTGTTATATGTTACATGCTTATCCTATTTCATGCTTTATTGTACATCCGTGCACTGAGCGTCTTGCTCAGCCGTTTTCCTTTTCATGTTCCCAAAACGGCAGGTACTCAGGGACGCTCGTAGATTTCAAATGTAGGTGCATATGGACTGGAAGCTTTACTGTCTTTCTTTACTTTATGCATTTCCTTTACTTTGATACAGTTGCTATGGACATTGTTTCGTCCTTTCCTTTTACAGTATTTATGTTTGTGTGTGATGAGCTTTACTTTGGGGTACCGATGTTTGATTCCGGTATTTCCCTTTTATGGTTGAATAATGCTTAGACATTTATCCTTGTATGCTTTGATGACACGCCATGATTATGCGTAATATTCCATTTCCAAAATGGGGTGTTACATACTCATCATACAAGGCGAAAGAAGTGGAGTGAAGAATGGATCAAGATTGGAAGTCATCTCATGTATCAGGACCCAAAGATACATTGAGAAGGGATGTCCTGTATTCTTGGTTCAAGTAACACAAAAAGAAGGAGAAGAAGATCACGAGAAGAAGGTGGAAGATGTACCGATCGTTAGAGACTTTCCGGACGTATTCCCAGAGGACTTACCCGGACTACCACCAGCACGGCAAGTGGAGTTTCACATCGAGCTTACACCAGGAGTCGCGCCTGTTGCTAGAGCCCCATACCGTCTAGCACCGGCCGAGATGACAGAGTTAGCTGAACAGATAAAGGAACTTTCTGACAAAGGTTTCATTAGACCAAGTTCCTCACCTTGGGGAGCGCCGGTCTTATTTGTCAAAAAGAAAGATGGATCCTTTAGAATGTGTATCGATTACCGAGAATTGAATAAGCTGACGATAAAGAACCGCTACCCATTGCCGAGGATTGACGATCTTTTCGACCAATTGCAAGGATCTAGCATATACTCGAAGATCGATTTAAGATCAGGATATCATCAACTAAGGGTTAGAGAGGAAGACGTTCATAAAACGGCTTTTAGAACCCGGTAAGGACACTACGAGTTCCAAGTTATGCCTTTTGGTTTGACAAACGCACCTGCGGTATTCATGGATCTCATGAACCGAGTTTGCAAACCATACTTGGACAAGTTTGTGATTGTATTTATCGATGACATTCTCATCTATTCTCGTAATGAAGAAGAGCACAAGGAACATTTGAAGACCATATTAGAGCTGCTAAGGAAGGAGAAGTTATATGCAAAGTTTTCCAAATGTGAGTTTTGGATAAACACAGTGCAATTTATTGGGCATGTGATCGACAGCAGTGGTATTCACGTTGATCCTGCTAAGATCGAGGCCGTAAAGGATTGGGCGACTCCAACAACACCCACGGAGATCAGCCAATTTTTAGGTCTTGCTGGTTACTATAGGAGATTCATTGAAGGTTTCTCCAAGATAGCTAAACCAATGACGGAATTGACTCAAAAGGATAAGAAGTTTGAGTGGAAGGAGGATCAAGATTTAGCATTCCAGACGTTGAAGCAGATGTTGTGTGAAGCACCTATACTAGCCCTACCCGAGGGTAATGAAGACTTTGTGGTGTATTGTGATGCATCCATAAAAGGGTTAGGTGCAGTACTGATGCAAAGGACTAAGGTCATAGCTTACGCATCAAGACAACTAAAAGTGCACGTGAAGAACTACACAACTCATGACCTAGAGTTGGGAGCAGTGGTGTTTGCCTTGAAGATTTGGAGACACTACCTTTATGGTACTAAGTGTGTTGTATTCACTGATCATAAGAGTCTACAACATATTTTGCATCAAAAGGAACTCAACATGAGACAACGACGTTGGCTAGAGTTGCTCAGTGATTACGATTGCGAGATCCGTTATCACCCGGGCAAGGCAAATGTCGTGGCCGACGCTTTGAGTCGAAAGGAGAGAGTTCTTAGGGTGAAGGCTTTAATGATGACCATTGACATAGACCTTCCATCCTTAATTCTCAAGGCTCAGAAAGAAGCAGTCGAGGAAGAAATTCTCAAGACTGAAGATGTTGGAGGAATGATAAAGAAGTTGGAAGCACGTTCGGATGGAACGTTATGCCTTGATAATAGGAGTTGGTTACCATGCCATGGTGACCTACGATCCTTGATTATGCATGAGTCGCATAAGTCAAAGTACTCCATACATCCGGGATCTGACAAAATGTATCATGATCTGAAGATGTTGTATTGGTGGCCGAACATGAAGGCGGATATTGCTACATACGTTAGCAAGTGTTTGACTTGTGCCAAAGTCAAAGCCGAACATATGAAACCATCAGGATTATTGGTCCAACCCGAACTGCCAGAATGGAAGTGGGAAAGGATCACTATGGATTTCATTACCAAGCTACCAAAGACCGCAGCCGGATTCGACACGATTTGGGTAATCGTCGACCGACTCACCAAATCGGCCCATTTCCTACCCATCAAGGAGACTGATGGAATGGATAAGTTAGCAAGGACGTACTTGGAGGAAGTAGTCACAAAGCACGGTGTGCCTGTGTCTATAATCTCCGACCGAGACAGCCGATTTACTTCGCAGTTTTGGAAGTCACTACAGAAGGCATTGGGAACGCAGTTGGATATGAGCACTGCGTACCATCCCCAAACTGACGGTCAAAGTGAACGGACCATTCAAACCTTAGAAGATATGCTGAGAGCTTGTGTGATTGACTTTGGAAATAAATGGGATAGACACCTACCTCTGGTGGAATTCTCATACAACAATAGTTATCACACTAGCATTAAGGCAGCGCCGTTCGAAGCACTGTATGGTAGGAAGTGTCGTTCACCCGTGTGTTGGGCAGAGGTCGGTGAAGCACAACTCACTGGACCCGAGATCATACACGAGACTACTGAGAAGATCTTTAAGATTAAGATCCGTATGCAAGCCGCAAGGGATCGACAGAAGAGTTATGCTGATATGCGACGCAAACCTCTTGAGTTTGAAGTTGGTGATAAAGTCATGTTAAAGGTCTCACCTTGGAAGGGTGTGATTCGCTTTGGAAAGCGTGGAAAGTTAAACCCTCGTTACATTGGACCCTTCAAGATTATAGAGAGGATTGGTCCCGTAGCCTATCGTTTGGAATTACCTCAAGAACTTAGCTGAGTGCATAATGTGTTCCACATTTGCAATCTGAAGAAATGCTTAGCCGACGAAGCACTCGTTATCCCTTTGGAAGAGATTCAACTCGATGACAAACTCAACTTTGTAGAAGAACCAGTAGAAGTTATGGACCGTCAAGTTAAACAACTCAAGCAAAGCCGTATACCTATTGTGAAGATCCGATGGAATGCGCGTAGAGGTCCAGAATACACGTGGGAACGCGAAGATCAATTCAAGAGCAAGTATCCTCATCTTTTCGCTAACCAACCTACTACAACAACGTCTTGATTTCGTGACGAAATCTCTAAAACATGGGAATACTGTGACATTCGTCAAATTTCCATCTTAATTTATTCATGTAGTACGAGTATTTTAACTGTTTACCGACGAGTTGTCGACAGGAACGTGTTAATTATTTTGCTTTGCGGACAAAGCCCTATTTAGGGAGAGCATATGTAACATCTCGAGTATTCGCGATTATTAAGTTGAATGCAATACACAAGTTGGTGGGCGTTTTATGTTTTGCCGTACGTTTATTTGATATATTTACTAGATTACGTGAGTCTCGCACAATTGCTTTGTTTTGGGATCGTGTGTCAAACGGTTATTGAGTCATGTTTATTCAGTTCGCGTCTAAAACCTAAACATCGTGGAACCCGAGTCGAGTCGTATAAGCTGTCACAGCATGTACATATATTGAGTATAAACTTTCATTATGTTTATTACCAAACTTGCCTTACAAGTGTCCCAAAATCAGTCACATGACCAGCTACAAATAAACTTCATAGTTTATTTCCCCACTAACCACTAAAGGACAGCACACATGCCTAGTTTACCCTATTTGGGTATATCACAAGTTACCATTTTCAGCTTGACACTAACCCTAGACTAACAATACAAGTTTATATACAAACCCAAAGTTTATCCAATGTCCAAATACAAGTTTATCTCAGTCCAAATTACAAACACAAAAATCTGCACAAGTCATTCAAATACAACTTCTGGGTAGAGTGAAGAGTAGTGTCCAGCCGACCCACACGTCGCATCCCAACCTGCAAAACCGAAAGAGTCAAGCTTGTTTTCCATCCCGTCCGAACCTGCAAAACCGAACATAGCATCCCATTGTGAGTCTTTCGTCTTTTCGTCTTTCCTTTATGAAGTCCTAGTTGTGCTCGTTTTGTACGAACCTGCGAATAAACAAACCAATGTGTTAGTCATTGTAAAGGTCTTATTCTTTTTACTAAAAACTGAAATTGGTTAAACTTTAATAACTAATACAAACATGTCTATGATTTTACTTTCTGTCAACCAAACCGAGACCTGACTTAGACCAAACCGAGACCCGACTTAGACCAAACCGAGACCCGATTTAGACCAAACCGAGACCACAATCAAGAACCAAACCGAGACCCATGTCCAACCAAACCGAGACCCAATCAAGAACCAAACCGAGAACCAAACCAAGCCAACCAAGTTTCACACTTTCTGCCAAAACTATCAACAATCATTACCATCTAAATCAAATTTCTTAATCACTTTCAATCTTACAGAAACATCCTAAAAACCCTTAATCTTGCCGCGGGTATAAAACCCCCAATTCAAATCGAAACCCTAGAAATTTAAAAACCTTTTTAAACATTTAATTAACACTTTTCATCACTACAAAAACACCACATAAACATGGGTAACAGCCGAACATGAAAACCCCCAATTTTATGAAAACCCTAGATCGAATTTTTATTAATTAAAACGTTAATTAAACCTAATCTAAACCCAAACCCCATATTTAATTTAATTGAAAACAAGTTATACAAAAACCCCCAAATGACCGAAACCCTAATTTTTATAAATCGATTTTATATTGAAATTAGTTTGATTTTATAATAGAAAACATCAATTAATTGTGTTTAAACCCGAGTTTGATAAAAACCCCCAAATATTTCGAAACCCTAAATTCATTTATTTTAAAACCGAGAACTATATGATTCACAACAAGTTTATACAAATCAATCAAACCCACTGATCTTTATTAAATCGAAAATCAAATAAACTTTTAAAAGAAAACAAGGAAAAACAAACTTATCTTTGATTTCTGGCTATTGATTGACGAGACCACAAGGATGAACACATCAGAAACCCAAATCGGTTTGATGTGGGGATGAAACCCCACATCTCACGCGATCTAAACACCTCAGACCACCCATATTTGATTGTTGCATTCAAACTGATAAGATATATAGCCATGGCAAGGATTGAACCGATCTAGATTTAAGAGAGAGAAGGATTTGGGGCGGTGGAGTTGTTATCGAGGGAAGAGAGAGAGTGAAACTCTCTGTTATGGAGTTGTGTGTGTAAACACGCGTGTATTTACTCCATCCGTTCCTTGTTTATTCCGCCAATGGGTCGGGTCGGGTCTAATGACCCTTGGGCCGGTTGTGAGTGAAGTATTGGACCCATTTGGGCCTTGTGTATTTATTTAGTTTGGTTAAAGCCCAAAACGAATTTTGTAAATTTAAGTTATAATTTAACCCATGAAACCCGACCATTTAATAAACCGACTTTTATTTATCGTACTTTTCCGTAAACGTATGGTTTCGTCAAGCACAACTAGGGTGTCGTGTCTTAAATTAATATAATTTTTCGCATCGTAACTCGATTCTCATAATTAATTAGGTCGCGGCTAGCGTAACCGTACTCTCGAGCTATTTTATCTTCGTTCTCTTTGCTGAATTTACGAGGTGAGTTTATAGCCCCATACTTTACTATTTTTCACTGCTTTTTGGGGTGAGACATTGCTTGATTTTAACGTGTGAACACAAGTGCATTTACTGATTTATATATTAGTCTAAGTCCCACTAAAAACCCAGTTGCTTTGGCCCGTGAATCGTGAACCGTTAATTACTTTGTGTAAGCGCGAATGTAATGGATAGATCTATCGGGATTGACGTCCCTGTCTGTCTTGTCCAACAAGGGGACAAGCGGGCACAGTTTCATTTGAGTCTGAGATAGGATGTCGTGGGTTTAGGCATCTAGTTTGGGCTACATTTATATGATTATACTGCCGGTGTTGTTAACGCTTCGGTGTCACGAGCTTAGACTGTAATAAATACTTTTGGGATGACTTTGTATCTGTTATATTGTCATCACATTTGGGAAAATCTTGTGGTTCATTAAACATTTCCACTTAACTAAACCTATGAACTCACCAACTTTATGTTGACACTTTAGCAATGTTTTTCTCAGGTATTAAGAAGGAAGATACTAAATGAGGTCTCATGCATTGCCGTCATTTCTTTGAAACAACGATCATTTGTACCATTTGAGAAAACTATGTTTTGTAACCGTATTCAGTTTATGCTTCCGCACTTTGTTAAAACTCTTTATTTTATTAATTACAAGTGATCTATTTTTCCGAACGTCTCATTTAGAGGTCGTTCTTTGTGACTATGTGCGTATGATAATCATGACGTCACCACTCCCTTGTCGCCATTATACTCTGATATTTTGGGAGTGTGACAGTTCAGTTGTACTCACGGCGAGTGCGAACATACAAACATCACCATCGGTTTCAAGTTGTCGTCTTGTACGAACGGGCTGTGAAGGGTTTCCAATTACATGAACCAAAGTATGATATCGGGTCCAATGATGTGTGGAAGAATGTCGTTGATAGAATGTATGCATATTTGACGGATCAACATGGCGAGTAGAAGACTCTCCAGTTTCATGTACCGGTGTACCGAATGGGTTGATAAAGTCGTCTTCGTCATTTAATGCATAGTCTGCTTGATTTGTGTTCTCTGGAGCAATGATAGTAGTTGTTGATGTTGTAAGAGCGGTTGTTGATGTGATATTCTGAGGAGATAAATCTGCAGCAACCGGTGTTGAAGTAGATGAAGTTGTATCCTTTTGTTGACGATGATCGATATCATCATTGTTATCATGAGTGACAGCAGAAGACTTCCATACAACATGTTTCTCCCCCGTGAAATACTCATCATACATTGGTCCATATAACATATCCAACTCTTCAATTGTCGTGTTGACTATCATATCTGCTCTTGGAACATTTCCTTGAACCAGCTTTGAACTTGACGGTTCATTGTTGTGGTCTTTAGTTCTGAGTTCCGTGCGGTTATGAACGGAAGTCGTTTGTCATTTTAGGTCGGGACTTAAACTGTTTTGTTCAAGTGCCATTTCTTGTAATTCATCAAATCGGATATGAATAGACTCGGCTATCAATTTTGTTCTCTTGTTTTAAACTCTATATCCCTTAGACTGAGTTGCATATCCCACTAGAATACATGCATCACCTTTCTCTTTCATCTTATCTAAGTTTTCACCATCTCGGTTAATGTAAAAGTACATCCAAAAATGTGAAGGTTTTTGAGTGAGGGTTTTCGGTCATGAATTATGTGATATGGTGTCTTTTCGTGTCTTGGGATAATTAAGGATCGGTTTTGTGTGTAGCATGCGGTTAACATGGCTTCGGCCCAAAAGAATAGTGGAAGTTTTTAAGCGGATAATAATGTTCGATTAGCCTCAACTAAAGTACGGTTTCGTCTTTCAACAACGCCGTTTTGTTCGGGTGTTCGAGCAATAGATGTTTCATGTTCAATTCCTTCGGCTTCAAAATAGTTTCTCAGAGTTGAATTCAAAAAATTTGTTCCTCTGTCAGTACGTACCACTTTTACTTGAGCTTGAAGACCACGTTGTATCAGTTTAAGGAAGTTGATGAGAAATTCGGGTGTTTCATCCTTAGACCTTAAGAAGTGAGTCCATGTGTACCTTGAGTAATCATCGACAATTACCATAATGTATTTCTTCTCATTGATACTTTAAACACGCATGGGACCACACAGATCGATAAGAAGAAGATTTAACCGTCCTTTAGAGCTTGGTGTAGTCTTTGTCGTGAAACTACTCTGTTTAGCTTTACAAAGCTCACAAGAAGAACAAAGATGACCCTTGATGAATTTCAAGTTCAGAAGGCCTCGCATAATATCTTTCTTGTAAAGCAAGTTTATGGTATCAAAATTGAGATGAGATAAACGTTGATCCCATAACTATGCATGAGTCGTTGAAGCTTTAGTGTTAGATTGTAACACACGACTTATAATGATATAGAAATGAAGATGAAGATTAAACCAAAAAAGAAAGATTAGATTAGATGAAGGAAAAGAGAAAAACAAAAGATGTGAATTCCTAGTGAGAGAAACACAAACGTTTCTCTCTCTAAAACAAATGAAATGGAAGACACACACACAAATGAGGCTTAGGTGGCCTTTTATACTAAGTACTAAGTGTTTAGGAGGCCTTCCTCATTTGTGTGTTCGGGACTAATTCCCGTTACATAAACATTAATAACTAAGAACTCTCGACACCGTTGAATAGTATTTTTCACGAGCTTCGCAACGGTATATTATATGACCATCACTTTAAATACGGCTAACAATCTCCCCCTAAGGGGTGGTCATGTAATATGTGACTTCACTTCGTTGGTGTTGCAGACTTTGAAGCTCGTTGTCTTGAGAGTTCTTTCATAGTTCCTTTCATGACTTGTGATCTTGGATCTTTGATCTTTGCCTTGACTTGATCTTGTAACTTTTCCAGCTTGTGTTCTTGTGTCTTTACCCACATACTCATGTTTTGAGTTGACATGAAAGCTTGTTAACAATCTCCCTTGATCATCAGAGTAGCGGAAGTCTTTGTCTTTAGATGTTCTTGAGCTTTCTTCAGTAATCCTGAATATGTGGCCTTGAATTGCGACTCTTGAGATAACGCCACCGTTTGCATTCCACCGGTTTCCCGTTATACAGTACGAATACTATACCTGTGATCAGGTAAGTTCAAAGAACTTCCTTGACAGGATTTCCAGCTGTGGTAGCCGTTCTCAATACTTGAATATATCGAAAGATAATTCAAAGTAAGGAGTGAATCATGCAGTTCCATTCTGCTGATTAGGTCGTCAATTCACTTTCCTGGAACAAGTCTGAATCAATTAAGAAACAAACCATCGTTGCTTTCCAGTTGACACAAGTTTGATTCATATAGAATCGCACAAGTTACCTACCGCAGTGCTGTTTGATGATGACACTGGAAGGATTTCCATTCGTCACTGTAAATACTGAAAAGTATTACTCTGAATGTTCTGGCAAGATCATAAAGATATTGCGTCGAGACCTGGAACGAGTTTGAATCAATTAAGAATCAAACCACTGTTGCTTTCCAGTTAACATATGTTTAATTCAAGTGAATCTTACATATGACCTACCGCAGTGCTGTTTGATGTTAACACTGGAAGGATTTCCATTCATCACTGTGAATACTAAAGAGTATCACTCTGAATGTTCTAGCAATACCACAAGGATAGAGCGTAGGACTCTGTAAATCATCGCTTGTGTTCTAATGATGAACAACAATTGATCTATGGAATAAGTGTCCTAATGAGATTTTTGATGAATCTCGTTGGCTCTAGACTCTATAAGTGCACGTTTATTTGGTGATCGGAGGCTGGAGCAGACTGCCACCTATTCAATATCTACTATCTCGGAGTGAGAAAGTTGATAGAAATGAGTTGAACTCCGTGACAATAAAACAAACTTCTTTTGAGAGAAGCTTGAGTAGGCTGGGATTGGTTGTGCATTGCATCACTGGGTCCATGATGCTTTGTCTTCAATACCAGAAATCATCAACATGATTCTGATAGTAGATGTATTGACCCGGTTTCTGCCTAAGTTGTATGGAGGGCTTCTTTCTTTACACCCTTTATCCTTACATTTCTTTTTCATTCTTCAACCCCTTCAATGCTTACCAAGACGTCATAACTAGCACCTTGTTGTGATTGTTCCAGTGCTAGCTTAAGTCATTAGTCGGCATTTTTCCCGTACACTCAACTACTCCATCTTTCCTAAGGACTTCTAAGTTCTAATGGATTGTCCCTGGGAAGATCCCTCCGGTTCTGGTTGGATCATAGGACGAATACCTAACCACCTTTTGACACCAATACCATCGTGAATTTATGTGTTGAAGGGTATAGATATCGTAACCAGAAAAATCATTTGAAAATACAGTCAAGGTGTTGATGAAATCAATGTTTACACCTTGAAAGTTTTCTATATCACCAAAAACGCTCCCCCTACATATGTGCATCATAAAAGGAGAGATTTTTTGCACATATTAGGAAGAGAAAGCACTTATATCAAAGATCTTATTTATGATAACACATTTTAATCACTATTCTCCCCCTCAAAAATTGCATGAAATTGAAATTTTTGTGATACTAGTGATGAAACATGGAGAGAATAATGTGTCATGAAACTTTGGAACAAATGTTTATGAAATCATTATACTCCCCCTCGAAAAGAGATTCTATTTAAATAGGGGAGTATATGAGCACATTGTTTTGAAATACTTTGAAAAATTGTGCTCAAAAGTCCGAGAAAAAGTGTGTTCATGAGCTTAAAACTTTGAATGTTTTGATATAAGCTCATGACCAAGAAAAATGAATTTCTCGTTGTTGAGGATAAGTCAAAGACTTTCCTTTATTTAGGGACCGGGTTATAGTCTGACATGTGACTATAAGCCATTATGAGAAGAAAAATAGAAAAGACATGTTTTGAAAACATTTGAACTCTCATTCGAACTTTATGTACGTACCCGTGTCGTTATTGAACAACATTTCTAAGCACGTCCATATTATCGATGCTGAGAGACATGTCGGAGAAGAATATTTTTGGTAATTTTTGAAAGGTTTTCTCATTTTTTATTTTGTTTTTATAGGTTTTATATTTTTGTATTTTGATTTTCTGATAAATATATACAAGATTACTGCGAATGTGCAAGACGTTCAAGTTCATCCGGTGTGAAACTACGCATACCAAGTCGACGAACCAAGAATTCAAATCTGTCTTGAGAAAGAGCTTTGGTGAAGATGTCGGCTAGTTGGTAGTCCGTCTTGACAAAGAACAGTTCGATCGTTCCTTTTTCCACATGCTCCTTTATGAAATGGAATCGGACAGCTATGTGCTTGGTCTTGGAGTGTTGGACCGGGTTGCAGGATATGGCTATGGCTGATTGTGAATCACAATAAATAGGGACTTTGTTAAAGAAAAAGCCATAATCCGTGAGTTGTGTTCTCATCCAAAGGACTTGAGCACTACACACGGATAGAGACACATATTCTGCTTCTGCGGTTGACAACGCCGTACAGTCTTGTTTCCTTGATGACCAGCTCACTAGCTTCTCGCCTAAGAATTGTGCTCCACCGGAAGTGCTCTTGAATGTATCCTGACACCCTGCATGATCGGCATCTGAAAAACCAGTGAGATTAAAACCAGAATCCTTCGTATACCAGAGACCCATGTTAATGGTTCCCCGGAGATAACGAAAGATCCTTTTAACCTCCTTGAGGTGCTTCTCGGTTGGCTGAGCCTGGTACCGAGCACATAAACAAGTAGCATGCACAATGTCCGGTCTGCTTGAGGTTAAGTACATAAGGGACCCGATCATACTTCGGTATTTTGTAGCATCTACAAATGTCCCTTTCTTATCCAAATCAAGCTTGTGTTTAGTGTCCATTGGAGTACCAATAGGATCACAGTTATCCATACCAAATTTCGTTAGAATCTCAAGCACATACTTGGACTGATTTATGAAAATACCACGAGGGGATTGGTAAACTTGGAGACCAAGAAAGAACGTCATTTCCCCCATCATGGACATTTCGAATCGACTTTTCATAAGGTCGGCAAATAATATGGAATATTTTGGGTTAGTAGAACCAAATATAATATCATCTACATAGACCTGAGCCACCAAGATGTCGTTTCCATAGTGCTTGATAAACAACGTTGGATCAATGGTTCCTTTGCTGAAGTGATTTTGTAGAAGAAATGATGATAATTCGTCGTACCATGCCCTCGGTGCTTGTTTCAAACCATAAATTGCCTTTTTTAACTTGTAGACATGGCTTGGATGTTCGGTATTAATGAAACCTTCAGGTTGACATACATACACATCTTCTTTTAACGGCCCATGCAAAAAAGCTGTCTTCACGTCCATTTGATACACGGTGAATGATTTGTGTGCAACATATGCCAAGAAAATCCTAATAGCTTCCATCCTAGCAACCGGGGCGAAGGATTCAGCGAAATCAATTCCCTCCTGCTGTTTATAACCTCTCACAACTAACCGAGTCATCTTGTTTTTGAATAACCATTTCAGGGTAAGCGGATCGATATTGTCCGGGCGAGGTACTAACTCCCATACATCGAGTCGGATGAACTGATTGAGTTCTTCTTGCATAGACTCAATCCATGATGCATCGGTCATTGCTTCTTTCACACTTGCTGGTTCCATTGTGCTGACTGATAGTGCATAGATACACATATCACCATCGGTACGCAGCTGATTTCGTGTGGAGACCGGTCGTGAGAGATTTCCAATCACTTGAACTAAAGGATGATTCTTAGTCCATTTGTGTTCATGTGGAAGTGTATGAGAAACTTGATGCGAGCTCGACGGATCCACATATGGTGTTGAAGGCTGAGTAGTACTTGTGGAAGCCGCAAATGGATTAACAAACTCATGTTCGTTGAGCATCGCATTGTTTGCATTTTCAGCAACTATTTCATTCTGAAGATGAACATGAGTAGGAATTTGCTGAGAATGTTGTTGAGTTGCGTCAGCAATCGGAGAAGTGGTTGGAATGTTTTGAGTCAATATGGTTGAGGTTGACGTAGATGGTGCAGAAGTAGATGCCGATGGTGTAGATGCAGTCGGAGGTTCTTGAACTACCGTAGCAGGTGCAGCTGGGGCATTTTGAGGAACACCAAATGACGAAGGACCCTCCATATATTCATCATATATTGGCCCAAATAAAACTTCCAAGTCACGTTCTGATGGTTGTAACGATGAGATTGCTGACGGTGCAAATTGAAGCGCGAGTCCTGAACTTACATGTCCAGAAGTCTGACCTTGAAACTCGGGATGTGAACTCCTATGTTGAGAGGCCATACCCGAGAGTTCATCAAAGGTAACATTCATAGTCTCCATTACCTTTCTTGTCCTTCGATTATAAACCCTGTAAGCACAAGCAGTTGAAGAATAACCAATGAAAAAACCAATATCACCTTTAGGTTCAAGTTTACCGATATCTTCACGATCATTCTTCGGATAACATAATGCACCGAAGACATGTAAAAATGAAATATCCGGTTTTCTTCCATTAATGATCTCATAAGGTGTTTTGTTGAAACGGGTGTGAATAATGGAGCGGTTTTGAGTATAACATGCAGTTGCTATAGCGTCGGCCCAAAGGAATAACGGTGCACTAGAGGAGAGAAGCATCGTTCGAGCAGCTTCAACTAACGTACGATTCCTCCGTTCCACAACTCCATTCTGCTCTGGAGTTCTTACAGCCGAAGTTTGATGAGAAATCCCAACTTCGTCAAAATAAGCTTTCAATTTCTGATTTGTGAATTCTGTACCGTTATCCGTTCTCACAATAATGACAGGGGCTTGCAGTAGAACTGATGTTTTCTTCAAGAAGTTAATAATTACATCAGGGGTTTCATCTTTTGAAGCAAGAAAATGAACCCATGTGTAGCGAGAATAGTCATCCACAATGACAAGAACATACCGCTTTCCATTAATACTTTTGATTCTCATTGGGCCACACAAATCCATATGTAGGAGATGTAACCTATTCGTTGAGTTGGGAACAGGTTTGGGTTTGTGAGGCTTCTTCTTACTTTTACCTTGCTCACATGAAGGACAAAGATGGTCTTTTGTATATTTGAACTTTGGAAGACCGGTAACGAGATCATCTTTCGCGAGATGGGTGATGGCATCGAAATTGAGATGAGATAACCTTTGATGCCATAACCATGACTTTGTTGATGTGGCTCGGGCCATGAGACAAATTGGAGAAGCAGCAGACATTTGAAAAAGATCAATGGTGTAAAGGTTGGTGGTACGATTTCCTTTCAACAGATCAATTCCTTCAAGATCTCTTACAAAACATGTATGACTTCTGAAAGCGACCTCCAAGTCTGAATCACAAAATTGCCCAACCGAGAACAAGTTATGTCCCAAGCCATCAACAAAAGAGACTCTGGTGATGATTATATTTCCCCAATGAAGATCACCATAGCCTAGAATTGCCGCAACATGATCATTTCCAAATCGAACAGTTCCCATGAAACGCCATACAAAGTTCTTGAGAAGGCTTCGATTCCCAGTCATATGTTTGGAACAGCCCGAGTCCACGCACCAGAGACAAATTTCAACAGCCTGCCAATGATAAGAGAAACAAATATTTTGGCAACCGATGAAATAGGTTCCTGTAGGGTTAGAAGAAAATTAGGCCGTATCACATACCGACGTTTCACTGTCAGTATGAGATCTACTAGTGTCGATAATTTTGCCACTACAGTCAAAATTTCTACCAGTAGGCAACCATTTAGAGGTGAGTCTAGGGCTACTAGGCTTAGCAAGACTTTCTGTTGACCCTACATGCGTACTTTTTGGAACATACACCTTAGCCTTAGGAGTGCGTTGTTGTTCACTGACTGACAGCTTGTCAATTCGAGTGTAACCACCATAATTCAAACCATTCATAGTCAAACCACAAGCATCATGACTAAAAGTAAAGAAACATTTATTACATTTAGCACAAATAACTTCAGATTTTTCATTCCGAATAGCAAGCTTAAAGTCATTACATTCAGATGAATTAGGTTTCTGATTATGATTAAAAAGCGGTAAATTCCTAGGGTGTTCTTCTACTTCCACATTATTGATCTTGGGGCGACTACTTCTAGAGGCAAAAGGGACCCTATCATTCCTTGTATTGCTCGTAGGCTGTGGCCTTCTGCTCTTAGTGTAGTTGTTTATTCCTGTAGAAGAAGACACGCGTCTATTAGAATTAGCACTTTTTAGATCAATAACTTGTGGTTGAGTTATAGTGATCGGTTTTGTCCTAACGCTTGCTTTACGTTGTTTGCTAGGCACAGAGGGAGAACTAACACGAAACATTCCTGGGGCAATCACGGCAGTTTTCGTTCCAGCAACCTTGGGAAAAGGTGTCACAGCAATACGAGTGGGTCCCGAGGTTGCTGGTTGCTGGATCATCGTATCCACAATCGAGCTAGGTTCAGAAGTCTTATCTTTTAACAAGGCCTTTAACTTACAGTTCTCACAGATTTTATCAATAAGTTTCTGATAGACAGACTTACTTTGTTCAACAGCCCGCTTATATGAAACAACAACAGATTCTAAATCTGCAATCTTAGCCTTAAGCTTCTGAACATTACCACCACTAGCACTCTCTAACCCTGACGAGGCCAAATTCGTTTCTAAAACCCCTCCTAACTGAGCCTGCAACCGTGTGATAGTTTGTTGCATTTCATTGTGAGCTTTTTCATACGAAATCTTGTCATATTTGCATTCATCACATTTTTTGACAAATTTATTCCAAAGATCGGTGAATTCTTTATCCTTTTTAATGACATAAGATTCCATTTTCTCTTTCATAAGATCAAGCTCAGTTTGGAGGTTTTCATTATGCGACATAGAGGTACCTAACTCAACAGGGCTACTATCAATACAATCACGAGCTTTAGAGAGGCATTCAAGGTCGTTTTCCAAAACTTTAATTTTATCAAGAGATTCATCAGCTTCCTTCGTCAATGATTTAAAGTCTTCAACAAAGTTGGCTAATTCTTTTAGAAAAGCGTTTTCCAAATTTCCTAACCGAGCATCAACTTGATTAATAATCGGGTTAATATCGTTTTGAAGAATTTTCTGAACCTCAATCTGAACAGGTGATGTAAAATTACCTCCAGTTATTTTTGAATTAACAACACGTTTAAGGATGACAAAGTTATCTTTAAGCTCGTTTAGAAATCGGCGAGTGATACTCGGTTTAGGAGGGTCATCAGACAATTCCTCACTTGGTAGCAAAAGCATTTCAGTATTCGTTTTAGACCGAACAAAAACAGTTGGCGGATTAACTTTCGGATAATAAACGGGTATCACTTCTTTATCAAGCTTTTGCATTCTTAGACGAGACTCTACAGCAAGTTCAGTAGTTTCCTCGGAATCATGCACACTAGGAGGATCATGCTCATCAGACAATAGCACACTACCATTATATAAAGTTTCATTAGTGGCCTGAACTTTCTTAAGGTATCCTGGATTAGGGGGAAGAGGACAACCTAAAGCCATTTTGTATAGAGTGTAATTTATCTCATTCACTTTTGGTGCGAGCATATTTATCGTCTGCATAGTTTGGCCACGTTTTACTAAAAGGTTGTCTAATTCTCTAATCCTATCCTGCGCTTTGCAAAAATCCTCAAGAAGCCCATCTTCTCGAATTTTGAAATCATGTTTTAGCTGTTTTCGTTCTTCTTTTAATTCCACGATAATAGACTTTTCAGTTGAAAGCTGTTTATTAAGAGAAGTGATTTCATCATTCAATTCGCTTATCTTTTTAGCACTACTTAAGTGTAAGGCATTTAATTTCTTAGTGGTGCATTTTTCTTGATAAACCGATGTAGCATGAGCTTGTTCAAGTTCCTTGATTTTAGCATGATGAATCTCAAAACTTTTCTCCCGTTCCTTATATCCCGCAAGCTCAGTGGTCAATTTGGCATTAGTTTCTCTAAACTTATTATTAACCACCGTAGCATGATCTACATCCTTAGCGAGCTTATCAAATAGAGATTTATAATACGCATGTGTCTCATCAGGAAGGGTTGTAGGCTGAGCAACTTGATCCACACTAAGGTCCACACTAGGCTCATTCGAAATAATATTACTATTATTCGTTTGGTCATCGTGTGTCTCAATATAGGGCTCAAGCATCTCAGTATACTCTTCCTCCTGATTAGACATATTATATATATCATTATCATCAAAACTTGGGTGTACCTCAGAGGGACCGTCTGCATCATAGACGGGAGCTCTGTCATCATGCATTCCTGAGGTTGATGCTTGCTGTAAGTTTGCCATCAAGATGTAGTTGGCATTCACCTCTTCTTCCTCGTCATATTCTGAAGCAGAAGCCATAAGATCAAATTCCTCAGCTTGAAGTGGGATTCCTGCCTCTTCTTTTTGTGCTATGAGAAGCTGAGTCTGAAGATAAGCAGCATCCCTCTTCTTTTTGGCTGTGCAATCACGAGCATAATGACCAAATCCCCTGCAATTGTAGCACTGAACCTGACGATTGTTGTTTCCATTTCCCGTACCAGTATTCTCAGCCCTTGCAGCCACAATGTTTCCCATCTGGTTACCAACCGCTGGCACAACAATTAACCCATTCTGATTACCCGCATTCGGAACACCCGGATTTTGACCACGGTTTTGACCATACTGATTTCCTGCATTGCCAACGGTCTGCCCAGCATTCTGACCATATTGTTGAAACTGAGTCCCCGTGTTTCCAGCAACTACCAATTGGCGATCTTGATTCGCATTCATGAAAGGTTGAGCAATCTGCCTATTTCTAGTGTTCGAGGAGATTCTCTGATTGTTGTTGGTGGGGTTAATGGTGAATTTGAATGCCTTAGCAAGAAGGGCAAGACCAGTATTAATAGCATGAGTAGGATCGGTAATGTCATCAAAACAGGCAATGGGTTGTTGTAAGTAATTCATAGCAGCAGGATGTTGATATCCATAAGCAGTGAGTTGTTGTTGTTGTTGTTGTGGCATGAAGTTACTAGATGAGGGTTGATGGTAGGGTACCATGGGATATGACATAGATGATGGAGAGTTTGCCATAAAAGCCAATGGATCTTGTGTCTTGGCACGTCTTTCTGCCCTAACTTCGTTAGCTTCATCTTGATTCATCTTCAAATAGTCATAAACTTGAGTGTAGTCCACAACATGAAGATCCTTGGTTTGATTGACAAGAGTGACATATCGTGACCATTCAGAAGGAAGATTATCAAGAAATTTAATGTTGGCAGCAATTTGTGCAGGTTCATGTTTGTTTCTTCTAAGATGGTTCATGAGGGTTGAAAACCGATGATAATAAGGTTCAATTTGTTCCCCTTCAGTAGACGTAAATTTCTCCCATTCACGAAGCAACTTAGTTTCCTTTTCTTGTAAACCGATTTCACTGCCCTTCATCATTTTCTGAATCCTAAGCCACATCTCGTGTGCGGTTTCACAACTATCGACAGCAGCATAAACATCTTCAAGAAGTCCCATAAGAATGACTTGAATTGCTTGATCATCAGCGTCGAGTTGTTTGGATTCAGCTTCAGTTAATTCTTCATCTGTTTGCTCATGACTTGAATCAGCTACTGGGTTAGCATTCGTAGGGTCCCCAGGCACAATAATTGTTCTTCTAACATACGGACCCTTTTGAATCGAGTTGACAATCAACTTTCCCAGAGGTTTACATTTTGCATAACGAAGGAGACGACTAGCCCATGTAGTGTAGTTCTCCTTGGTAAGCATGGGTGGACGATTCTCAGTACCCGCAGCATAGATATCTTGTTGAGACGTCATCGTAGAAGTCGTGTGAACAACAGGATCTCAATTCGTAGAAAGCGTGTGGTGATGTTGAAATTCTGAAACTTCCGATTTTTTTCTCAGTCCGACAATAAATTCCTCAGTCCGACAAAACGGTAAGCTGAAAAAATTGTGTATCGCCAAATTTTGAAATTGAGTTCGAGATAGTCAAAAACTAGTAGGGAAAAAATTTGATTCTACTTGACCTAAAAATTTTAACTCTTTTTTTTTTTTTTTTTTTTTTTTTGATCTTCGTGTAAACTATGTTCTGAGACTAGTCTAGATGGTGGCTAACACTAAAAATTACTCTAACAAAAAAATTCCATCGGAATGTCCAACGATCGGAATGTCTCTCTATCGGAATGTCCTTTGATCGGAATGTTGATCTGTCGCAATGTTGCTTGTATCGGAATGACTTCAGATCGGAATATGTTCAGATCGGAATATGTTCAGATCGGAATATGTTCAGATCGCAATAGTTCAGATCGGAATACTTCAGATCGGAATGCTGACAAAATTTAGGCAGAGTAACGACTCAAAGTTCCTTAAGAGCCGTCGGAATCCCAGATCGCAAAGAACGATCGGAATGTCCAGATCGGAATAAGGTATCGAAATGTTTAGATCGCAAAGTGGAACCTAAGGTTATTGCGATCTGGCCTCACGTGCTTTGTACTTTCCGATGGTGAAACTTGCAAGAATTTCAGAAAGATGAACAAACACGAAATTTCTCAACTTTTGATCCAAAATACTTGTTTTTAAGCCAAAACCAAGATGCCCAAATCACTACTACACGATTTAAAGAAGGTATACTTCTTAGAAACACAAACAAACACGAAATTTGTTTGATGTTTTGACGAAAAACAATCAAAATCACACGAAATGCTCAAATACGAATCCCTTGGCGAATGATACCACTTGTTAGATTGTAACACACGACTTATAATGATATAGAAATGAAGATGAAGATTAAACCAAAAAAGAAAGATTAGATTAGATGAAGGAAAAGAGAAAAACAAAAGATGTGAATTCCTAGTGAGAGAAACACAAACGTTTCTCTCTCTAAAACAAATGAAATGGAAGACACACACACAAATGAGGCTTAGGAGGCCTTTTATACTAAGTACTAAGTGTTTAGGAGGCCTTCCTCATTTGTGTGTTCGGGACTAATTCCCGTTACATAAACATTAATAACTAAGAACTCTCGACACCGTTGAATAGTATTTTTCACGAGCTTCGCAACGGTATATTATATGACCATCACTTTAAATACGGCTAACATTTAGCCATGAAGCAAATTGGAGTTGAGGAAGTTGTGTCTTGAAGTGAAATTGTGTAAAGATCGGTACCCCGTGAACCGGTGAGTAAATCATTCCCATTATAATCATGAACAAAACATGTCTCCTTTCTAAATGCAACCTCCAAATCTGCATCACAGAACTGACCAACCGAGAAAAGATTATGATTGAGCCCTTCGACATAGTATACCCTTTTGATCGTTATATTCCCCTGAACCAAATCTCCATATCCTAGGATCGGTGCAAATTGATCATTTCCGAATCAGACCGTACCCAGGAACTTCTCCACGAAGTTAATTAGAAGCTTGAGATTCCCCGTCATGTGCTTCGTGCATCCGGAGTCCAGTATGAAGAGAATTATTTGTATCACCTGCAGAATAATTAGAACACGATGGAGCATTTGCTAAATTGTAATCCACGTTAGTTGTGATTTCAGAATCATTAGTGTCCTTGGCAACATTTAAAGGCATACTAACATTCGTTATCACATTTTCTGTCCTAACTTTTGGCATCCATTTATACCCTAGAGGACATTGATTAGCAAACCACCATTTCCAAGACTTGCTAGTAGACTCATATAATTCCCGAATTCTGCTTCTAGGGTTCTTAGTGGTGGAGTCTGATGCAATACTTTTCTTAGTGGGGGTTGCACCAGAATGGATCACTTTGCGTTTGGGTTTACTAGCACTAATAGGCATCGCAACTTGCTTCTTAGTTCTAGTATCTACGCCTTTGACATTATTCATAGCACACATAGAATGATTAGCATTAGCACATTTTCCAAATTTGACACAAACAAATTTAACATTCAAAGCTTTCAAATCATTCAAATCGTCATTACATGCGATTACAGACGTTTTATTCTTAGAAACATTCAAATTCCATGGGTGTTCTTCTACTTCCTTCATCTTCCCTTGACTCTTGTGTTTCCAAACCTTATCATTCACTTGAGTGCTCTTAAGCTGAGGCCGGCTAACACTAGCAGTGGAGACTACTCCTGTAGTAGAAGACACACGAGTATTAGTGTTTCTAGAAGTGTGAGGTGATTGACTAACTTGGTTTGTGGGTTTAGTGGTCATCCTATACATCCCTGGTTTAATCACATTATTGTGCTTAACGCTTGGTGCTATAGTATTCCTTATGGGTTGATTTTGTGGTAACCTTTCCTTTCCATCCATCTTGGGGGCAAACATAGGTTTTGCAAACGAGGAATTTGAGAAAGCGGATGGTTTTCCCAAGATAGAGGATCTATTCTCTTTATAGGCATTGGGTTGTCTAACACATGTTTCTTAACGCTAGGTTCCACAACTTTCCCACCCATCTTAGCAACGAGTTTCTTCAACTCTGCTATTGCTATGTCTTTTTCTTGTATTTGAGCTTTCAAATCCGAAATATCAAGACTCTTTCCGTTTAGTAATCGACATGACTCAGATAATTTTACTTCTAAAGGTGTATCATTTGAAAAGCTGCCAACTTTATTTTGCAAAGCAAGTTCAAGTGAATGACAATGTTTTTGAAGATAATCATATCTATGTTGAAGTAACGAAAACTCTTTTTGGTCAACTTTATTCGAAAGCTCAGTTTCAAGACGTTCACACTCTTTGACTTGATCAAGATATTTGCATGCAACATCAGAATATTCATCAATATCAGCACAAGATGTAACATAAACACACATAATATCTTTTGAGAGGCATTCCTTCAAGATTAGATCATATGCTATAGAAAATTCGTCTCTTTCAGGTTGATGGTCGTTCACATCTTGTTCAAGAGATTCCACATATTTCAAATCATCAAACATTTCTTGCTTAATTAATGTTTCAAATTCCAAAAAATGTTTTTGCGTTCTTTCCGCAAGCGGAATCAAAATACTTTTCACAAGCACAGTTATATTGTGAGGAATTTCTTTGTTGCCTTTCAAACGTTCACGTTCTTTCCAATCGTTGTCAACAACCTTTTTGAAATTTTTAATGTTTTGTTTAAGAAAACTAAGTGTTTGCTTACTCTTGCTTACAGAAGCTTTATATGGCAAGTACTCAATAAATTTTAAAACATTAGTTTTCTTAGTGGCAAAAATTTGTCTCCATTTAATTCTAATGTGTTCACATTCGTAAAATATTTGCTCACGAGACTTCTGTTTTTGTGGTTTGAAAATTTCATAAAGACTATTTTCATAAGCATAATTATATGGTTTCACAAAGTCTTTATTCACTAGTGATCTACTCTCTTCTTCAAAAATTAATGACTCATCACTATCGGGCCTAGTAATTAAACAATCAACGTCGGTCCATTAGGAATCCTCAAGATATAGGCGCGGGTTCTCAGATTGAGCTTGCTCGACGTACTTAGGACTAGCAAAACTAGCTGATACATTGGATTTTTATATGGGGTTCTTATTCTCTCACAGTCCTCTCGAATTGATCTAGGCCTTAAGTGGAATGATTGTTCTTGGTTACTAAAAGGGTTTGGTTTTCTAATCTAATCAAAAGTGGAAATGAAAATTTAAGTCAAAGAAAATTACTTCAATGATAATTAACAAAGGCTTGAATTGAAATTAAGATTAAAATTAAAATTAAAGTTCAAATTACAGTTAAAATATAAATTGTGAAATAAACGTAAAGAAACAGTAAAACAGTAGCTCTAAAAGAAAATTGATTCGGAACTTTTACCCTTGATTCGGAACTTAACTCATGCGGAACTTAATGATTCATTCGGAAGATTTTAGTTCACCCGGAACTTTGGACTGATTCGGAACATCTTGGTTCATCCGGAACTTTGAGCTTCATTCGAAACTTTTGGCTTCGTTCGGAACTTTAAGAAAATCGGTTCGGAAGTCTAAACTTGGTTCGGAATAAATTGGTTCGGAAGTAATTGGTTCGGAAGTTTATCAAAAATTGGTTCGGAACTTTTTAAAGTTCCGATTCGGAAGAAATCGGTTCGGAAGTTTTTAAGAAAACTGGTTCGGAACTTTTAATAGACAAACTCATTCGGAAGTTACTGTTCACTCGTTCGGAACTTTCTCTTGGTTCGGAAGTTTTGGCTTCGTTCGGAACTTTACCTTGGTTCGGAAGTTTTTGGCTTCGTTCGGAACTTTGGCTTCGTTCTGAAGTCTGGGAAACCAGATACAGAAATGATACCCGAAGAACAAGGAAAAACGATTTTGATCCAAAAATCACCAAATTTTTCACCAAATCTTAAATAAAACTAAACACAAAGCATCTATTAACCATAAGCTACAAATCCCATCAACAAAAACACAAATCCCAACAACTTTTGAAGATCAAATCAAGAAAAATAAAACTTAAGAACTTGAAAAGAAAAATGATGATGAACAAGATGAAATGGAAAGATTAAACAAGACTTGTATTGAATGATTAATGTTTTAACAAGATCAAACAAAGATTAAAACAACAAGATTGGAAGAACAAAGATTAAAATCACCAATCACCCTAGTGGTGATGGTGATGCTACGAAACAGGAAGAAGAAAGAGTGGGGAAGAAAAAACAAAAACTAACTAACTCCTGGATGTGTGTGAGGGGACCCTTTATATAGGCTTGTCCTTTGGTTGGTGAGTGGGCTTTCTCCCGTTCTTCTTGTCTTTTCGTCTTTTCAGAAAAGTTTCCGTTTTCGATTCTGATTCGGGATTTGTTGTCGATTAAATTCAACTCGTCTTTTAATTTCTTCGTTTAATAGACTTGAGTTTCTTCGACTTAAGTAAATCTTCCATCTTTGGTCCTTTTCTTCGATAAATCGTCAAATAGGCCCAGTGACTTCAAATCTTTTGCATCTCTTGGACAATAGACTTTATCTTGAGTCTTTTTCTTCGATAAATCCCGTGCAATCCCGTGTTTTCTCCAATATCCATCCGGTTGGCTCTGAAAACACAATAAACACAAAAACCACGCATAATTCCAAACAAATGATATTAAATACGTGTTTTGGTCTCGTTTTAGCCCGAATTAAGTGGTAAAAGGATGGGTGTTTACACACCTATCAAATCCCCTACACTTAACCATTGCCATGCCCTCATGCAATGCTTAGTGATAAAGCAAGTTTACACTTTTCTCATAATTAATCAACCTTGGCCTTATTAAAATACTACTAAACAAGAATTAAAGAAATAAAACTTCAAAGGTAACAAAGGGATAAAAAACCATTTTCACTTGAAAATAGCTATATGGAAAATAACTTGCAAAGAAATCGATGACTTACATTAGGGCTTTGGTGCTACGAAGATTTATCACCCTCAAGTTTCACGTTCCCCAAACTAAGCTTAAAAACGAGATCATTGTTATTATAAGTTAGCAATTCAAACACTTACACACATGGCTTAATTAAATGCTTAAACTCCCTTATTACTAGGTGTATCTCTTATATTTTATTTTTGTCTTAGAATGATCATGAAGATGCATTTTTGGACTTATTTCGATAGTTTATTAGGGCTGAAAGCAAAGTAGGACGATTTGATCAATAGTTAGCTAAAGGACAAAATCTCTTAAAACTGCTTCTCGGGATATCAAAAAGTTCAGATCTTGGCATAACTTGGTTCACGATTTGAGACCTTTCTCGGGCCGATATTTGGCATGTACTTCATACTTCATATCTTCGAGAGACGTTCTTGAGATAATGGTCTTCTCATCATAATAGAGTTTCTTCACTTGGAGACTTTTGAGGGGTACTCCAACTTTGTTGACCACGACTTCATGATTATTTCTTCAATCTCTAATTTGGGATTTTGAGATACAACGATCCGCCTCCTTTTCGGACTTGGATCTATTTATCCTCATACCTTGTTAGGGTCTTTTCGGATACACTTCTCCATGATCTTTATGGGAGTTGATTGCTTTTCGTCGTGAGTCTTGATCCTTCATATTGATCTTAGGAATAATGCTTTTCACATCACTTTGGATCTTCAGCAATAAAATTTGAATCCTCATGCCTTGTTAGGGCCTTTTTGGACTCGCCAATCTTCGCGCCCCGCTTCATAAGTTATGCCTTGGCTATGAACTCTTATCATTACCGAGCAACTTTTAAACGATCTTGGGCTAGAAGCTAAGTAACTTTTCAAATCGTACGACCTTACTTATTGCATATAAATTATTAGCAAGTGATGGGAGAATAGGCAAATAATTACGCCAAGTGAGCTTGTACAAGAATACCGACTTATAATTGACTCTATCATTTCTCGTCCTCCACAATTTAAAATCTCAAGTAATGAGACTCGTGGACACTTAGCCTAATAAACCAATTAAGGTCTACATGGTTAAGGATACTAGCTAGAATAAACTTGAATAAGTCTATTCGGGTTGAGTCAAAATAAACGCAACGGGCCTAATATGTCAAAGACTTCTAAACTAGCTACACCACTTTATTAAAATTAGACTTTATTGCGGGATATATACATATGAAAGCAACGATAAAAATTTAAAAATTACAACTAAATGGCCAAAGTTAATAAAAAATTTGAAAAATGTTGAAAAATATGATTTTCCGGTTAAATGAAGGCATTTTCATGGAAAAGTCTACTTAAAACTTCGATAGAAGTCCCCCCTACACTTAAGATAAACATTGTCCTCAATGTTGAAGCATGTGGGAAAAGTTTCCCCTACACTTATGACATTGTGCACGTTGGTTAACTCAAGTTAAGGAAGAGACGACTAAAGTGATCAATTTCAAATGTGAGTATGAAGAAAATTGAATCACGATAGTTGAGAGATAGAACCGGATTTCGGATAACACGGGAGCACGGTTCTTCAAAGATTCCAAGAGTGCACTTATCCCTGTAATTACACCACACAAAGACAAACACGTAGAGAAGTCCCCCCTACACTTAGGGGATTAAAACATAAAAGGATAGATACTCGGGTTGCCTCCCGAGGAGCGCTTGTTTTTTATAACCGAGTCACGAGCCTGACTCGACCCAAAATTAGTTCATGGGGAACGTGGTGAGGGATGGAATCACCTCCTGAGAGGTGTCCTCACCAAAGTACAACTTCACTCGTTGGCCATTCACCTTAAAATTTGGTCCATCAGGTTGAGCGAGCTCGAGAGTACCATATGGAAAAATTTGGGCAATGGTGAATGGGCCGGACCAACGAGATTTTAGCTTGCCCGAAAAGATTTTCAACCGAGAGTTAAAAAGTAAGACTTTGTCTCCAACATGGAACTCTCGGTTTTTGATCTTGGAGTCGTGAATGAGCTTAGTTCTTTCCTTATAGATCAAAGAATTTTCATAAGCCTCATTACGGAGTTCATTGAGCTCATTGAGTTGGATCTTGCGTAGGTCACCGGCTTTGTTTATATCAAAATTAGCCCACTTCAAGGCCCAATAAGCCTTGTGCTCCAACTCAATGGGGAGGTGGCACGCTTTCCCGTACACAAGACGATAAGGCGTACAGCCGATCGGGGTCTTGTAAGCAGTACGGAAAGCCCACAAAGCATCATCAAGTTTATCAGCCCAGGAGGCACGATGCTCTCCCACAGTCCTTTCAAGAATTCGCTTCAGTCCTCGGTTGGATATTTCAGCCTGGCCATTAGTTTGTGGGTGGTAGGCTGTGGAAAGACGATGATTTACACCGTACTTAGCCATGACTCGAGCAAATTGGTCATTGCAGAAATGAGTCCCACGATCACTAATAATGGCACGAGGCACACCGAATCTAGCGAAAAGAGCTTTCAGAAAGTTACAAACCACCCTTGCGTCATTAGTAGGTAAAGCTTTGGCTTCAACCCACTTTGAAACGTAGTCAACGGCTACAAGGATGTATTTGTTTCCTTTAGAAGAAGGGAATGGCCCCATAAAATCGATACCCCAAACATCAAAGATTTCACACTCTTGAATGAAATTCTGAGGCATCTCGTCTTTATGTATGATTTTGCCTTGCTTTTGGCAAACATCACATCGTTTAACCATATTGTGAGCATCACGATATATGGAGGGCCAATAAAATTCGGAATCAAACACTTTTTTGGAGGTGTAGTTGGGACCAAAGTGACCACCGGTGGGTCCTTTGTGGCAAGCATCAAGGATTTCAGACGCTGCCGGTCCGTCAACACATCGGCGGATAATCAGGTCAGCACATTGTTTGAATAGGTAAGGGTCGTCCCAAAAGTAAGTCTTGATGTCGGTGAAGAACTTTTTCTTTTGTTGGGACGTCAACCCTTCCTTGAGAATTCCACCCGCCAAGTAATTTGCAAAGTCCGCAAACCACGGGGTTTCATTCGGCTTCGAGTTTATAGACATTAAGGTCTCCAAGGGAAAAGAATCATTGATTTCTTTGGTCGGATGATCCCCTTGGTAAGGATCCTCAAGTCTGCTGAGATGGTCCGCGGCTAGGTTTTCAGCTCCTTTTTTATCGCGAATTTCGATTTTAAATTCCTGGAGCAGTAAAACCCAGCGAAGAAGTCTTGGTTTGGAATCTTGCTTTGTCAACAAGTACTTCAACGCGGAATGATCGGTATACACAATGGTGGTGGAAAGGACAAGATAGGGGCGAAATTTTTCAAAAGCATAGACAACAGCTAAAAGCTCTTTTTCGGTTGTCGTATAATGCAATTGTGTCCCAGTCATTGTCTTGCTAGCGTAATGGATCGGTTGGAAGTGTTTGTTCACTCTTTGTCCAAGAACCGCTCCAATAGCAAAATCACTAGCGTCGCACATCAACTCAAAGGGAAGCTCCCAATTAGGGGTAACCAAGACGGGTGCCTTAGTTAGCTTATCCTTAAGCGAGTTGAAGGCTTCAAGACAGTCTTTGGAGAAGATAAAAGGAGTATCTTTTTCCAAGAGGTGGGTCATCGGGCGAGCGATTTGAGAAAAATCTTTGATGAATCGACGGTAGAAGCCCGCATGACCCAGGAAACTTCTCACACCCTTCACGGTTGAAGGTGGAGGCAACTTTGCGATAACATCGACTTTAGTACGGTCAACTTCAAGACCGGCTTTCGAGATCTTATGTCCAAGCACGATGCCTTCTTTTACCATAAAATGGCATTTTTCCCAATTCAGAACAAGGCGAGTGTCTTCGCACCGCTTGAGCATACGTTCCAAATTGGCAAGGCAAGAAGAGAAGGAATCCCCAAAGACCGAGAAATCATCCATGAAGACTTCCATGGTTTGTTCAACCATGTCATGGAAGATAGCTAACATACACCTTTGGAAAGTCCCGGGCGCATTACATAAGCCAAAAGGCATTCTTTTGTAAGCAAATGTGCCATAGGGGCAAGTGAATGTCGTCTTCTCTTGATCTTGGGGATCGATGGGTATTTGAAAATAACCCGAGAAACCATCAAGAAAGCAGTAATATTCATTACCGGCTAAACGTTCAAGCATTTGGTCCATAAAAGGTAGAGGGAAATGATCCTTTCTCGTGGCATCATTGAGTTTGCGGTAGTCTATACAAACTCTCCACCCAGTAACGAGACGAGTGGAAATTAACTCGTTGTGTTCATTGGGAACAACGGTTATTCCGCCCTTCTTGGGCACACAATGGATTGGACTAACCCATGGTGAATCCGAAATAGGGTAAATCATACCCGCATCAAGAATTTTTAGAACCTCTGTTTTGATGACTTCATGGATTTTTGGATTCACCCTTCGTTGGCTTTGAATAGTGGGCTTAAAGTCGTCCTCCATGAGAATTTTGTGTGTGCAGAAGTGAGGATCAATTCCACGAATATCCGAAATCTTCCAAGCAATAGCCTTCTTATGATCTTTCAACACAGCGACAAGTCGGGCTTTCTCTTCGTCCTTTAAATCCTTAGCAATGATGACTGGCGACTTCTTCTCTTCATCAAGGAATACATACTCGATATGGGGCGGCAACTCCTTAAGTTCTAAATCCGGAGGATTTTCGACGGGAGGCGTTTTCAAAGTCGGAGTATCGATAGCAATGACCGTGGGAGATGGAAGAGAAGGATTGTCTTCAGTGAGAATATTGTCAAAGAAATTCATGTCTTCATCCCCCTCGGTGGGAGAATCATTAGTAGCTAAATTCACATCTCCCATGGTATCTTCAAGATTGTTCCAGAATAAATCACTATCTCCAAATAGAGACAACGATGAACCAATGGAGGACACGGTCTCAACATTGGGAAGAGAGGTAGGAATACTTATGCAAGCATCATTAAAGTGTTCTTCACAAGCCTCATCAAGAACGTCAATACAATTAACGCTCTCATATGAATAAGGCTGTTTAGACAACTTTCCCATGTTGAAGAGTACTTTATCGTCACCCACTCTCATGATAAGCTCACCGGCTTCAACATCAATGAGAGTGCGACCGGTCCTAAGGAATGGACGACCAACAATTAGTGGCACACGGGGGTCCATCTCGTAGTCGACGACAACAAAATCAGTAGGGAAGGTGAATTTGTCGACTCCTACAATGACGTCTTCGGCTATCCCCACTGGATAAGCAACCGTACGGTTAGCTAATTCCAAAGTCATTTTAGTGGGGACTAGCTCTGGGAGAGATAATTGCTTCCAAACACTTAGAGACATGAGATTAATACTGGCACCTAGATCGGCTAGGGCCATGCAATTCTCTACTCCCGGGAAATTGCAAGGGATAAGAAAACGACCCAGATCACCAAGCTTGGTTGGCAATTTCCTTAAGAGTACTGCAGAGCAATTCTCATTAAGTTGGGTGTTGGCAATATCGAGGAGCTTTTCCTTGTCGCTCAGAAGATCTTTAAACATTTTGGCGTATTTGGGCATGTGAGCGAGAGCCTCAGCGAAGGAGATATTGAAATTCAGTTGTTTGAACATTTTAAGGAAATTCGAAACCTGAATATCATCCTTGCTCTTTTGCTTCTCTTTCCTCAACCTTGAAGGATAAGGTATATTGGAAGAAGAGGAAGGCATTAGAGGAATAGGATCACTCACAACCACGGGTGGAGGAGGGGTAGAAGGAAGAGGTGGAGAAATTGGGGAAGGAGAAAGAGGAGGAATAGGAGCAGGCGACTCGTTCTCCTTAGTCACAACCACCGGTGGAGGTATAGGAAGCTCGGGTTCCTTGGTACCTTTGCCACTTCGAGTGGTGATTGCTTTCATCTCCCCTCTTGGGTTCGCAACGGTGTTACTCGGAAGAGTACCCGAAGAAGAGGGTTGATTACCTTGGAAGAAACTAGCCATCATGTTCCTCAGATCATTAGTTTGGCTATCCAACGTGTTTCTCATGTCGGCTCTCAAATCGTTTCCTTGCTTGACCAAGTCTGCTTTCAAATTGTGCACTTCCTCTTGGAGATTTCCCACTATCACATCATTGGTTCTCATGTAGGTTGCAACCTCTTGGTGTAATGCAGTGGTGGTTTGGTTGGGAGGAGCATTGTATGCAGGTGGTTGGTAAGCAGGTTGTTGGTAGACTTGATTGTTACGTTGAGGTGGTTGTTGCTGCTTGTGGGGTGGGATGTATGGTTGTCGAGGTTGTTGTTGTTGAGGAGGGCGATTAAGGTTTTGTTGTTGGTTTGGGTTGGTAGGAGGGAAACCAGGTGGTGAAAGATAGTTGTTTGATCGATAGCTAAGCAAGTTACGGTCACCTTGAGGTCTAGCTTGATAAGCAGTTTGAGGATAGGTGCCATATGCCGCATTCACATTCTCAGCAGGGTAGTCTTGGGTGGCGGTACAAGTGGTATAAGAGTGAGGACCACCGCATATCTCACAAGGTTGGCTGACAGCGTTAACTTGGGCGTTTTTGGCGTTGTTGTTGTTGTTGTTGCTGACGGTGTGGGTAACAAGCGATTCAAGAAGCGTAGTGATTTTGTCCAATCGCTTGTCGCTGTCACTTGTGCTAGCACTAGCGACATTGGTACGAACACTCTTGGTTTGCACACGAGATTTGTTCTCAATGATGTCCCAAGCAGCATTGGAAGTCTTTGCCAATAGATTACCCCCCGAGGCACTGTTCAGTGAATCTTGATCACTCATGCTTAAACCATTGTAAAAAGTATTGATTTGATGTACTTTGGTAAAACCATGTTGTGGGCATTTTCTTAAAAGATCTTTAAAACGATCCCAAGATTCACTGAACGACTCATCGTACTTTTGTTCAAAATTTATGATTTCATTCCGCAATGCGATAGTACGAGAGGGTGGAAAAAAGTAATTGATAAACTTTGTTTCCAAATCCGTCCACGAGAGAATACTCTGTGGTGGTTCCTTAGCAAGCCAATGTCGGGCTTGTCCCTCTAAAGAAAAGGGAAAAAGTTGTAACCTTATAACCTCTTGTGGAACACCATTGAACTTGACCGTGTTGGTGAGTTACAAGAATCTCTTTATATGGTCATGTGGGTCATCAATGGTACGTCCCAAGAACGGTTGAGCGGAGACCATCTGGATAAAGCCTGATTTTAGCTCGAAATTGTTGGCGGCAATTGGTGGTATAACAATTGGATCCGTGTTGCCATCGACATGAGCTTGCAGCAATTCAATCATTGGGCGGTTATCCGGAAGGGGCTCATTGTTGTTGTTATTATTCATGTTGTTGTTGTTATTATTGTTTGGAGGTGTTACACCGGCCATGTCTAAGTGATCGAGAGGCTCGGGCTCTTGATATGACGTGGATCGAGTGCGCATACACCTGCAAAAGAACGAACAAAGAAAAGTAAAGCACAAATATTTTTGGTTTTTATGTTTTTTAATTTTTTTGTATTTTTGAAAATTTTATATTTTTTAGGATTTTTTTGAAAATTTTTATGAAAAAGTAACGTTCACGGGGAACGGATCCCAAAATCCAAGTTCTCACAAAAAAATTTTGATCTTAACGAGAAGAGCCGGCAGCGGCGCCATTTGATACATTGGATTTTTATATGGGGTTCTTATTCTCTCACAGTCCTCTCGAATTGATCTAGGCCTTAAGTGGAATGATTGTTCTTGGTTACTAAAAGGGTTTGGTTTTCTAATCTAATCAAAAGTGGAAATGAAAATTTAAGTCAAAGAAAATTACTTTAATGATAATTAACAAAGGCTTGAATTGAAATTAAGATTAAAATTAAAATTAAAGTTCAAATTACAGTTAAAATATAAATTGTGAAATAAACGTAAAGAAACAGTAAAACAGTAGCTCTAAAAAAATTGATTCGGAACTTTTACCCTTGATTCGGAACTTAACTTATGCGGAACTTAATGATTCATTCGGAAGATTTTAGTTCACCCGGAACTTTGGGCTTCATTCGGAAGATTTTAGTTCACCCGGAACTTTGGACTGATTCGGAACATCTTGGTTCATCCGGAACTTTGAGCTTCATTCGGAACTTTTGGCTTCGTTTGGAACTTTAAGAAAATCGGTTCGGAAGTCTAAACTTGGTTCGGAAGAAATTGGTTCGGAAGTAATTGGTTCGGAAGTAATTGGTTCGGAAGTTTATCAAAAATTGGTTCAGAACTTTTTAAAGTTCCGATTCGGAAGAAATCGGTTCGGAAGTTTTTAAGAAAACTGGTTCGGAACTTTTAATAGACAAACTCATTCGGAAGTTACTGTTCACTCGTTCGGAACTTTCTCTTGGTTCGGAAGTTTTGGCTTCGTTCGGAACTTTACCTTGGTTCGGAAGTTTTTGGCTTCGTTCGGAACTTTGGCTTCGTTCGGAAGTCTGGGAAACCAGATACAGAAATGATACCCGAAGAACAAGGAAAAACGATTTTGATCCAAAAATCACCAAATTTTTCACCAAATCTTAAATAAAACTAAACACAAAGCATCTATTAACCATAAGCTACAAATCCCATCAACAAAAACACAAATCCCAACAACTTTTGAAGATCAAATCAAGAAAAATAAAACTTAAGAACTTAAAAAGAAAAATGATGATGAACAAGATGAAATGGAAAGATTAAACAAGACTTGTATTGAATGATTAATGTTTTAACAAGATCAAACAAAGATTAAAACAACAAGATTGGAAGAACAAAGATTAAAATCACCAATCACCCTAGTGGTGATGGTGATGCTACGAAACAGGAAGAAGAAAGAGTGGGGAAGAAAAAACAAAAACTAACTAACTCCTGGATGTGTGTGAGGGGACCCTTTATATAGGCTTGTCCTTTGGTTGGTGAGTGGGCTTTCTCCCGTTCTTCTTGTCTTTTCGTCTTTTCAGAAAAGTTTCCGTTTTCGATTCTGATTCGGGATTTGTTGTCGATTAAATTCAACTCGTCTTTTAATTTCTTCGTTTAATAGACTTGAGTTTCTTCGACTTAAGTAAATCTTCCATCTTTGGTCCTTTTCTTCGATAAATCGTCAAATAGGCCCAGTGACTTCAAATCTTTTGCATCTCTTGGACAATAGACTTTATCTTGAGTCTTTTTCTTCGATAAATCCCGTGCAATCCCGTGTTTTCTCCAATATCCATCCGGTTGGCTCTGAAAACACAATAAACACAAAAACCACGCATAATTCCAAACAAATGATATTAAATACGTGTTTTGGTCTCGTTTTAGCCCGAATTAAGTGGTAAAAGGATGGGTGTTTACACACCTATCACTAGCATTACCAGAAAAACGACCGAGGTGCCAACATTCGCATGGTTTGAATAGATTGATTTGTTTTATAAACAATTTTCTTATAAAAATCAATTTGCACTTCAAGTTCCACGACTTTGTCAATATCTTTAGCTTGTTTAATTGTGAAATCTTTTTTCAAGTTTGCAACCTCTTCCGTTTTCAAAGTGACTAGTTTAGTTTTATCCTCTTGAAGAAATCAATCTTTTGACTTAACTCATTCACTTTGGTGGTAGCAAGATATGTTTTGTGTCGTTCCGTACTTAAAGAAGTGTTATAATTATGTTTCTCTTATTCTAAAAGCTTAAGATTTCGTTGTATTTAGTTTCATAAACATCCTTTACAGTAGTAACAACGCCCCCTTTGCACCTTGCAAGCTCTTTGTCTTTTTGAATAAGCTCAGCTCTGCAGCTTGCAAGAAGCTCACTAGATTTTATAACTGTAGCTTTGCTTTCTTCAAAATTTTGAGTGAGCGTAGCGTTTGCCTTCTTTAATTGCTTTTGACTTTTTCTAGTTTATTTAACATCTTTTTGTAAAGAATCAATTAAGTTAGCAAGCGCAATACGCTCCTCATCATCATCATACTCATTTGCATGTTGATCATCCTCAGACTCATTATTGCACATGTTTGATGAATCGGGTGTGGTATTGCTATCAACCGTTTCCATCATACGTGTGTCATTAATGGCTTTGAGTAGCTCACAATGCTCATGAATATTACCAAACACATTATATTCCTCTTCAGTGTGTACCTTATCGATTGGCTCAGTATCAAAGATAGGACCATTGTCATCTTCAGTGACGTTGAGAACTTATTCAACTTTTGCCATGTACGAGTAATGTGCTTCAAGTTCTTGGTCGTAGCCTTCATCATAAGTATCATCAAGCATTTCTCCTTCCTCAGCCGACAATTTAACCCAGCTTCCATCTTCTTACAAAGCAGCATCTTTTCCTTATGATAACCAGAATCCCTAACTCATTTCGGCTTTCTGTATTCCTTTGCCATATGCCCATAACCTTGACAATTAAAGCACTGAATCCCACTTTGATGAACCACTTGAGTGCCAACAGTTTCCATATTTCCAGCAACAGTAGCAATCCTCTGAGTATCATACTTAGCAGTTTGTTGATCATACCTTGCAGAACCCTCAACATATGTTGGATTACGTCGATCATACCTAGGAGGACTTTCATCACGTTTACGTGTGTCATACCTTCGAGGACTCTCAACATATTGGTTCCTTATGTTAGATGATGTTCAAAGATTGTTGTTAGTGGGTTTGAAGATTTTCTTGTAGGTCTTCATAATGAAAACAATTTGTTGTTTCATCTCCATATCCTTCTAAGCTAGTTCTTCATCACTGTCCTCTTCAGATGATGGCTCATATGATGGTGATGGTGCTCTTGGTTCTTTGTCTCGTGATCTTGTGGGATCTGAAGACTTAGATGAAGTGGAGTATCTTGGTGAGGAGGATGTAGTGGAGTATCTTTGTGAGGAGGATGTAGTGGAGTATGACTTTGGAGCACGAGAGCGATGATCCTGGACATGGTGAGTGGTAGACACCAAAGCAAGTGGATTAGCAGTCTTTGCTACCCGTTCAGCTTGAAGTTCATTTGCCTCATTCTGAAATTGTTTCAAAATTTCAAAGAGCGTGTGATAGTTGACCTCGTCCAACTTATTTTGTTGTTTCACCAAAGTTACAAATCGTGTCCACTCTGGTTGAAGTTGTTGTAGAAATTGCACATTGACTTGCATGGTGGAGACTTCCAAGTTGTTTCTTGTCATATCATTCATCATTTTGTAGAACCTAGAGTAATATGAATCAACTGATTCCCCATCCAAAGAAGTAAACTTACCAAAGTTCCAAAACAAGTTTGTCTTGACTTCTTGTTTGTTTAGTGATTCTCCTTATTGCAGACGTTCAATGGCAAACCACATCTCTTTAGCAGTAGAACATGCATCAACCTTTGAGTAAATATCATCCCCAATTCCACTTAAAATCAGATAGATTGCTTCCTTCTCTGCATCAATCCAAGGACGGTTCTCTTTTGAAGTATTCTGATATGTTTCTTTAATAGTCTACTCAGCGGCACCTGGCGTCGAGTCGGTTGCTGGAGTTGAAGGAATGGTGATTGTAGTGGTAGTATAGGGTCCGTCAGTGATACAACGACGAAGAACATCACCATTGGGTTTTGTGTCAAGATATCTGATGAGACTGCTTTTATACATAGTCTCATCGTCCAAAAAGGGCTTAAAATGCATTAAATATCATCAAAATACCCATATATATGCTTGTGTATTTTAGGTACGGATATTGAGAAAATGACAAAAGATCACAAGAATCATGCAAAAACGAACACGGGAAACGAAGCCGCACATTGAACCAAGCCCTACTGAAGAATTTCCCAAGAAAACCCTTGAAGATTTGAAGATTTGTGAAGAAGGGTCCTCCAATATGGAAGAATTGACACTTTATACCCTTGTATCTTCATAATTACAAGATTGGTCCCTAAAGTTTGTCAAAATTGCAAAAAGGGCCCTCCACTTTGAAGACTTGGCAATTTTAGCCCCTCAACAAAGCTAAAATGTAAATATTTATCCTCCTCAAAGTCAAACATACCAAGAAGAACTCCAAGTTACAAGAATGGCAAAATTGGTCCTTTGAAAATGTCAAAATTACCAAAAGGACCCTTAACTTTGAAGACTTGGCAAAAATGGTCCCTCATCAAACATGATTTGACAACTTAAGTCCTCCAAAATGTCAATCATACAAGTTTAGACCATTATCCTTGAAGAAGATACCAAATCAGCCCTTCAAGAATCACAAATTGGCAAGAAATACCCCTGAATTTACTTTACAACATATTTTGGGGCAAAAGTGTGAAAAAGCAAACTTCATTAACAAAGGGAAATGAGTTTGAACGGATTAAATTGCAAATAAAAGAGTTATTAAAGTTAAGGGGTTAAATGTGGCCAGACAAGGAAGTTACCTAGACCAACCAACACACGCCACGTGCCCCACTCACCCCATCCCACCAATCACATTCCACCAATTTGCCATGTCACACACCACTTAACCCGGTTTAAGATTAAACTAATCTTGGCGCCTAAAACAACTTATTAAACATAATATTAACCCAAAGCAGATTAAAAACTTGTTTTTCATGTTCTTGAACAAATTTGGGCTTTTATTATTTACTCACAATTAAACCTTAATCCTTTCCAGAATTATGATTAAGGTTACACTTAACAAAACCCAACCTTAACATTAACCACCTCATCACCCCACATGCTACATGGGACCTCCCCTGCTACGTCTAAGAGGAAGAAGACAAGAATGGGACAGCAATCTGACAGCTCACAATCTAGCTTACTTCCTAAGCTTATTCCACACCCTTTGATCAAGTTTTCACACTACCAACTCATGCTACAAGCCAAGAAAGAGTCACATGTTCTACAAAGTTCAAAATCTGCAAAGGGCAATTTGGGGACTTCATCAAGCTAGGGTTTATGTTTTTATGCACTTAGTAGATTCATTGCATGCCTATATAAAGGCCTTAGCTCTTTACATTTCAACTGCTTTTGGTTTTTCCTTGTTCACAAACTTGTAAATCCTCTTTTCTAATTAATGAAATTATGTTAAGTTTGTTGAAGAAAGACCAAGTGCCATTTAAGTTTAAGCTTGTTATTGTTATATGTTAACTGAATTTGAACCTTAAAACGAGTTTTTAAACCTTGTGTAAGAAATTACACATTGGAATAAAATTTGATATTTTGCTAAGTTTTCTTGGTACATCTTGGAATTTTTAGAATATAAGCTGATCATAGCACCCTAATTGTGATATTAAGGTGTTGTGAAGCTCATATCTTGGGGATAATCAAGAGTGGGTACAAGAAGTTGCATTAATCAAGTTTATTTTCCAAAAAAGTCACCTTTCTATTTTGATATTGTGCTTCTAACTCTGTTGAATCTTAGCAGGGTTTTTGTTGGAAGCTTGTGCTTGTTCTTCTAGCACATAAGCTCTAACATTCGTGGGTGTGGATGTACATCCATGAGGTTTGTCTTTAAACCTTAAAAATCTGATAAATTTTGGATTTTTGGTGGATTTGTGCTCTACTTGTGTTCTTGTTGTTTTCTTGGCTTGAATCTGCTTAATCTTGCATGTTAATGTTGTTAGTATGCTAGATTAATCATTTGGTAAACTGAATCACACTTATACTTGTTTAATTTTTGAATTGAAAAGTTAAAAGGGTGTTTGGGATTACCTGTTTGAGTTCATAATTGGTTATTGTGTTGTTAGAAGTGTGTATTTGAAGTTGTTATCTGATATATGCTTGGTTGAGAGTATTTTTCTGCAAGTTTCTGAGTTTGAAACCTCAAATCTAACATTGTGCTATAACTTGTTGATTTTAACTGTTTTTGACCTAAGATTTTGGTGAAATCTAGAATTTGTGCATGCTTAGGGTTAAAAGTTGTTAAAACATCATTAATATAACATAAGTGATAGATTTGAGTGGTTGAATCTGGCTTGTTGGTCAATTGCATCAGCAAAGTATAAAACTGCATGTTTTAGTGTTCATCAGTAACCTTCATCAGCTTGAATCTTGATTTAGGCTTAAAGCCATTGCATGAAAACTGTTTAGACTTGTTCATTTGAGTTTATAATAGCTTGTGTATGCATTTGGTACAATTTGGTTGGCTGAATATTGCTAAAACAGCTTATAAGTGCTTAACTGCTTAGTTCTAAGTCTGTGTCAGATCTTGTGATTGTTTGAATTAACTGTACAAATTGGCTTGTTGGATTGTTGATTTCTTTGTTTGTATTGACTCCTTGTGATCCAATGATCATTTGGGTGCCTTGTTGAAACCTGAATCTCTAAAAAAGTCACTAAAGACAAAAAAAGTCAACAAGTCAAGCAGTGGAAAAAGTTTCCACTGCTCAACACCCAAAACTAGCCCCTACTAGTGTTAATTTGCTTTTAGCTTATCAATAAGCTATAATTGCTTATCCAAACCTGCAACAACTTCTTTTTTGTGATAGATCTTCATTGTTTGACCCATTTGATTAGACTGTAGCTTATTGGACTTTGACTTTGACTATTTGCTAGAAAACCAACTTATTTGACTTTTTCATAAGTGCTTATTTGCTTTTTCTAGCTTATTGAGTCAACTTATTTGAAAACTTTTTGTTGATTTAGCTTATTGAAGTCATTTAAAAGCTTTAGAAACTTGAATCAGCTCTTGGGATAGCCTAGAACTCAAAAACAGCTATTTTGTCGTTTTCTATAGATTGCTTTTCGCATTTTCAGGCTTATTCCTTTGGCTTATTTAAAATTTCTTTTTACAGAAGTCTTATTTAGCTCAAAAGAAGCTTGTGTGTTTAATTTGAGCTTATGGCATTAGCTTATAGCTTAATGGGCCAATAAGCCCATTAAGAATAAGCTGTTTGGTATAAGCTTGCTTATTTCACATTTTCAGTTTTTGGGCCTTTAGAAAAAGTTGCTTAAAATCAAATTTTGAGTCAAGTAGTGCTTTTTGGGCTTATTTGGGCTACTTTTTCATTTTGGGCTCAATTTGGCCCATTAAGGAGTCTGTTTTGGGTTTAGCCCATTTTCTAGGCCCATTAAGGGTATTTAAGTAATTTCAACTTCATTTCTATGTTACTTAGGTTAAATTAAGCTAGTTTGCAACTTTTTAGAATTTTTTAGGATTTTTGGCTTTTTATTAATATTTTAATATTATTTTATTATTAAAAATTAAAAGTTTGATTTTCCAAGTTTTTATATTTTTTCTAGATTCTAGACACTTAATTAGGAATTTTACAACTTTCCATATATTTTTAGGGTCTTTTAATAAATTTCTAGAATTATTTTAAGTTTTTATAGCTCTTAGTAGTTTTTAATTGTTTAAAAATAGCTTTTAGTGGTTTTAAAATTTTGAAAGATACTTTTTAGGTTAATTAGGTTATTTTAAAGGTTTACAAACTTTAAGATCTTGATTTGGACTTTTTATTAGTTAATATTGATTTTTAGGGCTTTAATTAGCATTAAAAAGTTAATATTTAATTAATCAAAAAGTTTTAGCAAGTTTAGATCTTTTGTAAACCCTTAGAATATTTTATTGGATTATTAGTGATTTTTAGGAATTTTTAGAGTAAATTTTAAAATTTGGTGCTTTTTACGGTTTTACGTGTACGACTCTTTCGTCTTAGTGTAATCCGTCATCGTAACCGTCATTATCTTCTTATCCCCTTTCTATTTTTCTTTCTCATAATCATATAATCACATCTCTAATCATTTCATTACACACACACCAAGCCTCCTTGAGAACGATCCCCATTTTGGGTCATAACTCGTGATTTTCCTAAGTCACTTGTTAACACTTGCCCTTATTTCGCTCTTTTTCCTAAAAGACGTAAAAACTCAACCATCACTTTGGCGCCGCTGCCGGGGAGGCGTGTTGTGTTTTGATTTTGACATTGTTGTTTTTATATTCTAACCATAATAGTATTTGTATTAGTAGCACTCTACTAATACGTATTATCGGTTTTTCGTTTTTTGTGTGAATATTATTACTATATTGTATACGTAGAACAATAAATTCACAAGTACTCCAAATACGTGAGAAATCACAACCTTGACTTGGGAGGTCATTACCCAATCATTGTATTAGAATCTCAAACCAAAGAAAAAAGGCAAAAATAGATAAATACTTTCGTGAAGCTCAATTTTGAAAAATACAAACTATAAGGTGGGTATAAGGCGGATATTATAAAATATATCCTAAGTAAAAAGGCTCTTAAGTGCTTCGCGCCGCCTCGTTTCCCCGCTTGCTTGTGAGTATTTGATTTTGAGAGCTAATCGAGGGTTTTGCCGCCCAAAGTATTACTAAGTATCATATATATTTTCTTGGTTTCAATTGATTAAACCCTCTTGAGCATTTTGGTGTTCCACCAATGTTCTAAAGTCATCGAAGGCGTTCACTTCACGTGATCGTTTTCATTCCTTGAGGCTTCTTTAATCAAGAGATTTGATTAAGGAGGAGATTTGTAGATTTTTGTCTACTTAATACATTCACCAAAATCCAAAAAAGTTAATACAATCAAAAACCACAAAAAAATTGAAAAATACAAAACACCAAAAAGAATCTTCTTTGCTCGTCCCCTCGTTGTACGTGACGTTTATGCTAACTCGTAACCAAGCAAGACGTGCACGTAAACGAAAGAACAAAACTCCCACTCCTAATCTTTCTAGTGAGGAGTCTCCTATTGAAGAACCCATTAAAAGACAAGAACCAACCATGGCGAATCGTACTATGATGGAGTTACTTCAAGCACCCACCGAGGGTTATGGAGAGGCTATTGTGATTCCCGCTATCCTTGCAGAGAATTTTGAAGTGAAAACGGGTTTGTTGTCGATGATCCAAAACAACAAATTCCGTGGTGATGAGAAGGACAATCCACACAACCATATCCGCCAATTCAATCATCTTACCGCCACTTGCAAGTTTAAGGATGTCTCTAATGACTCGATTAAGATGATGCTTTTTCCGTATTCATTAGCGGGTCTCGCTAAAATTTGGTTGGAGAAAGAGCCACCCAATTCTATATTGACGTGGAAGGATCTCGTGTCTAAGTTTGTGAACCAATTTTTTCCGCCCTCTAAGACTACACATTTGAAAAACGAGATTTCAAAATTTTCACAAGAGTTTAATGAAAGTTTTTCAACGGCTTGGAATAGGTTTAAGGAAATGTTACATGAATGTCCTCATCACGGTTTTTCCGATTTGCATCAAATTGACACGTTTTACAATGGACTTAATGATCATGAAAGGGATTATCTTAATGCTGCCGTGGGTGGTAATTTTTTGTGTAAAACGGTTGAGGAAGCTTTGGTGATAATTGAGAATAGATCTAAGGTGTATAGTCCTCGTAGCACGTCTAGTGTTCGTAAGGCTTCGTCTTCGACTTCACCTTCTTTGTCTACTACCATCGATGCTTGCCAAATTGAGGCGAACTTGGAAAACAAAATCTTTGACAAGCTTAAAGGTCTTTTGATTGAGTTCAAAGTTGGAGAACCAAGTGCTCCCGCTACGGCTAAAGCGGTTGAGGTTTCATGCATGTATTGTGGTGGAGGTCATGATTTCTCCGAGTGCATTACCAACGGTGGTAACACTTCGAGTGCCTACGTGGCCACGGGAACTTACAACCAAAACGGTCAAGTTACCCGCTCTAATCAATTGACTCCACCGGGTTTTGGTTCAAATCAAAATGCTAACAACAACTATCGCAACAATCAAGTTGGTTTCAAAAACAATTACAACAAGGGAAACTATGGTAATCAAGGGGCTAATTATCAAGTTTCAAACAAAAATTAAAATGATTTTCAAAACAACAACAAAAGTTTGCAAACGTTGAAAGATCTTCCAAATGAATTTGTTGAATACGCTAATGGGAACGATGCTAGGTTTGACAACATTCAAAGAGAATCATTAGCCTAACATCCGAGTTTAAGAACGACTTGAAGAAAGAGTTGAAAAATGAGTTAGCAAATGAGCTTAAAATCAACACAAACAAAATGGAAGGGAATGTAACAAGGTTACAACAAAACCAACAAAAAATGGAACAAGGGCAACATGAGATAAAACAAGAGATGATTAAGGCCGAGAAGAGGCAATCAATGTTTGAAGATAAAATCTCATCTACGTTTGAGGCAATTATGTGTAAACCGTCTTCGAGTAGTCTTCCTAGCAACACCGTATCAAACCCTAAGGGTGAGATGAAAGTGATTACCACACGTAGTGGTAAGACACTTAAGGAACCGACTCCTCAACCAATTGCTCCTACGGAGGAAGCAATTGAGGAAGAACCCGAGGTGGTGGTCCAAAAGGAGCATGTTCCAATCCCACGAAGTACCGCTCATGCCACACCTATGGTTGAACCATTACCAACCTTGGAACCCGAGATTCCAAAGGCTATGCCTATGCCTCAACCCACACCACCTTTGCCCTATCCATCGAGACTTAGAAAGGAGAAACGTCAAGAGCGCGACAATTATCAATTTGAGCTTTTTATGAAAATGTTTCGTGATTTGCACTTTAATGTGAGTTTCGCCGATGCTTTGGTCATAATGCCTCGATTTGCCGCTAACTTTAAGAGTATGTTGAACAACAAGGAGAAATTGCATCAATTGTCTAGTTGTTCATCGGTTTATCTTAATCGCATACCTCAAAAAGTCGGTGATCCCGGTAAATTTTTTATCCCTTCTGCAATCCAAGATATGGAAGAATGCTTTGCCTTGGCCGATCTTGGTGCTAGGATTAACTTGATGCCACTTGCAATCTTCAAGTCGCTCAATCTTCCTAATCTTACTCCTTCACTAATGTCTATCGAGTTGGCCGACCATTCCACGATTCCCGCATGTGGATTGGCGGAAGACGTTTTTGTGAAAGTGGGGAAGTTCTACTATCCCGTAGACTTTATCGTTGTCGATATTCCCATAGATCCTCAAGTTCCTCTCATTTTAGGTCGTTCGTTTTTAGATACGTCTATGGCTTTGATCGATGTTCATGCTAGAAATATCACCTTACGTTTCAACGACGAGGAGCTTGTTATAAACGCAACTCAAAACTCTCAAATTTCTCATGTTTATTCTGTTGCGACCATAAACCTCGTTGATATGATTGACGTGGTTTGTGAGGAATTTTCACAAGAAGTTCTAGGTTTTGGTGATGATGAAAATGGTGGCAGTCCCACTATGCTTGATCCCATTCTTGATAATTCGACACCAACCTTTACTCCATTTGAGGGTGGTGGTTTTACGTTGGAAGAATTCGATGTTCTACGTACTTGTAACGAAGACCTAGACAACGATGAGGACTTCTCGATTATCAAAGATTTTCTTAACGATTTCCCATTTCCTCCACCCGAGTAGGTTATGAGTATCGAGCCCAAATCTTAAATTGAGGAACCACATATCCTCGAGTTGAAAGATTTACCTCCTCATCTCGAATATGTCTACTTGGAGGAGGGCGACAAGTTGCCGGTTATTATTGCGAAGGAACTTTCGGATGATGAAAAAACCGCACTTGTCGATGTTCTAAAGGATCACAAAGGGGCAATTGCGTGGAAGTTATCCGACATTAAGGGAATCGATCCCAAATTTTGTACCCACAAAATCTTAATGGAGGGGGATTACAAGCCCGCAATCCAATGTCAAAGGAGGGTGAACCCCAAGATTCACGACGTCGTCAAAAAGGAAGTCCTTAAACTCCTTGACGCGGGAATGATTTACCCTATTTTGGATAGCCCTTGGGTGAGTCCTATTCATTGTGTCCCTAAGAAGGGAGGAATGACCGTTGTGCCAAATGATGCCAACGAGTTAATACCCACTAGACTCGTGACCGGATGGAGAGTGTGCATTGACTATCGTAAGTTGAATGAGGCCACTCGAAAAGACCATTTTCCCTTGCCCTTCATGGACCAAATGTTGGAGCGTCTTGCGGGAAACGATTTCTATTGTTTTTTAGATAGTTTTTCCGGTTACTTCCAAATCCCCATCGATCCTCGTGATCAAGAAAAAACTACGTTTACGTGTCCATATGGAACGTTTGCCTATCGTAGAATGCCATTCGGACTTTGTAATGCACCGGGAACCTTTCAAAGGTGCATGATGGCTATTTTTCATGACATGATCGAGAAAACGATGGAAGTCTTCATGGATGACTTTTCCGTGTTTGGTAATTCGTTCACTTCGTGTTTGTCGAATCTTGAGAGAATGTTGAAACGTTGTGAGGAAACCAACCTTGTGCTCAATTGGGAAAAGTTTCATTTTATGGTTAAAAGTGGAATCGTCTTAGGGCACAAGGTCTCGAAAGCGGGGATTGAGGTAGATCAAGCTAAGGTAGACGTCATCGCCAAATTACCTCATCCCAAAACCGTTAAGGGAGTTAGGAGTTTCCTAGGCCACGCGGGCTTTTATCGTCGATTCATCAAGGATTTCTCAATGATCTCTCGACCCATTACACATATTCTTGAAAAAGAGGCACGTTTTGTCTTTGACAAAGATTGTGTGCGAGCCTTTGAAATCCTTAAGAGGAAACTTACCGAAGCTCCCATTCTTGTTGCTCCCAATTGGAACCTCCCCTTTGAGCTCATGTGTGATGCTAGTGATTACGCTATTGGGGCCGTATTGGGGCAACGTCATGAAAAGCACTTCTTGCCTATTCACTATGCTAGCAAGACGATGACCGACGCTCAACTAAAATACACTACAACGGAGAAGGATTTCCTTGCCGTGGTGTATGCATTTGAGAAATTTCGACCTTATCTCGTCTTGACGAAATGCATAGTCTATACGGATCATTCGGCTATCAAGTATCTTATGGCTAAACAAGATGCTAAGCCGAGATTACTTCGTTGGATTCTCCTCCTTCAAGAATTTGATCGCAAAATCGTTGACAAAAAGGGAGCCGAGAATCTAGCAGCCGATCATCTTTCTCGTTTGGAAGATCCTCACCAAAGTGTTTACGAGCCCAAGGAAATCACTAAAACATTTCCGCTCGAGACACTTGGTGTATTGAATTCTAAGCTTGACTCTTCCACCCCATGGTTTACGGATTTTGGAAATTACCATGCGGGTAACTTCATCATCAAGGGTATGACGACTCAAGAAAAACGAAAATTCTTTCGTGACGTCAAGTTATACTTTTGGAACGACCCTTACTTGTTTCGAACTTGTGCGGATCAAATCATCCGACGTTGTGTATTTGGCACCGAAGCTTCTAATATCCTTAGAGCTTGTCACGAGGGGCCCACGGGTGGTCACCATGGTGCTAATCTCACGGCTAAGAAGGTGTTTGATGCCGGCTTCTTTTGGCCTACTATTTACCGAGATGCACAAGATCTTGTGAAGTCGTGTGACTCATGCCAACGACAAGGAAAAGCCTCACAAAAAGATGAAATGCCACAAAATATCATCCAACTGTGTGAGATCTTTGACGTTTGGGGCATCGACTTTATGGGGTCGTTCCCATCATCTCGTGGTAATAAGTACATCCTTGTCGCGGTTGACTACCTATCTAAGTGGGTGGAAGCTAAGGCTTTGCCCACCAATGATGCTCGTGTGGTAGTCAAGTTTTTGAAAAGCTTGTTTTCTCGGTTTGGAACCCCTCGTGCGATCATAAGCGATCGTGGAACCCATTTTTTAACGACCAATTCGAAAGGGTCCTAAGTAAATATGGGGTTACACATCGGCTTTCTACGGCTTATCACCCACAAACGAGTGGGTAAGTCGAGGTTTTAAACCGAGCTTTGAAAAGGATCTTGGAGAGATCCATTGGGGAAAATTGACAATCTTGGTCGGATAAGTTGGACGATGCTTTATGGGCCTTTAGGACCGCTCATAAGACGCCCATTGGATGCACTCCTTATAAGCTTGTGTATGGGAAAAATTGTCATTTGTCAATTGAATTAGAACACAAGGCTTATTGGGCCCTAAAGCATTGTAATGATGACATGGAGACCGCGGGAAAACACCGGAAAATGCAATTAAATGAATTGGATGAATTAAGGGATATTGCTTATGAAAATTCATTGATTTATAAAGAAAAGACTAAAAAGTTGCATGATTCTAAAATTAAAAACCGGGTTTTTAACATTGGGATCAAGTTTTGCTTTTTAATTCTCGCTTGAAAAAAATTTTCCGATAAGTTGAAATCCCGTTGGTCCGGTCCATTCACCGTGACCCAAGTTTTTCCATGGGACCATCGAGCTAGCTTAAAATGATGGCCCCAATTTCAAGGTGAATGGACATAGGTTGAAGCACTACTTTGGCGGGGAAGTTCCATCCTTGAACTACCTCGACCAAATCACCTTCCCCAATGATAATTAGTATTGAGGGGATCGAGTCGAGCTCATGACTCGGTAATCAAAAACGAGGTGCCTCGTGGGGGAGTCCCATGCTTATCCTATGTACATATTATCGCTTTCTAATATAGTAACGTGTGGGGATTTGTGCCCTTCCAACCTTTGTTTCGTGGTTGTTTATGAATTGTGGATTTTAGATGATCATGATCTTCACGATTGGAGCGTCTCGTGTTCGTTTTATGGGAGCACTCGATCGTTTGCTTTGAAGACTTTTTCAATATCCATGATATATCCTTTGATGTTCTAACCTTAGGTTTATAGCACACTTCATAAACAGCTTTAAATTTAACGGTTCCACCCTTTTCATGCTAGATTAGGCATTCGACTACATCTCTAGTATGGGGGTGTTTGCACCCCTAGACTCGAAACATTGAGGACAATGTTTAACTTTAGTATGGGGGAGTGAATAGATACTTGCCTTGCCAAACCTTCACGCTTTCCAAAGATTATCTTTTTGTTTATCGTTTTAAGGCTAAAAATGGCCAAATTTTAAAAAATTTCTCAGGTTTTATAAGTGTTGGAAGAAACGAATGTAGGTTTTCCGATGGCGAGAATAAGAGTAATTTTTTACTCGACCGTGCGTGTTGAGCACTTAGCTTTGATTCCTTAACTTCACATTAGGCTAAGTCTCTTAAATGAGGACGAGAAATGATAGGGTTAATTATAAGTTACTATGTTAAACGAAGAGTACTCGTATTCTTTCAAAAACTCATGTGTTCTCGTTGTTTGCTTATTCTCCCTTCGCATGTAAATATTTTTTGCTTAATAAATATTGACTTAGCGGTTTAGTTGGGATTGTTGGGTTTCTAGTCTTTTCTAGTAGCTTCCGTGTAATTAAATTAGGAAGACATTGAGGTATCGCCAGCGTCACGGTTTTGAAGTATTGGCACCCGAATAATCAAAAGCTTCACCCAATAATAAGATTTCAAGTGCTCATCTAAATCAAGCAAACAATTTGAAGCCCCACAAGGCCGAAAAATCTATGCAAAATTGAAAGTGAATCAAGCCTTAATCTTTGAAGCTTTAAAGATCCAAAATTCGCCTTAGCGTGAGAATATACGTCTTTGGCTAATAAAACTACCGATGAGGTGGATAATAAAAGGCAAGGCAAGACGGAAGTCATAATAAAAGCTTCATGGCGAATTTGAATAAAAGATGGAGGTAAACCATAGATAATAAGGCCCTTCCGTTAGGTGGCGTATAAAAGTCTTGGTAATAAGTCTCATGTTCAAAACCGTTATAAAACCGTGTTTATCGATCCTTCTTGTTGACTTAATTTTTTGACATCGTTGTCTATTAGGAGGGGTTATTGATTTGATGGTCTTGGTTACACCGTTAGGACTCTATTTTTAGACCTAAATCTCTATTATCGCATAAGTCAAACAATGTATCCTCGTGAAACATTCAAGACAAAATAAAATATAAGAGATACAACTTAGGAAATGGGAGGATAAGTACGTGATTAGGGCATATGAGTAGTGTTAGCATTACTAACTTATAATGACAATGATCTCGTTGCACGCTTGGCATGGTATTGGGGTGAAAATCGAGGACGATGAAATTATTTCTAACGAAGCATTCACGTGTTCTTGTTCTATGAACCTAAACGTCCCATTTTGCGATGAAAATCATACATTATGTCTAAAACACAAGTAGTAGCAATAGTAGTAGTGTAGCTAGTTTATCGTTCAATAAAAGTGAATAAAAATGAATTTTGGAGATGCTACGATACTTTATTCTAGCATTGCATGAGGGCACGGCAATGGTTTAGTATGGGGGAGTGATGAGACTGCTTTTATACATAGTCTCATCGTCCAAAAAGGGCTTATGCATTAAATATCATCAAAATACCCATATATATGCTTGTGTTTGTTGCTTGTGTATTTTAGGTACGGATATTGAGAAAATGACAAAAGATAAAAACAAAAACGGGAAACGAAGCCGCACATTGAACCAAGCCCTACTAAAGAATTTCCCAAAAAAACCCTTGAAGATTTGAAGATTTGTGAAGAAGGGTCCTCCAATATGGAAGAATTGACACTTTATACCCTTGTATCTTCATAATTACAAGATTGGTCCCTAAAGTTTGTCAAAATTGCAAAAAGGGCCCTCCACTTTGAAGACTTGGCAATTTTAGCCCCTCAATAAAGCTAAAATGTCAATATTTATCCTCCTCAAAGTCAAACATACCAAGAAGAACTCCAAGTTACAAGAATGGCAAAATTGGTCCTTTAAAAATGTCAAAATTACCAAAAGGACCCTTGACTTTAAAGACTTGGCAAAAATGGTCCCTCATCAAACATGATTTGACAATTTCAGTCCTCCAAAATGTCAATCATAAAAGTTTAGACCATTATTCTTGAAGAAAATACCAAATCAGCCGTTCAAGAATCACAAATTGGCAAGAAATACCCCTGAATTTACTTTACAAAATATTTTGGGGCAAAAGTGTGAAAAAGCAAACTTCATTAACAAAGGGAAATGAGTTTGAACGGATTAAATTGCAAATGAAAGAGTTATTAAAGGTAAGGGGTTAAATGTGGCCAGACAAGGAAGTTACCTAGACCAACCAACACACGCCACGTGCCCCACTCACCCCATCCCACCGATCACATTCCACCAATCTGCCATGTCACACCCCACTTAACCCGGTTTAAGATTAAACTAATCTTGGCGCCTAAAACAACTTTTTAAACATAATCTTAACCCAAGACAGATTAAAAACCTGTTCTTCATGTTCTTGAACAAATTTGGGCTTTTGTTATTTACTCACAATTAAACCTTAATCCTTTCCAGAATTATGATTAAGGTTACACTTAACAAAACCCAACCTTTACATTAACCACCTCATCACCCCACATGCTACATGGGACCTCCCCTGCTACGTCTAAGAGGAAGAAGACAAGAATGGGACAGCAATCCAACAGCTCACAATACAGCATACTTCCTAAGCTTATTCCACACCCTTTGATCAAGTTTTCACACTGCCAACTCATGCTACAAGCCAAGAAAGAGTCACATGTTCTTCAAAGTTCAAAATCTGCAAAGGGCAATTTGGGGACTTCATCAAGCTAGGGTTTATGTTTTTATGCACTTAGTAGATTCATTGTATGCCTATATAAAGGCCTTAGCTCTTTACATTTCAACTAATTTTGGTTTTTCTTTGTTCACAAACTTGTAAATCCTCTTTTCTAATTAATGAAATTGTGTTAAGTTTTTTGAAGAAAGACCAAGTGCCATTTAATTTTAAGCTTGTTATTGTTATATGTTAACTGAATTTGAACCTTAAAACGAGTTTTTAAACCTTGTGTAAGAAATTACACATTGGACTAAAATTTGATATTTTGCTAAGTTTTCTTGGTACATCTTGGAATTTTTGGGATATAAGTTGATCATAGCACCCTAATTGTGATATTAAGGTGTTGTGAAGCTCATATCTTGGGGATAATCAAGAGTGGGTACAAGAAGTTGCATTAATCAAGTTTATTTTCCAAAAAAGTCACCTTTCTATTTTGATATTGTGCTTCTAACTCTGTTGAATCTTAGCAAGGTTGCTGTTGGAAGCTTGTGCTTGTTCTTCCTAGCACATAAGCTCTAACATTCGTGGGTGTGGATGTACATCCATGAGGTTTGTCTTTAAACCTTGAAAATCTGATAAATTTTGGATTTTTGGTGGATTTGTGCTCTACTTGTGTTCTTGTTGTTTTCTTGGCTTGAATCTGCTTAATCTTGCATGTTAATGTTGTTAGTATGCTAGATTAATCATTTGGTAAACTGAATCACACTTATACTTGTTTAATTTTTGGATTGAAAAGTTAAAAGGGTGTTTGGGATTACCTGTTTGAGTTCATAATTGGGTATTGTGTTGTTAGAAGTGTGTATTTGAGGTTGTTATCTGATATATGCTTGGTTGAGAGTATTTTGCTGCAAGTTTATGAGTTTGAAACCTCAAATCATACATTGTGCTATAACTTGTTGATTTTAACTGTTTTTGACCTAAGATTTTGGTGAAATCTAGAATTTGTGCATGCTTAGGGTTAAAAGTTGTTAAAACATCATTAATATAACATAAGTGATAGATTTGAGTGGTTGAATCTGGCTTGTTGGTCAACTGCATCAGCAAAGTATAAAACTGCATGTTTTAGTGTTCATCAGTAACCTTCATCAGCTTGAATCTTGATTTAGGCTTTAAGGCATTGCATGAAAACTGTTTAGACTTGTTCATTTGAGTTTATAATAGCTTGTGTATGCTTCTGGTTCAATTTGGTTGGCTGAATATTGCTAAAACAGCTTATAAGTGCTTAACTGCTTATTGTTCTAAGTCTGTGTCAGATCTGGTGATTGTTTGAATTAACTGTACAAATTGGCTTGTTGGATTGTTGATTTCTTTGTTTGTATTGATTCCTTATGATCCAATGATCATTTGGGTGCCTTGTTGAAACCTGAATCTCCAAAAAAGTCACTAAAGACAAAAAAAAGTCAACAAGTCAAGCAGTAGAAAAAGTTTCCACTGCTCAACACCCAAAACTAGCCCCTGCTAGTGTTAATTTGCTTTCAGCTTATCAATAAGCTATAATTGCTTATCCAGACCTGCAACAACTTATTTTTTGTGATAGATCTTCATTGTTTGACCCATTTGATTAGACTAGAGCTTATTGGACTTTGACTTTGACTTTTTGCTAGAAAATCAACTTATTTGACTTTTTCATAAGTGCTTATTTGCTTTTTCCAGCTTATTGAGTCAACTTATTTGAAAACTTTTTGTTGATTTAGCTTATTGAAGTCATTTAAAAGCTTTAGAAACTTGAATCAGCTCTTGGGATAGCCTAGAACTCAAAAACGACTATTTTGTCATTTTCTGTAGATTGCTTTTTGCATTTTCAGGCTTATTCCTTTGGCTTATTTCAAATTTCTTTTTACAGAAGTCTTATTTAGCTAAAAAGAAGCTTGTGTGTCTAATTTGAGCTTATGGCATTAGCTTATAGCTTAATGGGCCAATAAGCCCATTAAGAATAAGCTGTTTGGTATAAGCTTACTTATTTCACATTTTCAGCTTTTGGGCCTTTGGAAAAAGTTGCTTAAAATCAAATTTTGAGTCAAGTAGTGCTTTTGGGCTTATTTGGGCCACTTTATCATTTTGGGCTCAATTTGGCCCATTAAGGAGTCTGTTTTGGGTTTAGCCCATTTTCTAGGCCCATTAAGGGTATTTAGGTAATTTCAAATTCATTTCTGTGTTATTTAGGTTAAATTAAGCTAGTCTGCAACTTTTTAGAATTTTCTAGGATTTTTGGATTTTTATTAATATTTTAATATTATTTTACTATTAAAAATTAAAAGTCTGATTTTCCAAGTTTTTATATTTTTTCTAGATTCTGGACACTTAATTAGGAATTTTACAACTTTCCAAATATTTTTAGGGTCTTTTAATTATTTTCTAGAACTATTTTAAGTTTTTATAGCTCTTAATAGTTTTTAATTGTTTAAAAATAGTTTTTAGTGGTTTTAAAATTTTAAAAAATACTTTTTAGCTTAATTAGGTTATTTTAAAGGTTTAAAAACTTTAAGATCTTGATTTGGACTTTTTATTAGTTAATATTGATTTTTAGGGATTTAATTAGGATTAAAAAGTTAATATTTAATTAACTAAAAGGATTTAGCAAGTTTGGATTTTCTGTAAACCCTTAGAATATTTTAGTGGATTTTTAGTAATTTTTAGGAATTTTTAGAGTAAATTTTTAAATTTGGTGCTTTTTACGGTTTTACGTGTACGACTCTTTCGTCTTAGTGTAATCCGTCATCGGAACCGTCATTCTCTTCTTATCCCCTTTCTATTTTTTCTTTCTCATAATCATATAATCACATCTCTAATCATTTCATTACACACACACCAAGCCTTCTTGAGAACGATCCCCATTTTGGGTCATAACTCGTGATTTTCCTAAGTCACTTGTTAACACTTGCCCTTATTACGCTCTTTTTCCTAAAAGACGTAAAAACTCAACCATCAATATCAAAGAAATCGTGATTGTCATTGTGCATATCGACCAGACACAAGCATTGGTGGTCTCTCTTTATTGCCCGCCACCATGATGTTGTTGTTTGTGACACGATACTCTTGAGTAGAATCCATGTCGATTATCTTTGAAATGTAGAAGTGAATACGGATCTTAAGTAGATATGTTGTGATTGTTGTTGTGAGAAAAGATGTTAAAATCCCCCGAAAAATGTTCTGGATAAACCAAAAATTCCAAGACAAACAAAAAACACACGAATGTTCGAAATTTTTAAGAGTAAAAAATGTGAACTTCGGAATACTTCAGAATACCTGGATTTTGAATGTTATCTTCGGAATGTTGGACTTCGGAATATCAACAAATTCACTTCGCAATATAGCAAAAATAAACTTCGGAATGTACCAAGAATATACTTCGGAATTGATGTAGTGTTTTTACCCCTTTAGGAAAAGGAAGGCAAAATAGTGGTAAGCGTTAAGTACAACGATTTAGGAAAACCGTGTACAAATGACCCAAGATGGGGATCGTTCTCAAGGAAGCTTAGTGTGTGTGTAATGAAATGATTATCTTTGTGATTATATTTGTGAGAAAGAATGATAGAAATAAGATGAGAAGAGAATGATGGTTACGAAGTCGTATTAAACTAAGACGAAAAAGGTGTACACGTAAAACCGTAAAAAGCACTAAAATTAAAATTTTACCCTAAAAATTCCTAAAAATCACTAAAAATCACTAAAAATCACTAAAAATCCACAAAAATATTCTAATAGTTTACAAAAAATCAAAACTTGCCAAAACCTTTTAATTAATTAAATAATGACTTTTTAATGCTAATTAAAGCCCTAAAAATCAATATTAACTATTAAAAAGTCCAAAACAAGATCTTAAAGTTTTTAAACCTTTAAAATAACCTAATTAAGCTAAAAAGTATTTTTCAAAATTTTAAAACCACTAAAAACTATTTTTAAACAATTAAAAACTATTAAAATCAATTAAAACTTAAAATAATTCTAGAAAATAATTAAAAGACTCTAAAAATATTTCGAAAGTTACAAAATTCCTAATTAAGTGTCTACAATCTAGGAAAAATATAAAAACTTAGAAAATCAGACTTTTAATTTTTAACTATAAAATAATATTAAAATATTATTAAAAATCCAAAAATCATAAAAAAATTCTAAAAAGTTGCAAACTAACTTAATTTAACCTAAATAACTCATAAATGAAAGTGAAATTACCTAAATACCCTTAATGGGCCTAAAAAGTAGGCTAAACACAAAACAGATCCTTATTGGGCCAAATTTGAGCCCAAAATAAAAAGTTGGTCCAAATAAGCCCAAAAAGCACTACTTGACTCAAATTTTGATTTTAAACAACTTTTTCCAAAGGCCCAAAAGCTGAAAGTGTGAAATAAGCTAGCTTATACCAAACAGCTTATTCTTAATGGGCTTTTTGGCCCATTAAGCTATAAGCCAATGCCATAAGCTCAAATTAGACACACAAGCTTCTTTTGTCCTAACTAAGACTTCTGTAAAAAGAAATTTGAAATAAGCCCAAGGAATAATCCTGAAAATGCAATAAGCAATCTACAAAAAACGACAAAATAGTCGTTTTTAAGTTCTAGGCCACCCCAAAAGCTGATTCAAGTTTCTAAAGCTTTGAAATGACTTAATTAAGCAAAATCAACAAAAAGTTTTCAAATAAGTTGACTCAATAAGCTGGAAAAAGCAAATAAGCACTTATGTAAAAGTCAAATAAGTTGGTTTTCTAGCAAAAAGTCAAAGTCAAAGTCCAATAAGCTCCAGTCTAATCAAATGGGTCAAATAATGAAGATCTATCACAAAAAATAAGTTGTTGCAAGTCTGGATAAGCTAAAATAGCATAATGATAAGCTGAGTTCAAATTAACACTAGCAGGGGCTAGTTTTGGGTGTTAAGCAGTGGAAACTTTTTCCACTGCTTGACTCGTTTGACTTTTTGTCTTTAGTGAACTTTTTTGGGATTCAGATTACACAAAGGCACCCAAATGATCTTTGGATCAAAAGGAGTCAATAACAATCAAAAGATCACAAACACAATCACCCAATTGATACAGTTTAATCAATAAAGTACCAGATGTAGCACAGACATGAACAAATAAGCAGTTGAGCACTTATAAGCAGTTTTAGCAATAATCAACCAACCAAATTCAACCAAATGCATACACAAGCTATTATAAACTCTAATGAACAAGTCTAAACAGTTTTCATGCAATGGCTTAAAGCCTAAATCAAGATTCAAGCTTATGAATGTTATTGATGAACACTAACACATGCAGTTTTTTACTTTGTTGATGGATTTGACACACAAGCCAGATTCAACACTCAAGATCTATCAAATAAGTTATAATAATGATGTTTTAACAACTTTCAACCCTAAGCATGCACAAATACTAGATTTCACCAAAATCTTAGGTCAAAAACAGTTAAATTCACCAAGTTATAACAGATTGTTTGATTTGAAGTTTCAAACATAAAAACTTGCCGAAAAACACTCTCAACAAGGCATATATCAGATATAGAACACAAATACAAACTTTCCACAACACAATAACAAGATTCAATCTTAAACAGGTAGACCCAAACACCCTTTTAACTTTTCAAATCAAAATTTAAACAAGAAAAAGTGTGATTCAGTTAACCCAATGATTAATCTAGCATACAAACAACATTATCATGCAAGACTAAGCATATTCAAGCCAAGAAATCAACAAGAACACCAATAGAGCACAAATCCACAAAAATTCCAATATTTATCAGATTTTCAAGGATTTCAAGACAAACCTCATGGATGTACATTCACACCCCACGAATTTATGAGCTTATGTGCTAGCTAGAACAAGCACAAGCTTCCAATAACAACCCTGCTAAGATTCAACAAGGTAAGTAGCACAATATCAGAATCAGAAACTTAAAAAGCCTTGATTAATGCAACCTTGTTACCCCACACTTGATTATCCCCAATTTATAAGCCTCACCACACCTTAATATCACAATTAGGATGCTATGATCGGCCCTATAACCCAAGAATTCCAAGGTTGAAACAAGAACTTAGCAAAATATCAAGCTTAAAGGAAAAATGCAAACTTTTGCACTCTCCTTAAAAACAGGTTTTGAGATTCAAATTCAGTGAACAAATAACATAAACAAGCATAAAATAAGATGGCACTTGGTCTTTCTTCAACACACTTAACACAATTTCATTAATACTGAAAAGAGGATTTACAAGTGCTTGAACAAGGAAAAACCAAAAGCAGTTCTGAAAATGAGACCCTATGTGCCTTTATATAGGCATACAATGTATCTAGAAAGCTGAAAAAGAAGTGAAACCCTAGCCTTGAACTTCCAAAATTTCCCTTGTCTTGTTTGAATATCTTGAAGAATCATGTGACGAATTTTGTTGTGTTGTGATAGCTGGCAAGTAAAAAGGTGATCCAAAGGCTTGTATGAAGCTTAGGATGTAAGCACAATTGTGGGACGTTGGATGACTTGCTCTTCTTGTCTTCTTCCCCAAATGTGTAGCAAGGGAGGTCCCATGTGGACACGTGAATGATGTGATGACCAATATTAAGGTTGGGGTTGTGTTAACATGATCATTAATCACTAATCTGCACAATTTTAAGGTTTAATTACAAGTAATTAAGAAAACCCCAATTGTGTTCTTGGTAAATAGTTAAGTGTTTGATCCGGATTAGTGTGGGATTTATTTAAATTTGATGTTAGGGCGCCAAGATTAATTAAGTAATTAATCTGGTGAGTGGAAGGTGACATGGCAAAATGGTGGAGTGTGATTGGTTGAAGTGGTGAGTGGGGAGAGGTGGCAACATGTGGTTGGTTAAGGTAAGAATCATGTTTGGCCAATATTATTCCTTCACTTCCTTCACTTTTGTCATTTCAGTTATAAACTCTATCAACGCCCATTCAAGCTTTATCAACTTTTCATTTTTCACACTTTTGCCCCAAAAACTTTTGTAAAATGATTTCAGGGGTAATTCTTGCCAATCTTAGATTCTTGAAGGACTGGTTTGCTATTTTCTTCAAGGATAATGGTCTAAACTTGTATGATTGACATTTTGGAGGACTGAAATTGTCAAATCATAGTGATTGAGGGACCATTCTTGCTAAATGTTGAAAGTTAAGGGTCCTTTTGGGAATTTTGGGATTTTCAAAGGACTAAACTTGTACTTTCTTGTTCTTTGAAGGACTTCATGATATATTTGACTTTGTGGAGGATAATGGTTGACAATTTAGCTTTGTTGAGGGGCTAAACTTGTTAATTCTTCAAAGTGGAGGGCCCTTTTTGTAATTTTGACAAACTTTAGGGACCAAACTTGTAATTATGAAGTTACAAGGGTATAAAGTGTCAATTCTTCCATATTGGAGGACCCTTCTTCATAATTCTTCAAATCTTCAAGGGTTTTTCTTGGGAAAATCTTCATTAGGGCTTGGTTCATTGTGCGGCTTCGTTTCCCGTGTTCGTTTTTGCATGATTCTTGTGATCTTTTGTCATTTTCTCAATATCCGTACCTAAAATACACAAGCAACAAACACAAGCATATATATGGGTATTTTGATGATATTTAATGAAATTTAAGCCCTTTTTGAACGATGAGACTATGTATAAAAGTAGTCTCATCACTCCCCTATACTAAACCATTGCCGTACCCTCACGCAATGCTAGAATAAAGTATCGTAGCATCTCCAAAATTCATTTTTATTCACTTTATTGAACGATAAACTAGCTATACTACTACTATTACTACTACTACTTGCGTTTTAGACATAATGTATGATTTTCGTCGCAAAATGGGACGTTTAGGTTCATAGAATAAGAAGACGTGAATGCTTCGTTAGAAATAATTTCATCGTCCTCGATTTTCACCCCAATTCCATGCCAAGCGTGCAACGAGATCATTGTCATTATAAGTTAGTAATGCTAACACTACTCATATGCCCTAATCATGTACTTATCCTCCCAATTTCCTAAGTTGTATCTCTTATATTTTATTTTGTCTTGAATGTTTCACGTGGATACATTGTTTGACTTATGCGATAATAGAGATTTAGGTCTAAAAATAGAGTCCTAACGGTGTAACCAAGACCATCAAATCAATAACCCCTCCTAATAGACAACGATGTCAAAACATTAAGTTGACAAGAAGAATCGATAAACACGGTTTTATAACGGTTTTGAACATGAGACTTATTACCAAGACTTTTATACGCCCCCAAACGGAAGGGCCTTATTATCTTTGGTTTACCTCCATCTTTTATTCAACTTCGCCATGAAGCTTTTATTATGACTTCGGTCTTGCCTTGCCTTTTATTATCCACCTCATCGGTAGTTTTATTAGCCAAAGACGTATATCCTCACGCTAAGGCGAATTTTGGATCTTTAAAGCTTCGAAGATTAAGGCTTGATTCATTTTCAATTTTGCATAGATTTTTCGGCCTTGTGGGGATTCAAATTGTTTGCTTGATTTAGGTGAGCACTTGAAATCTTATTACTGGGTGAAGCTTTTGATTATTAGGGTGCCAATACTTCAAAACCGTGACGCTGGCGATACCTTAATGTCTTCCCAATTTAATTACACGGAAGCTACTAGAAAAGACTAGAAAGCCAACAATCCCAACTAAACCTCTAAGTCAATATTTATTAAGCAAAAAATATTTACATGCGAAGGGAGAATAAGCAAACAGCGAGAACACATGAGTTTTTGAAAGAATACGAGTACTCTACGTTTAGCATAGTAACTTATAATTAACCCTATCATTTCTCGTCCTCATTTAAGAGACTTAGCCTAATGTGTAGTTAAGGAATCAAAGCTAAGTGCTCAACACGCATGGTCGAGTCAAAAATTACTCTTATTCTCGCCATCGGAAAACCTACATTCGTGTCTTCAAAAACTTATAAAACATGAGGAAAAATTAAAAATTTGGCCATTTTTAGCCTTATTTTGCATCAAAACAATAAACAAAAAGATAAACTTTGGAAAGCGTGAAGGTTTAGCAAGGCAAGTATCTATTCACCCCCCCCCCCATACTAAAGTTAAACATTGTCCTCAATGTTTCGAGTCTAGGGGTGCAAACACCCCCATACTAGAGACGTAGTCGAATGCCTAATCTAGCATGGAAAGGGTGTAACCATTAAATTTAAAGCCATTTATGAAGTGTGCTATAAACCTAAGGTTAGAACATCAAAGGATATATCATGCATATTGAGAAATTCTTCATAGCAAACGATCGAGTGTTCCCATAAAACGAACACGAGAGGCTCCAGTCGTGAAGATCATGATCATCTAAAGTCCACAATTCACAAACAACCACGGAACAAAGGTTGGAAGGGCACAAATCCCCACACGTTAAACTAATTATAAAGCGATAATATATACATAGGATAAGCATGGGACTCCCCCACGAGGCACCTCGTTTTTTATTACCGAGTCATGAGCTCGACTCGATCCCCTCAATACTAATTATCATTGGGGAAGGTGACTTGGTCGAGGTAGTTCAAGGATGGAACTTCCCCGCCAAAGTAGTGCTTCAACCTATGTCCATTCACCTTGAAATTAGGACCATCATCTTGAGCTAGCTCGATGGTCCCATATGGAAATACTTGAGTTATGGTGAATGGACCGGACCAACGGGATTTCAACTTACCGGAAAAGATTTTCAAGCGAGAATTAAAAAGCAAAACTTGATCCCCAATGTTAAAAACCGGTTTTTAATTTTAGAATCATGCAACTTTTTAGTTTTTTCTTTATAAATCAATGAATTTTCATAAGCAATGTCCCTCAATTCATCCAATTCATTTAATTGCATTTTCCGGTGTTTTCCCGCGGTCTCCATATCATCATTACAATGCTTTAGGGCCCAATAAGCATTGTGCTCCAATTCGATTGGCAAATGACAATTTTTCCCATACACAAGCTTATAGGGAGTGCACCCAATGGGCGTCTTATGAGCGGTCCTAAAGGCCCATAAAGCATCGTCCAACTTATCCGACCAAGATTGTCGGTTTTCCCCAACGGATCTCTCCAAGATCCTCTTCAACGCTCGGTTTGAAACCTCGACTTGCCCACTCGTTTGTGGGTGATAAGCCGTAGAAAGCCGATGTGTAACCCCATATTTACTTAGGACCCTTTCGAATTGGTCGTTACAAAAATGGGTTCCACGATCGCTTATGATCGCACGAGGGGTTCCAAATCGAGAAAACAAGCTTTTCAAAAACTTGACTACCACACGAGCATCATTGGTGGGCAAAGCCTTAGCTTCCACCCACTTAGATAGGTAGTCAACCGCAATGAGAATGTACTTATTACCACGAGATGATTTGAACGGCCCCATAAAGTCTATACCCCAAACATCAAAGATCTCACACACTTGGATGATGTTTTGTGGCATCTCATCTTTTTGTGAGGCTTTTCCTTGTCGTTGGCATGAATCACAAGACTTCACAAGATCTTGTGCATCTCGGTAAATAGTAGGCCAAAAGAAGCCGGCATCAAACACCTTCTTAGCCGTGAGATTAGCAGCGTGGTGACCACCCGTGGGTCCCTCATGGCAAGCTCTAAGGATATTAGAAGCTTCGGTGCCAAATACACAACGTCGGATGATTTGATACGCACAAGTTCGAAACAAGAAAGGGTCATTCCAAAAGTAGAACTTGACGTCACGAAAGAATTTTCGTTTTTCTTGAGTCGTCATACCCTTGATGATGAAGTTACCCGCATGGTAATTTGCAAAGTCCGCAAACCATGGGGTCGAAGAATCAAGCTTGGAATTCACTATACCAAGTGTCTCAAGCGGAAATGTTTCGGTGATTTCCTTGGGTTCTTAAACACTTTGGTGAGGATCTTCCAAACGAGAGAGATGATCGGCCGCTAGATTCTCGGCTCCTTTTTTGTCAACAATTTTGTGGTCAAATTCTTGAAGGAGGAGAATCCAACGAAGTAATCTCGGCTTTGCATCTTGTTTAGCCATGAGATACTTTATAGCCGAATGATCCGTATACACTATGCATTTCGTCAAGACGAGATAAGGTCGAAATTTCTCAAATGCATACACCACGACAAGGAACTCCTTCTCCGTTGTAGTGTATTTAAGTTGAGCCTCGGTCATCGTCTTGCTATCATAGTGAATAGGCAAGAAGTGCTTTTCATGACGTTGCCCCAATACGGCCCCAATAGCGTAATCACTAGCATCACACATGAGTTCAAAAGGGAGGTTCCAATTGGGAGCAACAAGAATGGGAGCTTCGGTAAGTTTCCTCTTAAGGATTTCAAAGGCTCGTACACAATCTTCGTCAAAGACAAAACGTGCCTCTTTTTCAAGAAGATGTGTAATGGGTCGAGAGATCTTTGAAAAATCCTTGATGAATCGAAGATAAAATCCCGCGTGGCCTAGGAAACTCCTAACTCCCTTAACGGTTTTGGGATGAGGTAATTTGGCGATGACGCCTACCTTAGCTTGATCTACCTCAATCCCCGCTTTCGAGACCTCACTCTTAACCATAAAATGACACTTTTCCCAATTGAGCACAAGGTTGGTTTCCTCACAACGTTTCAACATTCTCTCAAGATTCGACAAACACGAAGTGAACGAATTACCAAACACGGAAAATTCATCCATGAAAACTTCCATCGTCTTCTCGATCATGTCATGAAAAATAGCCATCATGCACCTTTGAAAGGTTCCTGGTGCATTGCAAAGTCCGAATGGCATTCTACGATAGGCAAACGTTCCATATGGACACGTAAACGTAGTTTTTTCTTGATCACGAGGATCAATGGGAATTTGGAAGTAACCGGAAAACCCATCTAAAAAGCAATAGAAATCGTTTCCTGCAAGACGCTCCAACATTTGGTCCATGAAGGGCAAGGGAAAATGGTCTTTTCGAGTGGCTTCATTCAACTTACGATAGTCAATGCACACTCTCCATCCGGTCACGAGTCTAGTGGGAATTAACTCGTTGGCATCATTTGGCACAACGGTCATTCCTCCCTTTTTAGGGACACAATGAATAGGACTCACCCAAGGGCTATCGGAAATAGGGTAAATCATTCCCGCGTCAAGGAGTTTAAGGACTTCCTTTTTTATGACGTCGTGAATTTTGGGGTTCACTCTCCTTTGACATTGGATTGCGGGCTTGTAATCCTCCTCCATTAAGATTTTGTGGGTACAAAACTTGGAATCGATCCCCTTAATGTCGGATAACTTCCACGCAATTGCCCCTTTGTGATCCTTTAGAACATCGACAAGTGCGATTTTTTCATCATTCGAAAGTTCCTTCGCAATAATAACCGGCAACTTGTCGTCCTCCTCCAAATAGACATATTCGAGATGAGGAGGTAAATCTTTCAACTCGAGGATAGGTGGTTCCTCAAGTGAAGATTTGGGCTCGATACTCATAACCTCCTCGGGTGGAGGAAATGGGAAATCGTTAAGAAAATTCTTTATAATCGAGAAGTCCTCATCGTTGTCGAGGTCTTCGTTGCAAGTACGTGGAACATCGAATTCTTCCAACGTAAAACCACCTCCTTCAAATGGGGTGAAGGTTGGTGTCGAATTATCAAGAATTGGATCTAACATAGTGAGATTGCCACTAGTTTCTTCATAACCAAAACCTAGAACTTCTTGTGAAAATTCCTCGCAAACCACGTCAATCATATCAACGAGGTTTATGGTTGCAACGGAATAAACATGAGAAATTTGAGAGTTTTGAGTTACGTTTATAACAAGTTCCTCGTCGTTGAAACGTAAGGTGATCTTTCTAGCATGAACATCGATCAAAGCTATAGACGTATCTAAAAACAAACGACCTAAAATAAGAGGAACTTGAGGATCCGTGGAGATATCAACAACGATAAAGTCTACGGGATAGTAGAACTTCCCCACTTTCACAAAAACGTCTTCCGCCAAACCACATGCGGGAATCGTGGAATGGTCGGCCAACTCGATAGACATTAGTGAAGGAGTAAGATTAGGAAGATTGAGCGACTTGAAGATTGAAAGTGGCATCAAGTTAATGCTAGCACCAAGATCGGCCAAGGCATAGCATTCCTCCATATCTTGGATTGCACAAGGGATCAAAAATTTACCGGGATCACCGACTTTTTGAGGTATGCGATTAAGATAAACCGACGAACAACTAGACAATTGGTGCAATTTCTCCTTGTTATTCAACATACTCTTAAAGTTAGCGGCAAATCGAGGCATCATGACCAAAGCATCGGCGAAACTCACATTAAAGTGCAAATCACGAAACATTTTCATAAAAAGCTCAAATTGGTATTTGTCGCGCTCTTGACGTTTCTCCTTCCTAAGTCTCGATGGATAGGGCAAAGGTGGTGTGGGTTGAGGCATAGTAGGCATAGCCTTTGGAATCTCGGGTTCCAATGTTGGTAAAGGTCAACCGTAGGTGTGGCATGAGCGGTACTTCGTGGGATTAGGACATGCTCCTTTTGGACCACCACCTCGGGTTCTTCCTCAATTGCTTCCTCCGTAGGAGCAATTGGTTGAGGAGTCGGTTCCTTAAGTGTCTTACCACTACGTGTGGTAATTACTTTCATCTCCCCCTTAGGGTTTGATACGGTGTTGCTAGGAAGACCACTCGAAGACGGTTTACACATAATTTCCTCAAACATAGATGAGATTTTGTCTTCAAACTTGGATTGCCTCTTCTCGGCTTTAACCATTTCTTGTTTTATCTCATGTTGCCCTTGTTCCATTTTTTGTTGGTTTGTTGTAACCTAGTTACGGTTCCTTCCATCTTGTTGGTATGGATCTTAAGTTCATTAGCTAATTCATTTTTCAACTCTTTCTTCAAGTCGTTCTTAAACTCGGATCTTAGGCTAATGATTTCTCTTTGAATATTGTCAAACCTAGCATCATTCCCATTAGCGTATTCAACAAATTCATTTGGAAGATCTTCCAACGTTTGCAAACCTTTGTTGTTGTTTTCAAAATCATTTTGATTCTTGTTTGAAACTTGATTATTAGCCCCTTGATTATCATAGTTTCCCTTGTTGAAATTGTTTTTGGAACCAACTTGATTGTTGCGATAGTTGTTGTTAGCATTTTGATTTGAACCAAAACCCGGTGGAGTCAATTGATTAGAGCGGGAAACTTGACCGTTTTTGTTGTAATTTCCCGTGGCTGCGTAGGCACTCGAAGTGTTACCACCGTTGGTAATGCACTCGGAGAAATCATGACCTCCACCACAATACATGCACGAAACCTCAACCGCTTTAGCCGTAGCGGGAGCACTTGGTTCACTGATACATAGATTTGCAATGGGTTCAGATTAAAGTTCTCTCGGAATCCTCTCGAATTGATCTCGGTCTAAAGTGGAATGATTTGTTCTTGGTTAATAAAAAGTGGTGGGTTGTTTATCTATTTTAAACTAATGACAAGAAATTAAGTGTCGAAGAGTAAAATCAAAGATTTAAATAATTAGTGAAAAGATGAATTTAAAATTAAATGTTTGAAATCTTTAATCATTAACTTAGAAAAATAAATGGACACTTAATAAAAACTAACACTTTGAAAACTTTGTGAAAAATAAGAACTATTAGAAAAGTGCTAAAAGAAAGTAAGATCGTAATATAGCAAAACACTCAAATCGGGACAAACAAACTAGGGGCAATCGGAAAGTATTCCGATCTATTGATCGGAATATGGGGGAGACAAACGGATCGGAATATGGGAAGAGGTGGCAATCGGAATACTAGAATCAACACTAATCGGAATCTACTAAACATACCAATCGGAATGTTGCCAATAGGTGTAATCGGAATATGGGAAACTTCCCAATCGGAATGCTCGAAAATGACTCAATCAGAATATTGGAGAAATGGGCAAATCGGAATACAAAAATGCTTACCGTCGGAATATTAAAATGCTCAATCGGAAAAACGAAAACCCCTTTCCGATCATACGATCGGAAAGAAGGGGTGTTGCTGATCGGAAAAACAGGTCGGAAAAGGGTTTGTCCCTTTCCGAAATTGGTGCAAACCGAGTGAAAAGCAAGGGAAATGAGCTTATTGAATAAGCTAACTCCCTAGCTAGCTCGAATCCAATAAAAAGCTGATCAAATAAGCAATAAAAATAACTTTTCTAACTTTTAATAAGCAAACTTTTTAATCTACTCAATAAAGAAATGAACTTTTTTTATAAAAACCTTAACAAGTAAATAAGCTAAATCATCAAATAAGCCAATAAGAACAAGGATTTCAAAGCTTATTTATGTAAAAACTTAAGGAAACATAAAAAGTTAACAACTTTTTAAGCACAAATCATAGATGAACAACACGGATCATACGTGATTTGTACCAAAATCAATAAAAGTAAAAGAAAGGAAGGATGAGATTAAAGATTAAAACTTAATAACTTGAACTTGATTAATGAAAAAGTAATACAAAGTTTGAATTTGAAAGAGAAAAAGATGAAATCTAGTGAGAGAAAGTTCTAAACTTTCTCTCTCTAAAACTAGAGAGAAAAACTAAAACTAAAACTAAGTGTGAATTTTTGTGAAGTAAGGGCCTTTATATAGGCGTGTACATGGTGGTGGGCTTTGTGATTGGGCTTTGATTTGGGCTCCTTTTTCTTCTTCCTTCTTTAGTCTTCATGCGTCTTAAATAAACGTTTCCGACTTGGATTTGAGAAGTGTCGGTGAATAGTTCCAACTCGTCTTATAATCTTTTGTTTAATAGACTCGAGTTCTTCGACATAAATGAATCTTCCATATTTGGCTCTATTCTTCGATAAATCTTCAAATAGGCACAATGACTTCAAATCTTTTGCATCTCTTGGACAATAAACTCCGTCTTGAGTCTTTTTCCTTGATAAAACCCGTGCAATCCCATGTTTTCTTTAATATTCATCCGGTCGACTCTGAAAACACAGTAAACACAAAAACCACGCATAATTCCAAACAAATGATATTAAATACGTGTTTTGGTCTCGTTTTAGCCCGATTTAAGTGGTAAAAGGATGGGTGTTTTCACACCTATCAAACCCCCTACACTTAACCATTGCCATGCCCTCATGCAATGCTTAGTGACAAAGCACATTTACACTTTCCTCATAATCAATCAACCCTGGCCTTATTAATATACTACTAAACGAAAATGAAAATACTAAGAGAAATTTAAAACTTTAAAGCAAACAAAAGGATGGAAATAACTTGCAAAGAGATCGAGGACTTACATTAGGGATTCGGTGCTGCGAAGATTTATCACCCTCAAGTTTCACGTTCCCCAAACTAAGCTTAAAAACGAGATCATTGTTATTATAAGTTAGCAATTCAAACACTTACACACATGGCTTAATTAAATGCTTAGACTCCCTTATTCCTAGGTGTATCTCTTATATTTTATTTTTGTCTTAGAATGATCATGAAGATGCATTTTTGGACTTATTTCGATAGTTATTTAGGGCTGAAAGCAAAGTAGGACGATTTGATCAATAGTTAGCTAAAGGACAAAATCTCTTAAAACTGCTTCTCGGGGTATCAAAAAGTTCATATCTTGGCATAACTTGGTTCGCGATTTGAGACCTTTCTCGGGCCGATATTTGGCATGTACTTCATACTTCATATCTTGAGAGACGTTCTTGAGATAATGGTCTTCTCATCGTTCATAGAGTTTCTTCACTTGGAGACTTTTGAGGGGTACTCCAACTTTGTTGACCACGACTTCATGATTATTTCTTCAATCTCTAATTGGGATTTTGAGATACAACGATCCGCCTCCTTTTCGGACTTGGATCTATTTATCCTCATACCTTGTTAGGATCTTTTCGGATAGACTTCTCCATGATCTTTATGGGAGTTGATTGCTTTTCGTCGTGAGTCTTGATCCTTCATATTGATTTTAGGAATAATGTTCTTCACATCACTTTTGGATCTTCAGCAATAAAATGGAATCCTCATGCCTTGTTAGGGCCTTTTCGGACTCGCCAATCTTCGCGCCCCGCTTCATAAGTTATGCCTTGGCTATGAACTCTTATCATTACCGAGCAACTTTTAAACGATCTTGGGCTAGAAGCTAAGTAACTTTTCAAATCGTACGACCTTACTTATTGCAGATAAATTATTAGCAAGTGATGGGAGAATAAGCAAATAATTACACCAAGTGAACTTGCGCAAGAACACCGACTTATAATTGACTCTATCATTTCTCGTCCTCCACAATTTAAAATCTCAAGTAATGAGACTCGTGGACACTTAGCCTAATAAACCAATTAAGGTCTACATGGTTAAGGATACTAGCTAGAATAAACTTGGATAAGTCTATTCGGGTTGAGTCAAAATAAACGCAACAGGCCTAATATGTCAAAGATTTCAAAACTAGCTACACCACTTATTTAATATTTTTGACTTTATTGCGGGATATGTACATATGAAAGCAACGATAAAAATTTAAAAATTACGACTAAATGGCCAAAGTTAATAAAAAATTTGAAAAATGTTGAAAAAGATGATTTTCTGGTTAAATGAAGGCATTTTCATGGAAAAGTCCACTTAAAACTTCGATAGAAGTCCCCCCTACACTTAAGATAAACATTGTCCTCAATGTTTAAGCATGTGGGAAAAGTTTCCCCTACACTTATGACATTGTGCACGTTGGTTAACTCGAGTTAAGGAAGAGACGACTAAAGTGATCAATTTCAAATGTGAGTATGAAGAAAATTGAATCACGATAGTTGAGAGATAGAACCGGATTTCGGATAACACGGGAGCACGGTTCTTCAAAGGTTCCAAGAGTGCACTTATCCCTGTAATCACATCACCACACAAATATAAACACCTATGCAGGCCCCCTACACTTAGGAGGGTAAAACATTAAAGGATAGATACTCGGGCTGCCTCCCGAGGAGCGCTTGTTTTTGATAACCGAGTCACGAGCCTGACTCGACCCAAATTTAGTTCATGGGGAACGTGGTGAGGGATGGAATCATCTCCTGAGAGATGTCCTCACCAAAGTACAGCTTTAGACGCTGGCCATTCACCTTGAAATTGGGCCCATTTGGCTGAGAAAGCTCAATGGTCCCATATGGAAAGACGTTGGCGACGGTGAATGGACCAGACCAGCGGCTCTTCAACTTGCCAGAGAAGATATTCAATCGAGAGTTAAAAAGTAAGACTTGATCACCAACGTGGAACTCTCGGTTCTTGATTTTTGCGTCATGGAGGATCTTCGTCTTCTCTTTGTAGATCAGCGAGTTCTCATAAGCTTCATTCCTCAGTTCGTTGAGCTCGTTGAGTTGAATCTTGCGATGATCACCGGCTTTGTTGATGTCGAAGTTAGCCCACTTCAAGGCCCAGTTCGCCTTATGTTCCAGCTCGATGGGAAGGTGGCATGCTTTCCCGTACACAAGACGATAAGGTGTACAACCGATCGGGGTCTTGTAAGCAGTACGGAAAGCCCACAGAGCATCATCTAACTTATCGGCCCACGCGGCACGATGCTCTCCTACAGTACGCTCGAAAATTCGCTTCAATCCACGATTAGATATCTCGGCTTGCCCATTGGTTTGGGGATGATAAGCGGTGGAAAGACGGTGATTGACACCATACTTTGCCATGACTCTTGCAAATTGATCGTTGCAAAAATGAGTCCCGCGGTCACTGATAATAGCACGAGGAACGCCGAATCGAGCGAACAGCGATTTCAAAAAGTTACAAACCACCCTTGCATCATTAGTAGGTAAAGCTTTGGCTTCAACCCACTTAGAAACGTAGTCAACGGCTACAAGGATGTATTTGTTTCCTTTAGAGGAAGGGAAAGGCCCCATAAAGTCGATACCCCAAACATCGAAGATTTCACACTCTTGAATGAAATTCTGAGGCATCTCGTCTTTATGTGTGATCGTGCCTTGTTTTTGGCAAGCATCACATCGTTTAACCATCTCGTGAGCATCACGGTAGATGGTGGGCCAATAAAATCCTGAATCAAACACTTTTTTGGCGGTGTAGTTGGGACCAAAGTGACCACCAGTGGGTCCTTTGTGGCAAGCATCAAGGATTTCGAAAGCTGCCGGTCCATCAACACATCGGCGAATAATCAAGTCGGCACATTGTTTGAAAAGATACGGGTCATCCCAGAAGTAAGTCTTAATGTCTTTGAAGAACTTCTTCTTTTGCTGGGATGTTAACCCGTCAACGAGGATTCCACCCGCCAAGTAGTTTGCAATGTCCGCAAACCACGGGGTTTCATCAGCAGTCGAGTTAATAGACATTAAGGTCTCCAGGGGAAAAGAATCATTGATTTCTTTGTTCGGATGATCCCCCTGGTAAGGATCCTCAAGTCTACTGAGATGATCCGCGGCTAGGTTTTCTGCTCCTTTTTTATCGCGAATTTCGATTTTAAATTCCTGGAGCAGTAAAACACAGCGAAGAAGTCTTGGTTTGGAATCTTGCTTTGTCAACAAGTACTTCAACGCGGAATGATCGGTGTAAACGATTGTGGTGGAAAGGACAAGATAGGGGTGGAATTTTTCAAAGGCATAGACAACAGCTAAAAGCTCTTTTTCTGTTGTCGTATAATGCAATTGTGCCCCCGTCATTGTCTTGCTAGCGTAATGGATTGGTTGGAAGTGTTTGTTCACTCTTTGTCCCAGAACCGCTCCAATAGCAAAATCACTAGCATCGCACATCAACTCAAAGGGAAGCTCCCAATTAGGGGTAACTAGGACGGGTGCCTTAGTTAGCTTATCTTTAAGCGAGTTGAAGGCGTCAAGACACTCTTTAGAAAAGATAAATGGAGTATCTTTTTCCAAGAGGTGGGTCATCGGGCGAGCGATTTGAGAAAAATCTTTGATGAATCGACGGTAGAAGCCCGCATGACCCAGAAAACTTCTCACACCCTTCACGGTTGAAGGTGGAGGCAACTTTGCGATAACATCGACTTTAGCACGGTCTACTTCAAGACCGGCTTTCGAGATCTTATGTCCAAGCACGACGCCTTATTTTACCATAAAATGGCATTTTTCCCAATTCAGAACTAGGCGAGTGTCTTCGCACCGCTTGTGCATACGTTCCAAATTGGCAAGGCAAGAAGAGAAAGAATCCCCGAAGACCGAGAAATCATCCATGAAGACTTCCATGGTTTGTTCGACCATGTCATGGAAGATAGCTAACATACACCTTTGGAAAGTCCCGGGCGCATTACATAAGCCAAAAGGCATTCTTTTGTAAGCAAATGTGCCATAGGGACAAGTGAATGTAGTCTTCTCTTGATCTTGGGGATCGATGGGTATTTGGAAATAACCCGAGAAACCATCAAGAAAGCAGTAATATTCATTACCGGCTAAATGTTCAAGCATTTGGTCCATAAAAGGTAGAGGGAAATGATCCTTTCTCGTGGCATCATTGAGTTTGCGGTAGTCTATACAAACTCTCCACCCAGTAACGAGACGAGTGGAAATCAACTCGTTGTGTTCATTGGGAACAACGGTTATTCCGCCCTTCTTGAGCACACAATGGATTGGACTAACCCATGGTGAATCCGAAATAGGGTAAATCATACCCGCATCAAGAAGTTTGATAACCTCTGTTTTGATGACTTCATGGATTTTTGGATTCACCCTTCGTTGGCTTTGAATAGTGGGCTTATAGTCGTCCTCCATGAGAATTTTGTGTGTGCAGAAGTGAGGATCAATTCCACGAATATCCGAAATCTTCCAAGCAATAGCCTTCTTGTGATCCTTCAACACGGCGATGAGTCGGGCTTTTTCTTCGTCCTTTAGGTTCTTAGCAATGATGACTGGCGACTTCTTCTCTTCATCAAGGAATGCATACTCGAGATGGGGCGGCAACTCCTTAAGTTCCAAATCCGGAGGATTTTCGACGGGAGGCGTTTTCAAAGTCGGAGTATCGATAGCAATGACCGTGGGAGATGGAGGCGAAGGTTTGTCTTCGTTGAGAAGATTGTCAAAGAAATTCATGTCTTCATCCCCATCGATAGGAGAATCATTAGTAGCTAAATTCGCATCTCCCATGGTATCTTCAAGATTGTTCCAAAATAAATCACTATCTCCAAATAGAGACAACGATGAATCAATGGAGGACACGGTCTCAACATTGGGAAGAGAGGAAGGAATACTTTTGCAAGCATCAATAAAGTGTGCTTCACAAGCCTCATCCAGAACGTCAATACAATTAACACTCTCGTTGGAATAAGGTTGTTTAGACAACTTTCCCATGTTGAAGACTACTTTATCGTCACCCACTCTCATGATAAGCTCACCGGCTTCAACATCAATGAGAGTGCGACCGGTCCTAAGGAATGGACGACCAACAATCAGTGGTACACGGGGGTCCATCTCGTAGTCGACGACAACAAAATCAGCAGGAAAGGTGAATTTGTCGACTCCGACAATGACATCTTCGGCTATCCCCACTGGATAAGCAACCGTACGGTTGGCCAATTCCAAAGTCATTTTAGTGGGGACTAGCTCTGGGAGAGATAATTGCTTCCAAACACTTAGAGGCATGAGATTAATACTGGCACCTAGATCGGCTAGGGCCATGCAATTCTCTACTCCCGGGAAATTGCAAGGAATAAGAAAACGACCCGGATCACCAAGCTTGATTGGCAATTTCCTCAAGAGCACTGCAGAGCAGTTCTCATTAAGTTGGGTGTTGGCGAGATCGAGGAGCTTTTCTTTGTCGCTCAGAAGATCTTTAAACATTTTTGCATATTTAGGCATGTGAGCGAGAGCCTCAGCGAAGGAGATATTGAAATTCAGTTGTTTGAACATTTTAAGGAAGTTCGAAACCTGAATATCGTCCTTGCTTTTGAGCTTCTCTTTCCTCAACCTAGATGGATAAGGTATATTGGAAGAAGAGGAAGGCTTTGGAAGAATAGGATCACTCACATCCTTGGGTGGAGGAGGGGTAGAAGGAAGAGGTGGGGAAATTGGGGAAGGAGAAGGATGAGGAATAGGAGCAGGTGACTCGTTCTCCTTAGTCACAACCACCGGTGGAGGTATAGGAAGCTCGGGTTCCTTGGTACCTTTACCACTGCGAGTGGTGATTGCTTTCATCTCCCCTCTTGGATTCGCAACGGTATTACTCGGAAGAGTACCCGAAGAAGAGGGTTGATTACTGTTGAAGAAACTAGCCATCATGTTCCTCAAGTCATTCGTTTGACTATCCATAGTGTTCTTCATATCAGCTCTTAGATCATTTCCTTGTTTCATCAGATCTGCTTTAAAGTTGCGCACTTCCTGTTGGAGATTGTCCACGATCACATCGTTAGTCCTCATGTAGGTTCCAATGTCTTGATATGATGCGGGGGTTTGGTTGGAAGGAGCAGTGTATGCGGGTGGTTGATAAGCAGGTTGCTGGTAAACTTGGGTGTTTGGTTGAGGTGGTTGTTGCTGCTTGTGAGGAGGGATGTATGGTGTACGAGTTTGTTGTTGTTGAGGAGGGCGGTTGAGGTTTTGTTGTTGGTTTTGGTTGTTAGGATTAAAACCAGGTGGTGAGATATAGTTGTTGGAACGGTAGCTAAGCAAGTTGCGGTCACCTTGAGGTTTTGCTTGATAAGCAGGTTGAGTATAGGTGCCATATGCTGCATTCACATTCTCTGCAGGGTAATCTTGAGTGGCGGTACAAGTTGTGTAAGAGTGAGGACCACCGCATATCTCACAAGGTTGGCTGACAGTGTTCACTTGAGCGTTTTTGGCGTTGTTGCTGTTGTTGTTGCTGACGGTGTGGGTGACAAGCGATTCAAGAAGCGTAGTGATTTTGTCAAGTCGCTTGTCGCTGTCACTAGTGCTAGCACTAGCGACATTGGTCCTAACACTCTTGGTTTGCACACGAGATTTATTCTCAATGATGTCCCAAGCAGCATTGGAAGTCTTAGCCAATAGATTACCCCCCGAAGCACTGTTCAGTGAATCTTGGTCACTCATGCTTAAACCATTGTAAAAAGTATTGATTTGATGTACTTTGGTAAAACCATGTTGTGGGCATTTTCTTAAAAGATCTTTAAAGCGATCCCAAGATTCACTGAATGACTCATCGTACTTTTGTTCAAAATTTATGATCTCATTCCGCAAAGCGGTAGTACGAGAGGGTGGAAAAAAGTAGTTGATAAACTTTCTCTCCAAATCCGTCCACGAGAGAATACTCTGTGGCGGTTCCTTAGCAAGCCAATGCCGGGCTTGTCCCTCTAAAGAAAAGGGAAAAAGTTGTAACCTTATAACCTCTTGTGGAACTCCATTGAACTTGACCGTGTTGGTGAGTTGCAAGAATCTCTTGATATAGTCGTGTGGATCGTCAATGGTTCGTCCCAAGAATGGTTGAGCGGAGACCATCTGGATAAAGCCTGATTTTAGCTCAAAGTTGTTGGCGGCAATTGGAGGTATGACAATTGGATCCGTGTTGCCATCAACATGAGCTTGCAGCAATTCAATCATCGGGCGATTATCCGGAAGGGGCTCATTGTTGTTGTTATTGTTCATGTTGTTGAACGGTGGGTTATTGTTGTTATTATTGTTTGGAGGTGGTACACCGGCCATGTCTAAGTGATCGAGAGGCTCGGGCTCTTGATAAGACGTGGATCGAGTGCGCATACACCTGCAAAAGAACTAACAAGAGAAAAACAAAGCAAAAATATTTTTGGTTTTTTTTTTTTATGGTTTTTTACTTTTTAGGATTTTTGAAAATTTTATATTTTTTTGTGTTTTTGAAAATTTTTATGAAAAAGTAACGTTCACGGGGAACGGATCCCAAAATCCAAGTTCTCACAAAAAAACTTTTGATCTTAACGAGAAGAGCCGGCAGCGGCGCCATTTGATACATAGATTTGCAATGGGTTCAGATTAAAGTTCTCTCGGAATCCTCTCGAAATGATCTCGGTCTAAAGTGGAATGATTTGTTCTTGGTTAATAAAAAGTGGTGGGTTGTTTATCTATTTTAAACTAATGACAAGAAATTAAGTGTCGAAGAGTAAAATCAAAGATTTAAATAATTAGTGAAAAGATGAATTTAAAATTAAATGTTTGAAATCTTTAATCATTAACTTAGAAAAATAAATGGACACTTAATAAAAACTAACACTTTGAAAACTTTGTGAAAAATAAGAACTATTAGAAAAGTGCTAAAAGAAAGTAAGATCGTAATATAGCAAAACACTCAAATCGGGACAAACAAACTAGGGGCAATCGGAAAGTATTCCGATCTATAGATCGGAATATGGGGGAGACAAACGGATCGGAATATGGGAAGAGGTGGCAATCGGAATACTAGAATCAACACTAATCGGAATCTACTAAACATACCAATCGGAATGTTGCCAATAGGTGTAATCGGAATATGGGAAACTTCCCAATCGGAATGCTCGAAAATGACTCAATCGGAATATTGGAGAAATGGGCAAATCGGAATACAAAAATGCTTACCGTCGGAATATTAAAATGCTCAATCGGAAAAACGAAAACCCCTTTCCGATCATACGATCGGAAAGAAGGGGTGTTGCTGATCGGAAAAACAGGTCGGAAAAGGGTTTGTCCCTTTCCGAAATTAGTGCAAACCGAGTGAAAAGCAAGGGAAATGAGCTTATTGAATAAGCTAACTCCCTAGCTAGCTCGAATCCAATAAAAAGCTGATCAAATAAGCAATAAAAATAACTTTTCTAACTTTTAATAAGCAAACTTTTTAATCTACTCAATAAAGAAATGAACTTTTTTATAAAAACCTTAACAAGTAAATAAGCTAAATCATCAAATAAGCCAATAAGAACAAGGATTTCAAAGCTTATTTATGTAAAAACTTAAGGAAACATAAAAAGTTAACAACTTTTTAAGCACAAATCATAGATGAACAACACGGATCATACGAGATTTGTACCAAAATCAATAAAAGTAAAAGAAAGGAAGGATGAGATTAAAGATTAAAACTTAAAAACTTGAACTTGATTAATGAAAAAGTAATACAAAGTTTGAATTTGAAAGAGAAAAAGATGAAATCTAGTGAGAGAAAGTTCTAAACTTTCTCTCTCTAAAACTAGAGAGAAAAACTAAAACTAAAACTAAGTGTGAATTTTTGTGAAGGGCCTTTATATAGGCGTGTACATGGTGGTGGGCTTTGTGATTGGGCTTTGATTTGGGCTCCTTTTTCTTCTTCCTTCTTTAGTCTTCATGCGTCTTAAATAAACGTTTCCGACTTGGATTTGAGAAGTGTCGGTGAATAGTTCCAACTCGTCTTATAATCTTTTGTTTAATAGACTCGAGTTCTTCGACATAAATGAATCTTCCATCTTTGGCTCTATTCTTCGATAAATCTTCAAATAGGCACAATGACTTCAAATCTTTTGCATCTCTTGGACAATAAACTCCGTCTTGAGTCTTTTTCCTTGATAAAACCCGTGCAATCCCATGTTTTCTTTAATATTCATCCGGTCGACTCTGAAAACACAATAAACACAAAAACCACGCATAATTCCAAACAAATGATATTAAATACGTGTTTTGGTCTCGTTTTAGCCCGATTTAAGTGGTAAAAGGATGGGTGTTTTCACACCTATCATTCACCAACTTTAAACTCAATCAAAAGTCCTTTAAGCTTATCAAAAATCTTGTTTTCCAAGTTCGCCTCAATTTGGCAAGCATCGATGGTAGTAGACAAAGAACGTGAAGCCAAAGACGAAGCCTTACGAACACTAGACGTGCTACGAGGACTATACACCTTAGATCTATTCTCAATTATCACCAAAGCTTCCTCAACCGTTTTACACAAAAAAATTACCACCCGCGGCAGAATTTAAATAATCCCTTTCATGATCATTAAGTCCATTGTAAAACGTGTCAATTTGATGCAAGTCGGAAAAACGTGACGAGGACATTCATGTAACATCTCCTTAGACCTATTCCAAGCCGTTGAAAAACTTACATTAAACTCTTGTGAAAATTTTGAAATCTCGTTTTTCAAGTGCGTAGTCTTAGAGGGCGGAAAAAATTGGTTCACAAACTTAGATACGAGATCCTTCCACGTCAATATAGAATTGGGTGGCTCTTTCTCTAACCAAATTTTAGCGGGCCCTGCTAAGGAATACGGAAAAAGCATCATCTTAATCGAGTCATTCGAGACATCCTTAAACTTGCAAGTGGCGGTAAGACGATTGAACTGGCGGATATGGTTGTGTGGATTGTCCTTCTCATCACCACTGAATTTGTTGTTTTGGATCATCGACAACAAACCCGTTTTCACCTCAAAATTCTCCGCAAGGATAGCGGGAATCACAAATAGCCTCTCCATAACCCTCGGTGGGTGCTTGAAGTAACTCCATCATAGTTCGATTCGCCATGGTTGGTGCTTCTCTTACAATGGTTCGTCAATAGGAGACTCCTAACTAGAAAGATTGGGAGTGGGAGTTTTGTTCTTTCGTTTACGTGCACGTCTTGCTTGATTACGAGTTAGCATAAACGTCACGTACAACGAGGGGACGAGCAAAGAAGATTCTTTTTGGTGTTTTGTATTTTTCAATTTTTTTTGTGGTTTTTGATTCTATTAACCTTTTTTTGATTTTGGTGAATGTATTAAGTAGACACAAATCTACAAATCTCCTCCTTAATCAAATCTCTCGATTAAAGAAGCCTCAAGGAATGAAAACGATCACGTGAAGTGAATGCCTTCGATGACTTTAGAACGTTGGTGGAACACCAAAACGTTCAAGAGGGTTTAATCAATGAAACCAAGAAAATATATGATACTTAGTAATACTTTGGGCGGCAAAACCCTCGATTATCTCTCAAAATCAAATACTCACAAGCAAGCAGGGAAAAGAGGCGGCGCGAAGCACTTAAGAGCCTTTTTCCTTAGGATATATTTTATAATATCCGCCTTATACCCACCTTATAGTTTGTATTTTCAAGATTGAGCTTCACGAAAGTATTTATCTATTTTTGCCTTTTTCTTTGGTTTGAGATTCGAATACAATGATTGGGTAATGACCTCCCAAGTCAAGGTTGTGATTTCTCACGTATTTGGATTACTTGTAAATTTATTGTTCTACGTATACAATATAGTAATAGTATTCACACAAAAATCGAAAACCGATAATACGTATTAGTAGAGTGCTACTAATACAAATACTATTTTGGTTAGTATATAAAAACAACAATTCCAAATCAAAACACAACACGCCTCCCCGGTAGCGGCGCCAAAATAATGTAGTGTTTTTACCCCTTTAGGAAAAGGAAGGCAAAATAGTGGTAAGCGTTAAGTACAACGATTTAGGAAAACCGTGTACAAATGACCCAAGATGGGGATCGTTCTCAAGGAGGCTTAGTGTGTGTGTGTAATGAAATGATTATCTTTGTGATTATATTTGTGAGAAATAATGATAGAAATAAGATGAGAAGAGAATGACGGTTACGATGTCGTATTAAACTAAGAGGAAAAAGGTGTACACGTAAAACCGTAAAAAGCACTAAAATTAAAATTTTACCCTAAAAATTCCTAAAAATCAATAAAAATCCACAAAAATATTCTAAGAGTTTACAAAAAATCCAAACTTTCCAAAACCTTTTAATTAATTCAATAATGACTTTTTAATGCTAATTAAAGCCCTAAAAGTCAATATTAACTATTAAAAAGTCCAAAACAAGATCTTAAAGTTTGTAAACCTTTAAAATAACCTAATTAAGCTAAAAAGTATTTTTCAAAATTTTAAAACCACTAAAAACTATTTTTAAACAATTAAAAACTATTAAAATCAATTAAAACTTAAATTAATTCTAGAAAATAATTAAAAGACTCTAAAAATATTTGGAAAGTTACAAAATTCCTAATTAAGTATCTACAATATAGGAAAAATATAAAAACTTAGAAAATCAGACTTTTAATTTTTAACAATAAAATAATATTAAAATATTATTAAAAATCCAAAAATCATAAAAAATTCTAAAAAGTTGCAAACTAACTTAATTTAACCTAAATAACTCAGAAATGAAAGTGAAATTACCTAAATACCCTTAATGCGCCTAAAAAGTGGGCTAAACCCAAAACAGATCCTTATTGGGCCAAATTTGAGCCCAAAATAAAAATTTGGTCCAAATAAGCCCAAAAAGCACTACTTGACTCAAAATTTGATTTTAAACAACTTTTTCCAAAGGCCCAAAAGCTGAAATTGTGAAATAAGCTAGCTTATACCAAACAGCTTATTCTTAATGGGCTTTTTGGCCCATTAAGCTATAAGCCAATGCCATAAGCTCAAATTAGACACACAAGCTTCTTTTTTCTTAAATAAGACTTCTGTAAAAAGAAATTTGAAATAAGCCCAAGGAATGTTCCTGAAAATGCAATAAGCAATCTACAGAAAACGACAAAATAGTCGTTTTTGAGTTCTAGGCCACCCCAAAAGCTGATTCAAGTTTCTAAAGCTTTGAAATGACTTAATTAAGCAAAATCAACAAAAAGTTTTCAAATAAGTTGACTCAGTAAGCTGGAAAAAGCAAATAAGCACTTATGTAAAAGTCAAATAAGTTGGTTTTCTAGCAAAAAGTCAAAGTCAAAGTCCAATAAGCTCCAGTCTAATCAAATGGGTCAAATAATGAAGATCTATCACAAAAAATAAGTTGTTGCAAGTCTGGATAAGCTAAAATAGCTTAATGATAAGCTGAGTTCAAATTAACACTAGCAAGGGCTAGTTTTGGGTGTTGAGCAGTGGAAACTTTTTCCACTACTTGACTTGTTTGACTTTTTGTCTTTAGTGAACTTTTTTGGGATTCAGATTACACAAAGGCACCCTAAATGATCTTTGGATCAAAAGGATTCAATAACAATCAAAAGATCACAAACACAATCACCCAATTGATACAGTTTAATCAATAAAGTACCAGATCTAGCACAGACATGAACAAATAAGCAGTTGAGCACTTATAAGCAGTTTTAGCAATAATCAGCCAACCAAATTCAACCAAATGCATACACAAGCTATTATAAACTCTAATGAACAAGTCTAAACAGTTTTCATGCAATGGCTTAAAGCCTAAATCAAGATTCAAGCTTATGAATGTTACTGATTAACACTAACACATGCACTTTTTTACTTTGCTGATGTATTTGACACACAAGCCAGATTCAACACTCAAGATCTATCAAATAAGTTATAATAATGATGTTTTAACAACTTTCAACCCTAAGCATGCACAAATACTAGATTTTACCAAAATCTTAGGTCAAAAACAGTTAAATTCACCAAGTTATAGCAGATTGTTTGATTTGAAGTTTCAAACACAAAAACTTGCAGCAAAACACTCTCAACAAGGCATATATCAGATATAGAACACAAATACAAACTTTCCACAACACAATAACAAGATTCAAGCTTAAACAGGTAGACCCAAACACCCTTTTAACTTTTCAAATCAAAATTTAAACAAGAAAAAGTGTGATTCAGTTAACTCAATGATTAATCTAGCATACAAACAACATTATCATGCAACCTTGTTACCCCACACTTGATTATCCCCAAGTTATAAGCCTCACCACACCTTAATATCACAATTAGGATGCTATGATCGGCCCTATAACCCAAGAATTCCAAGGTTGAAACAAGAACTTAGCAAAATATCAAGCTTAAAGGAAAAATGCAAACTTTTGCACTCTCCTTAAGAACAGGTTTTGAGATTCAAATTCAGTTAACAAATAACATAAACAAGCATAAAATAAGATGGCACTTGGTCTTTCTTCAACACACTTAACACAATTTCATTAATACTGAAAAGAGGATTTACAAGTGCTTGAACAAGGAAAAACCAAAAGCAGTTCTGAAAATGAGACCCTATGTGCCTTTATATAGGCATACAATGTATTTAGAAAGATGAAAAAGAAGTGAAACCCTAGCCTTGAACTTCTAAAATTTCCCTTGTCTTGTTTGAATATCTTGAAGAATCATGTGACGAATTTTGTTGTGTTGTGATAGCTGGCAAGTAAAAAGGTGATCCAAAGGCTTGTATGAAGCTTAGGATGTAAGCACAATTGTGGGACGTTGGATGACTTGCTCTTCTTGTCTTCTTCCCTAAATGTGTAGCAGGGGAGGTCCCATGTGGACACGTGAATGATGTGATGACCAATATTAAGGTTGGGTTGTGTTAACATGATCATTAATCACTAATCTGCACAATTTTAAGGTTTAATTACAAGTAATTAAGAAAACCCTAATTGTGTTCTTGGTAAATAATTAAGTGTTTGATCCGGATTAGTGTGGGATTTATTTAAATTTGATGTTAGGGCACCAAGATTAATTAAGTAATTAATCTGGTGAGTGGAATGTGACATGGCAAAATGGTGGAGTGTGATTGGTTGAAGTGGTGAGTAGGGTGAGGTGGCAGCATGAGGTTGGTTAAGGTAAGAATCATGTCTGGCCAATATTAGTCCTTCACTTCCTTCCCTTTTGTCATTTCAGTTATAAACTCTATCAACGCCCATTCAAGCTTTATCAACTTTTCATTTTTCATACTTTTGCCCCAAAAACTTTTGTAAAATGATTTCAAGGGTAATTCTTGCCAATCTTGGATTCTTGAAGGACTAGTTTGGTATTTTCTTCAAGGATAATGGTCTAAACTTGTATGATTGACATTTTGGAGGATTGAAATTGTCAAATCATAATGATTGAGGGACCATTCTTGCCAAATGTTGAAAGTTAAGGGTCCTTTTGGTAATTTTGGGATTTTCAAAGGACTAAACTTGTACTTTCTTGTTCTTTGAAGGACTTCATGATATATTTGACTTTGTGGAGGATAATGGTTGACAATTTAGCTTTGTTGAGGGGCTAAACTTGTCAATTCTTTAAAGTGAAGGGCCTTTTTTGTAATTTTGACAAACTTTAGGGACCAAACTTGTAATTATGAAGTTACAAGGGTATAAATTGTCAATTCTTCCATATTGGAGGACCCTTCTTCATAATTCTTCAAATCTTCAAGGGTTTTTCTTGGGAAAATCTTCATTAGGGCTTGGTTCATTGTGCGGCTTCGTTTCTCGTGTTCGTTTTTGCATGATTCTTGTGATCTTTTGTCATTTTCTCAATATCCGTACCTAAAATACACAAGCAACAAATACAAGCATATATATGGGTATTTTGATGATATTTAATGCATTTTAAGCCCTTTTTGGACGATGAGACTATTTATAAAAGCATTCTCATCAGGAATCTACCAAAAATCCACTTCGGAATCTTTCTTACTTCGCAAAAATCCACTTCGCAAAAAAACTACTTCGTAAAAATCCCACTTCGGAAAAGTTGCACTTCGGAATAATCCAACTTTGTAACTCAACTTCGGAATTCCCAAAAAAAAAATAACTTTAGAATTATGGTATTGTGAACTTCGGAATCCAAAGAAGATGGCAACTTCGCAATGTTGGAACTTCGCAATGTTAGAACTTCGGAATTAACTTAACTTCGGAATGTGTTTTTGGAAAATAACTTCGCAATCCAGTAGTTACCCACTTCGGAATATAGAGCTAGGTAACTTCGGATTATTACCAAACAAGGAGCTTCGAAATAATAATTTGGAGGACTTTGGAAATAAGTGAATAACATTCACTTCGAAATATTTATTATACTCAACTTCGGAATACCGAAACCCTCTTCACTACTTCGGAATATCCCAAAAATCCCAAAGATAAGCAATCTGTTGGCCACTTTCCGTGTTCTTCGTATCAAATAAACCCAATTCGTGATTTTAAACCAAAAATCGATCAAAACACCAAAAAACTTTGCGTTTTTAACCACAATAACTAACCAAAATCCCTACCACTACTATGTAGGAGATTTATATCAAGATTTAGAGCTCGGAAACATTAAAAAAATTAATTCGAGATGATTATAGATCAAATCACACGAATCAAATTTAAAACTAAACAACCAATCACTAATCTACCACGTGGCTATTGATACCAATTGTTGTTCCCATATTAATTCACTTCACCATGATAGATTTATTGAAATAAATAAGAAAATAGATGATTTCTAGAGAGAGAAAGTAGAGAGAGACAGTAGAGAGAGAGAGATGATTAACTATGTGATATTAGATTAAGAAAAATGAAATCACCAACCCTCCTAACATGCTAGGAGGGTGCTTATATATTCCACCCACATGCGGGCTTTCTATTGGACTATATTTGTTTTGGGCCGGGCTTGAATAAATGTTTAGTACCTTGAAAGAGGCCTTTTAAGCTAGCCATCAAGCCCGTAATGTCACGACTATTTTAACTAACTATTACAACGTTCTAATAAATATTACAATAAAAACCTATGACCGAACATTCTTGTTTGACTCAATATTTTGAGGCTAACAATAAAGTTAAAGTGGAATAAGTTTTTTAAAGTTTTTTAAGGTGTTTTTATGTAAAAACTTCAAAGTCATGGATTAAATTGAAAGACCCAATTAACAAGTTCTTTCTTAACAATCATGGCTAATCGTCCATCAAACTGATAACTCTTAATTTGATCAGTTTCAGTTGGGTTTGAAAAATGGTTGGGATTTGATTATATTTGGGATTTAGTTCATGTACTTGAGTTTCGTAAATTATGGAAAGATTTGTTACTAGAGACTACTGATTTTAGAATGTCCAGTTTTTCATATATTACTTTTTACTTCGTTACATCTGAGATGGATCCAGTTGTGGTTTTTGCTTATAAGCGTCAAAATAGGAAGTCAAAGTGTTACTTCAGTTTTTCAGATATTTGATTTGGTTTGGTACTTCGGTAGGAAGTTTTCTAATGTCATGACAATGAGAGTCTTGTGATAGATAGTGCTCGGTTCATTTGTTGTGCACATAAACCTTGCAATAAAGTAATCCTCATATGTGATTCCCAGTTGGGCTGTTATGGATGAGGTTTAGAAGAAAAGATGTGGTCCAGTCATTTGATGTGTTGATTTGTTGTGAGATGCTTTCTGCTTTTCTCAAAGAGAGCTCTTGAAGCTTTTGTCGTGCATAATGCGAGTGCTCTTAGTCACTTGCAAGCATTTTATCTAATGTGTCAATGATTCTAGTTGGGTGCAGGAATATACTTGCAACTAAAGCATGAGCGTACATTGACCATAAATTTTGCAAACTGATTAAAATAAGGTTTAAGGCATTTACTAGTTATGTACTTTCTCAAATATATTCATATCATACATGTACTCATAAAGTTGCTAATAATAATACTTGAACTTTCGGTTTACCTGTTAATATGATACATCAAACTTTTTTCTACATATTTTACCGTTCAGCCAAATGCCAAATTTTGCATCGTTAGTCCTTTAACTAACGATCGTTTTTTTCCAAAAAAAAGTTATAACTTATAAAAAAATTATAATTTTTCTAAACATATTTAAAAAATAAAAAAGTTGTGTTAAAAAAATTTTCTAAGTTACAAAAACCTTTTTTTACTTTGAAAATATTTCAAATTTTTTAAATCTTGTTTCATTTTTTTTTAAAAAGTTTATATTTTCAGAAAAAATACTTTTTTTTGAATATTTTTTAAAAGTTAAAAATAACTAAATAATTTTTTTCCAGAAAAATTTAAATATTTTTAATATATTTTTTGTATTTTTGGAAATAGATAAACTTTTTTAGAAGTAAATTGAAATAAGAGAAAAACGTAAATTTTTAATTTAAAATTAAGTTATTTATAAAAAAATCATTAAAGTAATAATTTAAAATGTTTTAAAAAAATTTGAAATGTTTTAAAATTATCAATTTAGGAAAATACAAATATGTTTTTAAATAATTTAAATTTTTAAATTTTTTTTAGAAGAAAATCATGTGAGTAATTTATAACTTTAAGAAAATAAAGAGAAATGTAAAAAAAAAGTTAACATTTTTCGAAAAAAAAAAAACTTTTCTCTTTCAAAAAGAAATCGAAACTGAATTTAAACAATTTCAGAAAAAGTGTAAAAAGAAAAAAAATTTAACACTAAATTTTTTTTGGATAAATTATAATTTTTTTTAAGTTAAATATTTTTTTCTGAAAAATGATCATTAGTTAAAGGACTAACGATGCAAAATTTGGCATTGGGCTGAAGGGTAAAATAGGTAGAAAAAAGTTTGAGGTACCATATTAACAGGTAAATCGGAAGTTCAAGTATTATCTTGACAATTTTATGAATACAAGTATGAAATAGATATATTTGAGAAAGTACGTAACTATTAAATGTCTTAATCCCATTAAAATATGAAAAAGAATAGTGTCTTTTGTTTAGTGAGTTAGGAGCCAGAGGTGAGATCCTTATAGAATATATGCATAAAAAAAAGGAATGAAACAATCTCAACCATCCATTCAAGTTCCATCTAATGGTCTATATTAATCTTTTTAAATTTAATTTAAAAACTCATTTTCATCCAATTTCTTAAAAATTAAATATCTCTCAAACCGTTAATCGTTACGAAAAACTAATTATACCATCGCGACGGGAATTAAGTTATCTTTCTATAGATAGGCACTTCTATACACTTTCGGCAAACTTTTTTTTTTAAAATTTACGCATAAAAAATTACATGTGATTCTCGAAAAATTACATGTAATTTTCGAAAATTATGTGTAATTTTTTTGGCGAGAATTTTTAACACTGTAAATCGTTAACTTTTGTGTGAATTACATGTAATTATGTGTGAATTACATGTAATTTTTGTAATAAAATAGTTTATTAGTGTTAAATGCAAATCACATGTAATTATGTGTGAATTACATGTGATTTTTGTAATAAAGTGGTTAGTTAGTGTTGAATGAAAATTACATGTAATTTTGTGTGAATTACATGTAATTTTGCTCAAATCACATGTGATTTTATACAAAATTACATTTAATTTTGCTTTAAATCACATGTGATTTTATAAATAATTACATGTAATTCAAGCAGACAATTTAATATATTAACAAGATTACATGTGATTAAAAAAATCACATGTGATTCATCTAAAGTGGGTTTGTTAGAAAAAGTTAAGGTTTCGGAATGTTTGAATCACATGTAATGCAAGAAAAATCATATGTAATTATCACCGAATCACATGCAATTCAAGCAGAATTACATGTGATTCAAACAAAATCACATGTAATTTAGAAGCCAATTTGTTTTATATATTTTACATAAATGAAAACATAATACGTGATTAAAAAAATCACATGTGATTCATCTAATGTATGTTCAAAAAAAAATTCATCTAATGTGGGTTTGTTAGAAAAAGTTACGGTTTCGGTATGCTTGAATCATATGTAATGCAAGCAAAATCACATATAATTATCACCGAATCACATGTAATTCAGAAGCCAATTTGTTTTACATATATTTTTTTTGGGTAAAGGGGACTCCACCCCGGTAAAATGAACATATTTTATATTAATGGCAACAAACATTTTAATATATTAACAAAATTACATGTGATTCAAACATTTTAATGTAATTCACATAAATCACGTGTGGTTTTAAAATAATAACGAAAATATTTTTGTCATTTAATAGACGGTTATTTTCATATACTTTTAACGATTTTACAATGTTGAAATTCTCGTAAAAAAAATACACGTGATTTCACAAATCGCATGTGACGTTACAAATTCAAATGTGATTTTTAAAATAATTAATCAAACATGAGTTTTCGAGAATTACATGTAATTTTTCGAGAATTACATGTGATTTTTTACGAAATTTTTTAAAAAAAGTTCACCGAAGGTATATAGAAGTGCATATCTATGGAAAGATAATTTAATTCCCATCGTGACGGTATAATTATTTTTTCATAACGATTAACGGTTTGAGAGATATTTAATTTTTAAGAAATAGGATGAAAATATGTTTTTTTTAATTAAATTTAAAAAGATTAATATTGGATGGTGGAGATTGCTTCCTTTATTCTTTTTTGGATGCATGTTCCTTATAGAACTTTTCTCTTAGGAGCCATCAGTATTACGTGGGTAGTTTTAATTTAAAACCAATGTTTGTATTGAATAATACGGTTGGCTTTAAAATTGTGTTAAGACTTAGAAACTCTCATATTTTAATATCTTCAAAAAATATTTAAGACATGTTAAGTTATTTATATATTTAATATTATAAAAATTTAGAAAAAACCGTGTGTGCACGGTATTATACCTACCTAATTCTCTACTTTAACAAAAATACAATTCTCCACACGATGCTTTATCGTCGAACCACTAAAGTACAGCGGAAATTTTGGACGTCAAACAAAGGTGTTAATAACGTCCTCCACATAGTGACAAACCTTCAAGTAATTCACACTAAGCCAGAAACAGCCCGCTGCAACACGCAGGCACAGAACATCTTGTTTTTATAACATTTTATAGATTTCTTGTTTCTTTAATGCTGAAATTGTCGATTGGTTCTAGTATTCTTGTCCAATGGACTTGTGTTTTGCATTGATTAATTTAAAGTTTTTAAGCCAGAAAGCTTATGGACCAGCACATCTTATGTTGGAGAAGGCGTGCCAAGCAAAATCAAAGGTTTCTTGTTAACTGTTTAATTAACATAGTTTACTTTCTTCCTTATTTGGAAGATTAATTTAATCATAATCAGTCACTCTGCTATAAGTTATCAACATTACCAAAACAACAAACAATAATCTGAATAAAGTATCAATGCAAACAACCTTTACTAAAACAAGAAAGTATTATATTAGAAAGGAAAACATGTAGACTACTATTTGCAAAATTCATAATAATCATTGACCAAAATTTCCTATGCGGGCTTGTTTTTTAGTCCCAAAACCCACCTCAAAATGTAACAAAACAGACGGCACAGCACGTCTTAAGCCAAAATGTTTCGAGACTTTTTATGCACTACTCTCGATCCGGTGAACTGGGACCCAATGGTTCACATTATAAACTTGACCTCCATGAGCTTGCATACTTGACCCGTAAGCACGATGTCCATAGCCTGGTCCGCGTGATTTACTTCTAATCCCATTATTCCTCCAAACATGACTTCTCTGACTGTTTTTCCCTGTTAAGTTACAAGCTTCGTACCTCTGCTTATTCACCTTTCCATAAGACGGATAATGATTGTTGTTGTTATTTCCATAGGGTGGATAATAATTAGCGGAATCATAAACATTATTCCATCCTTGATTTCCAGCTTTATCATCATTCCAGCCCCACCACTCATTGTTCTTACAACCAGTTGTGTCGACGTAAATAATCTTCCCATCTTTCACACAATCAACCCATTTTATCCCATTGTTGTTGCCTTTATTCATGTCATTATTAACTCCCCAAGATCCTTTAACATTGTCATCAGCATCTCCCCAACCAGCTGTGTATTGAGACGGGTCGTGAAGTGCATCCTCGAAAATTACAACCGGTTCATGGTTGCTATCATCAATATCTTGAACCATAGGTTCAGACTCAGATTCACATTCAGATTCAGACTTAAAGTCACGAATTAAATCCATATTATCTTCTTGATAGTTCCAGTCTATTTTATCATTGTACAAATCGGGATCATGAAACATGGTGTCATAAGGAATGCCATGCAGTTGTGCATAGAAAGCATCCTTTGCAGTTTTGAAGGCTTCTTCTCCTGCAGAGTCGTCCCAATTTGATATCTTTTTATCGATATGAGCGTACTTTTTTCCTTCAAGAAACAGCTTCCATGGCATTGAAGAAGTCACGAATATTTTTTCCCACAAGGGAATGTTATGTTGGCCATTTGAATTCCCAGCAGGTGGCTTTCTTGGATGATAATTGGATTTTGTTCTTCCGAAATCTTGATAACCACTTATTCTCCGATTATCCATCATCATCATCACTGCAGATGGCTTTCTTTGATGATAATAGACTTTCTAACAGGATTATGCGACCAGAAAACGTTTGGTATTCTTGTTTTTCTCTGTTGGGTTGTCGTGATGGGTTTGTGTGTGTTTAACGATAGAAAAGTATGATCGGTTTATGAAGATACATTCACGTATTTATAGTATCTAAACCGACATATTTGTTTCCTTTTTTTCCATCTTTTTATACACCGACATATTTGTACAGGTAATTACTTTCCTTTTTTTTCTCTTAAACCGACTTTCAGAACAAGTAACTTTTCTCTTTTTTTTCTCTCTTAAGTCGACTTTCATAACAAGTAACTTTCCTTTTTTTTTTCTCTATTTCTTTTTTATACTTGTACTAGTATATGGCATCGACTAATAATATGAAATTTTTCCAAGTCCAAACCCTCTTATACCCACGAACTAAATGGGTAGCAAATGGGTTGGGTTGAGTTAGTTGGGATCATGGATCAAATGAGTCACGAGTCAAGCGAGTTATAAATGAAATGAGTTATTTTTAAATAATAGGTCTAACACGTCATGGGTCATATAGTTTGAATCGGATCGACCCATTAATTTGTAATGTTATTATTTTTTTTAACATTTTCATACGTCTTTGTCTGTATTCATTCGATTTTTACGTTTTTTTCCAATTTATTAAGTTTTCAGCAGCTTTTTTACGTTTTCGTCAATAACATTATGTTTTCGGCAGTTTTTTTACGTTTTCGTCAACATTATTATGTATTTGTCCGTTTTTTACGTTTTCGCCAGTATTCCTACGATATTGTCCGATTTTACATTTCGTCGGTATTTTTACGTTTCCGTCCGATTTCTTACATTTTCGTCCGATTTTTTACGTTTTCGACAATATTTTTACATTTTCGCCCGACTTTTACATTTTCGTCAGTTTTCTTTACGTTTTTTGTCTGATTTGTCAGAAAACATTAAAAACTGACGAAAACGTAAAAATCAGATGAGAACGTAAAAAACTGACGAAAACGTAAAATATTAACGAAAACGTAAAAGTACTGACGAAAACGTTATAACGTAAATATAAAAATAGTGACGAAAACGTAAAAATATTGGCGAAAGCGTAAAAAACAACAAAATCGTAAAAATATTGTCGAAAACGTAAAAACTGACAAACACGTAAAAATACTGATGACAACGTAAGAAATCGGATGAAAACATAAAAAAACGAAAGAAAACGAAAAATTTTTGACGAAAACTTAAAAATAAAAATTACGAACACATAAAAAAAATCGGAAAAAAACGTAGAAGCATAAGGTATACACTTCTATTTAGACTATTTAGCTTTTGGTCCAATATTATGACCATTTAACCAATCTTAAACCAATTTGACCTAAATTTCATTTAAAAAAATTGTCTAATTTGACCCATCAATCTTCTTTGTCTTAACCCATTCCAATGTGAAATTAACCCAAAATAGCCCATGGTTGAAATTGCCACCTCTCCCTTTATATAGACATGATGCTCTCCTTACCACAATTATAACAAACATTGCAACAACAGCAAGCTTACATAATTTGGAATACGGACTATATCTTTGCTTCTGATATCTCGAAACACTTCCATACTAGATAATCTTTTACCGTTGCACAAACTCTCTACCAAAAATTATGAACTGAAACCATCAGTGTTTCAGGGCACATTCGTCGTCAATACTGGTGTGACAACCTTAGGTTTTGGATTTGTCACTTGGTCTTACTTTTAGGTTATTTTATGTGTGCTTACTTGATTTGTTTGATTACGTGTTTATTTTGAGTGATTAAGGTTGGTGTGGTTATCGTTTATGAGTATAGAAGTACTCATAAGTAAATCGAGGAACGGTTATTTCATGTTCATGAGCTCACAATTAGTGACTATGAAATGAAATGGTGATATTTTGGTGTTTACGTATACGTATAAGTATTATAGTAATAGTATTTTTTTTAGGATTTACGGTTTAGCATTTAGAGGGCTCGGATGAGGTAATTAGTCATATGGATATTTTTCGGGATGGTTTTAAGTCATTTAGGACTTAGTTATAAAGTTTATTTCAAAATTTGAGATTTTTTTTAAAAGTGTATATTTTACGTCTTTTACGGTAAAACGCGTAAAAACTGACTAGTTTTACGGTTTTGAGGTTTTGGAGGCTTTAGGAGCTGAAATAAATTAAGGAAAATTAAGGTAATATTAATAAGATATTTATTAGTAATAAAATAAAGAGAAAAACGAAATTTATGGGGTTTAGGTCGGTTTAGAAGAGAAAAAAAAGGAAAAAAAGAAAAGATTTATGGTAAGTGGTAATTGGGTTGGACAAGGATTGTTTTGGCTATATAAGGAACCCCCAAACACTAAACCAAACGAATTTTCTTTTATTCCCTGGAGTTTTAGTCGACCAAAAGAGGAGAAGAATTAGGGTTCTTCAAAAAATTTGGGTTTTTACATCTTCCATTGAATTAAAGGTAAAAACCTTCATAACCCTTTTAATTAAATTGTTTTATTGTTTTCTTTAATCATCTTATGATGGATTAGGGTTAGGGTTTAATATAAAAACAGTAAATTAATGTTGTATTAATCATAATATGATGATTACATAAGTTAGGGCTTGTAATTAGAGGGATTAGGGTTAATTAATGAGGTTGATTTTGTTAAACCCGTTTTTAAAAACTGGGCAGAATTTTAAGTTAATTGTTTTGATCATATCGAGAGTTCTACAAACTCTTATTTTTCGATCCACATACCCCTAGAAAGCTATTTGAAGTGGCTTTCCAATGCAAGAAACTAGAACTAAATTGGAGGTCGGGAAGTGGGTCAAAAACAGGTTACAACAGTCGGAGGTCAAAACAGTTTTGTAATCAGCTTGTTTTCTTTTTAAGTTTTGGGTTGTTTGGGGTACTTAGGGTTACACTGGGATCTTCTCACGAACATGAGAGATGGTTTATATATTTTAGTAAGTATCTGCACTTGGGCTAAGGTTGTGGTTTAGGGTAAGACCCCTTAATTGTAACAAACTTTTAGTATGTTTAAAATCAGGAAATCTGGAATAACAAAAGTATATATATATATATATGGGCCTTAACAGTAGCTTTAAGGTTAGGGCAAGTGGGAGGTGTTAGCCAACATATGTAAGGGTATGAATATTCCTTTTAAAGAAACCATGGGTATGATTAGGTGGACGTTTGACTTAAAGTTTTGAGACCTAAAATTGGGACTGTTTTGTGTAAAATATGAACGGGATAGTTATTAAACTTAACCAAGTTAAGGACTTGTTAAGGAAGGGTAATGGGGTGATTAGAGCTTATCAATGAGGTATTTATACGGGAATAGGCTAGATGTCCATCATAGGTTGATGAGCCATCTTATTGATTGGTTCATGTATTGATTGCGTGTTTTTGGTTTGTTAGTTTGTTGCTAGTGCGAGGACTTGTGAAGAAGCATTCAGGTGAGTTCATAGTCCCATTTTAACTAAGTTTTTAAATGTTCTTTTTCCAGTATGGGATGGAGATGACACCAGTTGTGTTCTTAAAATGTTTTTGGTACTATATTTTTTCTTATAAATATTTGGACATAGATGTGCTATTGTGTGACATACGTGCTTATGTGTTCTCATATGTGCTTTGATACATGAATCTTTTTGGGTTTTGATTGGCTTTGGTACATAGATGTATGGGCGTCTATGGGACCAGTTGTGATGTTTATGGAGCGTGGGGCACGATCCGTCCTGAGTACTTGTGCATCGTCTCTTCGGAGGCAAGATATCTCGACGGGGATATAGTTCATCTTCCACAGGTGGTGTGGGAAAGATCCGGATAGTGTGGTGTGTTCTTGTGTGTGTGACGGGATACTTCTTGATTGTTAATAGTGTGGTGCATTGTTCTTAATGTGTGTTCTTGATTGATATATTGTGCTTAGATTGTAGTTGTATGTAACATGATTATCACATTATGGTCCATTGCTTTAACTTGTTCTCTTCAACTTATTTACAGCGGTTGACAAGGTTTCTTAAGATATTTTGATAACTTAAACCTATGTTCTCACCAACTTTATGTTGACAGATTTTAGTGTCATTTTCAGGTGGGATAGTTGAGAAGGATGATGTTAGAAGTGGCTAGAGTCTAGAGGCTGCTAGGATTGCATTAGGAGGAATCCCTTTCCTCTTAGTATTTATTTAATGTTTGAATAAGTGGTACATTTTAGACACCTATATGTTTGATGTTTGGTTATTGTTTGTCTTTGGTAAGAGGTAGGTCTGTTACCTACTTACCTAGATTTCTGCATTTTGTTGAGATATTGTCACGACATTTGTGTCGCCATTTATGACATTTCTTTTGCATTTAGTTTTCTCTATAGAGACACCGTTTGTTGTGATGATATCCATACGTCGCGCCCCATATTCCGCCATGGTGGGGTGTGACAACTGGATACAGCATAATTTTTATTTAGTCGTCCTCAATATCATTAATCAACATCGCATGTAGTATAAATTGTGTGACCAAGTAAAACAATATGCCATATCCGATATCCCTAATCAAGTAAGGACAATTAAAATTTATTCATCTGCGTCGTTGCTTCAATAATAGTTAACGGCAAACGTTTATACATACATACCACGTTGTTGCATTAGATACATAAATACATTACAAAAAACACAACTCCAAAGAAGCAAACACAATGTACTACTACGTACTCCGTTTTACTTATCGACTTGGTTAAGTTTGCCCAAACCATTACAATTAGCACAAACAATTTGCGCCTGGTCTTTCCTAGCTGCATTCGCCCTCAGAGTCGCACCTGATTTCCTCACGAACCCTGCACCATCACATTCAGGGCACCTGCCATAAACAGACATATATAATCATTAACCACTATATATACACCACATGATGATACATTCTTAGATTGTTAAAAGCTTACGTGTCTTTACGCGAAAAAAGTATCGGAAAGGCAGTCCCTAGGAGCGCGATAGCAGCTGCACCAGCGATCAAGTAAGTTGTACCTTCTGAGGAGACATCACCAACAGCTGCAACCACAGTTAAAGATCCTCTTTTTGGGTTCATGTTTAGAGATTGGACACTAGTTGGTGCAGACAATTTGTGACCATTGACAAATGGTTTGTTGGAAGATGTGATAGTTTGCAGAGGAGATATGGTAGTCATTTTTTGTGTGTAGGTTCAATTGAGACCAGTTTTCAGTTTTGTAACTTGGATTATGGTTTGATGTCCATAGATATTTTGTGTTTGAGGATAAGGCTAAATTGTAACAGAGCAGAAAGAATAGATTTGAAGCAGATAAGGAGGGACCACATTGGCTGCCAACTAGGACTTAACTTTCAGATTTGTGCTTTGACCCTTTGAGGTTTTGAGTAGTAGCTGTCACTGGACTTTTTAACATGAAACTTTTAGATTTGTCCTTGCCTTTTTAGCATTCGGAGTGCATCAATAAATAATTTGCACTTCATCTTTGTTATTAGCTAGATTTTGGTCAGTTGATGTGTTGGCCTATGAAGTTAGAAACCTTTTAATTAATAGAATAACATTCAGGGCTTCAGGTATGAATGCTTAAATTTGAAGTCTTGAACATCTAGCAAGTCTAGACCCTGTGGCCTCTAGACTCTTGAGAACAAGTCATATTATACAACCTTCCTACTGGGGGATATCAAAGCCAGGATGATGAAGATGATGCTCATTTGGCAGTCGTGATTATCATACCAGAAATTCAGAGAAGGGTGGCAATGTGTCTTACAAGAGAAGCTATCTATCCCCACATCCTGTATCTAGCAAATGTTCCAGGAGCAAAAAATTGCACAATGACTAGGATACATTTTAACTTTCTGATCAAGTTTCATGTCAATTAGTACCATCATTATGCCGATGTAGTGTCATTCGGTATATCACATGGTCGGTACCCTCCTACATGTTCCAGTTCCACGCCTATTCAAATGTTAAGTTTCACGGCAACTTCATTCCTCTTATAGAGTTATATAGTATGCAATATTAAGCAACAATTACGTCCCATAACATCAGGAGGCTTTTTTGTAATATTAAGTATAACACCCAATCAAAAGCATCAACTACATCACGTTTTGCAAAAAGTTAAACCCCGTCGACACCATAATGTATCTTACATCTATCAAGTAACGTTTAGGCAGCGCTAGGCAGCAAAAAGTAATTTTTGCAGAAATAAACTTTAAAGAACTATCTTGTTGTCGTCAAATATTTACCTGAAAAGAAGTATGAGTCATCCTACTATTATTGTACAACAGATGTATTTTACTAGAATCACCTACAACGACTAAACAGCCAGAAAAATGAAATAATAAATCTGCACTTCTCAGTTGCCAGAGTTTCTGAGAGTATTTGGAGTCCAAACAGTTAGGATCATGACTAAGAATCTTCATCAATACGAAACAATTGTTTTCTTAGAGTTTTGACCAACTGATCACATATTTTTTCATTTTGAATTAAATAAGTTTCCGCCTGTACCTTACTGTTGACAACTTCTCCCTCTATGAAGTAATCGTTCCCTTCTTTCAGAACAACCCCATGTTCACAAGCCAATTCAAGGACCTCTGATGCACGAGATATGCCTCTTCCAAACTCAATCTCCAGTTCCGCCTTTTTCATAGCTGGTGCTAGTTTATTCTTCATCACTTCTACACATATACCTAGACCCCTAACCTGAAAACAGATAGTAAAAAGTACACCGCAATTTAACAATTTCGAAGCAACACCATATGAAGCTAACGAGAAACTCGGGAAATTCACCGGAACCACTACATTAAATTCCTTGTATTTTTCATTGCATCATTATAGTGGATTGGGTAACGGCAAAAACATGTAAACTGTAATATGGTAAGTGATCTGCAGATCTAGGGATTGATATGCGGACTACTGGTTTATGATACTTTCATCTTTTCTTCGAAAACTTTTGTTATTATTATCTGTTTGAAAGTAAACTGGCTTCTGGGAGTTTATTTATGTAAGAAGGTCCTATGGGCCAAATACTTGTATCAATATTGATACCAATACGGCAAGACCAAAGGGCCTTTGGCGTAGCTGTATGTGAGTGGCTCATCAACCAAGAGGTTGTGGGTTCAAGTTTTTGTGAATTATTACCTTTCCAAAACAAATAACAAAAAATTAACAAGATTGCAAAAGTAGGGACCTAAATTTCTTACCTTTTCCTGTGTCTTAAGCAATCCTTTTCTAGCAATTCTCATCCGTACAGCAGAATAAAATGGCAAGGCATTTCCGCCACAAGTCACCTCGTTTACATCTCTTAGTCCCTCTTGACGTGATTTCACATTTGATCTCACCTGGGAAAATTCTGTGAGTTGTTGGCCATAATATACAACTGTCTAAATTGCTTTAATAGATATACTCTAACCTGATTTATAAATATAATAAGAGTCTCTGAACGACATAATGAAAAATGAATCTTGCGTAGTGCTTGTGTCATTATTTGTGATTGTGTCTGAACAATATTGTCAATTATTAGACCCATGATTTCACGTTGGGGTATGAGTGCGGCAACCTACAGAAAAAGAAAGTCAACGTCATCCATAAAAGAACTATAGTCGATAACCAATAGACCATTATTAAACTGCTTACAGAAGTATCTAAAACTTGATAAGTATCACCACTTTGTTTAGTTGAGATATAACTGGAACATTTCATTATTTACAAGGTGACGATCTAAACTAGTGGACTACTAGCACTGCTTTTTATAAGAGAAATATAACTTTAGCCCAAAATTTGGGACTTGAGAGAGATTATACTTTGTTATGAGGAAAAACATCAAGCCACTGCTAACAGTAGATCAGATTTGGAAAACTCAAATTATCTTAAAGAACATACTCAATAAGAAAGGATGAAGGCTATGCATCTACACGATTTTCTACAAGTAGAGGCATTCAGTGACAAGATATCAACATGTTCAAGTTGTAATGTATGTACAGGAAGGAAGTACTCACACTGTCAACAACAATGACATCAACTGCTCCACTTTTTGTGAGAGTATCAACAATACTCAGCAAATTTTCAGCAGAATTTGGCTGTGAAATGAGAAGATTTTTGGTATCTACACCGACGGAATCAAGCAGAAGTGAGTCAAGTGCGTTCTCCACATCCAGATATGCACAATAACCTACAGAAAATAAAATGTATAGTTCACAATTAATGCCATCCAATTAGAAGAGTTCAAATAACTACCTAAGAAAGTACATACATGGAGCGAAATTGCCACAAACGCGATATATGAAACATCATGGAAATCAGAACGCATATCATTTTCTTTTAAGATGCTTAAAGTAGCTAAAAGTTATTTATTTGTGAAATTAGAGAGTATTGTAGCGCACCTCCACGCTTTTGAGCTTCCCTGATTACATTCAAAGCAAGTGTTGTCTTGCCTGATCCCTCCTGCCCATAAATCTCAACAATTCTTCCCTGTGGAATGTACACTAAGGTGTTATCTAGAGTTCAGAATGATTAGCTATTAAGTGTTTCCATATAGAAACACCCTTGTATACATGTAATATACTAACACAACTAACTGACACGCTTTTGATCATAATACAAACAGAAACTCGGAAAATATAGTTGTGTTTCCTAAAAAACTTGCTATTCTACCATTAGTAGTTTAGTATAAATAACCAAGTCTTACATTGCTCTTTTACTATTGAATGGTACAATTTAAAATTAGCAAAATGGACGGACTGGGTAACGGGTCGTTAAGGGCGCTGAGTAGTGTTTACCCAAAACAAATCTTGCGCAGATTCTTTAACTTCTATATACAGTAATATATAGTGTGCCAAATATGCATATATGACTCCAGTAATCTGAATATACGGGCATCTAGGTTTATAAAAAGCTGTATAAATTATGAAATGATTTATAAATTGAAACTTCATAGTGAAGTGAGGTTTATAGTGGCGTGGAATAAAATGGGTTCAAGATTGACAATTAATCCTTGTATAACTTTTGACCATTGACTCATTTCCTAAGCAAACCTTTTACTGGTTTTACGCGTTGACCGTTAGACATAAACATAAACCGATCGACCCATCTACAAGTAAATGGTCGAGCTGCAACCTCTACTATACATAGTAAACAAACCTTTAATCACAAGAAAGCAACAGAAATATGAATACCAATATATTTATGCATATATAAGATGGTACTAGTCACCTTTGGTAACCCTCCGATTCCAAGAGCGAGATCAAGCTTCAACGAGCCTGTGGATACTACAGGTTTCACTCTTGCACGAAAAAATCGCTGCAAGAACATCATATTCTCCCCATCGAAATCACTTGCAAGCTGTGACAGTGCCGAATGAAGAGCTGTATGCTTTTCTGCAACTTTAGTATCATCATGAAGCTTATCATCTTCAATATCAGATGCTTCAACTGCAAAAAACATAATATCAAATAAATAAATGAAATTAGACCATGATAAGATTAATTTACACACTTAGCTATTACAGCTGCAATGCAGACGTCCGATTTAAAATCAACTGTCATCATGGGATATCAAACCCCAACCCTCCGACCCATGAAATAGATACATTAGGTCAAGTAGTTAAGACGAGACCAAAATGGAACAGATTGCTCAGACAAAAAGAACAATAAATAAGCAAGCAAACATGGCCCTCACAACCACTCAAGGGTGGCCTAGTGGCAAAAGGGCTTGTGACTATCACTCTAAAATGTGTGAGATCTCAACTTCAATTCCTGCTGGGTGCAAACAACCTTGAAGTGGCCACGCCAACCTCCTGAAAAGAGAGGGCTTTACCTGGTTTGAGTCTGTGTGGTGGTGAGTTCAAACCCGGTGGATTAGTCGGCCCAAAAGGTTGGAAACAGGGACGGATGCATATATGTGGTATGAGGGGCCGATGCCCCCCATGGCTAGACCGACAAGATGAGATTTTAGTGTAGTTTTTCTTCGATTTTGAGCTTTTATCGAAAATGCCCTCCACCAAAAACTCAAATTGCCCCCCACCCACATACTAAATCTCAACATTCAACGCTAACACATTATAAATCCTTCGTCTCTTAGAACTATGGTATATAAGTAAGGCTCTACGGATATCTCCAACGTCAGGGTAGAACCCTCAAGGCAAGCACAAACTTGATCTATGTAACTTCATGACACAAACTAAATATACATACATACTAATCGCCAATGGCGCATAGCTCAGTTAGTAATGGGTGGGGGCATCTTTGCACCCAACAAGCACAAGGTCAAGGGTTCAATCCGCCGAGTTAATCATGTATGCCCCCCACATTATGGAATGCCAGCCAATTCGGGTTACCGGTTATTAATGTTTTTGCACCCAACATACATACTAATCAACGTAATATGGAAATTCTGTCACTTTATTTTTGATCCCGTTAAATAAGTAAAATGGTAATGTAAGTAGTTTAATCCGAAAAGCATAAAGTGATTGAATATGTGCAGATACAACAAAAAGGTGAGGCTAAAATTACCTAAAGATGAAAAAGAACAACTTTTTATTAAATTCCAAGTGACCCGATGATTCTGAACTCATGGACAAAAAAACAAACACGTTAATAGTAGTAATTATAAACAAAAAAGGTAATTATGTGATTAAGATTACTTAAAAAAAAAACATAGAACCTGTGGTTGTTGTTTGAAGGAAGAAATGAAAGTATTGGTGGATGTAAAAAGCTTCTTGGTTAAGGAAGTGGTTTTCGAATACATTTATAATTAATTAATTACGTAGTATGATTTTGACTGAGGAAGACGATGATGACTTTCACTCCTCACAGTTGCGCCACTGTTTTGGGTTCTTCAATGGAGAGATTAGGGGTGTTTGGTTTTGCATTTTTCGTTTCAAATTTAATTAACTACACCTTTAGTCCATGTGATAAGAGCCAAAAGTTTCAAAATTACAAAAATTGTCTGTGGTTTGGCAAAATTGCATGTATACTCTTTTTACGATCTTAAATGACTAAATACTTTCGCTTTCATTCTTTAATTTTTTTTTATGTGCAAGGGTATATTAGTAATTTCAAATCGTAAAAGGACCAAAAGTGCAACCCAAGTTTTGCTACACGGACAATTTTTGCAATTGCGAAATTTAACGGACCAAACTTACAATTTGGTCAAACCACAAAGACGATTTTTACAATTCTCTCTAGTTTTTATACAGTATTATTTTAACTTTCATAACTCTTCTTTCTTCATAAATTTGTCATAAAATTATATTTAAATATGTGTTCTGTTAGTTTTTGGACGTATTTAAATAGTCGTGTGTTAGAATCGAACTCGAGACTATAGGATTGCACACAAACGTTTAGAGCTATTTAATTTAAATAATTATATTTTATTTATTAAAATGTAATTTATTAACGAGTGTTAAAAACTGTAACTAACGACCGTTAAGTATTTAATAGAAAATGACTAACGGGCGTTAACTGTAAAAATGGAAAAAATATTTTTTTGGTTCCCTCTATTTTAAGGGGAAGTTTGGCCGGCCCTATGGGCTGTGTGTTTGTGTTTTTTTAGTTTGTCTCCAAACCCTAGCTTATGACACACTATAAATACAAAGGCTTTCATTTGTTTTCTTTGCTCATTCATAGTGAAAGAAAATAATATCTGAAACCTTGCCAAACACCATATTCGGCCGACTATGGCTTTGTGCATACTCGGTTCGTTTTTTCCACCACTACGACACGGTTCTGCTCGTGTGGCCTAGCTTGTCGAATAGCTTGTTTGAGGCGTGTGTACAAGAGCATAGATTTAACCTCCTTTGGTTAATCTTGGATTGGTTTGAAGTGTTCTTTTGCTAGAAAGCTTTGTAAGGTAAAATACCCTTTTAGTTTTAATGTTCAATTGGTTATATGCATGTTATGTTAATTGATCATAATCGCTTCCGCATGTGCTATGATGTTTATATGTTTTGTTTATCAAATAAATGTTATGTTAGATCTAACAAACCAACAGTGGCATCACGAGTCATTTTAACATTGCAATAATTATTGAACACCTAATGATCTTAATAATTGTATTGTTAAAACATGAGATTTAGGGTTTATACATTTTTTTAAAAAAAATTTGGACCTAATTATTTAGATCACACGAAAAAAAAAATTGTGTTTTTGCTAAATTAAGAAAAAAATTCTTGTAAACCCTATTTACATGTTAGATCTTTAGGTTTAATTACTTGATTAAATTGTTAGTTCATGTAATTAAATTAACTGGGTAACGTTTATATAAAAACAATATAATCTTTACTATATTTAAGTGATTATATGTTTTAGACATAATCTTTACATGTTTTTAGTTGATTATGTGGATCCATGATTTACATGCATGTTGTCATGGATAAAAACTTGCCGTGTGGTAAATGTTATGAATATTTGGCATATCTTTTATTTTTTGAATGAAATCATAAAATCTTTAATTAGGGAAGACTAATATTCTATTTTAAACCCTAGTTGTAAAAGATTTTATTTCATAAATAAATGCATGTGGCTATGTGATTTATTTTTAGAGCATATATTTATAATATTTATGCTTAGAGTTATTCTTGTCTAATATATTTTGTAATATGCCATTTGTTTAACTTATTTTTGAAAAAATGTTGTAAACAATGGGTATTTTTTTTCCAAAAATATAAATTGACTAAATAACTATATAAAACTAATAGATTTGTTAAGAAGTTTAAATGAGACCTACTATTGAATGTATCTAGTGCTTTAATTATAAGTTAGTATCCTTATTCGTAGAGTGTTCCATCTCGACATCCTAGCTGAGTGTGCTGGGTTTACGAATTAAAGTGCCATCGCTCCTCAAATGATTATAGAATGGCGTCGACGAATAATGGTTACTAAACAAATAATCTAGCACTCTATATTTCTTTAATGTGATCATTTAATCTTCAAGAAAATGTCTATAAAAGTTTTATAAAACTTATGCTATGGAGTTGTATGCATGCTTCTCCATACATAAACTTTTGATTTGACACATCAAAATAATATCCACAATTTAAGTTGAATGTCATCTAATTGAGAACACTTGAAGTTGCAATTTTAGTCAAGTGAGAGTCTTGGATTAAGATTGTGATGGAAAGAAAACTATTCATATGAGTGAGATCTCGATTGAAAGTTTTACGTTCAATAGATTAGAAGACTTAATTGAGTTAGTTAGTGAGATCTAGAAACTCAAGGCATTAGAAAGGGACTAAACATGTTTACAATGCAAAGTTATTAAACTTGCAATGTAAGTCCTTTAAAATACTAGAATTGCAAAATGAGTTTGTCAATTAAATTGTTCGACAAGTTGCCATGCTGAATACATTTATTACTAGCAGATCAACTGATGTAGTAAATTTATGTCACCATGGGTACTAGTAATTCAAGAAAAATACTATGGTTAATTTATTAACTTGGGTAATTTTATTTTCTTGAAAGTATTGATTATCGAAAATACTAATACATGAACTTTTTCTGTAGAAATAGCTCATCCCCAAAACAACTCTCAACATGTGTCTTCTGCCTCAAAACTTTTTTTGAAGGCGAGAAGATGACTGGCCCGAACTTCAATGATTGGTATCTCTCCCTAAGGATTGTCTTGAGGGTGACTGATACTATTGATTTGTTGTACCAGCCTTGTCCTCACCCTCCTACTGAAGATGCTTCCGAAGAGGACCAAGCTCTTTTCAAAGCTGATTACAAAAGGTACTCTGATGTAGCATGCATCATGCTTAGCGGAATGAATGCTTCTCTTAAGCAACAATTCGAGTACTATACTCCAATGGACATGCTTGCTGAGCTCCGCAATATGTTTGAAAAGACACCAGCTGTTGAGCTCTACGATCTTGTAGACGAACTGCACAGCTGCAAACATCAAGCAGGACAACCCGTTAGTGCACACTACTTGAAAATGAAAGTGATGCTGGATCAGCTTTATGTGCAAGGGAAACCCTATGACGATGCAATGTCGATCAACTTGATCAATAGGTCCCTTAACAAGGACTTTAATGAGTTTGTTAGAAACTTCAACAGGCATTGCGAGGGGAAGACATTGAGTAATTTGCACGCAATGCTCATTGACTATGAAAAGGGTTTGAAGGACAAAGCACCTGAACATGCACCTACGCCTCAAGTACTTGCAATATAAAAGGGTAGGGTTACTAAGCCAAAACCGCAATCGAATAAGCAGAATAAAGGCAAAGGAAAACCTGATAAGGGCAAGCAAGTTGTGACTTATCAGAACAAACCTAAGAAGCATCCTCCAAAGAAGAAGGATGATTCTCAAAAGGATAAAGATTGCCACTACTGTCATGACTGATGGACATTGGAAGAGGAACTGCCCTCTTTACCTCGAGGATTTGCGTACAAGTAAGAAGAAGTTTGAGTCTGGTGTGTCAACTTTAGGTAACTTACTTGTGATTGAATTATTTAATCTATCATACAAATCTAATTCCTGGGTATATGATACGGGATGTGGTATTAACATTTGTAATACCATGCAGGGATTTAAGATTGAAAGGAAGCTATCTTATGGTGATCAATTTCTGCAACTGGGCAATGGCGCACAAGTAGCGGTTGAAGCCATAGGAACATTTAAGCTAGTTTTACCGTCGAGTTTAGTACTGAGTTTGAATAAATGTCATTATGCACCTTCTATTGTTAGAGGTGTAGTTTCCGTTTCTTGTTTGATAGACCTTGGTTTTCACCATACTGTTTCTAATAATGGAATTCGTGTTTCTTTGAATGGCGTTTTCTATTTTACTGCTATTGCTGTGAATGGTGTGTTTGAAATTGATTGGAATTATCATGTCACCAATGATAATAATAATTCTAATTTTAGCATCAATAAGAAGAGAAAGTTAGACTTGGATTCTTCTTATCTTTGGCATTGTAGACTTGCCCATATTGGGAAGACTCGCATGCAAAAGCTTTCGAAAGAAGGACTTTTGGATAGCTTCGATGATGAATCATTGGATAAATGTGAATCTTGTATTTCTGGGAAAATGACAAGGAAACCTTTTAATGCTAACATTGAAAGGGCTACGGATCTACTTGGTCTTATACATACGGATGTGTGTGGACCACTTAGACATGTGTCAAAGAGAGGTGCTAGCTACTTCTTAACATTCACAGATGATTTCAGCCGATATGGTTTTGTTTATTTACTTAAGCATAAATCTGAGGTGTTTGAAACATTCAAAGTGTTTAAAGCTGAAGTAGAGTTGCAAACTGGAAAGAAGATTAAAGCTCTTCGATCCGATCGAGGTGGCGAATACTTAAGTCAAGAGTTTAAAGATTATATTGCTAAGAGTGGAATTGTCCAGAATCTTACTTCTCCTTATACTCCACAACAAAATGGTGTATCTGAAAGGAGATATCGTACATTATTGGATATGGTACGATGCATGTTTAATCTTACTACTCTACCATTATTCTTTTGGGACTATGCCTTAGAATATGTGATTCGTATTCTTAATATGGTTCCCAAAAAGAAGGTAAGTAAGACACCATATGAAATATGGCATGGCAAGAAGCCTAATATGTCTTATCTTAAGGTCTGGGGTTGTGAGGCGTACGTGAAACGTGACTCAACTGATAAACTTCATCAAAGATCTGTGAAGTGTATCTTCGTAAGATACCCTAAGGGAACTATGGTTTACTACTTTTACTTCCCACCTGAAAACAAAGTTATTGTTGCAAGATATGGAAATTTTCTTGAAAGAGAATTTGTATCTCAAGAATTCATTGGGAGGAACTATGATCTGGAAGATGATCATGAAGATACATCACCTTCTAAAATTACTAGCGAAATTCCCATAGAGCCAGAAAGTCTGGGTCCTTCACCGGAATTAGTTCCTATCCGAAGGTCTGAAAGGACTATTCGAGCACCCAACCGTCTAAGTCTAAACATAGAGGTTGAAGATAATGAACCAGGTGACTTCGGTGAACCTGCTAATTATAAATCTGCTATGCTTGATCCTAAGAGCAAAAAGTGGAGAGGTGCTATGGATGAGGAAATGCACTCCATGGATGTCAACGAAGTTTGGACGAAAGTGGATCCACCTCCTAGTGCTAATGTAGTGAAAAGTAAGTGGATTTACAAGTTGAAAACTGACATGGATGGAAAGATACAATCCTACAAAGCTCGTTTGGTGGCCGAGGGCTGCACTCAAACGTATGGTGTTGACTACGACGAGACCTTCTCGCCGGTAGCCTACATTAGAGCTATTAGGATTCTCATAGCTATAGTCGTGTACTATGACTATGAGATATGGCAAATGGATGTTAAAACTACCTTCATGAATGGTCGCTTAGATGAGGACATCTATATGGAGCAACCTGAAAGGTATGTTGATCCTGAATATCCAAATCGCGTGTGTAAACTTCAACGATATATTTATGATCTGAAGCAAGCCTCACGACAATGGAATAAACGATTCGATGAAGAAATCAAGAAGTTTGGATTTGTTCAGAATCGTGATGAGCCATGTGTATATCGCAAATCTAGTGGGAGTAATGTAGTTTTCTTGGTCTTATATGTTGATGACATATTAATCATGGGAAGTCATATACCAAGTCTTAAAGCTGTTAAGGATTATCTTGGTAAATGTTTTTCTATGAAAGATCTAGGAGAATCTGCATACATATTGGGTATTAAGATCTATCGTGATAGGAAAAGACGATTGATTGGACTTAGTCAAAGTGCATATCTTGACAATATATTAAAGAGGTACAACATGCACAACTCCAAGAAAGGTTATCAGCCTATGGATGTTGATCATGGTTTAAGTCATGAGAAAGATGCATCAACTCCTGAAGAGGAGGAATACATGGCAAGAGTTCCTTATGCTTCGACTGTAGGATCTATTATGCATGTTGTAAGATACACAAGGCCCGATGTGGCGTTTTCTCAGAACTTAGTCAGTCGTTATCAGCAGAAACCTAGTAAGCTCCACTGGGCTGCTGTTAAACACATTCTTAAGTATTTAAGGAATACGAAAGACATGTTTCTTGTTTATAGGGGTAAACTAGACACATAACTGAATGTTACGGGTTTCTGTGATGCTTCTTGGCAATGTGATAAAGATGATACGAAGTCCCAAACTGGTTATGTCTTTGTCGTCAATGGAGGAGTTGTAGAATGGAAGAGCCGTAAGCAGTCAACAATAGCTATGCATGCTGCCTAGGCCGAGTATGTAGCTTCCTCAGAAGCTGCAATGGAGGCTGTTTGGATTAGGAAATTTATTGATGATCTAGGAGTGATTCCTTCAATAAAGAATCCTACTGATATGTATTGCGACAACTCTGCCGCAATCATATTCGCCAATGAACCTGGAGTCATGAAAGGTGCCAGACATTTTTTGAGGATATTTCACTATGTTCGAGAGCAAGTTGCTGCCAGTGAAATTAATTTGTTGAAAGTTCACACAGATAGTAACTTAGTTGATCCTTTCACTAAAGCATTGTCTGGTAGGAAAGTCACCGAGCATGCTAAGGGAATATGACTTATGTTAGCTAGTGACTTCATGTAAATCTGTGATTTAGTATTTGGATAATGGGTGTTAGACATTATTACCTTGATGAAATAAAGTTTGGGTTACGTTTATTTCTGTTAGTTAATTTTGTATCCTATATTTGCATGTTTATATCCATGAATATTAATTTTATTCTAAATTGTCCGTTGTCGATTAATAATATGGGAATATTATTAAATTAAAACAAATCTAAAGTTTGGTGGGAGTAGTTCTTGAAAGAATACTTGATATGATTACATACCAAATTTAGATGATATTCGATGATTCGAGATATAGGACTTATCCCAACTAAAGTGATATTACTTTATGGATCTTTGTCATTAAGTATATCATAAATAGTTATCCTTCGACCTGAGATACCAGGAAACGTTGTGGATCTAGTGCATTTTTGTGAATCAATCTAACGCTATACGTAAGGGGTGGCTATACGGATTTGATTTCAGGGGTGTTGCAAAATTCATGAGTTTTGCTTGTAGTCAAAAATGGGATTTTGTTTCCTTAAATATTTTGTTGGAGTTTTAATATAGCTGGGCCCCTCGTGGGATTAATTAAAGATGTACGTGTGGCCACACCCAAATTGATATTTGGTAATCTCTAATAGTCAATGAACGAGAAAGCATTTTGTTAATTAAGGAATGACTGAGATCCATATCCTTATTAACGTGTATTAAGAAACAAAAGGATAATAATAATGATGTTTAATCATTAAAAGGTTTTTGTCCAGGAGACCTTACTCGAGATCGTACTAGAGGCATCGACGTGTAGCTAGACGCTAATCGATGTGATCACGATATTTATGAAATAGTCCAAGTGGGAGCTGTTAGTTTATGGACGTATTTAAATAGTCGTGTGTTAGGATCGAACTCGAGACTATGGGATTGCACACAAACGTTTAGAGCTATTTAATTTAAATAATTATATTTTAATTATTAAAATATAATTTATTAACGAGTGTTAAAAACCGTGACTAACGACCGTTAAGTATTTAATGGAAAATGACTAACAGGCGTTAACTGTAAAAATGAAAAAAATATTTTTTTGGTTCCCTCTATTTTAAGGGGAAGTTTGGCCGACCCCTATGTGGTGTGTGTTTGTGTTTTTTTAGTTTTGGTTTTAAAGCAAACAATATATTCTCTATATATAGTTTGTCTCCAAACCCTAGCTTATGACACACTATAAATACAAAGGCTTTCATTTGTTTTCTTTGCTCATTCATAGTGAAAGAAAATAATCTCTGAAACCTTGCCAAACACCATATTCGCCCGACTATGGCTTTGTGCATACTCGGTTCGTTTTTTCCACCACTACGACACGGTTCTGCTCGTGTGACCTAGCTTGTCGAATATCTTTTTGAGGCGTGTGTACAAGAGCATAGATTTAACCTCCTTTGGTTAATCTTAGATTGGTTTGAAGTGTTCTTTTGCTAGGAAGCTTTGCAAGGTAAAATACCCTTTTAGTTTTAATGTTCAATTGGTTATATGCATGTTATGTTAATTGATCCTAATCGCTTCCGCATGTGCTATGATGTTTATATGTTTTGTTTATCAAATAAATGTTATGTTAGATCTAACAAACCAACATGTTCTTACAAAAATAAGACTTTTAAACATGCAAGTAAGATCTTCCAATATAAATCCGATCTAAAGGCAAAAAGGGCAATCGCGATCTCTCCCCCCCCCCACCCAACCCCCCCCCCCCCCCCCACCCCACCCAACCCCCGCCCCCCCCCCCCCCCCCCCCCCACACACACACATTCTACCAACGACAAAAGTCTAAAATCAAAACGATTGTTAAATAAGATTGTGAAAGTAATAACATATGCAAGGCATGTTGAAGGATTATGAAGTTCATAACAATTATAATAACATAAGCATAGATCAAAGCACGTAATAGCGGAAGCGATTTAACAAGATCATAATAATAACACATTCATAATTAATCGAATTAGGGTTACATACCTTTTGCAATACAATTCCCACGAACAAGAACAAATCACCAAATTAGGGTTTATGACGGATCAATGATTAACCCATTCTAGTTTGGTTAATCGATCCAAGATTCAATCTATAATCAGATAGTATCACGTTCTTGTACACACGTATAATAACGAGTTAACCGTAATACTAGTACTTATAAAACGAGCTTAAACGTATAGTGGAAAAATCAGCCCAACAACCCTAGAGAGGGGCTAGGACTTGATTCAAGAAATCAACACAAAAGATAAAAGGAATCCTAAAAAAGGTGTTTTTCCTTTGGGGTGATCGCAAGAGAGAAGAGAGAAAAGAGAGGGATTTGGTACAAGAATTATGGAGGCCTATATGTGTTTATATAGTGTCTCCAAACTTATAGCCCAAGACAAAACTAAATAAGGCAAGAAAATCTTTCTTCCTTTTCTTTGTCTCCACCGCCGGTCAAGCCCACCCAAGGGATGTTCCGGATCTTTCTTTTTCACCTTCTAGTTTATTCCACGTTGACCGTTAATCCTTAACTCTTAAAACTTACAACGGTTAAATGTTTAATGATTGATTTAATTAATAAACATATAAATATATGTATTAATTTTATTTAACTCTTTACGTATTGTGTGCAATCCTGTAATCTCGAGTTCGATCCTAACACACGACTATTAAAATTAAAGTTCATAAACTTACAGCTCCTACTTGGACATATTTTAATAGTGTGATCACATCGGTTATCGTCTAGTTACACACTGATGCCTCTAGTACGATCTCGAGTAAGGTTTCTTGGATAAAACCTTTTAATGATTCATCATTAAGGAAACAAATTCCATATTGACTATAAGCAAAACTTATGAATTTTGCAACACTTATGAAAATAACCCTTTTAGCCACCAGTTAGGTTTAGCGTTAGATTATTTCACAAAAATGTACTAGATCTACGACGGTTTCCTGGTATCTCAGGTCTGAGGATAACTATTTATGATTTACTTGATGAAAAAGATCCACAAAGTATAATCATATAGTTGGGATAAGTCCAATACTCAATTCATCGAATATCATCCAAAATTGATCAATTTACTTTCAAGTATACTCTATCACTATTTTGATCTATCTTAATTTAATAATACTCCCATATTATTAATCACAACGGACATTTAGAATATAATAATTATTCATGGATTAACACATGCATATATATGATATAATACACTGTAAATGAAAACAAACTTACCAAGTAATTTATTTCATTATAATAATTGTTCAATATCCCTTATTCAAATACTAAATAGATCAATGCATAAAATTGGTAGATGCATCATGCCTCTAGAATGACATTCACACTTGTTTGGCATAGCATAAAACAACCAATCTTGACCTATTGGGATTTTGAGAATACTTTCTTCAATAATTCAATTATTGAAGTTCTTGTATATGTGCATTCAAATAGTTTGATATTGCCACATAGTATCAGAATTGTGAAACATCCTTGATCACCAATTTATTATACTAAACTTCCAAAACCACATTTGGAGTTCAAAGTATTCTAATTCTTTGATGTATAATGCAACTTTAATTAAAATGTCATCTTCGAGGATATCATGACTAATATTGAGTATTAACTCAATTATACCTTTTCAAGTTTGATAGCTTGTCATATAAGATATAAATACGTAAACTATCATATCTATTATGTAACGTTTGATTCCAACCAAACATCCAAGTTTGTTGGCTATGATAATTTGCACAATTATTGACAAATTATTCATCTATAGAATATGGAAGTTGATACAAGACAAGGATGTTATTCTATATCCAAACATATTCCTTCAGAATATACATTACACAAGTTATTTAATAACTTTCAAATAGATATTAATATATTCAAATCATCTTGCAATTTAAGAATTATATAAATACAACGCGATACACACGAAAATTTCTCAAACCAGATTTAGATTTCTTCATGTTTTAAATATCCATATAAACTTACTACATGGCATATTATCTTGTATTTCCACCGCATAAATAAATTTATTATTTATTCCAAGGTTATATATATCTTATTTTCTAAATCTTTAAAATAAAGTGTCACTTCAAATCTAAACCAAAATCAACATTTAATTTGAATGAAACTTACTTTCTTATATGTCTATTAAACATATATAATTTAAGAAAATAATTATAAACTAACTTTTAGGAATACTCAGAAATTATCTTATTTCAATTTTTAAATCTAATCATAGATTTTCAAATTAAACATAAGAATAATCTCCTAGATGCCTGCATTTATCCATTCATGGATAATTGCACTTTGTACTTTTCCAAATATTTATTTTTAATTAATAAACTCTTTTCGATTACTTAAGTCCTTGTTCAAGTAGTCATTTCAAGAAAGAGTCCATATATTCAATTTTGTCAATTAAAATATGACCACCAAAATCTTTATATATATTTAATGCGTTCAAGAAAGAATATTCAGTCACAATTAATTACTTAAATGTGATTAATAATCTATTCATAATACATACATTAAATATGTGTACAATCTCGTCATATAATTTCGACACAAGGATTTAAACCACCACTATGGTCGTTGTTACCTTTCTTTGAAGAAACTTATCTTTAATTTCTAGTCAAACTATTTAAGATAAACCAAATCTAAAATTGATTATCTTGTTGGACAACAACATCTATAAAATTCATAGTATGAGTAGTTTACCCAAGTCAATATTTGGTAATAAATTATAACAATATTTGTAACTCATAATTCTCAGCATATTACTTGCATATGTGAGATATTCTTGCAGACCTATGACTTAAATTCCTTTATCTTGAGAGTTAGCACTATTATGCCTATCTCATGATAATTACTAGTGTATCTGAGAAGATTATGTATCTTGTAATTTTATCTTTCAAGATCAAAACTCTCACTTGCTTTTAATAACTTAGTTAATCTTTAAATACATAGCAAATAGATCAACACTCCAACGTTATCTATTGGGACATTACAAAACATAATGACAGTTCGTAACTCTTTATTTGCTAACCACCCAGTTCATAAGTAGTTTAACAAATTCTGAACTTCATTTTAAGACATAACATTATTCATCACATTCCATATATAAGGTATCTTATTAATATTCTTAGTCCAGGTTATACTCAACTTTCTAACCTTGATATCTTTTGGAAGAAAATGAAGATATAGTTATCTTGAATCAATCATCATATTGAGAGTTTGATTCTCCTAATGAACATACCACAACAATGTTGCATTTCATTTTGGTTAATATTGTAAGTCGATTTAACAACATTTAAGAGAAATATATATCTTTTGGCTTATCTATATACCAACTAAATCATCTTAATGATATAATAGATTTCCTAATCATTTTGCATGCTATATAACTCAAGTACTTCTAATACAAAGTCACTTCATTTCCATGTCTTTAAAACATAAATGTTATAATTCCATTATATGTTTTTAAGTCATTTGAAAATGAGTCCATGTATATGTCTTAGCGAAACAAATATAATACGTTAACGCCTTACTTTATATTATACGTCTTTCAAGACTTTATGTTTCTGACTTTATAAAGAAAACATAAACATGTATAACTAAAGCAATCATGAACACCACTAGGTTTCAATAACCTTTTCAAGTTAACTCACTACTATGTCTATTTATGTAATTCCAAGTGTAACACCCCATTTGATAAATGGAATATCATAGGATAATTATAGCGTGTCATCAAAGCATGCAAGATAAATGTCTTAAAACATTAAATGACCATAAAGACAAATATCGGAATCAAACATCGGTAGTCCAACATAAGCTCACACACATGAAATATAAGTACTGATACAAGGACTAAACAATGTCCGAAAGAAGTAAAGTAATGTATGGAAGTGCATAAGGTAAAGAAGGCTGGATAGCTTCCATCCGAATGCACATACTCTCAAGATCCTAAGTGCGTCCCTGTGTACCTGCCGTTTGGGAACATGGAAAGGAAACGGCTGAGCAAGACGCTCATTGACCGGATATAACATAGTATGAATGACATAAACATAATAATGATGGTAAAGCAGCGGAAATGTATATCTCCTGGAAAACCTGGAACATGTTTATAAAACTGGTTTTATAGTTTGAAAAGCTTATGATTAACTTATAAAACTGTATTTTAATTTTAGCCAAGAGCCCATATAGGTCAGGTATCGACGTGCATGAATACTTAGATGGGTGACTTCATCATGCAATTAGAGGGGTTGCCTCTAATTATACTGGTCTGGTAGGAGGGATCAACTCCAATGTGAAGGATGTAAGGCACACACCACATTCACCATGAAAATACAGACTAAAATATGTAACTAGGATGTACCCATACGCCCCACATGATAATATAAATAAATAGCCAAAACTGAAGGGACGCCACGAGCAATCACTCCGTCGTGAGGAAGTCATAACACTGGTGCCTCCAGTGTTATGGTTATGGTACCTCCATAACTAGGTGGTCTGACATGCATGTTTATATATATGATCTTATTCAAGTTCGTATTTCCCAACTCATGACAAATTGAAAGTCCAATTAACCTCAAGTTTTTTAATTGTTTTTGGTGTTAATAAAGGTATTTGGTATCTAGGTCTAATTCAAACAATCACGTAAAAAGGGTAAAAATATTATAGCTACTTAACCGTAAAACAAGTTGCAATTAACACAATTAAAGCACGAAGTACAAATGTTAAATGCTCAATAGTAAAAATTAACCAAATTGTAAAGAAAATGAAAGTACAAGGACCAAAAATCATGGAAAATGGTTAAGCTAGTGATAAGAGGACTGAATGTCAAAAATCATGGAAAATGGTTAAGCCAATAAGCTGGAATCTTAAAATAAGCAAAAAGTGCTTATGGTTGACGTTCGTTGACCAAGAATTTCAAAAAAACTGATTTTCTCAAAAATCACTTAAAACATGTTTGCGAATAGGTTTGTGAAAGAAAATTGCTAGTTTTATGAAGTAGAATCGTGGGAATCAGTTAAGCAGTTTGACTTTATCACAGATAAGTAAGTTTGCTAAGTAGCCTATTATTAAGATGTTTTCTTGCTCAAATCAAAAGACTGTATAATCTCACTTAGTGATTCTGAAAGTACATATATTGAACTACAACTGGCAACAAGAATCAGCTGAAAACATCCACAAACAAAGAAATGACAATGGATTCAAAATTGCTTGTTTTCACTTGATAAAACTGACCCAAACTTTTTATTTGCCAATTGCCTTTTTGACTAAAGTTTTGACCACAAAACTTCACAAACTGACTTACACTTACCTATTGAGTGTGTATGAACTCAAAACAACAGTTTTCAACTACTGATTCACAAAAATACCTTCAATCTAAACACTAGTTTTGAACTGATATGAAAACTTTGTAAAGGCTTTTTGATCAAGAGGTTTTGAAAACATTAAAGGCTTATCATAACTTGTTTAGTGATACAGATGAACTACAAATCAGCAAAGTACTAACAGGTTAACACTATGAAACTCTAAATCACCAACTGATGAAAATTAAGCTGAATAAGAACAAATTTAAAGCTAGAATTGAAACAAGAACTAAGTAACAGACTAACAACTATCAGATCATTAAAATCACACCAAAAGAACACTTAATCAATCACAGTTCAACAATTAAACTTGATATCTAAGAATTGAGCATGTTAAGGCAATTTAGTGGAACAAAAATCAAGAATTTCAATGCCTTTTAGCTTGAAGCCCCCTTTGTTGGAGTAGTTAGGCGCTGAACCAACTATGATCAATTCAAACACCAACTATCTATCACCATTAACCATCAACTCATCATCATCAACTAGAACTCATCTACCCTGCATCATCTGCTATAACTGGCTATGAACTAAACTAGTCTGAACGGGTATCAACTGGTAAGCTTCCAAAACACATCATCAAGTTCTATTTATCAAGTATGATCAATAGAACTAAGTAGCAACAGTAGAAGTAGGATAATGAAGGAATGATAAGTGAATTGAGATGAAAAGTGAAAATTGAAGGTTTATTAATGGTGGATGTTTGTTAAAAAGCTGTTACAACTAATCTAACTAACTCAAGAGCTTGTCAAACTCTTGAGATTAGTAGAGAACTAGAATTCTAACTGAAAATTGAGAGAAAAGGTTAAGTGTGTGTAAATTCACACACTAGGTACAATACAAAAATGAAGAACGATCTGGGCTATTTATAGAAGAATTCTTGTGTTTATTGGGGATGAGTGACGTGTTGGAGCCAATCCCCAGCTTCCATATGTCTTGAATATGCCAATTGGATTTTGTCAATGAAGAACACATTTGGGGTTTTTCATTTGAGTTAATTTCAACTCAATCAACCACTTGGGATGGATTAGTCTTTTGATTTTGAGTAGTTTTCATGTAGAACACTTGATCTGAAATGCACTCATTCTCAATATTGATTATGGGCTTGTTTAAGTTTGAATGAGACACGTGTTGTGTTGTTATTGGGAGAGAGAGTGAGACGCGGATTGTTATTTGAATGCTGATTTTCTATTGGTGGAACAAAGTATAGTGGATGGCACTGTGGAGATTTGGTTAATTAATGTGGCGGCTGTTAGTGGATGAGCTGGCATGATTTGGTAATCCTTGTGAAGAAAATAAATGCTCCTCATTAGTTGGAATGATGTATACTCAGATTAAACATAACTTGGCTCATTTTGGCTGATTTGACCCCTCAAGTTTAGCAGAATGTTAATTTGAGATAGGATCATCATTAAGTTGTCATTTTTGATCCTTCAAACTTAAAACTTGCACACAATTGATCCTTTGACTATTTGACTTGAGAGTTGACCATATTTGACTTTGTTCTTAACTTTCTCATAATTGTACTTTTAGTCCTTCATCTTTGAATGATGTCAAAGAAGGTCCTTTGACTTTGAAAGGCTTGTCACTTTTCATCCTCCTTTTGTCTTTTCTTCATCAATAAAGCTTGAATTCCTTTGGTTGCTCCATAATTGTATCTTTTTACCTACACAAGCACAAACAACAAAACCTACCCATAATACTGCTTTTATGAATCAAAATTAGGTATTTTGCTTTGTGTTTTAGGGTGATTTGTGATATAACTGATATGAGATTTCACTCATATCAAATCCCCTACACTTGATCATTTCCATGACCTCATGCAATGCCACATTTTAAAGCACCAATTTACACTTTTCTCATAATTAATCTACCTTGCCCAATATGAATGCTTTTACACTACACTACACTATATGATACATGATTTTGACTTATACAATGCAATGCAAAGAAAATCAATTATATTTATATATTTTTAGATTTTCTTAAAATGGTTTTGATGGAAATAACTCATAAAGAAATCAAAGACTTTAATTAGGGCTTTGGTACCATGAACACTTATCATCCTCAAGTTTCACTTTCCCCATACCAAGCTTAAAAACAAGATCATTGTTATTCATAAGTGAAAGTGCATCAACTCATTCATATAGATTAATTGTGTTACTCTTATACCCCGCTTATTATGCCTCTAAGACCGGTTATTATTTGAGCAAATTGCTTTTGGGCAAATTTGTCATTATTTAAAGCGTGAAATATAAGAAGTGTAAATCTGAAAATAAGGAAGCACGATTTTAATCCTAAGTAACCATCTTATCTATTACTCGAAAAACCGCCCACAATTAATATAAGTCCATCCCAAAATAATAAGTCATTCGCCTTATGTGTAAGATCCTTATGTCATGCATTTATAAATAGCTACACACTCGCTAAGGAAAGAAAAATAAAACTCACGCAATAATTTATATCCGCCGCCTTTTTGAGACCTTGGATCTTCAATCCCGCAACCCGTCAAGGTAATATTGGATTGGAGCAACTATCAAATCTCCGCAACCCTTGTGAGAGTAATATTGGAATTCAATAGTTACTATAATTAACACTTCACTGCCCCTCTTGGGAGTCTTGTATAATTATTTATTTTTTATTTTTTTTCTTTTTCTTTTTTTTTCTAGCCACTCATTTTTTTATTATAAGCCGCTCTTATTTTTCTTTATACCTCACAAAGAAAGTTGGAAAGAATAAAAGGAAAAACACCTGCTATATATTAAGCATGACATAAGTCTAGTACACATAAAACGTTCTAACTTATAATCTTAAGACGTACTTATACCAACCACGAATGATTAGTCAAAAATGCATAAGAGACTACAAACCGATTAAAACCGCTCTTGATTATTTATTAACATATATACATGCGTTGACAAGAAAGTAAAGGTTACGAAAGGGGATATAAAAGCCACAATTAATAGATATGAGGTTTATCTAGCCCTTAACACTTACTTCAAACTATATCATCTCTTGTTCTCCACAGTTTAAAATCTCAAATAATGAGACTAGTGGATGCTTAGCCTAATAAACCAATAAAGGTCTACATGGTTAAGGATACTAGCTAGAGAATTCTTGGATAAGCACACTCGGGTTGAGTCAAAGTATCCATGGCGGGCCTAATATGTCAAAGAAGTCTAAATTTGTTAAACCATATCCTTTATTATATTTTTTTCTTTTTATATATTTTTGATGCAAAATAAAAGAAGAAATATATACAATGCAAATGTGTTATGAAAATGAAAAGTGATTAATGCAAAAATTATGAATGCATATTTTTGGTGGCCAAAGTAGATCAAAAATTTCAAAAATGTTTGAAAAATTAATTTTCAAGTTATCATGAAGTCAATTACAAAGTTCTAGGTAAGGTCACTTCGATAGAAGACCCCGTACAATTGAGATAAACATTGTCCTCAATGTTTAAGAGTATTGGAGTAAACTCCCCACACTTATGACATTGATAACTTTGCTTAACCCAAGCTAAGGAAAGGTCTACTATAGTGAATTCATTTTAAGCACAATGTGGTTTGAAAATTACAATAGTAACGAAGTGAACCCGATAAAAGGGCCTCCTCCATAAGCTCCAATGCATGCAATGAGACAGAGCAACCTTAAAAACATCAAGAAGACAAAAGAGAGGCATCCCCCCTACACTTCTTCTCAACTATATACCCTTTTATGAATCCTATCCTACCACACTCTAGTCTAAAAACTCTACGCCTTGTTATTCAAGCTTGATTTATGGAGTCTCTAGCTCGACTCATCCCACACTTAAAAGTGTCTATGGAAAACCTATCATGGAGAGTAAATTTTTTACCCTTTTTAAGAAAAATCTGCATGATAAGGTAAAGCAAGTTTTCAAGTATATAAAAACTCCATAAATATCCCCCGGATCAAATACATAATTACCATCCTACTTATAACACAATCCAACAAGTAACATCCCAATCAATGGTAAAAAGGGTGAGGTGTTCTTCTCCATAAGGGTTGCCCATATGTTCTCCCAAGGATGATAAGGATATACTCTAAAATCTCACACAAGTTTTCCTTTTATTGCATCAGGTGGATACTGAGTTGGCTTATGAATCTCTATACCGGGATCAAAAATCCTTTCCTTGATGGGAAAACAACAAGTGGTGATAGCCTTAGAAGATTCCCCCTTATAGGTCACATCTTAAGAGAAAGGTTGTGGGAAAATGGGTACCAACAAACTCTTGGAAGAAACCATCATGACTTGCTTTTCTTTGCCACTTTGAAAGGTTGAAGTGGGAAGGAGAGAAGGTAAAGTGTCTTCATGCAATAAAGAATATAGAAAGAGTATGTCTCCCTCCTTGTCAAAATATCCAAGAATGTACTCAAGAGGTGTATCAACCTCAAGAAACTCATCACTCTCATCCATGATAGAACCCTCCTCATCACCATAATCATCATAGATTGGTATGTCAAATATTGGTGACTCAACATGTAACTCCTCAAAACCCAAGGAAGTGTGATCATCAACAAACGGAGACTCACAAATAGAGAACTCATCATCACTATATTCATCATATATTGGTGTATCACAAAGAGGAGGTTCATCATTACTAAAATCCTCATTAGTTTCCTCATCATGGTGGAAAAGTGGGTTATCAAATGATGTTTCAAAACGGGGATTGGAATAAATCACAAAATCACCAAAGTTAAGCTCTTGAGGTTCATGAATATCCAAAAATGAGGTAATTGAGGCTATGGTTTCAACATAGGGAGGAGCATAATTTCCACTTGTGCAAGCTTCATAAAAATATTCACCACAAACTTCATCAAGGATATCATCTTGAGTCTCCTCCTTATTAAGAATATCAATATGCTTCACCGTTTCGGGCTCATTGGATTTCTTCGACAACTTTAACATGTTAAACACAACTCTCTCATCTCCTACCCGCATTGTGAGTTCACCTTCCGCCACATCAATAAGAGTACGACCTGTTCTCAAAAAGGGTCTACCAACAATAAGAGGAACTCTCGGGTCCATATCATAATCAACCACTATAAAATCCGCGGGGAATGTGAATTTATCAACTCCAACAAAAACATCTTCCGTAATTCCCACCGGATAAGCTATTGAACGGTTGGCTAATTCAAGTGTCATTTTTGTAGGTGTGAGCTCGAGAAGTGAAAGTCTTTTCCAAACCGATAATGGCATCAAATTAATGCTTGCACCAAGATTCGCAAGTGCCATGCAATTCTCAACCCCTAGGAAATTGCAAGGAATCAAAAACCTTCCTGGGTCACCAAGCTTAGTGGGCAATTTCTTAAGCAATACCGCGGAACAATTTTCATTTAAGGAAGCATTAGGCAAATCCACCAATTTCTCCTTGTTCGAAAGAAGGCCCTTGATCATCTTTGCAAATTTAGGCATATTAGCTAAGGCTTCCGTAAAGGATATGTTTATATTCAATTGTTTGAACATCCGCAAAAAGTTTGACACTTGAATATCATCCTTGTTCTTAAGCTTTTCCTTTCTCAATCGTGAAGGATATGGGAGACTTGGTTTTGGTGTAGGTTGAGTGGTTTTTGAAGTATTTTCTTTATTGGATTCTTCATTGATGGGTGTGGAAGTTGAAGGAATAGTAGGTGTAGGTTTTAAAGGGGTAGGTGTTGAAGTTGTAGAGCTTAAAAGTGTTGATTTTGATGTTGTAGGCTTATCACAAGGTGGAACCATAATAGGCTTAACCAAAGGAGGTTTAGAAGCAATTGAAGGATCAATAGTTGTTTTTCCACTCCTTGTTGTGATTGCATTAACATTAGCTCTTAGATCTGTTTGTGGGTTTGAAGGTAGAGCACCTTGTGGCCTTTGCTTGAGAAGCATCATAAACCTCTTGTTTATTTCCTCACGCATTTCCCTCATTCTTTTCTCATTGGCTTGAAACCTCCTTTCATTCTCTTGTTTCATTTTGTGAAGAAGCTCAATAGTGTTAAAATCATGTGGCACATTCCCTTGAAAGCCTTGAGGTTGGAAAGGTGGAGGTTGATTGTAAAACACTTGGGTATTACCATGAAATTGATTCCCTTGATTTTGAAAGGTATTGGGTGCTCTAAAGTTGTTTTGTCCTTGGTAATTTGGCCTAGGCCCTTGATTTCTTTGAAGCAATTGAGGATGGTTTGTTTGGTTTTGGGTGGGTGGATGGGGTGGAAAGCCGGGTGGAGCAAGGTAGTTGTTTAACTTGTAAGAGAGATTTTTAGGGTTGATATTAGGTTTGAAGTGCTCTCTTTGTTCATCTTGATAAGCATAACATTCACCATGATTATTTTGAACCTTGTCACATTGTAGGTAAGAGTGAGGTCCTCCACATATCTCACAACTTATGGAAATGGCATTCACATCATTGGAAGGAGAGTTGTTCAAGGACATTTTCATAAGGGCTTAGATTATCTCTTGATTCTTTTCCATTACTTGAAGTATCTCATTGTGACTTTTGAGGAGTTAATTATCAATGGATGTATGAGAACTATCTTGCACAACATGGACCCTCTCATCTCTTTGGTTATTTGTTTGCATCATGGATTTAGTCTCAATAATGTCCCATGCCTCTTGTGTAGATTTGGAAAGAATGTTCCCACCCGCGGATGAATTGATGGAATCTTGATGATGTGGTCTTAATCCATTGTAGAAAGTGTTGATTTGATGAACTTGGTTAAATCCATGATTGGGGCATTTTCTCAATAACTCTTTGAAGTCCTCCCAAGCCTCACTAAAGGTTTGATCATTACTTTGTTGAAAACCAATAATTAAATTTCTCAAAGTCGTGGTTCTTGAGGGAGGAAATAACTTGTTCCAAAACTTCTTGGTAAAGTCCTCCCAAGTGGTAATGCTCTTAGGAGGTTGCCTATCTAGCTAATACGTAGCATTACCCTCTAAGGAGAATGGAACTAAGATCAACTTAATGGCATCATGAGGAACCCCATTATACTTAAGTGTATTTCAAATGGATAAGAACTTCTTGATGTGATCATGAGGGTCATACATGGGTCTCCCTAAAAAGGGTGTAGAAGAAACCAAAGTGATCATGTGTCTTAAGCTCAAAGGTGTTTGCGGGTATCTCGGGTATAACAATAGCATCGGTATTTCCCTCCACATTTGATTGGAGGATCTCCATCAATGGTCTATTATCAATGGCGGTAATGGCTTCTTGTGTGTTGTTCAAAGCACGATGCTCGGGATCGATTTGATGGACGGTGTTGTTCTTATTATTTCTCTTGTTCTTCCTTTTGGGAGGAAGGGGTTGTACACCAAAAGGTATTTGTGCACGCACTCGAGTGCGCATGCAACTCAATTCGAGGTGTGAGATAGGAGCTCTCGATCGACTTTGGAAAAGAAGGGATTATCCTTTCCGAGGTTCAATAAGTAATATCCATAAGAAAATATAATATATGTAAGTAATACTTGGGTGGCAAAACCCACAACAGGCTTTCCTTCTTAGAATACTCAGAAGGGTGACTTCATGGTATATAACTCAAGTAATTCTAATACAAAGTCACTTTATTTCCATGTCTTTAAAACATAAAAGTTATAATTCCATTGTCATTTGAAAATGACTCCATGTATATGTCTTAGCGAAACAGATATAATACATTAACGCCTTACTTTATATTATACGTCTTTCAAGACTTTATGTTTCTGACTTTATAAAGAAAACATAAACATGTATAACTAAAGCAATCATGAATACCACTAGGTTTCAATAATCTTTTCAAGTTAACTCACTACTATGTCTATTTATGTAATTCCAAGTGTAACACCCCATTTGATAAATGGAATATCACAGGATAATTATGGCGTGTCATTAAAGCATGCAAGATAAATGTCTTAAAACATTAAATGACCATAAAGACAAATACCGGAATCAAACATTGGTAGTCCAATATAAGCTCACACACATGAAATATAAGTACTGAAATGAAAGGACTAAACAATGTCCAAAAGAAGTAAAGTAATGTATGGAAGTGCATAAGGTAAAGAAGGCTGGATAGCTTCCATCCGAATGCACATACTCTCAAGATCCTAAGTGTGTCCCTGTGTACCTGTCGTTTGGGAACATGGAAAGGAAACGGTTGAGCAAGACGCATAGTGAACGGATATAACATAGTATGAATGACATAAACATAATAATGACTGTAAAGCAGCGGAAATGTATAAGTCCTGGAAAACCTGGAACATGTTTATAAAACTGGTTTTATAGTTTGAAAAGCTTATGATTAACTTATGAAAACTGTATATTAATTTTAGCCAAGAGCCCATATAGGTCAGTATCAACGTGCATGAATACTTAGAGGAGTGACTTCATCATGCAATTAGAGGGGTTGCCTCTAATTATACTGTTCTGGTAGGAGGGATCAACTCCAATGTGAAGGATGCAAGCACACACCACATTTACCATGAAAATACTGACTGAAACATGTAATTAGGATGCACCCACACACCGCACATGATAATATAAATAAATAGCCAAAACTGAAGGGACGCCACAAGCAATCACTCCGTCGTGGGGAAGTCATAACACTCGTGCCTCCAGTGTCATGGTTATGGTACCTCCATAACTAGGTGGACTGACATGCATGCTTATATATGATCTTATTCAAGTTCGTATTTCACAACTCACGACAAATTGAAAGTCCAATTAACCTCAAGTTTTTAATTGTTTTTGGTGTTAATAAAGGTATTTGGTATCTAGGTCTAATTCAAACAATCACGTAAAAAGGGTAAAAATATTATAGCTACTTAACCGTAAAACAAGTTGCAATTACCACAATTAAAGCACGAAGTACAAATGTTATATGCTCAATAGTAAAAATTAACCAAAATGTAAAGAAAATGAAAGTATAAGGACCAAAGTTGTAAATTCAGAAAGTAAAGGTACCAAAATTGAAAATTATAGCAAACTATATCTACAAACTAACAAATTTCCAAAACTGCCAAACAGAATTGAAACAAACTCAAATTACAAGGACTTGAAAATGAAAACCCTAAAAAGTTGAAGTTTATAAAGCTAATTAACCAAATCAGAAAGTTTAGGGGCTTGATTGCAATTAAACAAGAATTTTTAACTAAAACGGGTTATAAGACTTCAGTAAGCCCGTGTGATCTTATTACTTGACCAAAACAGTTCTAACTTTTTGCAAAACACTTCAAATTGGATTTAAGCTAGGTGTATTCAAGGAAATGAGCTGAAAATGTCTAGAACTCTAGTTAGCTTATTCCAATAAGCCCAAAATAAGCTATAAGTTGAATGAGACTTTCACCAATGGATTTTTTTAAGATTAAACTGGTGATAAGAGGACTAGAATGTCAAAAATCATGGAAAATGGTTAAGCCAATAAGCTGGAATCTTAAAATAAGCAAAAAGTGCTTATGGTTGACTTTCGTTGACCAAGAATTTCTAAAAAGCTGATTTTCTCAAAAATCACTTAAAACATGTTTGTGAACAGGTTTGTGAAAGAAAATTGCTAGTTTTGTGAAGTAGAATTGTGGGAATCAGTTAAGCAGTTTGACTTTATCACAGAAAAGTGAGTTTGCTAAGCAGCTTATTATTAAGCTATTTTCTTGCTCAAATCAAAAGACTGTATAATCTCACTTAGTGATTCTGAAAGTACATATATTGAACTACAACTGGCAACAAGAATCAGCTGAAAACATCTACAAACAAAGAAATGACAATGGATTCAAAATTGCTTGTTTTCACTTGATAAAACTGACCCAAACTTTTTATTTGCCAATTACCTTTTTGACTAAATTTTTGACCACAAAACTTCACAAACTGCCTTACACTTACCTATTGAGTATGTATGAACTCAAAACAACAATTTTCAACTACTGTTTCACAAAAATACCTTCAATCCAAACACTAGTTTTGAACTGATATGAAAACTTTGTAAAGGCTTTTTGATCAAGAGGTTTTGAAAACATTAAAGGCTTATCAGAACTTGTTTAGTGACACAAATGAACTACAAATCAGCAAAGTACTAACAGGTTAACACTATGAAACTCTAAATCACCAACTGATGAAAATTAAGCTGAATAAGAACAAATTTAAAGCTAGAATTGAAACAAGAACTAAGTAATAGACTAACAACGATCAAATCATCAAAATCACACCAAAAGAACACTTAATCAATCATAGTTCAACAATTAAACTTGATATCTAAGAATTGAGCATGTTAAGGCAATTTAGTGGAACAAAAATCAAGAGTTTCAATGCCTTTTAGCTTGAAGCCCCCTTTGTTGGAGTAGTTAGGCGCTAAGCCAACTATGATCAATTCAAACACCAACTATCTATCACCATTTTCCAACAACTCATCATCATCAACTAGAACTCATCTACCCTGCATCATCTGCTAAAACTGGCTATGAATTGAACTAGTCTGAACTGGTATCAACTGGTAAGCTTCCAAAACACATCATCAAGTTATATTTATCAAGTATGATCAATAGAACTAAGTAGCAACAGTAGAAGTAGGATAATGAAGGAATGAGAAGTGAACTGAGATGAAACGTGAAAATTGAAGGTTTATTAATGGTGGATGTTTGTTACAAAGCTGTTACAACTAAACTAACTAACTCAAGAGCTTGTCAAACACTTGAGATTAGTAGCTAACTATAATTCTAACTGAAAATTGAGAGAAAAGGTTAAGTGTGTGTAAATTCACACACTAGGTACAATACAAAAATGAAGAACGATCTGGGCTATTTATAGAAGAATTCTAGTGTTTGTTGGGGATGAGTGACATGTTGGAGCCAATCCCCAGCTTCCACGTGTCTTGAATCTGCCAATTGGATTTTGTCAATGAAGAACACATTTGGGGTTTTTCATTTGAGTTAATTTTAGCTTAATCAACCACTTGGGATGGATTAGTCTTTTGATTTTGAGTAGTTTTCATGTAGAACACTTGATCTGAAATGCACTCCTTCTTAATATTAATTTTGGGCTCGTTGAAGTTTGAATGAGACACGTGTTGTGTTGTTATTGGGAGAGAGAGTGAGACACGGATCGTTATTTGAATGCTGATTTTCTTTTTGTGGAACAAAGTATAGTGGATGACATTGTGGAGATTTGGTTAATTAACGTGGCGGCTGTTAGTGGATGAACTAGCATGATTTGGCAATCCTTGTGAAGAAAATAAACGCTCCTCATTGGTTGGAATGATGTATACTCGGATCAAACATAACTTGGCTCATTTTGGCAGATTTAACCCCTTAAGTTTTGAAGAATGTTAATTTGAGATAGGATCTTCATTAAGTTTTCATTTCTGATCCTTCAAACTTCAAACTTGCACACAATTGATGCTTTGACTATTTAACTTTAGAGTTGACCATATTTGACTTTGTTCTTGACTTTCTCATAATTGCACTTTTAGTCCTTTATCTTTGAAATTTGTCAAGAAAGGTCCTTTGACTTTGAAAGGCTTGTCACTTTTCATCCTCCTTTTGTCTTTTCTTCATCAATAAAGCTTGAATTCCTTTGGTTGCTCCATAATTGTATCTTTTTACCTACACAAGCACAAAAAACAAAACATATCCATAATACTGCTTTTATGAATCAAAATTAGGTATTTTGCTTTGTGTTTTAGGGTGATTTGTGATATAATAGATATGAGATTTCACTCATATCACATGTATATAGCTCAGGCATTTAAATATAACATAAGCATTCAAACATATAAAATAACTAGGTAAAACAGATGGCTGCAAACGAGGAATCCTAATCATGCATACGAAGGAATGTCCATACTGAAGGACGGAATATCCGTACCTTATGTCTAGTAGTGAAGCTAGAATGAAGGCTGAACTATCTACTCCGACTTCATGGATAATACATAAATAAGGGACGTGTATGAGTTGTCTGATTACTGTGTGTTTTACATGATTCTGTGTGTTCTTAACTTATTTTATAAGTTCTTGTTATGATTTATTGTTTTAACTGTTATCTTGTATTTATTCATGTTTTACATATATTCTGATTATGTATTTCATGTATTTTTGTATCACTATACTTGTAGTGTTATAATAAGTAACTTTTTAAAAATAGCAGGTTTCCAAAAATAGAAAGTTTCAAAAAATAGTAAGTTTCCTGAAATAGAAAGTTTCCAAAAATAGAAAGTTTCCGAAAATAGAAAGTTTCCAAAAATAGAAAGTTTCCAAAAATAGAAAGTTCCCAAAAATAGAAAGTTCCCAAAAATAGTAAGTTTCCTGAAATAGAAATACGCTTGATTTATAAGTCCAAAATATAAGCTAGTGCTTAATTATCTAAATTCATAAGTCATGATTATATATTAGTAAAGTTTATTAAATTAAATACTTAAGCTAAACAATGATAATTAATTAATACTAAAATGCATGGTTTTATTAATTAATAATAAGTCATGGTTGATTTAATAAAACTTTACCTTAAACAGTCAATAAAATTAAATCATGGTTTTTAATTTAATTATGTCCAAATAAATACTTAGGTTAATTTTCATGATTAATTAAATAAATTAATATAACCTAAGTTAATAGTTAGTTTAATTATAATATGAGCCAATTTAATTAAATTAACCATTTAAGTTTAATAACAACTAAGTACCCGAGCCCCAAACCCGATATCACACTAAGCCGAACCAACACCAACACAACCGTCAGCTGGTGGTTTGGCCGGCGGCTAAGCAGCCTGCGGCTGCAGCCGTTGGTTGCCACTGTTGGGCTAATGGTTCCCGCCGGCCGAGCTGATGTTCCCCCTGCCGTGGCATGTGTACCCACCGGCTTAGCCGGTTCCCACTATTTTCACCAAGGTTTCCCCCGTGGGGGCCTTGGCTTGCTGCTGCCTAAGAACAAACACCACCGAACCCTTAGGGGTTTCGGCTGGTGAGCATAAAAGACCACCGAGACCTTAGAGGGTCTCGGTTTGTGTGTCGCCGAACCAAAGCAAACCCAAACACACCCAAATCTTGTTTAATCTTTAACCATAACATGTTTTTAATTAATATTACAAGATTCATGAATCATATGATCATAATTAAAAATAAAAGATTAAAAAGATTAAGGTTCGATGGATACCGAATGCGTGGATGAATATAAATTGAAACACGAACACGAACACGTAATTACCCAATATCAAAAATCAAAACCCCTTATTTCTTTTGTTGGTGGCCGAGGCTAGGGAGAAAAAAACTAGGGGTCTTTTAATTTTCTTGATAAAAATATTATGTGTTTCCCTGAAGATTAATTTTACTAGTTGGATTCTAAATGGGTCGGGCCATGAGGCCCTTGTCCTTTTTTTGTCGCGGCTACACACAAGCCCAAAACCAATTTCTATGTTTTTTGTGACTAAAGTATTATTCGTGAATGTTCGTGTTTAAATGTTCGTGAATTAATTATTTTACGTAAACGTTTATCGTGCATTAATAATATACTTAATACTTGTAATTAAATGTTCGTGACACGTGTCGTATATTATTAATAGAAAGTTTTAATTTAGTCGTGTTATCATGTATTTACTATTCATGGTATTTTATGCGAGTTTTACAACTCTTCCGCTCTAAAAAGAATAATTCGTCCCCGAATTAGAGATAACATAAACTGAAAGAAAACATACCCGAATCAAAACTGGAAATGAGGGTAAAAAGTCCGAGTAGACTCCTCCGTCTCCCATGTGGCTTCCCGCTCAGGATGGTCCCTCCAAAGGATTTTGACGAATAGAATCGTCTTCTTTCTCATGACTCGCTCTTGACGCTCGAGAACTCTTTCGGGTTCCTCGACATAAGAGAGATCCTCACGAATCTACTCGAGTGGATACTGAACCATATGTAGGGGATGATAATTGTACCCTCTGACTAAAGACACATGGAATACGTTGTGGACATGAGATAGCTGAGGAGGTAACACTAGACGATACGATACCTCACTGACACGTTCGAGAATATCAAACGATCCGATGAAACGAGGACTACGTTTTCCCTTGATTCCAAAACGCTTGACTCCACGTGCTGGTGATACATTGAGGAAGACATGATCACCCACGTTGAAGTACAAATCTCTACGGTGCTTGTCGACATAGCTCTTTTGACGAGCACGTGCTTCTTGCAGTTTCGCCTTGGCGATTGCAACCTTATCATTGGTCACCTCTATCATATCCGGAACCTCAAGAATTCACTCACCAACCTAATCCTAGCAGATTGGGGCGTGACATTCCTGCCATACAACATCTCAAATGGTGCACACTTGATATTGGCGTGCCAACTGTTGTTGTATGCAAACTCCACTAAGCAGATATAGTCGTCCCAACTTTCTGTCCATTATAAAGCACAAGCTCGTAGCATGTCCTCTAGTATCTGAATGGTACTCTTCGATTGTCCGTTTGTCTGAGGATGAAAAGCCGTGCTAAGCTTAAGTCTGGTGTTCTAGAATTTAGATTTGAATCAAGGATCTCTATCAGATATGATGTCTGATGGAGTACCATGTAGTCTCATGATCTCCTGCTGATATATATCTGCCAATCTGCTAACTGGATAGTCCTTGCGGAAATGTGCAGATTTGGTCAGTCGATCAACAATGACCCAAATAGCGTCATGCTTCTTCTGAGTCTGCGGAAGTCCGGTGACAAAGTCCATGGAGATCTTGTCCTACTTCCACTCTGGAATGTCTAATGGTTGTAGTAAACCACTAGCTCGTTGATGCTTAATCTTAACCTGCTGGCAGGTAAGACATTTAGAGACAAACGTAGCAACATCCTGCTTCATACCACTCCACCAAAAATATTGTTTGATGTCATGGTACATCTTGGTGGAACCAGGATGAATGGATAATGGAGAGTTGTGAGCTTCAGACAGCAATGCCTCCCTGAGTGTAATGTCATCAGGAACATATAACTTGGTGCCCTGCCATAAGGTACCATCATCATCTACAGGAAACTCCGTCTGCTGGTCGATGTTCTAGATAATCGCCCAGATCTCATCGTCATCTTTCTGAGCTTCCTTGATCCTAGAGAGTAAGTCTGGCTCAACTCTAAGATTTGCCCAGTAACCCTGTTGTCCACGTACCATAAACTCGATGTCCAGTCGTTCTAAGTCACGTATCATTTCTTCTTCTATCTTGATGCTGTTAATCATGCCCGACTTCCTGCTGAGAGCATATGCCACTACATTTGCCTTACCGGGATGATACTGAAGGTTGATGTCATAATCCTTCAGCAGCTCTAACCACCTTCTTTGCCTCATGTTCAGTTCTCGCTGAGTGAAGATATATTTGAGGCTCTTATGATCTGTGAAGATGTCACATGATTCGTCATACAAGTAATGCCTCCAAATGTTCAGTGCAAAAACAACTGCTGCAAGCTCCAAGTTACGGGTAGGATAGTTTTCCTCATAAGGCTTAAGTTGTCGTGATGCATAAACAATAACTTTCCCATGTTGCATGAGAACACAACCAAGACCTTTCCCTGAAGCATCACTATAGATCTGAAATCCACATGTGCCAGATGGAAGAGTAAGAATAGGTGCAGATACCAACTTCTTTTCGCATCAGCTTAGTCAAAGGTAAGGCTAAACGTGAAAAATTCTCCACAAACCTGCGGTAATAACCAGCTAAGCCCAGAAAATTACGAACCTCTGTCACCGATGTCGGTCTCGGCCATTTTGTGATAGCCTCAACCTTCACATGATCCATGGTTATCCTTTATGCGGATACGATGTGGCCTAGAAACGCCACCTTGCTTAGCCAAAATTGACACTTGGAGAATTTGGCATACAACTGCTTCTGTCGGAGGATCTGTAATACTGTACGAAGATGCTCTTCATGTTCTTCCCTGGATTTTAAGAAGATCAGAAATATCATCAATGAAGACGATAAAAAACTTGTCCAGAAATTCATGGAAGACACGGTTCATGAGATCCATGAAGACTGCTGGAGCATTGGTGAGTCCAAAAGGCATGACTACAAACTCGTAGTGACCATAGCGTGTACGGAAAGCAATCTTGGAGATATCCTACTCTTTCACCCGTAGCTGATGGTAGCCAGACCTCAGATCGATCTTAGAGAAATGTTTGGCGCCTTGCAGTTGGTCAAACAGATTATCTATATGTAGAAAAGGATAACGATTTCTGATTGTAAGCTTATTCAGCTCACGATAATCAATGCACAAACGCATGCTGCCATCCTTCTTCTTCACGAACAACACTGGTGCACCCCATGGAGATACACTGGGGCAGATGAAACCTCGTTCCAAAAGTTCCTACAGCTGATCCTTTAACTCTTTGAGCTCAATGGGAGCCATGCGGTAATGAGCCTTGGAGATTGGTTCAGCTCTTGGGATGAGCTCGATACCAAACTCTACTTTACGGACACGTGGTATGCCCGGAAGCTCTTCAGAAAATACGTTGGGGAATTCTGACACGATAGGATGATCCTGAATAGATGGAGTTTCAGCAGCAATATCATGTATAACAATTAAGAAACCCTCGCAGCCATGTGACAGTAATGCACGTGCCTGTAAGGCTGAAATGATTTGTACAGACTTTTCTGGTATGAAACCATTATGAATGTACTCTGGGGCGTTGACATCACCGAAAATAACTCGATATGCATGGCAGTCTATGGTGGCGTGGTGTTCGGATAACCAGTCCATGCCTAAAATCATATCAAAATCGCACATGTCCAATGGAAGCGCGTCAACTCTACGAATTATGTCATCAAAATCTAGGGGAAGATCTTTGTACCCCTGTGTGATGCGCACATAGTCTCTCAGGGGCGTGGATATGTTTAAGACATTATCAAGTGGCATAGGGGATATCCTAACACGAGTAGCATAAGCAGTACATATGACCGGTTGTACCCGTATTAAACAAAACGCAGGAAATTGATCTTTGTACCCCTGTGTGATGCGCACATAGTCTCTTAGGGGCGTGGATATGTTTAAGAGATTATCAAGTGGCATAGGGGATATCCTAACACGAGTAGCATAAGCAGTACATATGACCGGTTGTACCCGTATTAAACAAAACGCAGGAAATTGACCATACATGAATAAGATTCTAGTGATGGTACCTGACGACCTGTTGGCTTGATCCCTAGTGGTAGTATACACACGTCCAGTGGTCGGAGGTGGCTTGGAATCAGCATGCCCTAAAGTACCCTCAGTCTCACCCTTCCTGCAATCATTCATCTGGTGGCCTGGTTGGCCACATTTGAAGCAGCCACCACTAGCACGGCGACACGACCCTGGGTGCCTTCGCCCGCAGGTGGTGAAAATGAGGTGAGTGTACCCACAAACAGGTACTTCAGCTGGCTGGGAGCCTGTTTCAGAAAATATGTGTGAGACATGATAATTGAGATCTAAACATGACTACACAGATGGTTTAGATTATTGTACCAGATGTTGTTGCACGGTTGGGCTGTGAACCTCTGCGGTCCTGGTCCCGTCCATTGTCAGTGTTCCTGGTAATAAATGCTGAAGTGTCAAATCAATGGATTATATAGCAGCATAACATAAAAATGAATAAATTTAGGGACCTACTGTCGCTGGAGTAGTTGGCGTTTTTACCGTAATTGTCATTACGCCACGCCTATCAGATGCAGAACGGTCATGAGTCTGATTGTTTCCCTTGGAGTGGTGCTGCTGAGTGGCTGGCTGGGACCGGCCCCAGTCTTTTGCCCGAAAGATGCAATTGTATAGAGTATGACATGAAATGGAAAAATACTGAATTAAATGAAATGATTAACCCTTTGATGACTGAGACCTACCTCTTCTCAGATCTGTCTGCTTCACCAAACTCGTCTCTCTCCTACAGCATCTCTAGCTTGCGAGCTGCATCTGCCATCTGCGCCACATTTGTAAACGTAGCACACACCAAGTTGTTGGTGACAGAAGTACGAAGAGCCCAGCAAAAATGATATGTCTGCTCTTCTGCTGTCCCGACTGCTATGCCAAGAAAACCAGCAAGTCTGAGGAATCTCTGCATAAATTCCGTACTATTCTCCCTAGCTCTCTGTCTAATGTCATGGTATTCCCTCTTGATCCGATCCTCCTCAGCTTTCAGAAAGAACTGATCCATGACCAACTCCTTAAATTGCGCCCAAGTCAAACTAGCAACCCAGTCATCACCTCCATTTGATTGCTTAAGTTCTTTACACCATGCCATCACGTCTCCCTCAAATTTGTAACAAGCCAGCCTCGCCTTAAAGACAACATCACACCCCATGGCGTCAAAAATCTTCTTCATGTGTGCAATCCAGCTCTCGGTCTCAGATAGACTGTTAGTCTGCTCAAAAGATCTAGGTCGCTGTTTGTTAAACCTTTCCAGCCATGTGATAAGAGTAGCTGGTGGAGTAGTGGGCAAGAGGTTATGTGAATGTGAAATGTAGATCTTGAAGTGCCAAATGGGTAGCGAAGTTATGCCGCAATTTTTAACCTTGGGAAAAATGAATTCATGATCTGACAAATCATGGGATATAAGTCCCCGTTATATGGGACCACTGAGATGATGCAAAAGTTGGGATTGAAAGGCATATAAGCTGGATCTACCCTAGGACTTCAAAGACTGCGTGAATTATGTTTCGTAAATCGAACTTGATGGAATATCTATCAAGTGAGAATCTGATTATTCTTAGTAAAGCTTAGATCGGCGAAAAGTTGCATTCATCAAAAACCCGTGAACATCATGGATAGAGAAAGTAAGTCAACATTAAGCCTGATCTTATTCCCGTAGTTATGTTTGATGAAACTCGCGTATTATAATGGATTACACTTGTGAGAAAAGACCGAATGTGGAGGAAATACCCACATGGCTTTAACTCTATAAGAAGCGAGTAGTAAGATGATCTTTGAGGACAAAGATCCTGTTTAGGGGTAAATGCTGTGACAATCCGTCAATTTATGGTTGATATTTTATTCTCAATATTATTTAAAAACAATTTACAATATGAACTCACATATTTTTGGGAAGAAATTTGGATTTACGTCTTGGAGTAGCATCGACTACGTCTAAACCGGAGGATTCAACTTTACGTGCTTACGTTTACATACACCGTCTTTGGTGACAGTCCGACATTTCAGAAAAATAAATTTATTCACGAATATTATTTTGGAGTTTTAAATTTGTGTTGGTTCATAAACTCAGAAATTTACGAGAAGAGACTAGGACTTACGATTTTATTTTAACGTCCTTTACGACTAAACCGGAAACCTTAGGATTACGTATTTACGTTTTCGAACTCCGTTTTTGATGAGACAATTTTTATTAGATTCGTTTTGTGACGTCGATTCATAATTTATAAAAACGTTTTTCGTAAAACGACCCGAGGGCACGCAAATCGAGGAAACTAGAATCGAGGAGTACCCGTAAATAAATGGGATGAGACAAGTGGGACACTTGTCCCACCCCACTCCCAAAACCGGCCTAAGTTGCTAAGTTACACCATGAGGTGTCAACACCTTAACAAAACTAACAACACATGTAACTAGCTTACACATTAAGCTAGCTACTAAATCAAAACCATTAGCAAAACTAGCAACTCCTCATTCCATCCATTTCAACATGCAATCAACACACAAACTCTCTCTCTAGCTCCATCTTGCCGTCCACTTTTCTCCCCAAAAACACCCTTTGATCTTGATTCAACCATGAAACCATATGTTATACTTGCATATGTTGAAGCCCTTTCAAAACCCTATTGATTGGTGGTACTTATAACATCCATGGAGGAGTTTTCATGGTGTCATGAGGCTGATTTTCCACAAGAAGTCCATGGAGCATGGTGGTCTTGAAGATGGTCATGGATATCCACAAGTTTCTCCATCAAAATCCATGTTTTGATCACAACTTACATCATCATGGTGGTATAAAGATTGTCCTCCTCATCTTCTTGTTATTTTGATTATGTAAACATGTATTTTATTTCCTATTGTATATATTTATGATGATTATATGATGATAAAAATGTTATGTGGGGATTTGTTGTTGATAATCATGGATAAAAAGGTGAAAAATTATAAGAAACAAGGTTAAAATGTTGTTTAAATTACATGGCTGTATAAAACAGTAAAGAAACATGTTATAAACTGATGAAATTATGAAGTAGGATCCATTTACAGTAAGCTAAATGTATTGTACACATGTGAGAGTTGGCCATGCAATGGAATCAAAATAATGAGTGAGATATGATCAAAACAAGTTTAGGGTATAAATCTGAAGTTACTGTTTTGGACGATTTTTAGAAAATACTTAAAGGATGATTCAACAGTAGCTATAGAAGAGTTAAATGTAGCACATATCATGTAGTTTATGTGATAAAAATTTGAGCTTCTATCTCCATATAGAACTCAAGATATGGCAGTTTTGGTGAAGATGAAGTTAAAAATCAGATTTTTGGAAATTAAAGAATAATACTATTATATAAGCACTCAAATTATAATGTATAAAATGTAAAAGTAAAACGCACTAACTTATGGATTTTATTTATATAAGTATGTAAAAGGCTAAATAAGTGGACATTTTATAAAAATGGTAACTTGTTAAGTTTTATAAGTTATAAAACTATAAACTTGATTTTTACGACTTTTTCGGCTATCGCCGTAAAATTAACGTTTTTGTTAAATAAAACTTAGATGGTTGGACCCGTCTAATGTAAACTTTATAAAACTTATATACTGATATATAGACATATATAACAAGTAAAAACCGATAAAACCCGAACTATAGGGCATACGGACATTAACGGGCTAAGTAAACATATTGGACTAATACTTGGACTAATAATTGGACTAAATAAGATATAAACTTGTAAAAAGAAATTATTGGGCTTAACCCATTTAGGCCCAACTTGGAAAGTATACATACTGATAATATAGGTACAAAATAAATTAAAATAAGTTAAATAACTTATAATAAGCTTATTGGACTTAAGACACGCAAACGGGTAAAACTGGTAAACTAATATAAAAGTTATCGACATATAACACTAAAAGGAGTAAACGAGAATATATAAACCCACTTGATCATCATATGTATATAATCATCATATGTATACATAATTGTTATTTTATAAAGTCATTGGACATGAGTCTAAGACGAAGTATTATTTGTTTAGGTTTCCGTGATTGAAGCACGTACCGTACGTCCGAATTGCCGACAACCCGCCTTCCCACATCAACGTGAGTTCATAGCCTCGCACTCTTTTAAATGTTTTATAAATGCTTTATAAACCCGCGAGGGAGATAACATGTTAGTTTTTATAAAAGTTTGGACACCATTTGTCCCGATTGTTTGTTTATTGATTTTGGACCCGAATGATTGAATGACCCGATTGTATGACCCGATAAATGATTAATGGACCCGATAGATGAAATTAAATGGATTATTAAAGTTAGGTTATGTCACTAAAAGTCCCATTAGCATGAATTGTGAACTACTGGGAGTTGGTAGACGCTTATGCATTTAATAGTACTATTTGGGGACGATCACCCCAGTTCGCGCCTTGACGGTTGATCCCCGTCGTGCCACATTGATTGGTAAGCGAATTAATGTATGAGAAGATTTCCAATAGCGTGACCTTTGTGACGACACGCTACTTTAGATGGGCAAAATTGGTATCGGGTTAGCTACCCGTTGTTGGTTTAGTAAGGTAACAATGTCATGCGGCTTATAATAATCCGAATTAACGAAATACTAATAGACGCTCCGAATTACGATGTATTGCCTGACTAGCAATACAGGGTCATACTATTGATATTATGTTTGTATTTTTGGTTTTCATAACCATACTCATATAACGGTTTTATTTTCATACAACGTCGTAAGACGTATTGTATGATGATTTTACGACATTGGCTCGTATTATAATTTTTAAGGCAAATGCCTATATTATGATTTTCGATAAGGATTTGTATAAAATGATTTTGGCTATTTTACGGCCTATTACAATGATTTGTATGAATTGATTTTTGGTGCTAATTTTATACCAAAGTTATATTGATGGAATTTAATAAACTCTATGAATTCACTCGGCGTTATCGCTGACCTTTTCTTTTAACATGTCTTATCTCAGGTACTTGAAGGTAATTCTCGGGAAGACGACAAGAATTCATGGCCCGCACTTAAACAATATTTTCCATTCAAATATTTTGTAAAACTTTGTATCAAATGTAATGACTTGGGACCTATGTAACTTTGATATTTATGAATGGAAATTATTTATTATTAAACGACGCGATTTTTATGCGTTGTCTATGATGTGAGTAATGTGCTATCCCGTAACACCAACTAGTCTTCCGCTGTACTAAGTTGTATAAATTTGTGGGTGTTACATGATCCTAGAACCGAGATCCGCTAAAGCCATACAATCATCAACTTGGGGAAACAAGCAAGGTAACATGAATCGACCGGAATATCCTAGCTTTTCAGGAAGCTCTTTTCGGAGAATCGCAGAACAATTCTCATTTAAAAAAGTGTTAACGAGCTCTACCATTTTTTATTTCTTATTGAGCAAAGCTTTTAACATTTTCACAAATTTGGGCATTTGAGCAAGTGCTTCAATAAGGATAATGTTAACATTCACTTGGGAAATCATTTTCAAAAAGTTGGAAACATGAACGTCATCCTTGGTAAGCAACTTAGCCTTGTTCAACCTAGATGGACAAGGGATATTGGGCTTAGGAGGGGAAGGTTAAGAAGGAGAAGAACTCGCTTCTTGAACAACCTTAGGGTTAGGTTCATGAGGTAATGGAGAACTAGTATTAGGATTAGTAGTGGGAGGAATTACCGAAGGGGGAGTAGGATTACTCATTCTTACGTCCGGGTCTTGTCTCTCCTTTATGGGTGAAGAAATGGAAGGTCCTACTAAAGTGGCTCCACTTCGAGTAGTAATAGTACTCACATTAGCTCGAGGGTTGGTCTCGGTATTAGAAGGTAAGGCTCTTTGGGGTCTAAGGGTTTACAACATTTGTATGAATTTCCTATCTGTGGACTCTTGCATTTCTTTAAGCTTACGGTCTTGCTCATTATGTTTTTGAAGAACCAAGTCCATTTGAGGATTAGACATATTGAACCCTTGAATTTGAAAACCGTGGTTTTGAAACTGATTAGAATTTTGAAAGCCTTGATTATTAAAACCTTGGTTTTACCCTTGTAAATTCCCTTGACTAAAACCCCTCATATTTGAATTATCTTGAAAATGACCCCTTTGTGGACCTTGGTTCATTGGTGGGTATTGGGGATTGGTTAACAATTGTTGAAGTGGTCTACCATGAGGTTGAAAACCAGGGGGAGCCAAATAGTTAGTAGATTTATAAGACAAATTATTAGCATCCACATTAGGTTTAAAATGAACCCTCTCATTAGTGTTGTAAGCATACACTTGTGGTTGAGATTGATAATAAACCTTATCATAATTTAAGTACGGATGTGGTCCACCACAAGTCTCACAAGACTCACTCATGGCATGAACGTGCCTAGTGGGAGGGGTATCGACTTTTAAAGCAAGTTTTGTCACAATTGAAGTAAGTTTTTTAATTTGATTATTAACCTCACTATCATTAGCACTAGCCATAACAACCCTTACACTTTTAGTTTGAACTTTGGTCTTGTTTTCAATTATATTCCAAGCATCATTCATTGATTTAACCAAAATATTTCCCCCCGAAGCACTACTTAGTGAGTCCTCGTAATTCAAATTTAATCCATTGTAAAAAGTATTAGTTTGATGAACTTTAGTAAAACCATGTTGAGGACACCTTCTTAAAAGTTCCTTAAATCGATCCCAAGACTCACTAAAAGTTTCCCCATATTTTTGCTCAGAAGTGATTATGTCATTCCTTAAAGCCGTGTGATAGTTGTATTTTACAACCTTGTTTAGGAAAACAAAGTGTAATTAGGGTAAATACACAAGTAGTTTCGGAAAACCACAAGTTATGACCCAAAGTGGGGATCGTTCTCAAGGAGGCTTGGTGTGTGTGTTAAGAAATGATTAGTGATGTGATTATATGATTATGATGAGAAAAGAAAATAGAAAGGGGATAAGAAGAGAATGACGGTTACGATGACGGATTACACTAAGACGAAAAGGTCGTACACGTAAAACCGTAAAAGCACCAAAATTAAAAATTTACTCTAAAAATTCCTAAAAAATTGTAATAAATCCTAAATAATGTAATTAGAGTTTACAAAAAATCAAAAATCACTCAAACCTTTTATTTAATTAAATAATGATTTTTTAATGTTAATTAAAGCCCTAAAAATCAATACCATTAACAAAAAGCCCAAAATGAGTTTTATCACTTTGTAAACCTCTAAAATGTCCTAACTTAATTTAAAACTATTTTTGAAAATTTTAAAATTAATTAAAACTATTTAAAACAATTAAAAACTATTAAAACTTAAACAATAAAAATATTCTAAAAGTTGTAAAATTCCTAACTTAATGTGTTTAACCTAAGAAAAATATATAAACTTGAAAAATCTAAATTTTAATTTTTAATAATAAAATAATAAAAAAATAATATTAAAAATCCAAAATTTATAAAAAATTCTAAAAACTTGCAAACTAGCTTAATTTAACCTAAATAAACAGAAAATGAAGTTAGAATTACAAAAGTACCCCTAATGGGCTTCCAAATGGGCCAAAAGTTCTAACAGTCACCTTAATGGGCCAAAATAAGCCCAATAAGAAAAATGTTGTCCAATTAAGCCCAAAAGATCCTATCTGACTCAAAATTTGATTTTAAGCACAATTTTTCAAAGGCCCAAAAGCTGAAAATGTGAAATAAGCTGACTTATACCAAACAGCTTATTCTTAATGGGCTTTTTGGCCCATTAAGCTATAAGCTGATACCATAAGCTCAAATTAGACACACAAGCTTCTTTTGAGTTGCTTAAGACTTCTGTAAAATGAAATTTGAAATAAGCCAAAGGAATAAGCTTGAAAATGCCTAAAGCAATCTACAGAAAACGACAAAATAGTCGTTTTTGAGTTCTAGGCTATCCCAAGAGCTGATTCAAGTTTCTAAAGCTTTTAAATGACTTAACTAAGCTTAATCAAAAAAAAGTTTTCAAATAAGTTGACTCAATAAGCTGGAAAAAGAAAATAAGCACTTATGAAAAAGTCAAATAAGTTGGTTTTCTAGCAAAAAGTCAAAGTCAAAGTCAAATAAGCTCCAGTTTAATCAAATGAGTCAACTAATTAAGATCTATCACAAAAAATAAGTTGTTACAGGTCTGGATAAGCCAAAATGGCTTATTGATAAGTTGAATGAAAAATTGTACTAGTAGGGGCTAGTTTTGGGTGTTGAGTAGTGGAAACTTTTTCCACTGCTTGACTTGTTGACTTTTTTTGTCTTTAGTGACTTTTTTGGAGATTCAAGTTACACAAAGACACCCAAATAATCAATGGATCATAAGGAGTCAATACAAACAAAGAAATCACAATCAACAACAGCCAATTAGTACAGTTTAATCAATCAATCACCAGATCCCTCACAGACATGAACACATAAGCAGTTATAAATTTATAAGCTGTTTTAGCAATATTCAGCCAACCAAATTACACCAAAAGAATACACAAGCTATTATAAACTTAAATTAACAAGTTTAAACAGTTTTCATGCAATGGCTGAAAGCCTAAATCAAGATTCAAGCAGATGAAGGTTACTGATGAACACTAACACAAGCAGTTTTTACTTTTGCTGATGCAATTGGCCAACAAGCCAGATTCAATCACTCAGATCTATCACATATATTATATAAATGATGTTTAAACAACTTTTAACCCTAAGCATGCATAATTTCTAGATTTTACCAAAATCATAGGTCAAAAACAGTTAAAATCAAGTAGTTATAGCACAATGTATGATTTGAGGTTTCAAACCCAAAAACTTGCAGCAATATGCACTCAACCAAGCATATATCAGATACCAAGCAAATACACAAACTTCTAACAACACAATATCAAGTTATGATTTAAGACATGTAATCCCAATCACCCTTTTAACTTTTCAAATGAAAATAGCATTCCAAGGTTACCCAAGCACAAATCAACACAATAACAGATGAGATAAACAGATTAGAACAAGATTAAGCCACAAAATCAGCAAGAACACAAGCAACACTCAAATATCACAAATATCAAATATTTTATCAGATTTAGAGATTAAGGGTGTGGACCTCATGGATGTACAACAACACCCACAAATTTTGAGCTTATGTACTAGCAAGAACAAGTACAAGCTTCCACAACAACCCCTACTAAGAATCAACAAAGTTAGAAGCATAATTATCAAAATAGAAAGATGAAAACTTCTTGATTAATGCAACTATCGTACTCCACACTTGATTATCCCCAAGTTATAAGCTTCACCACACCTTGATAACACAATATCAGGATTCTATGATCAAGAACTTATAGCCCAAGAATTCCAAGATAGACCAAGAACATAGCAAAATATCAAGAAAAATGGAAAATGTGCAAACTTTTGCACACTCCTTTTGAAAACAGGTTTTTGATTCAAGAACAATGAACAAAGAACAATAACAAACAGATTATAAGAGTAACACTTGAGCTTTCTTCAACAAATTCAAACACATTTCATTGATATGAATATGAGATTTACAGATTTGTGAACAACTGAAAATTCAAGAGCAAACTAGAATGTAATGACCTAAGGCCTTTATATAGGCTACAAGTGATGTCTAGAAATTATAAAAACGTAAACCCTAATGGTATAGAAGTCCCCAAAATTCCCTTGCAGGTTTGAATATCTTCAAGATCATGTGATGTTTTCTTGGCTGTATATGTGAGTTGGCAAGTGTGGAATTTGATCAATGGCTCATAATAAGCTTAAGTTTGAAGCAAGGATGTGGGGCGTTGGATGTCTATCACTGTTTTGTCATCTTCTTCAAGAAGGTGTACAAGGGTTTATCATGTGAGTTGTTGGATGATGTGGCATGGGGTTTAAGGGTTGGGATATGATTAGGACTAGCTTAATCATAAATCTGGACAATCTTAGGGCCTAATTACAACCGGATTAGGAAAACCCAAAATTGTTCTTGAGGTGAATAGTTGTATGTTTAATCTGTTTAAGGATTCAAAAACATGTTAGCCACGTTTATTTAATAACTAATTAAGTTAGTTAAATAAACGGTTGTGAGTGGATTGGTGATGTGGCGAAATGGTGAAGGGTGATTGGTGGGATGGAGTAAGTGGGACACGTGTCCACCTCCCACTGGTCTAGGTAAGTTTGCTGTCTGCCAGGTTACACCCCTCACTTCTCCTTTCTTTGTCATTTCAGCTTAAAACCTTGTCAACGCCTAATTCCTTTGTATCAACTTTTGCTTTTTCACACTTTTGCCCTAAAATGTTTTGTAAAGTGAATTCAGGGGTAATTCTTGCCAATTCTTGATTCTTGAAGGACTGATTTGGTATTTTCTTCAAGGATAATGGTCTAAACTTGTATGATTGGCATTTTGGAGGACTGAAATTGCCAAATCATGATTGATGAGGGACCATTTTTGCCAAGTCTTCAAAGTCAAGGGTCCTTTTGGTAATTTTGATATTTTCAAAGGACCAAATTTGTAATTCTTGAAACTTGGAGTCCTTCTTGGTATGTTTGACTTTGAGGAGGATAACTATTGACATTTTAGTTTTGTTAAGGGACTAAAATTGCCAATTCTTCAAAGTGGAGGGCCCTTTTTGCAATATTGACAAACTTTAGGGACCAATCTTGTAATTATGAAGATACAAGGGTATAAAGTGTCAATTCTTCAATATTGGAGGACCCTTCTTCTTCAAATCTTCAAGGGTTTTCTTGGAAAATTCTTCATTAGGGCTTGGTTCAATGTGCGGCTTCGTTTCCCATGTTCGTTTTTGCATGATTCTTGTGATCTTTTATCATTTTCTCAATATCCGTACCTAAAATACACAAGCAACAAACACAAGCATATATTTGGTTATTTTCATGATATTTAATGCATTTTAAGCCCTTTTTGGACGATGAGACTATGTATAAAAGCAGTCTCATCACTCCCCCATACTAAACCATTGCCGTGCCCTCACGCAATGCTAGAATAAAGTATCGTAGCACCTCCAAAATCCATTTTTATTCACTTTTATTGAACGATAAACTAGCTGCACTACTACTATTGCTACTACTTGCGTTGTAGACATAATGTATGATTTTCATCGTAAAATGGGACGTTTAGGTTCATAGAACAAGAACACGTGAATGCTTCGTTAGAAATAATTTCATCGTCCTCTAATTTCACCACAATTCCATGCCAAGCGTGCAACGAGATCATTGTCATTATATGTCAGTAATACTAATACTACTCATATGCCCTAATCACGTACTTATCCTCCCAATTTCCTAAGTTGTATCTCTTATATTTTATTATGTCTTGAATGTTTCACGAGGATACATTGTTTGACTTATGCGATAATAGAGATTTAGGTCTAAAAATATAGTCCTAACGGTGTAACCAAGACCATCAAATCAATAACCCCTCCTAATAGACAACGATGTCAAAAAATTAAGTCAACAAGAAGGATCGATAAACATGGTTTTATAACGGTTTTGAACATGAGACTTATTACCAAGACTTTTATACGCCCCCTAACAGAAGGGCCTTATTATCTTTGGTTTACCTCCATCTTTTATTCAACTTCGACATGAAGCTTTTATTATGACTTCCGTCTTGCCTTGCCTTTTATTATCTACCTCATCGGTAGTTTTATTAGCCAAAGACGTATATCCTCACGCTAAGGCGAATTTTGGATCTTTAAAGCTTCAAAGATTAAGGCTTGATTCACTTTCAATTTTGCATAGATTTTTCGGCCTTATGGGGGCTTCAAATTGTTTGCTTGATTTAGGTGAGCACTTGAAATCTTATTATTGGGTGAAGCTTTGATTATTCGGGTGCCAATACTTCAAAACCGTGACGCTGGAGATACCCTAATGTCTTCCCAATTTAATTACACGGAAGCTACTAGAAAAGACTAGAAACCCAACAATCAAGACTAAACCGCTAAGTCAATATTTATTAAGCAAAAAATATTTACAAGCGAAGGGAGAATAAGCAAACAACGAGAACACATGAGTTTTTGAAAGAATACGAGTACTCTACGTTTAGCATAGTAACTTATAATTAACCGTATCATTTCTCGTCCTCATTTAAGAGACTTAGCCTAATGTGAAGTTACGGAATCAAAGCTAAGTGCTCAACACGCAGGGTCCGGTAAAAAATTACTCTTATTCTCGCCATCCGAAAACCTACATTCGTGTCTTCAAACACTTATAAAACATGAGAAAATTTTTAAAATTTGGCCATTTTTTAGCCTTATTTTGCAACAAAACGATAAACAAAAAGATAAACTTTGGAAAGCGTAAAGGTTTGGCAAGGCAAGTATCTATTCACCTCCCCATACTGTGACAACCGTGGTTTTGAGGTTCGTCACTTGGTCTTATTTTTATAGATTATTCTATGTGTGACTACTTGATTTATGTGTTTACGTGTTTATTTTGTGTAAACGAGGTTGGTGTGGTTATCGTTTATGAGTTTAGAGTACTCATAAGTAAATCGAGGAAAGGTTATTTCATGTTCATGAGCTCACATTTAGTGACTATGAAATGGAATGGTGATATTTCAGTGTTTACGTATACGTATAAGTATTATAGTAATAGTATATTTTTTTTAGGATTTACGGTTTAGCATTTAGAGGTCTCAGATGAGGTAATTAGTCATATGAATATTTTTTGGGATGGTTTTGAGTCATTTAGGACTTAGTTATAGAGTTTATTTCAAAATTTGAGATTTTTTTTAAAAGTGTATATTTTACGTCTTTTACGGTAAAACGCGTAAATTGGACTAGTTTTACGGTTTTGAGGTTTTGGAAGCTTTAGGAGCTGAAATAAATTAAGACAAATTAAGGTAATATTAGTAGTATATTATTAAACAATAAAAAAATAATAATAAATGCATATAAAAGTCGGTTTAGGCCGATTGTTTTTAAAAAAATAAGAAAAGGAAAGTGTAATGTGCTATGGGTTGGACTTGGGTTCACCCATACCCTATATAATGTATTAACTAAAAAACAAACATCATATTTTTGTTCCTGGAACCTATAGTCGACGGCAGAAGAATGTTTTTAGGGTTTTCAGTATTTTTTTTTATCTTCCATTGGATTAAAGGTAAAACCTTCTTAAACCCTTTTAATTAAATTGTTTCTTTATGTTTTCTTTGATCATCTATGATGGATTTAGGTTAGGGTTAATTTAAAAACAGTAAATTAATGTTATATTAATCATAATATGATGATTACATAAGCTAGGGCTTGTATTAATGGGGTTATGGGTGATTAATTAGTTTAATTTGATTAAACCCGTTTTTAAAAACTGGGCAGAATTTTGAGTCAATTGTTTTGATCATGTTGGGAGTTCTAAAAACTCTTATTTTACGATCCAAGTATCCCTGAAAAGGTAATTGAAGTGGATTTCAAATGCAATAAACTAAAACTAAATTGGAGGTGGGGAAGTGGGTCAAAAACAGGTTACAACAGTCAGAGGTCAAAACAGTTTTGTAATCAGCCTGTTTTCTTTTTAAGTTTTGGGTTGTTTGGGGTACTTAGGGTTGCATTGGGATCTTCTCACGAACCTGAGAGATAGTTTATATATTGTAGTAAGTATATGCACTTGGGCTAAGGTTGTGTTTTAGGGTAAAACCCCTTAATTGTAACACACTTTTAGTATGTTTAAAATCAGGAAAACTGGAATGACAAAAGTATCTATATATACATATATATATATATATATATATATATATATATATATATATATATATATATATATATATATATATATATATACATATATATACATATACATATATATATATATATATATATATATATATATATATATATATATATATATATATATATATATATATATATATATATATATATATATATATATATATATATATATATATATATATATATATATATATATATATATATATATATATATATATATATATATATATATATATATATATATATATATATATATATATATATATATATATATATATATATATATATATATATATATATATATATATATATATATATATATATATATATATATATATATATATATATATATATATATATATATATATATATATATATATATATATATATATATATATATATATATATATATATATATATATATATATATATATATATATATATATATATATATATATATATATCGGGGCCTTAACAGTAGCTTTAAGGTTAGGGAAAGTGGGAAGTGTTAGCTAACATATGTAAGGGTATGAATATTCCTTTTACAGAAACCATGGGTATGTTTAAGTGGACGTTTAACTTAAAGTTTGGAGATCTAAAATTGGGACTGTTTTGTGTAAAATATGAACGGGATAGTTATTAAACTTAACCAAGTTAAGGACTTGTTAGGTAAGGGTAATGGGGTGATTAGAGCTTATCAATGAGGTATATATGGGAATAGGCTAGATGTCCATCATAGGTTGATGAGCCATCTTAGTGATTGGTTCATGTATTGATTGCGTGTTTTTGGTTTGTTAGTTTGTTGCTAGTGAGAGGACTTTTGAAGAAGCAATCAGGTGAGTTTCATAGTCCCATGTTTACTATTGATTTTGATTTCCAGATGGGATGGAAGAGACACCGGGTTGAGTTATTTATAAATTGATGTTGTGAATGTTTTTAAGCTTTGTGATGGACTTGTGTGTACATTATGTGATTAACTGCTATGTGATTCTTGATTGTGTATGATTTGGATTGGAGAGGTACAGAGTGTGATCATCTATGGGACCAATGGATAATGACAAGGCGGGGCCTTGGGATAGGTACATAGTGTTATCATCTATGGTACCATGTGTTGGGTCAAAAGTTGATGAGTCAAATCACTATGGAAACAAGAAGGACCAAATATGGCATTAGGAGAAACTTCAAGCTAGTGGACAAAATACAAGAGAGTTCCCCCTGCTAGTGAAACATCCCACTGCTTGAAGATTCCCCTGCTGGAGTTTCCACTGCTGGAGTTCCCCCTGCCATATATGATAAGAATGAAAGATTTGGTCAAATATAGGATAGGAATGAATATTTCTGTTTTGATTTAGTCATTATTATCTTATTTAGTTTCCATGTATATCTGGTTTCCTTATGTTATAAAAGGAAGCACCAGACCGTAGGTTTAATCATTCATTCATACTACTAAAATGTAACCTACAGAGTCTTTGATCTCTAGGCATGGGATTCAATGTATACATGCCTAGAGTGGTTTGGGTTAATCATCAATAATACAAACCCTTTGGGAATCTTTCATCTTTGTCAAACATCTTGTTCATGATTATCATTCTATTCCGCTATGTTAATTCATAAGAATGTTAATCAACCTAGATAAATGGTGTAAACCATTGAGTCTAACGATCCAATGGAGTCAACACCATGGTGTTTGGTAAGGCTGGGGTCCTTGGATTTGGTTTGGAATGATTGATCTTGAATGTTAATTGTTAATGCATACTTGTAACACATTGTCCATATGTTATTTTGTTTATGGTTGTTATTCACAACTTATAACTGATTTGGCGTTGGAGTCTAAACCTATGACTCTCACCAACTTTATGTTGACGTGTTTTAGTGTCTCTTTCAGGTGATGCTATGGGTAGGCATGAGAACTTATGTGGCTAGTATTTGGAGAGCGTAGGAATGCATATAGAAGGATATCCCCGTTTCCTTCTTAGTTTTTATTTGTTCATTTAATAAGTGATACTGTGGCACACATATGTTTGTTTTGGTTATGTTACTTGTTTGTCTTGGGTAAGAGGTAGGACTGTTACCTACTTACCTAGACTCCTGCATTTGATGAGATATTGTCATGACTTTTGTGTCACCATTTTATGACATTTCTTATTTCATATAGTTATCTCTATAGACACGCCATGTTGTGATGATATCCATACGTCGCGCCCCATATTCCACCATGGTGGGGTGTGACAGAATGGTATCAGAGCCAATGGTTATAGAGAATTAGGTTGCCTAGTCGAGTAGCCTAGTCTATAGCTTAAGGGTCCCTGCATATAGGCGTCATAGGAGTATGTGTGTATTTTATAATAATTAATGTGTTTGGATGTTATTTTGCGATGTTGTTAAGTTAGGAACTAATATGGTTCATACTTGGCCACATATTATTTTCCTTTCGGGTTTTGACTAGTGCAGGTTTAAATACCATCGTCCACGCTAGTCATTTTTGTACTTTGCTAGAAAATGTATGTTATAATTTATAATTTAATACATGATAGCATCTTCCTTTTCTTCTAATGTTAAGAATTGCCCCCTAAAAGACAAGTAGTGGTGCAAGCCACTAGAATTACGAGGTTAAGATGCCACAGGCGTACAAACTATAGGAGGACAATTCCATATGAGTGGTATCCATGTGAGGCGATAGAATGCATGACTAAGGTGAAGGTAAACAATGCGTGGGTCTATAAGACAGTCCTAACGATAACAGCTAAGGAAGGTAATAAGGAGGTACTACTAAGGACTGTCAAGACTAAACCAGTTTATCCATGGGATAACAATAATGAAGGAGAAGAAACCGATACCGAATCCGATATCGAATCCACTGCATCCAATAGTTATTTGTTTTAAATTTTTCCGACTCTTATGGACGGCATGCCTTAAAATTATTTATGTTTTCGTTTGGATTATGTCTACGCTAGTTTAGCTAGACCATGAATTTGTGATGTTTCAAGTTTTGACTATGTTTTTTTAATAAATGGAGTATGGATCTTATTTTGTGTGTTTATGTGCTTGTGAGTTGATGGATTATGTGTTATGTGTAGTATTAATTTCTTATAAGTGTCATCATAGGAGGGAGTACATTGGTAAAAGGGAACATGTATAATCATGGAGGCCTACATAATTATATATGTGCCACAACACCATTGGACTTTCAAGTATGATTGCATGAAAGAGAGTTGATACATGCTTGTATAGTATATGTTGGTAGTATGTATGGTTATGTTAGGCGTGCGTATGGTGGTAAGTATACTATATGGAGTATTTTGGTAGTTGTTAACGGGTGTCATGTTTTTACTATAGCATGGTGAATACGCGAAATGGTGCTGGTGGAAGTGGTGGTGATGGAAATCCTGATTTGGCTACTTTGATTGCTGCTCAAATGGCCAACATAATACCAACCATTGTTCAGCAGGTGACTAACATCCTGAACAACAATAACAACAACAATGGTCAAGGAGGAGGTGGAAACTGTGACAAATCTAACATTTTCAGGTAGTGAAATATTTTCTCGTATAATATTTTGAAACTTATTTTTGTGTTGGTTGACGAACTCACAATTTACGGATTTAAATTTGGGCTTACGTGCATAATTTGGCGTCTTTTACGACTAAACCGGAAACCTTAGGATTACGTATTTACGTTTTTGAACTTCGTTTTTGATGAGACAATTTTTATTGGATTCGTTTTGTGACGGTGATTCATAATTTATAAAAACGTTTTTCGTAAAACGACCCGAGGGCACGCAAATCAAGAAAAATAGAATCGAGAAATACCCGTAAACTAGTGAGATGGGACAAAACACTTTTCCCCATCCCACTAGCTTATATGGGACGGCAAGAAGACACCACCACACATAGGTGGCACAAGTTTTAGCTAGTTTGCACAAGTGTAAGCTTGTGCTTACACTTTAAGCTAACTACTTCCACCTTAACACAAAACTAGCTAATGGTTTTCATTCTAACCATTTCCTACATGCAATCCACTCTAAAACTCTCTCAATCTCTCCCTTTGTGCCGTCCCACATCAAGCAACAAACACCCTCATTGATCTTTTCTAGCTACAAACCACATGTTTACTAGTCCTATTAAGGTGTTTCCTTGAAGCCTTGATCATTTGGTGGCCATATAACCAACTTTGGAGGTGATTTGCTTGTGTCCTAGGGCTGATTTTCCAACATATGATCTTGATATTTGATGGTCTTGGAGATACTTGTTGTGTTCATCAAGTTCTTGCCTTCCTAAAACAAGAAATCCACTTGGATTGGTAAAGAAGATCATCCTCTACATTTTTCTCTTATTATTTTGTAAAGAACAAATATATTTTCTTTCATTTTGTATATGTATATGATGTATATATGATGATAAAAATGTTGTGTGGGGATCAAGTGTTGATAAACATGCTTAAAAATGATGATAACCATAAGAAATGAAGCTAAAATCATGACTAATTAGTTGGCTGTATAAAAACAATAGATAAATAAATGATGAACTGATAAAAATGCATGGTTTGATCTATTTACAGTAAGTAGATGATGTTATACACATGTGAGAGTTGGCCATGCAATGGAATCAAAATAATGAGTGAGATATGATCAAAACAAGTTAGGTGGTACAATCTGAATAAGCAGTTTTGTAGGGACTGTTAAGGCAACTTAGACTCAAAATGGGCAGTAGCTATATCTAAGTTATATGTAGCACATATTATGAAGAAGTTGTCATCCAAAAATGAGCTTCTAAGTCATTGTAGAACTCTAGATATGATAAAAATGGTGAATGTGAAGTTAAAAATCAGATTTTGGAAATAATGTTTATTATTATTATATAAGCACTCACTTTATAATTTATAAAATGTAAAATATAAACCCACTAACTTATAAAACTTATTTATATAAATGTATAAAAGGTTAATTAAATGGGTAAATTATATAAATGGTGGTAAAATAATATTTATAAGTAATAAAACTATAAACTTGATTTTTACGACTTTTTCGGCTATCGCCGTGAAATTAACGTTTTTCATCAAATAAAACTTAGACGACCAAACCCGTCTAATGTAAAGTTTATAAAAGTTATATACTGATGTATAAGTAACTAAGACAAGTAAAAATCAATAAAACCCGAACTATAAGAATTACGGACATTTACGAGCTAACTAAACCTATTAGACTAATAATTGGACTTAATAAGATAAATACTTGTAAAAAAAATTATTTGGGCTTAACCCAATAGTGCCCAACATGAAAAGTATATATACTGATCATATAGGTATAAAATGGATAAAAACAAGTTAAAGAACTTATAAAAGACTTAATGAACTTGAAATAGGTAAAATCGATAAAACTAGTGAACTAGTAAGACGATACTAAAACGTAAACGCTAAAATGAGTAAATAAGGATTTATAAACCCACTTGATCATCATCATATGTACAAAATCATATATATGTATATTGTTATTTTGATAAAAGTCATTGGACCGAGTCTAAGACCGATTATTATTTATATAGGTTTCCGTGACCGAAGCACGCCCGTAGCCGATAATCCGCCTTTCATTAACAACGTGAGTTCATAGCCTCGCACTCTTTTAAATGTTTTTATAAAATGATTTGTAAACCCGCGAGGGAGATAACATGCTAGATTTTTAAAAAAATAGAACACAAGTAGTCCCGATTGTATGCTAAATGATATGGACCCGAATGATGCTATGACCCTATATTCAAGACTAAAAGGATTATTAGTAGTTAGGTTATGTCACTTAAAGTCCCATTAGCATGAATTGTGAACTACCGGGTTTTGGTAGACGCTTATGCATTTGATAGTACTATTTGGGGACGATCACCCCAGTTCGCGCCTTGACGGTTGATCCCCGTCGTACCACATTGATTGGTAAGCGAATTTATGTATGAGAAGATTCCATAGCGTGATTTTTGTGACGACACGCTAACTTAGATGGGCAAATTGTTTGTCGGGTTCGCGGCCCGCTGTTTTCACAGTAAGGTAACAATGTCATGCGGCTAATAATAATCCTAATTCAGATACCATGTATCCTAATACAATATAAGACGTAAATAATAAACGATAACGACGCTATTACGATGAATATATTACCTAACATGGTAATATAGAGACTACGGTCTCATGGACGGTTTCAGATGTATGCTTGATTTATATATTGCATGACTAGCAATATGTGGACTTACTTCCGATATTATACTTGTGTTCTGATTTTAAATGAATGTAAATGATTGTTTTATATAACGGTTTTCATTAAACTCTATGAATTCACTCGGCATTCGCTGATATGATTTTTGCATGTTTTCTATCTCAGGTGCTTGAAGGTAATCCGGATGGAGATCGACTCTGATGGCCCACACTTAATATTAAAAATGTTCATTCGATCTGTGTTTTGTAAACTTAATGACCTGTATAATTTGGGACCTGTTGTACGCTTTTGAAACTTTTTATCGAATGAATGTTTGTTAAACCTTGTACAACCATTTTTATGTGTTGTCTATGATTGGAGTTATTGTGCTATCCCGTAACACTCTGAAAGACCCTTCCGCTGTACCGATACGAAAAATGAGAGTGTTACAGTTTGGTACCAGAGCTCTCGTTATAGAGAACAAAGGATTTTAAAAATCAAGGTTTTGAACAAAACTTTTCAAAACCTTTTGACAATGAACATTTGAGAAAGTATTTGAAAAATCTTTTGACTATAACGGTGCCAGAGATCTCCGACGTTACCAACAAGCCCTATTGAGAAGATATATATTTTGATATATATAATATAATTTATATATATGTATATATCGTGATTTCATTATGTAATTGTTTAACTAGTATGTTATCCTAATACGAGATATATATATAAATGCAGATTGTCATGGCTGACCCTAATATTCCTGTAGAAAACCATGCTATTCCCGAACCTAATATAGAAGATGATCCTTATTTAGACTTAGTAGATTTTGATATTGATTATGAGGAGGAACCATTTGAGGATCCCGATCCCGAGTTAGGACTAGGAGATCAGATTGCCCCTCAGGTTGACTTAGTAGAGAATGTAGATATTAAGAATGTGGATATTGAGAATGTGGATATTGAGAATGATGATGAGATTAGGTTAGATGAGTTAGATGACGAGATTGACGACGAGGATGTTGAGGAAGATGTAGGTATAGATGTTGAGGTTGATGACGATCACGAAGCTGAGCTTATTTATCCGTATGATGTTCCAGAGGGCGAGCCTTTGCCTCCACCAGTTTGTTTGTCTGATTCTGAGGATGAGTTACCTAGGGATGAAATGTCTGAATCGTCTGAATCTGATTCTGAATCAGAGGAGGATGAGGATGACGATGCACCTGACGGTACTGATGGTATTGATACCCGTAGACGTGAGATAGGAGAGTCATCTAGTACTCGAGAGGCTACTCATATTGATGGTCTTGCACCATGGGCCTTGAGACGTGATCTAGATGCTTCCCGTGTTAAGAGTTGTGTGACAGAGGTTGGATTAGGTGTTGTTCAGACTCAGGTTGCTTATTTGGAGTCGAAGACTAAGGTTGGTGAGAAAGAGCGAGAATTGCTTAGTTTGGATTTGAGTGATGTAGAACGTGGTCTGAATGAGGCTTTTAGGAGGTTATCGGTGTTGGAAAGTGGTGAGTATGCTGCTATGAAGAGAAAGGTGAATTCTATGGAGATTCAGTTGAGTGTGGCTCGTGCGATGCGTGAGAAAGCTGAGAAGGAGCTGAATATATCCGTGGGTTGGAACAGTAGATTTTATGCCGACATGGTTGAAAGAGGAGTAATCCGTAAGCGCCCAGCTGAAGATGTGTCTAGTGATCGTCCGGCGAAGATCCAGAAGACGATGGATGATGGACCATCTGGCGGTTCTCAGTAGACCAGTCTGTGTTTAGTAGTGACCTTTATATCTTTTGTGTTTGTAGCTTTGACTGAACCGACTTGTTAGTAGTAGACTTGGTGAAATATGTATAATGCAAGTTCGTTTTCTCAGTTCTTAACTAATAGAAAGTCCAATCAATATCAAATTTATAATTGTTTTTGGTTGTTCAAGCTTGCTTGGTAATCTATTGCTAATTCAAACAAAACTATCTAAAAATGAAAAATATAAACCTACTTATACGTAAAACAAGTTGCAAATTCCAAATTTTATTCAAGTAAAATATTAAAATGCTAAATTCAAAACTATAAGGACTGAAAATGTAATTTCTATGAAATGAAAATGCTTGAAATGTAAATCCTAAAAGTTATAAGGACTATAAATGCAAAACAGTTAACTAAAAGGACTAAACTTGTAAAAACTTTAACTAATTAACCAACTTTTAACAAACTAACAAACTTTAAAACTGAAATTTAACAAACATCCAAATGCAAGGACTGAATTATGCAATTACCACAAAATAAGGAAGATTAGCTAGGTTTAGAAATAGTTTAAACTTCTAGGGACTAAAATGCAATAAAACCAAAATTTCAACTAAAAACGGGCACAAAGAAAGATTAAGCTCGTTTGAGCTTATTTCTCAACCAAATAAGCTGAAACAACTTGCAAACAACTTCAAATCCAATTTAAGAAACGTGTGTTCAAGGAAATAAGCTAAAAATCCAAAATAAGCAATTGAGTGCTTATCAATAAGCTCAAAATAAGCTATAGCCTAATCCAAACATCCACAACTTGATTTTATTGTCAAAACTGATTAAGCACTTGATTTAAAGAAGGGGAAATCAAATTAGAACAAATTTCATCCAGTAATAAGCTAGATATCTGAAATAAGCTAAAATGAGCTTATGTTGACCAAACGTTGACCAATTTTATGAAAAAGCTCAAAATTTCAAAACTTCATATTCAATACTTTCTAGATGGAAATGTGAAAGAAAATCAATACTTTTCTGAAGTGGATAATGAGAACTAGTAAAACAGTAAGCTATTTATCTCAGAGAATGGAAATTGCTCAAGCTTGAGCTAAAAAGCTGTTTTCTAGCTTATTTCTTGATACTGTAGATTTTCCTTCTAGATACTGAAAGATAATGTTATAAGCTATGACTAGAAACAAATTTGAACAAATTTCATTAAGTATTGAAGAAGAAACAATCAAATGAAATTGGCAAGTTTTGAAATAAAAGCTGATAACAAGTATGACCCAAACTTTTTGTTAACCAATTGCCTGTTTTACTATTTAATTGACTTGTAAATGACTCAAGACTACTTGTTAACTCCTAATGAGTAGAAATGAACTTCTAAACAACAATTTCTAACACTTAAAATCTGATTTATAACTACTCCCAAACACTCCTTAAAAGGTTTTGATCAAACTTTTACAAAGACTTATTGAGTAATGATTTGAACTGATACAAAAGCTTTAGCAAACTAGTTTAGGTGATCAAAATGAAAGCTAATGAGACTGAAATCAAGCAAGTATATCAACTAGGACTCAATTAAAGTGTTATGCTAGAATGTGACTGAAAATGAGCAGAAACTACAAATGGAGCTTAAAACAATGAACAAGTAGGCAAGATTAAGCTACAAACGAACTCAAATCAATCAATCAACAACTATTTATCAAGCAAAACAGGCAGCCATCAAAGTTATCTAGGAAAATGAGCAGGCAAGGACTTGTTTAGAGGAACTTAAAACAGAAGCTATGAAACCTATTGTAGAGGTCCTTTGGGAAGAAGAGGAGCGCTGAGCTCTCTTGCCCTAGTGATACCACCACCTATCACTAGTAATCAACTCAAATCAACAATCAAACAGCTACAAATCATCAAACTTCCATGAAATCTTCAAGAACAATGGAAAGAACTTGAATTCTGATTAAACAGCAACAATTCTTCACCAATGTCAATTATGATCAATGTATGATCATAACAAACATCAATAAGCAACAATGGAATCACACAACAGCAGGTAAGTAGCAGGAATTGAAGAACAGAATTTGGCGGGAAACTTGAATTTGAAATTTTATTGAAGAATTCAGTTACAAAAGGTAGTTACAAGCTTCTAACTAACTAACTGACTCAAGAGTTTGTCAGACTCTTGAGTAGTTAGGTGAAAAGGAGGGAAAAAGGGAAAAGAGAATTTAAGAACTAGGTGTTTACAAAATTTAAGCTACAAATCACAAATGAAGTACAAGCTGGGTATTTATAGGCAAGATAGGAGATTCTGTTGGAGTTTGTGACGTGTTCGGGCCAATCATGGCTTGACACGTGGAGGAATTCTGCAAATCCACTTTGAAGGTGATGAACTTGAATTGGGGGTTTTTGATTCAATGGATGATATGTTAATTAGATTGCACCATTGGATTCGTCTTCCAAAATTAAGCAACTTTGGTGTTTTGATCATCTCTTGAAACGGCTTAAATCTCAAACCCGTTCCTGGTAAATATTTTTGTTGAAAGAGAAGGACACGTGGCGCCTTTTTATTGGTAGAGAGAGAGTGTTGCGGATTGCACTGTTGTGATCTTGCATTAATTGTGACGGCTGTAAGTGGACATTAATTGTTTGATCCGTGTGAAGTGTATTCTTGCTTCTGATTGGTCCTTTCCCTTTTCACTTGGATTAAACATGGCATAACTTTCCAAACTTGGCAAAATAAGCCCTTGTACTTGGCAGATTCCCATTTCAAGCTATTATCTTTATTCCTTTGACATTTTTGGCCCTTCAACTTCCAAAACTTGTATAAAATGACCCTTTGACTGAGTTGACTTGATAGTTTGACCAGATTTGACTTTAATCTTGACTTTCCATAATTTGCACTTTAAGTCCTTCAACTTTCACAAATTGTCAAGATAGGTCCTTGAACTTCAAAGTCTTGTCACTTTTGATCCTCTTTTGTCTTTTTCATCCATTTGAGCTTGGTTTTTCCTTGTTTGCTTGAAATTGTATCCTTTTACCTACATAAGATCACACAAACACAAACATACCACATAACACTGCTTTTTACAAGATAAATGGGTATTTTGCTTCATGTTTTAGGGTTATTTGTTGATAAAAGGATATGAGTTTAAGCTCATATCAAATTCCCCTACACTTGAGCATTGTCATGTCCTCATGCAATATTATATTTCAGGGTTTAAAAATTTACATTTCCCTCATAATTAATCCTCCTTGGCCATATGAAATGCATCTACACTACTCTAAACTAGATGATGCATGATTTTGATTTTTAATTATGCAATGAATCAAAATACAATTCTATCTATATCTTTTTGATTTTTCTTGAAATGGTTTTGATGGAAATAACTCATAAAGAACTCAATGACTTGGATTAGGGCTTGGGTACCATGGACACTTATCACCCTCAAGTTTCACTTTCCCCATACCAAGCTAGTAAATGAGATCATTGCATTCACAAGTAAAAAGTGCATCAACTTATTCATGACAATTAAATGTGGAACCGGTTATTAATTGAGCAAATTGCTTGTGGGCAAATTTGTCATTATTCAAGCGTGAAATATAAGAAGTGTAAAATCCAAAAATAAGGAAGCACGGTTTTAATCCGAAGTAATCTTCTCATCCATTACTTGAAAAACCGCTCACAATTAACACAAGTCCGTATTAAGAGTAATAAGTCATTCGCCTTATGTGTAAAATCCTCATGCCATGCTTTCATAAGTAACTACACACTCGCTAAGGAAAGAAAAATAAAACTCACGCAATAATTTACATCCTCATCTTTTTGAGATTTTGGATCTTCAACCCCGCAACCCGTCAAGGTAATATTGGATTGGAGCAATCTATTGAATCCCCGCAACCCGTCAAGGTAATATTGGAACTCAATAGTCACTATAATTAACACCACACTGCCCCTCTTGGGAGTCTTGCATTATTTTTTTTCTTTTTCTCTTTTTTTTTCTAGCCACTCATTTTTTTTTTTCATAAGCCGCTCTTATTTTTCTTTATTCCTCACCAAGAAATTTGCAAAGAAGAAAAGGAAAAACACCCGCTAAATATGGAGCATGACACAAGTCTAGTACACATAAAACGTGCTAACTTAGAATCTTAAGACGTACTCATATCAACCATGAATGATTAGCCAAAAATGCATAAGAGATTACGAACCAATTAAAACCGTACTTGATTATTTATTAACAATTATATACATGCGAAGAAAGTAGAGGTAAAGAAGAGAAGGGTTTAGCCACAAGTAATTGCCATGAAGTCTATCTAGCCCTTTTACACTTGCTTCAACTCTATCATTTCCCATTCTCCACAAATTTAAAATTTCAAAGAATGAAATTGGTGGAAGCTTAGCCTAATAGACCAATGAAGGACTACATGGTTAAGGATACTAGCTAGAGAGTGCTAAAATAAGCAAACTCGGGTTGAGTCAAAATATCCATGGCGGGCCTAATATGTCAAAGAAGTCTAAACTTGTTAAAACCATGTTTTATTATATTTTTCCTTTTTATATATTTTTGATGAAAAATAAGAGAAGAAATATATACAATGCAAATGTGTTATGCAAATGAAAAATGATTGATGCAAAAATTACGAATGCATATTTTTGTTGGCCAAAGTAGATCAAAAATTTGAAAAATGTTGAAAATTCAATTTTCCATGTTATCATGCAAGACAATGACAAGTTCTAGGTAAGGTCACTTCGATAGAAGACCCCCCTACACTTAAGCTAAACATTGTCCTCAATGTTTAAGAGTATTGGAGTGAACTCCCCTACACTTATGACATTGAATAGACTTTGCTTAACCCAAGTTAAGGAAAGGACTAATATTAGTGAAATCATGTTTAAGCACAAGGTGTCAATGGAAAATCACTAAAGTAACGAAGTGAACCGGATACAAGGGCCTCCTCCATAAGCTCCAAAGCATGAGATGAGTGAGCAACCCTACAAACAAGCATGAAGACAAAAGAAGGTCTCCCCTACACTTATCTCCAAATCTATGCCTTTATTTCTAACCTACAACACTCTAACCTAGTTATACGATGCTTGAGTTAATGAGTCTCTAGCTCGACTCGTCCCTCAATGAATTAATTCATGGGGAAAATGGGGACCTCTTGGACCATTTCAACGGAAATGTCCTCCCCAAAGTAATGCTTAACACGGTGACCATTCACTTTAAAATTTGGACCATTGGGTTGGGACAACTCAAGAGTTCCATATGGAAACACTTGAGCAATAGTGAATGGACCGGACCATCTCGACTTAAGCTTGCCCGCAAAAAGCTTCAATCTTGAGTTAAAGAGGAGAACCGGCTCTCCAACTTTGAACTCACGATTCTTGATCTTAGCATCATGCAATTTCTTAGTCTTTTCCTTATATAGCAAAGAATTCTCATAGGCATTGGCTCTCAACTCATCCATCTCATTGATTTGATCTTTCCTATGTGAACCGGCTTGGTTTAAATCAAAGTTAGCCCACTTGAGAGCCCAAGATGCCTTATGTTCTAACTCAAATGGGAGGTGGCACGCTTTTCCATAGACAAGCCTATAAGGAGTACAACCAATTGGTGTCTTAAAAGCCGTCCTAAACGCCCACAAAGCATCATCAAGCTTATCCGACCAAGAAGCTCTATGCTCTCCCACCGTTCTCTCTAAAATCCTCTTTAAACCACGATTTGTGACCTCGGTTTGGCCATTTGTTTGAGGGTGATACGCGGTAGAAAGTCTATGATTCACTCCATATTTCTTCATAACTCTCGTGAATTGATCATTACAAAAGTGCGTACCACGATCACTTATGATGGCCCGAGGTACACCAAATCTAGCAAACAATTGTTTCAAGAACTTTACAACCACTCTAGCATCATTAGTAGGTAAGGCTTTAGCCTCCACCCACTTGGACACATAATCCACCGCCACAAGTATATACTTGTTTCCCTTAGAGGATGGAAAAGGTCCCATGAAATCTATTCCCCATACATCAAATATCTCACACTCTTGGATAAAATTTTGTGGCATCTCATCACGTTGTGTAATTTTTCCTTGTCTTTGACAAACATCACAAAATTTCACCATCTCTTGAGCGTCCTTGTAAATGGAAGGCCAATAGTAACCCGAATCAAAGACTTTCTTGGCGGTGTAGTTAGGCCCAAAATGTCCACCCGTAGGTCCTTTATGACATGCCTCTAAGATTTTAAATGCCTCGGGCCCATCTACACACCGTCTAATGATTTGGTCCGCACATTGCCTAAAAAGATATGGATCATCCCAAAAGTAATACTTAACTTCCTTAAGAAACTTTTTCTTTTGTTGGTAAGTAAGACCCTCAATAAGCACATTGCCCACAAGATAGTTTGCAATATCCGCAAACCAAGGTGTGGCATCCTCTTGGGAAGAGATAGACATGAGCTCCTCTAATGGAAAAGATTCATTGATATCTTGATGTGGGAAATCTCCTTGAAAAGGATGCTCAAGTCTACTCAAATTATCCGCCGCTAAATTCTCGGCCCCTTTTTTATCACGAATCTCGATCTTAAATTCTTGAAGCAACAAAACCCATCTCAAAAGCCTAGGCTTAGCATCTTGATTTGTCATAAGATACTTGAGAGCGGAATGATCCGTATACACTATGGTCTTAGAAAGCACAAGGCATGGTCTAAACTTCTCAAAAGCATATACTATAGCAAGCAACTCTTTTTCCGTAGTAGTGTAATGAAGTTGTGCACCGGTCATGGTTTTACTCGCATAGTGTATAGGTTGGAAATGCTTATTAACTCGTTGTCCTAAGACGGCCCCCACCGCATAATCACTAGCATCACACATAAGCTCAAAAGGTAATTCCCAATTTGGAGAAACCAAAACGGGAGCCTTTGTCAATTTTTCCTTAAGTGTCTCAAAAGATTCTAAACAAGCTTGGTCAAAAATGAAAGGAGCCTCTTTCTCCAAGAGATGAGTCATTGGTCTAGCTATCTTAGAAAAATCTTGTATAAAGCGCCTATAAAAACCCGCATGACCTAAGAAACTCCTCACACCTTTAACCGAGGTGGGTGGGGGAAGCTTAGCAATCACATCAATTTTGGCTCGATCAACTTCTAATCCCTTAGTGGATATCTTATGTCCTAAAACAATTCCCTCTTTCACCATAAAGTGACATTTCTCCCAATTAAGCACCAAACGTGTTTCCTCACAACGCTTAAGCATTCTCTCAAGATTGGTGAGACAAGAGCTAAAGGAGTTCCCAAATACGGAAAAGTCATCCATAAAAACCTCCATGGTTTGCTCTATCATGTCATGGAAAATCGCCATCATGCACCTTTGAAACGTCCCCGGTGCATTACATAGGCCAAAAGGCATCCTCTTGTAAGCAAATGTACCGTATGGACAAGTGAATGTGGTCTTTTCTTGATCCTTAGGGTCAATGGGTATTTGGAAATAACCCGAAAAGCCATCAAGAAAACAATAGTACTCATTTCCCGCTAAGCGTTCAAGCATTTGATCCATAAAGGGAAGCGGGAAATGGTCTTTCCTAGTTGCCTCATTGAGTTTTCTATAATCAATGCAAACTCTCCAACCGGTTACAAGTATCGTGGGAATAAGCTCATTGTTCTCATTAGGCACCACGGTGATTCCACCCTTCTTTGGAACACAATGAACCGGGCTAACCCATGGAGAGTCGGAAATGGGGTAAATCATACCCGCATCTAAGAGTTTAATCACTTCCTTCTTAATAACCTCATGAATTTTTGGGTTAACTCTCCTTTGGTTTTGAATGGCGGGTTTATAATCATCCTCCATAAGGATTTTGTGAGTACAAAAATGTGGATCAATTCCCCTTATGTCGGATATTTTCCATGCTAAAGCTTTCTTATGTTTCTTAAGGACTTCAATGAGTTGCTCCTTCTCATCCTCTTTCAATTCCTTAGCAATAATCACCGGTAATTGGTCTTTTCCTTCTAAGAAAGCATATTCTAAGTGGGATGGAAGTTCCTTAAGTTCAATGGGAGGTGGACTCTCTATGGAAGGTTTTACTATGGAAGGTTCCTCAATGGTAATCTCTTGTGGAATAGGGGAAGGAATAGGGTCCTCATTGAGCAACTTTTGGATTGTAAGAATATCTTCTTCCCAATTAATGGGAGAATCATCATCACCAAGAAAGTTGGACTCAAATTCCTCCAAGAGGAAATCACTCTCTCCAAAAGGTGTTAAAGAGGGAGCAATGGAGGCCACGGTTTCAACATGTGGAATCTCATCACTAGCATTCTTACAAGCATCATGAAAGTGTTCATTACACACTTCATCTAGCACATCCACAATGTTAATCGTCTCACAAGGTCTAGACTCCTTAACCTCTTTTCTATCACAAACTTTCCCTAACTTAAACACCACTTTCTCATCCTCTACTCTCATAATTAATTCTCCTTCCGCCACATCTATCAAGGTACGACCCGTTCTCAAAAACGGTCTACCAACAATCAAAGGCACTCTAGGATCCATGTCATAATCGACCACTACAAAGTCGGCCGGAAAGGTAAACTTATCCACACCTACAAACACATCTTCTGCTATACCTACGGGGTGAGCTATGGTTCGGTTGGCTAGTTCAAGAGTCATCCTAGTGGGGGTGAGCTCGGGAAGAGAGAGTTGTTTCCAAACCGATAAAGGCATGAGATTTATGCTTGCCCCTAAATCCGCCAAAGCCATGCAATTTTCAACACCGGGAAAATTACAAGGTATCAAGAAGCGCCCCGGATCTCCAAGTTTTGTTGGTAAGGTTTTAAGTAACACCGCAGAACAATTTTCATTAAGTGATGTGTTGGGCAAATCAACCAATTTTTCTTTGTTTGAGAGCAAATCCTTGAACATCTTAGCAAACTTTGGCATATAAGCAAGAGCTTCCGCAAAGGATATGTTGATATTGAGTTGCTTGAACATCCTTAAGAAATTAGAGACTTGTATGTCATCTTTGTTCTTTAACTTGTCCTTTTTCAACCTTGAAGGGTATGGAAGAGTAGGTTTGGGTGTAGGTGGAATAGGTGTTGTGGTGGAAGATTTGTCTTTGTTAGCCTCGTCATTGGGAAGTGTGGAAGGTAAAGGAGAAGTATGAGGTGGTTGAGAAGGTGTGTTTGAGTGAATAGGAGCACTTTGAGGAGGTGGAGTAGAAGTATAAGGCTTATCACAAGTAGGAGCACAAGTAGGTTGAACAATAGTAGGTTTAGGAGGTGAAGGATCCTTTGTTGTTGTACCACTCCTTGTTGTAATAGCATTGACATTGGCCCTCGGATTTGTTTGTGTGTTGGAAGGTAAAGCTCCTTGTGGTCTTTGAGTTACCGCCACTAAAACCCTATTGATTTGTTCCTATATTGTACGTTTCACTTGGTCATTCATTCTCTTCTCAATGTCACGCATTTTCTTGTCAACATACTCTTGAGTCTCTTGCATCCCATATCCTTGAGTTTGATTTTGAGGGTAAGCTTGAGTTGGTATTGGAGCATATGCTTGATTTGGAATAAATGGAAGTGGTTGATTAAATCCTTGTTGTGGTGGATAAAAGGTATTAGCTTGAGGTTGAAATTGATTGGGTGCTTTGTAATTATTGCCTTGGTATGGTTGTTTTTGCCCTTGATTCCTTGCTAAAATTTGAGGAGGATTTTGTGGAATTTGGGTGGGTGGTTGGGGTGGGAAGCCGGGTGGAGTAAGGTAATTTTGGGATTTGTAAGAAAGGTTATTTGGATTGATGTTAGGCTTGAAGTGTTCACGGTGTTCCTCTTGATAAGCATAGCATTCCCCTTGATACCCTTGCACCTTGTCACATTGTTCATAAGAGTGAGGACCTCCACAAGTAACACAAGAAATGGTGATGGCATTCACATTGTTTGAGGAATTGTTCAATGTCATGCTCTTAAAAGTTTGAAGCATGTCTTGTTGTGCTTGCAAATGCCTCTCACTTTCTCTATCCATCCTTTGAAAAATAGCTTCTTGAAACTTGAGGAGTTGGTTGTCAAAAGGGATTTGAGAAGTGTTTTGGATAACATGAACTCTTTCTTCAAATGGATCGTTTGTTTGAACCATTGCCTTAGTCTCAATAATGGTCAAAGCCTCATGGTATGTCTTGAAATGAATACTCCCTCCCGCGGAAGCATTTAGTGAATCTTGGTGGTGAGGTTTAAGGCCATTATAGAAGGTATTGATTTGGGTTAGATCATCCATTCCATGATTAGGGCATCGCCTCAACAACTCACTATACTCTTCCCAAGCATCACCAAAGGATTGACTAGGTTTTTGTGTAAAGCCCATAATCAAATTTCTCAAAGCCATAGTCTTTTGTGGAGGAAAGAATTTGTTCAAAAACTTAGTGGTAAAATCATCCCATGTGGTGATACTATCGGGTGGTTGGGTGTCTAACCAATGCTTAGCACTCCCATCTAATGAAAATGACACTAACATCAATCTAATGACCTCATGTGGAACCCCATTATGCTTAATGGTGTTGCAAAGTGAAAGGAATCTCTTAAGGTGAGCATGGGGGTCCTCATTTTGTTTTCCAAAGAAAGGTGATGCAGCAACCATATTAATCATAGATGTATGTAGCTCAAATGTGTTAGCGGGAAAGTCGGGAATCTTAATGGCACTAACATATCCATGAACGTTGGATTGCATACGTTCATACAAAGTACGGTTATCAACAGCCATGGCTCCTTGTGGTGGTGACAAAGCACGATTCTCGTGATCGGCTTGGTGGACGGTGGTGGTCTTACTCTTTCTCTTTTTCTTCCTTTTCGGAGGAAGAGGTTGTACACCAATCGGTATTTGTGCACGCCCGCGAGTGAGCATGCAACTCAATACGAGGAATGAGAGAGAAGCTCTCGTGTGACTTTGAAAAGAATAAGATTATCCTCTTCGAGTTTCGATATTAAATATCCACAAGAAAATAACAATATATGTAATACTACTTTGGGTGCAAGACCCTCAATGAAGCTTTCCTTCTTAGAATACTCCCAAGTGAACGGGAGGTTAGGTGGCGCGAAGCACTTAAGTACCTATTGACCCTTAGATGGCATTTTATAGCACATCGCCTTTCTATTCACTTAAATGTTCGTATTCTTTGAATTATTGCTTATTGAGAGTATTTATCTATTCTTGCTTTATTTTGTTTGATCGATACGCGTGTCAAGGACCGGAACGCCCCTCAACACGGTGTATTGCCTCGGCAATACTTATGGAAGATATGTAGATTGATTGTTCTTATACGTATACGTATTTACTTATAATAATAATATGGAAAATATTTTTGTATTTATGAGTTTTTAAAGGAAAATACTATATGTACATAAAAACCGAGAGAATCCAATAATATATATTTTTGGGTGCAATCTCTTAGGAAAAAGATTGCTTTTTGGTTTTTTTAATTTTTTTGGTCAATTCTTTAGGAAAAGAATTGTTTTGTTAATTTTTAGTTTTTATATATTTTTATATTTTTGATTTTTTATTTGTTTTTGATTTATGATACGTAAAAATAACGTTCACCAAATGAACGGATCCCAAAAGCCAATGAAAACCGTCAATCGATAGTCTCTCGTGTAGTCAAAGAACCGGCAGCGGCGCCATTTGAAATATGTATAATGCAAGTTCGTTTTCTCAGTTCTTAACTAATAGAAAGTCCAATCAATATCAAATTTATAATTGTTTTTGGTTGTTCAAGCTTGCTTGGTAATCTATTGCTAATTCAAACAAAACTATCTAAAAATGAAAAATATAAACCTACTTATACGTAAAACAAGTTGCAAATTCCAAATTTTATTCAAGTAAAATATTAAAATGCTAAATTCAAAACTATAAGGACTGAAAATGTAATTTCTATGAAATGAAAATGCTTGAAATGTAAATCCTAAAAGTTATAAGGACTATAAATGCAAAACAGTTAACTAAAAGGACTAAACTTGTAAAAACTTTAACTAATTAACCAACTTTTAACAAACTAACAAACTTTAAAACTGAAATTTAACAAACTTCCAAATGCAAGGACTGAATTATGCAATTACCACAAAATAAGGAAGATTAGCTAGGTTTAGAAACAGTTTAAACTTCTAGGGACTAAAATGCAATAAAACCAAAATTTCAACTAAAAACGGGCACAAAGAAAGATTAAGCTCGTTTGAGCTTATTTCTCAACCAAATAAGCTGAAACAACTTGCAAACAACTTCAAATCCAATTTAAGAAACGTGTGTTCAAGGAAATAAGCTAAAAATCCAAAATAAGCAATTGAGTGCTTATCAATAAGCTCAAAATAAGCTATAGCCTAATCCAAACATCCACAACTTGATTTTATTGTCAAAACTGATTAAGCACTTGATTTAAAGAAGGGGAAATCAAATTAGAACAAATTTCATCCAGTAATAAGCTAGATATCTGAAATAAGCTAAAATGAGCTTATGTTGACCAAACGTTGACCAATTTTATGAAAAAGCTCAAAATTTCAAAACTTCATATTCAATACTTTCTAGATGGAAATGTGAAAGAAAATCAATACTTTTCTGAAGTGGATAATGAGAACTAGTAAAACAGTAAGCTATTTATCTCAGAGAATGGAAATTGCTCAAGCTTGAGCTAAAAAGCTGTTTTCTAGCTTATTTCTTGATACTGTAGATTTTCCTTCTAGATACTGAAAGATAATGTTATAAGCTATGACTAGAAACAAATTTGAACAAATTTCATTAAGTATTGAAGAAGAAACAATCAAATGAAATTGGCAAGTTTTGAAATAAAAGCTGATAACAAGTATGACCCAAACTTTTTGTTAACCAATTGCCTGTTTTACTATTTAATTGACTTGTAAATGACTCAAGACTACTTGTTAACTCCTAATGAGTAGAAATGAACTTCTAAACAACAATTTCTAACACTTAAAATCTGATTTATAACTACTCCCAAACACTCCTTAAAAGGTTTTGATCAAACTTTTACAAAGACTTATTGAGTAATGATTTGAACTGATACAAAAGCTTTAGCAAACTAGTTTAGGTGATCAAAATGAAAGCTAATGAGACTAAAATCAAGCAAGTATATCAACTAGGACTCAATTAAAGTGTTATGCTAGAATGTGACTGAAAATGAGCAGAAACTACAAATGGAGCTTAAAACAATGAACAAGTAGGCAAGATTAAGCTACAAACGAACTCAAATCAATCAATCAACAACTATTTATCAAGCAAAACAGGCAGCCATCAAAGTTATCTAGGAAAATGAGCAGGCAAGGACTTGTTTAGAGGAACTTAAAACAGAAGCTATGAAACCTATTGTAGAGGTCCTTTGGGAAGAAGAGGAGCGTTGAGCTCTCTTGCCCTAGTGATACCACCACCTATCACTAGTAATCAACTCAAATCAACAATCAAACAGCTACAAATCATCAAACTTCCATGAAATCTTCAAGAACAATGGAAAGAACTTGAATTCTGATTAAACAGCAACAATTCTTCACCAATGTCAATTATGATCAATGTATGATCATAACAAACATCAATAAGCAACAATGGAATCACACAACAGCAGGTAAGTAGCAGGAATTGAAGAACAGAATTTGGCGGGAAACTTGAATTTGAAATTTTATTGAAGAATTCAGTTACAAAAGGTAGTTACAAGCTTCTAACTAAGTAACTGACTCAAGAGTTTGTCAGACTCTTGAGTAGTTAGGTGAAAAGGAGGGAAAAAGGGAAAAGAGAATTTAAGAACTAGGTGTTTACAAAATTTAAGCTACAAATCACAAATGAAGTACAAGCTGGGTATTTATAGGCAAGATAGGAGATTCTGTTGGAGTTTGTGACGTGTTCGGGCCAATCATGGCTTGACACGTGGAGGAATTCTGCAAATCCACTTTGAAGGTGATGAACTTGAATTGGGGGTTTTTGATTCAATGGATGATATGTTAATTAGATTGCACCATTGGATTCGTCTTCCAAAATTAAGCAACTTTGGTGTTTTGATCATCTCTTGAAACGGCTTAAATCTCAAACCCGTTCCTGGTAAATATTTTTGTTGAAAGAGAAGGACACGTGGCGCCTTTTTATTGGTAGAGAGAGAGTGTTGCGGATTGCACTGTTGTGATCTTGCATTAATTGTGACGGCTGTAAGTGGACATTAATTGTTTGATCCGTGTGAAGTGTATTCTTGCTTCTTATTGGTCCTTTCCCTTTTCACTTGGATTAAACATGGCATAACTTTCCAAACTTGGCAAAATAAGCCCTTGTACTTGGCAGATTCCCATTTCAAGCTATTATCTTTATTCCTTTGACATTTTTGGCCCTTCAACTTCCAAAACTTGTATAAAATGACCCTTTGACTGAGTTGACTTGATAGTTTGACCAGATTTGACTTTAATCTTGACTTTCCATAATTTGCACTTTAAGTCCTTCAACTTTCACAAATTGTCAAGATAGGTCCTTGAACTTCAAAGTCTTGTCACTTTTGATCCTCTTTTGTCTTTTTCATCCATTTGAGCTTGGTTTTTCCTTGTTTGCTTGAAATTGTATCCTTTTACCTACATAAGATCACACAAACACAAACATACCACATAACACTGCTTTTTACAAGATAAATGGGTATTTTGCTTCATGTTTTAGGGTTATTTGTTGATAAAAGGATATGAGTTTAAGCTCATATCACTTGGCACGAATTTTGAGTGTATATAGTGTTAGAACTTTGATATGGACGTACTAAGACAATACTTTTGTTTCAGATCGAATGAAATATGTATCTTGTCTTGAATTTCATATTGTGCCTTATTTGTATCTTGATTATGAATTCGATCCATATTATATGAATCCTTTGTTGGATGAATGCTTAATACTTTGAAATTGTGGAATTATAGAACTATGCCGCCCAAGAAGGCTGTGACTGAGGATGATGTACGTAGGATTATTACGGAGCAAGTTACCGCATCTATGACTGAATTTATGGCAAATGCTGGAAATGAAGCTGGCGGTAGTGGAGCTGGCGGTAGTGGAGCTGGCGGTAGTGGAGCTGGCGGTAGTGGAGCTGGCGGTAGTGGAATTGGCGGTACTAATGTGAATGTGAATGCTAATAATGTGAATGCTAATGCTGGAGGAAATATAGGAGGACTTGGAACGAATGCACCTGAAGTTGGTGGCTGTACTTATGTGACGTTCATGAAGTGTGAACCTCTACCTTTTAATGGAACTAAAGGTGCTGTAGGATTAAGCCAGTGGATCGAGAAGATTGAATCGGTGTTTAGGATTAGTATGTGTAAAGAGGAAGATAAGGTGACTTTTGCTATGGCTACTCTTAAAGGTCGTGCGTTGACTTGGTGGAACGGGAGAATTGCTTTCATGGGTCTTGATGCTGCTAATGCTACTCCTTGGGCTGAAATTAAGAAGTGGATGACTTTGGAGTTTTGTCCTCGTAGTGTGATCATTAGGTTAGAACAAGAGTTGATTCATCTGAGAATGAAAGGTGTGGACATTGATAGTTACACGAATCGATTCCATGAGTTGGCCTTGCTATGTCCTCGATTGGTTGAACCCGAAGAGATCCGAATTGAGCAATATGTGAAAGGGTTAACCAGGAATATCCGGGGGGACGTGACATCATCGAAACCACTGACCATTGATGATGCTGTTCGAATGGCTTACCAACTCATTGGACAGATAATTCAGGATAAGGAAGATGAAGCCCGTGTAGGTGAGAAAAGAAAGGGAGACGGTGATCGTGTAGATAGAGGTGATAATAGGAAGAATTTCAATCGCCGTCAGAACAAGAGAAAGGGGAATGCAAATGCTATTACCAACAATGCACAGCGCAACGATGATAGATGTCCTAAGTGTGGCAACAAGAGGCATCCCGGCGACTGCTAGAAGTGCCGAAATTGCGGAAAGCTTAGACACAAGGTTGAAAGGTGTAAGAAGGGAACGATTTGCTTCAACTGTAATGAAGAAGGTCATAGGAAATCGGAATGCCCCAAGTTGAAAGCGATTGTACCTGGAAGAAACCCCCAGGGTGGTATCTACCAACTTGGAACAATTGAGGTGAAGAAAGAGGATCCGAATGTCGTTACCGATACGTTTTTACTCAACAATCACTATGCTGTTGCTTTATTCGATTCGGGTGCCGATAGGAGCTTTGTATCCACTAAATTTAGTGCCCTTATTGATATTGAACCTGTTGAGATAAGTACCAGTTACGAGGTGGAATTGGCTGATGGTAAATTAGTGAAAACTAATAAGCTATTAGAAGGATGCTCTCTAAATCTCTTGAACCATTCCTTTCCGATTGATTTGATGTTGATAGAATTAGGTAGTTTTGATATTATTATTGGTATGGATTGGTTGTCGTTGAATAATGCTACTATTTTATGTAGAGAGAAGAAGGTTAAGATTCCTCTTAGGAATAGGACGTTAGTAATTGATGGTAGTCGAGGTGAATCCCTCTTGAAAATCGTTTCATGTATTAAAGTCCAAAAGTACATCAGGAACGGTTGTGAGTTATTCTTAGCTCAAGTGACCGGGAATGAGTCTAGGGAGAAACGATTGGAAGATGTACCTATTATTTGTGAATTTCCTGAGGTATTTCCTAAAGATTTACCCGGACTTCCACCGATAAGGCAAGTAGAGTTTCGAATCGATTTAATTCCTGGTGTTGCACCGGTGGCACGTGCGCCTTACCGATTAGCCCCTTCTGAATTAAAGGAGTTATCTGAGCAACTTAAGGAGTTGTCTGATAAAGGTTTTATTCGACCGAGCTCGTCGCCTTGGGGAGCTCCAGTCTTGTTCGTTAAGAAGAAGGATGGATCTTTTCGTATGTGCATTGATTATAGGGAACTGAATAAGTTGACAATTAAGAATCGATATCCTTTACCTAGGATTGATGATTTGTTTGATCAACTGCAAGGATCTAATGTGTATTCTAAGATAGATTTGTGGTCAGGATATCACCAACTTCACGTCCGTGAAGAAGATATTCCTATAACTGCATTTAGAACTCGTTATGGACACTATGAATTTCAAGTAATGCCATTTGGGTTAACTAACGCACCTGCGGTTTTCATGGATTTAATGAATCGAGTGTGCAAGCCCTACTTGGATAAATTTGTGATTGTGTTTATTGACGATATTCTAATCTATTCTAAGAATGAAGATGAGCATAGAGAACATTTGAGGATTGTTTTGAATTTGTTAAAGGATGAAAGGTTGTATGCTAAGTTTTCGAAGTGTGATTTCTGGTTAGATTCTGTGCAATTTCTTGGTCATGTGATTAACAGAAATGGAATTCATGTTTATCCTGCAAAGGTTGAAGCTATTAAGAATTGGTCTGCACCGACAACGCCAACGGAAGTGCGACAGTTCTTAGGATTGGCTGGCTATTATAGGCGATTCATTAAAGAATTTTCTTTGATAGCTAAACCCTTGACTAAGCTTACTCAGAAGAATAAACCTTTCGTTTGGGGAAGTGATGAAGATGGAGCATTTCAGACATTGAAGCAAAAATTATGCAGTGCGCCAATCTTATCATTACCCGAAGGGAGTGAAGATTTTGTAGTGTATTGTGATGCATCTCTTAGAGGTTATGGAGCTGTTTTGATGCAGAGAGAGAAAGTGATAGCTTATGCTTCTAGGCAATTAAGGAAGAATGAGGAGAATTATACTACTCATGATCTTGAGTTAGGAGCTGTGGTCTTTGCTCTTAGGTTGTGGAGACATTATCTGTATGGTACCAAGTGTACGGTATTCACCGATCACAAAAGCCTACAGTATATTCTCGACCAGAAGGAATTGAACATGAGGCAACGGAGATGGATAGAGTTGTTGAGTGATTATGATTGTGATATAAAGTATCACCCAGGAAAAGCCAATGTTGTTGCTGATGCGTTGAGTAGGAAAGATAGAGAGCCTATCAGGGTGTGTTCTCTAGTCTTGACCGTGCACAATAATTTGCCTGAGCAAATTAGAAATGCGCAAATAGAAGCTTGTAAGAAGGAGAATTTTGTTAATGAAGGGTTCCGAGGAGAAGGAGATCCTTTAGAGGTTAGAGCTGATGGAGTGAAATGTTTAAGAGGTCGTATGTGGATACCTAAGTTTGGAGGCTAAAGAGATTTGGTTATGTTAGAATCCCATAAATATAAGTATTCCATTCATCCAGGATCTGATAAGATGTACCATGATTTGAAGAAGTTGTATTGGTGGCCGAATATGAAAGCTGACATAGCTATGTATGTTCTTCAATGCTTGACTTGTGCTAGAGTTAAAGTTTAACATCAAAAGCCATCAGGACTACTTCAACAACCAAAGATTCCTGAATGGAAGTGGGAGCGAATTACAATGGACTTTATCACCAAGCTTCCTAGAACATCATCTGGAAACAATTCGATTTGGGTTGTTGTCGATAGACTGACCAAATCAGCACACTTCATTCCGGTTAAGGAGCAGTTCTCACTTGAGAAGCTGACTCGAATATACCTTGATAATGTTGTATACAAGCATGGAGTGCCTGTATCGATCATTTCAGATCGAGATCCTAGATTCGCATCGAATTTTTGGAAATCTCTCCAAAGATCTTTGGGAACAAATCTCGACATGAGCACTGCTTATCACCCCCAGACTGATGGGCAGAGTGAAAGGACGATACAAACACTGGAAGATATGTTGAGAGCTTGTGTGTTAGACTTTGGTAAGAATTGGGATAAACATTTGTCGTTAGCAGAGTTTTCGTATAACAATAGTTACCATTCTATTATTAAGGCTGCACCGTTTGAAGCTTTGTATGGTAGGAAGTGTAGATCTCCTGTATGTTGGAGTGAATTTGGGGACACCCAGCTCACGGGACCGAAATTGATCCGGGAGACTACGGAGATGATAGTCCAGATTAAGAAGAGGTTGTTGACTGCCCGTAGTAGACAGAAAAGTTACGCGGATGTGCGGCGGAAGCCAATGGAGTTTGAAGTGGGTGACCGAGTAATGTTGAAAGTATCGCCATGGAAAGGCGTTATAAGATTTGGAAAACTAGGAAAATTGAATCCCCGTTATATTGGACCCTTTAAGATTTTATCTAGAGTAGGTCCGGTGGCTTACAAACTAGAGTTACCCCCAGAACTTCATGGTGTTCACAACACATTCCATGTATCTAATCTGAAGAAATGTCTAGCAGTGAGTGATGAGAAAATTCCGTTAGGTAAGGTTCGAATAGATGGGAAGTTGCATTTTATCGAAGAGCCCGTAGAAGTTATGGACCGTGAGGTAAAGCAACTGAAACAAAGTCGGATACCTATTGTCAAGATCCGATGGAATTCAAAGCATGGACCGGAGTATACTTGGGAACGAGAGGATGAAATGTGGAAGAAATATCCACTCTAAAACTCTCAAACTCTCAATCTCTCCCTTTGTGCCGTCTCACATCAAGCAACAAACACCCTCATTGATCTTTTCTAGCTACAAACCACATGTTTACTAGTCCTATTAAGGTGTTTCCTTGAAGCCTTGATCATTTGGTGGCCATATAACCAACTTTGGAGGTGATTTGCTTGTGTCCTAGGGCTGATTTTCCAACATATGATCTTGATATTTGATGGTCTTGGAGATACTTGTTGTGTTCATCAAGTTCTTGCCTTCCTAAAACAAGAAATCCACTTGGATTGGTAAAGAAGATCATCCTCTACATTTTTCTCTTATTATTTTGTAAAGAACAAATGTATTTTCTTTCATTTTGTATATGTATATGATGTATATATGATGATAAAAATGTTGTGTGGGGATCAAGTGTTGATAAACATGCTTAAAAATGATGATAACCATAAGAAATGAAGCTAAAATCATGACTAATTAGTTGGCTGTATAAAAACAGTAGATAACTAAATGATGAACTGATAAAAATGCATGGTTTGATCTATTTACAGTAATTAGATGATGTTATACACATGTGAGAGTTGGCCATGCAATGGAATCAAAATAATGAGTGAGATATGATCAAAACAAGTTAGGTGGTACAATCTGAATAAGCAGTTTTGTAGGGACTGTTAAGGCAACTTAGACTCAAAATGGGCAGTAGCTATAACTAAGTTATATGTAGCACATATTACGAAGAAGTTGTCATCCAAAAATGAGCTTCTAAGTCATTGTAGAACTCTAGATATGATAAAAATGGTGAATGTGAAGTTAAAAATCAGATTTTGGGAATAATGTTTATTATTATTATATAAGCACTCACTTTATAATTTATAAAATGTAAAATATAAACCCACTAACTTATAAAACTTATTTATATAAATGTATAAAAGGTTAATTAAATGGGTAAATTATATAAATGGTGGTAAAATAATATTTATAAGTAATAAAACTATAAACTTGATTTTTACGACTTTTTCGGCTATCGCCGTGAAATTAACGTTTTTCATCAAATAAAACTTAGACGACCAAACCCGTCTAATGTAAAGTTTATAAAAGTTATATACTGATGTATAAGTAACTAAGACAAGTAAAAATCGATAAAACCCGAACTATAAGAATTACGGACATTTACGAGCTAACTAAACCTATTAGACTAATAATTGGACTTAATAAGATAAATACTTGTAAAAAGAATTATTTGGGCTTAACCCAATAGGGCCCAACATGAAAAGTATATATACTGATCATATAGGTATAAAATGGGTAAAAACAAGTTAAAGAACTTATAAAAGACTTAATGAACTTGAAATAGGTAAAATCGATAAAACTAGTCAACTAGTAAGACGATACTAAAACGTAAACGCTAAAATGAGTAAATAAGGATTTATAAACCCACTTGATCATCATCATATGTACAAAATCATATATATGTATATTGTTATTTTGATAAAAGTCATTGGTCCGAGTCTAAGACCGATTATTATTTATATAGGTTTCCGTGACCGAAGCACGCCCGTAGCCGATAATCCGCCTTTCATTAACAACGTGAGTTCATAGCCTCGCACTCTTTTAAATGTTTTTATAAAATGATTTGTAAACCCGCGAGGGAGATAACATGCTAGATTTTTATAAAAATAGAACACAAGTAGTCCCGATTGTATGCTAAATGATATGGACCCGAATGATGCTATGACCCTATATTCAAGACTAAAAGGATTATTAGTAGTTAGGTTATGTCACTTAAAGTCCCATTAGCATGAATTGTGAACTACCGGGTTTTAGTAGACGCTTATGCATTTGATAGTACTATTTGGGGACGATCACCCCAGTTGGCGCCTTGACGGTTGATCCCCGTCGTACCACATTGATTGGTAAGCGAATTTATGTATGAGAAGATTCCATAGCGTGATTTTTGTGACGACACGCTAACTTAGATGGGCAAATTGTTTGTCGGGTTCGCGGCCCGCTGTTTTCACAGTAAGGTAACAATGTCATGCGGCTAATAATAATCCCAATTCATATACCATGTATCCTAATACAATATAAGACGTAAATAATAAACGATAACGACGCTATTACGATGAATATATTACCTAACATGGTAATATAGAGACTACGGTCTCATGGACGGTTTCAGATGTATGCTTGATTTATATATTGCCTGACTAGCAATATGTGGACTTACTTCCGATATTATACTTGTGTTCTGATTTTAAATGAATGTAAATGATTGTTTTATATAACGGTTTTCATTAAACTCTATGAATTCACTCGGCATTCGCTGATATGATTTTTGCATGTTTTCTATCTCAGGTGCTTGAAGGTAATCCGGATGGAGATCGACTCTGATGGCCCACACTTAATATTAAAAATGTTCATTCGATCTGTGTTTTGTAAACTTAATGACCTGTATAATTTGGGACCTGTTGTATGCTTTTGAAACTTTTTATCGAATGAATGTTTGTTAAACCTTGTACAACCATTTTTATGTGTTGTCTATGATTGGAGTTATTGTGCTATCCCGTAACACTCTGAAAGACCCTTCCGCTGTACCGATACGAAAAATGAGAGTGTTACAGAAACAATGGTTGTAGCTATAAGGCATTCACTTCTTGTGGTGCAAGAGAGTATGATGGGAAAGGGCGGCGCGGTAGTACTTACCCAATGGATTGAGAAGATGGAAAATGTGATTCAGATGAGTGGTTGTTTACCCAATCAAATGGTCATGTATGTAATGGTTCACTGGTAGGGAAGGCTTTAACTTGGTGGAATACTCAAGTTCAAGCAAGGGGAAGAGTTGCTGCAAATGTTATGGCTTGGGCCGATTTTATGGCTCTTATGACTACGGAGTTTTGTCCAAGCAATGAGATGGAGAAGCTGGAAAATGAGTTTTGGGGACATGCTATGGTTGGAGCGGCTCATGCAGATTACACAGATCGCTTCCATGAATTGGCAAAGTTGGTTCCCCATTTGGTTACCCCTGAGGCAAACAAAATCAAACGGTACATTCCTGGATTGCCTACTCAGATTAGGGGAATGATTAAGGATACTCAACCTAACACGATATAGCAAGCTATACTTACAGCAGGAATACTTGTTGAGGAGGCGGTATCTAGTGGAACCTTGGTAAAGGCGGGGGATAAAAGAAAGGAGCCAGAAGCCGCGAAATCGCCTGACACCAACTGGAAAAATGATAAGAAAGCAAAAGATGGAAGAAATTTTGCCATGAGGGTACCTCAAGGTTCTGGAAATCCGAACAACAACAATGCTGCCTGCCGAACCTGCTCTAGGTTCTATCCAAGAGGTACACCATGCCAGACATGCTACAATTGCCAGAAATCGGGACACTTTGCTAGAAACTATGAAGCACTTACCAGGAACGCAACACCATTCTTGTCTGTGAGGATGAATGTCACCGGGGGAAATTGTTTTGAGTGTGGAAAACCCGGGCATTTTCAGAGGGAGTGTCCTAGATTGGTTGGAGTAACCAACCAGGGCAGAGGCCAGCTAGCTTTGGAAGGAAATCGAGGAAACCAAGGCGGTGGAAACCAGAACAATGCTAACTGCAACAATGGAAACACTGGGAATCGGAATTGGAACAGGAACGAGGGAAATCAGAATAAGGGAAATCGGAATGGAGGCAGGGTTTACCTTGCAAAGGCAGTAGAAGCGGTTCAGGACCCGGATATAGTAACGGGTACGTTTTCTGTTAACAATCACCTCGCTACGATTCTTTTTTACTCTGGGGAAGATTTTAGTTTTGTGTCTTCTCAATTTGTGCCTTGGTTAAATATGATCCCTAGTGTACCGAAACCAGGATATGTTATTGAAATAGCTAGTGGTAAGCAAGAAGAAGTAGATGAAATATTTTTAAACTGCGAATTAGAGTTGGGAGAATTTAAGTTCACCATAGATTTAATCCCTCTAGGACATGTGAGCTTCGATGTGATCATTGGGATGGATTGGTTATCGAAGCATAGGGCTGAGCTAATGTGTCATGAAAAGATTGTTAAGATCCCCATAGGTGATGATAAGGTGTTATACGTGTACGGAGAAAGGAAGGAGAAGAAGACCAGGTTCCTTATGAATGCCAAGGATGAGGAGCCACAAATCAATAAGATTCGAGTAGTAAGAGAATTCGTCGATGTGTTCCCGGATGACTTGATGGGGTTACCACCGGCGAGACAAGTAGAGTTTAAGATTGACTTAGTACTCGGGGCAACACCCGTAGCGAAGTCACCATATCGTCAAGCACCGTCAGAGATGCAAGAATTAGCCAAGCAACTCAATGAATTGCAGGATAAGGGTTTCATTCGACCAAGTTATTCTCTATGGGGAGCGCCGGTGCTATTTGTTTAGAAGAAGGATGGATCATTCAGGATGTGTATTGATTATCAGGAGTTGAACAAGTTGACCATTAAGAACCGTTATCCTCACCCAAGGATTGACGATTTATTTGATCAGCTGCAAGGAGCAAGATACTTCTCAAAAACTGACCTTAGGTCCGGTTATCACCAACTAAGGGTCTGTGAGGAGGACATACAAAAGACCGCGTTCAGAACAAGGTATGGACACTTTGAATTCACCGTTATGCCATTCGGATTGACAAACGCGCCAGCAGTGTTCATGGACCTAATGAACCGAGTGTGCAAGCCATATCTGGATAAGTTTGTCATAGTCTTCATTGATGACATACTTATCTACTCTAAGACGGAGAAGGAGCACAACCAACATTTAAGGCTAGTATTAGAACTGCTCAGGAAGGAGAAACTTTATGGGAAGTTCTCCAAGTGTGAATTTTGGCTGCAAGAAGTACAATTTCTAGGACATGTGATCGACAATGATGGCATACAGGTAGACCCAAAGAAGATTGAAGCCGTGAAGGATTGGAAGGCACCTACTACACCGTCAGAAATAAGGTCATTCTTAGGCTTGGCAGGATATTACAGAAGATTTATAGAGAATTTCTCTAGAATATCAAAGCCTTTGACATTGTTGACCCAAAAGAATCAGAAGTATGAGTGGGGCGAAGAGCAAGAGCAGGCGTTTCAGACACTAAAGGATAGGCTGTATAATACACCGATCTTGTCCTTACCAGAAGGGGTGGAAGATTTTGTGGTTTACTGTGATGCGTCCAACCAGGGTTTAGGATGTGTTCTTATGCAGCGAGATAAGGTCATAGCTTATGCATCACGACAATTGAAAAACCATGAGAAGAATTACACCACACACGACTTGGAACTAGGAGCTGTAGTCTTTGCTCTTAAGATATGGAGACATTAATTGTATTGGACAAAAAGTGTGATCTATATGGATCAAAAAATCTTGCAGCACATCTTTGATCAGAAAGATTTGAACATGAGGCAGTGGAGATGGTTGGAGTTATTTAGTGATTATGATTGTGCGATTAAGTACCACCCTGGAAAGGCCAATGTGGTGGCGGATGCTCTAAGTAGGAAGGAGAGGCTAAAACCTAAAAGAGTAAGGGCAATGAGCATAACTATTCAGGAAACCCTTAGAGATAGAATACGAGCAGCACAAGTGAGGGCTGTTAAGGAGGAGAGGCTGGTTGAGGAAAATCTACATACTATGGATCAGTACATGGATGAAAGAGGAGATGGTTGCAAGTATTACTTGGATAGAATCTGGGTTCTGTTGTTTGGCGATACAACGAAGGTTATATTGGATGAAGCTCATACGTCGAGGTATTCGATACACCCAGGAGCTGATAAGATGTATCGGGACATGAGGGATATGTATTGGTGGCCGGGAATGAAGAAATATGTAGCTTTGTACGTTAGTGAATGTTTGACTTGCGCCAAGGTGAAGGCTGAACATCAAAGACCATCAGGGTTACTGCAACAACCAGAGGTTCCTAAGTGGAAGTGGGAGAATATTGCCATGTACTTCATTACAAAACTGCCAAGGTCTAACAGTGGTAATGACATGATCTGGGTAATAGTGGATAGACTGACTAAGTCTGCACATTTTGTGGCAATGAGGGAGGATGATAAGATGGAAAAGTTTGCCAAGAAGTACTTGGAACATGTGGTGGCAAAACATGGAGTGCCGGTTTCGATCATAACGGATAGGGATAACAAGTTTACGTCTAGGTTTTGGGGGCTATTGTAGAAAGCCTTGGGTATGAGACTAGATATGAGCACAGCGTATCATCCACAGACGGATGGTTAGAGTGAGAGGACTATACAAACGTTAGAGGATATGTTGAGGGCGTGTGTGATTGACTTTGGAGGAAGTTGGGAGAATCATCTGGCATTGGCAGAATTCTCGTAGAATAATAACAACCATACTAGTATAGAGTGTGCACCGTTTGAAGAACTTTATGGTAGGAAGTGTAGGTCACCGTTGCTATGGGCTGAAGTAGGAAGTAGTCAACTAATTGGACCGGAGATGGTACAAGAAACTACGGATGCGATAACCGTGCTTAAGGAGAAATTAAAGGCGGCTAGAGATCGACAAAAGAGCTATGCATACAAGAGGCGTAAGCCGTTGGAATTTGAGGTTGGGGACAAGGTTATGCTAAAGGTTTCACCATGGAAAGGGGTGATGCGGTTTGGAAAGAAAGGGAAGTTAGCACCTAGATTTGTGGGTCCATTTGAAATCCTTGAAAGGATTGGGCTAGTGGCGTATAGGTTGAGATTACTGGAAGAGTTGAGTAGTGTACATGATGTGTTTCATGTCTCGAACTTGAGGAAATGCTTAGCAAGAACCGACTTGCAAGTGTCGGTGGACGATATTAGCATAGATGCGAGCCTTCGTTTTATTGAAGAGACGATAGAGATTATGGATCGTGAAGTTAAAACCTTGAAAAGAAGTAAGATACCGTTAGTTAAGGTTAGGTGGAATTCTAAATGTGGACCGGAGTTCACGTGGGAACGGGAAGAATTTATGAGGAATAAGTATCCTCAGCTGTTTGTTAATGATGATCCTAGGGAGTAAATCTCGGGACGAGATTTCTATTAGGAGGGAGTGATGTGACAACCGTGGTTTTGAGGTTCGTCACTTGGTCTTATTTTTATAGATTAGTCTATGTGTGACTACTTGATTTGTGTGTTTACGTGTTTATTTTGTGTAAACGAGGTTGGTGTGGTTATCGTTTATGAGTTTAGAGTACTCATAAGTAAATCGAGGAACGGTTATTTCATGGTCATGAGCTCACATTTAGTGACTATGAAATGGAATGGTAATATTTTAGTGTTTACATATACGTATAAGTATTGTAGTAATAGTATATTTTTTTTAGGATTTACGGTTTAGCATTTAGAGGTCTCGGATGAGGTAATTAGTCATATGAATATTTTTTGGGATGGTTTTGAGTCATTTAGGACTTAGTTATAGAGTTTATTTCAAAATTGGAGATTTTTTTTAAAAGTGTATATTTTACGTCTTTTACGGTAAAACGCGTAAATTTGACTAGTTTTACGGTTTTGAGGTTTTGGAAGCTTTAGGAGCTGAAATAAATTAAGACAAATTAAGGTAATATTAGTAGTATATTTTAAAAAATAAGAAAAGGAAAGTGTAATGGGCTATGGGTTGGACTTGGGTTCACCCATACCCTATATAATGTATTAACTAAAAAACAAACATCATATTTTTGTTCCTGGAACCTATAGTCGACGGAAGAAGAAAGTTTTTAGGGTTTTCAGTATTTTTTTTATCTTCCATTGGATTAAAGGTAAAACCTTCTTAAACCCTTTTAATTAAATTGTTTCTTTATGTTTTCTTTAATCATCTATGATGGAATTAGGTTAGGGTTAATTTAAAAACAGTACATTAATGTTATATTAATCATAATATGATGATTACATAAACTAGGGCTTGTATTAATTCGGGTTATGGGTGATTAATTAGTTTAATTTGATTAAACCCGTTTTTAAAAACTGGGCAGAATTTTGAGTCAATTGTTTTGATCATATTGGGAGTTATACAAACTCTTATTTTACGATCCAAGTATCCATGAAAATGTAATTAAAGTGGCTTTCCAATGCAAGAAACGAGAACTAAATTGGAGGTCTGGAAGTAGCTCAAAAACAAGTTACAACAGTCGGAGGTCAAAACAGTTTTGTAATCAGCCTGTTTTCTTTTTAAGTTTTGGGTTGTTTGGGGTACTTAGGGTTGCATTTGGATCTTCTAACGAACATGAGAGATGGTTTATATATTGTAGTAAGTATCTGCACTTGGGCTAAGGTTGTGGTTTAGGGTAAGACCCCTTAATTGTAACATACTTTTTGTATGTTTAAAATCAGGAAAACTGGAATGACAAACGTATATATATATATCGGGGCCTTAACAGTAGCTTTAAGGTTAGGGCAAGTTGGAGGTGTTAGCTAACATATTTAAGGGTATGAATATTTCTTTTACAGAAACCATGAGTATTTTTAAGTGGATGTTTGACTTAAAGTTTGGAGGCCTAAAATTGGGACTATTTTGTGTAAAATATGAACGGGATAGCTATTAAACTTAACCAAGTTAAGGACTTGTTAGGGAAGGGTAATGGGGTGATTAGAGCTTATCAATGACGTATTTATATGGGAATAGGCTAGATGTCCATCATAGGTTGATGAGCCACCTTAGTGATTGGTTCATGTATTGATTGCGTGTTTTTGGTTTGTTAATTTGTTGCTAGTGAGAGGACTTTTGAAGAAGCAATCAGGTGAGTTTCATAGTCCCATGTTTACTATTGATTTTGACTTCCAGATGGGAAGGAAGAGACACCGGGTTGAGTTATTTATAAATTGATTCTGTGAATGTTTTAAAGGTTTGTGATGGACTTGTGTGTACATTATGTGATTAATTGCTATGTGATTCTTGATTGTGTATGATTTGGATTGGAGAGGTACATAGTGTGATCATCTATGCGACCAATAGATAATGAAAAGGCGGGGCCATGGGATAGGTACATAGTGTGATTATCTATGGTACCATGGTGTTTGGTAAGGCTGGCGGCCTTGGATTTGGTTTGGAATGATTGATCTTGAATGTTAGTTGTTAATGCATACTTGTAACACATTGTCCATATGTTATTGTGTTGATGGTTGTTATTCACATCTTATAACTGATTTGGTGTTGGAGTCTAAACCTATGACTCTCACCAACTTTATGTTAACGTGTTTTAGTGTCTCTTTCAGGTGATGCTATGGGTAGGCATGAGAACATAAGTGGCTAGGATTTGGAGAGCGTAGGAATGCATATAGAAGGATATCCCCGTTTCCTTCTTAGTTTTTATTTGTTCATTTAATAAGTGATACTGTGGAACACATATGTTTGTTTTGGTTATGTTACTTGTTTGTCTTGGGTAAGAGGTAGGACTGTTACCTACTTACCTAGACTCCTGCATTTGATGAGATATTGTCATGACTTTTGTGTCACCATTTTATGACATTTCTTATTTCATATAGTTATCTCTATAGACACACCATGTTGTGATGATATCCATACGTCGCGCCCCATATTCCGCCATGGGGGGGTGTGACACATACTAAAGTTAAACATTGTCCTCAATGTTTTGAGTCTAGGGGTGCAAACACCCCCATACTAGAGACGTAGTCTATTGCTTAGTCTAGCATGGAAAGGGTGTAACCGTTAAAGCCATTTATGAAGTGTGCTATAAACCTAAGGTTAGAACATCAAAGGATATATCATGGATATTGAGAAAGTCTTCAAAGCAAACGATCGAGTGCTCCCTTAAAACGAACACGAGAGGCTCCAATCGTGAAGATTATGCTCATCTAAAATCCACAATTCACAAACAACCACGGAACAAAGGTTGGAAGGGCACAAATCCCCTCACGTTACTACATTAGAAAGCGATAATATGTACATAGGATAAGCATGGGACTCCCCCACGAGGCACCTCGTTTTTGATTACCGAGTCATGAGCTCGACTCGATCCCCTAAATACTAATTATCATTGGGGAAGGTGATTTGGTCGAGGTAGTTCAAGGATGGAACTTCCCCGCCAAAGTAGTGCTTCAACCTATGTCTATTCACCTTGAAATTGGGGCCATCATTTTGAGCTAGCTCGATGGTCCCATATGGAAAAACTTGAGTCACGGTGAATGGACCGGACCAACGGGATTTCAACTTTCCGGAAAAGATTTTCAAACGAGAATTAAAAAGCAAAACTTAATCCCCTATGTTAAAAACCCGGTTTTTAATTTTAGAATCATGCAACTTTTTAGTCTTTTCTTTATAAATCAATGAATTTTCATAAGCAATATCCCTTAATTCATCCAATTCATTTAATTGCATTTTCCGGTGTTTTCCCGCGGTCTCCATGTCATCATTACAATGCTTTAAGGCCCAATAAGCCTTGTGTTCCAATTCAATTGGCAAGTGACAATTTTTCCCATACACAAGATTATAAGGAGTGCACCCAATGGGCGTCTTATGAGCGGTACTAAAGGCCCATAAAGCATCGTCCAACTTATCCGACCAAGATTGTCGGTTTTCCCCAACGGATCTCTCCAAGATCCTCTTTAACGCTCGGTTTGAAACCTCGACTTTCCCACTCGTTTGTGGGTGATAAGCCGTAGAAAGCCGATGTGTAACTACATATTTCCTTAGGACCCTTTCGAATTGGTCGTTACAAAAATGGGTTCCACGATCGCTTATGATCGCACGCGGGGTTCCAAACCGAGAAAACAATCTTTTCAAAAACTTGACTACCACACGAGCATCATTGGTGGGCAAAGCCTTAGCTTCCACCCACTTAGATAAGTAGTCAACCGCGACAAGGATGTACTTATTACCACGAGATGATGGGAACGGCCCTATAAAGTCGATGCCCCAAACGTCAAAGATCTCACACACTTGGATGATATTTTGTGGCATTTTATATTTATGAGGCTTTTCCTTGTCGTTGGCATGAGTCACACGACCTCACAAGCTCATGTGCATCTCGGTAAATAGTAGGCCAAAAGAAGCCGGCATCAAACACCTTCTTAGTCGTGAGATTAGCACCATGGTGACCACCAGTGGGTCCCTCGTGACAAGCTCTAAGGATTGTTAGAAGCTTCGGTACCAAAGACACAACGTCGGATGATTTGATCCGCACAAGTTCAAAACAAGTAAGGGTCGTTCCAAAAGTAGAACTTGATGTCACGAAAGAATTTTCGTTTTTATTGAGTCGTCATACCGTTGATGATGAAGTTGCCCGCATGGTAATTTGTGATGTCCGCAAACCATGGGGTGGAAGAATCAAGCTTAGAATTCACTACACCAAGTGTCTCGAGCGGAAATGTTTCGGTGATTTCCTTGGGCTCGTAAACACTTTGGTGAGGATCTTCCAAACGAGAAAGATGATCGGCCGCTAGATTCTCGGCTCCTTTTTTGTCAGCAATTTTGTGATCAAATTCTTGAAGGAGGAGAATCCAACGAAATAATCTTGGCTTAGCATCTTGTTTAGCCATAAGATACTTGATAGCCGAATGATCCGTATACACTATGCATTTCGTCAAGACGAGATAAGGTCGAAATTTCTCAAATGCATACACCATGGCAAGGAACTCCTTCTCCGTTGTAGTGTATTTAAGTTGAGCCTCGGTCATCGTCTTGCTAGCATAGTGAATAGGCAAGAAGTGTTTTTCATGACGTTGCCCCAATACGGCCCCTATAGCGTAGTCACTAGCATCACACATGAGCTCAAAGCGGAGGTTCCAATTTGGAGCAACAAGAATGGGAGATTCGGTAAGTTTCCTCTTAAGGATTTCAAATGCTCGTACACAATCTTCGTCAAAGACAAAACGTGCCTCATTTTCAAGAAGATGTGTAATAGGTCGAGAGATCTTTGAAAAATCCTTGATGAATCGACGATAAAAGCCCGTGTGGCCTAGGAAACTCCTAACTCCCTTAACGATTTTGGGATGAGGTAATTTGGTGATGACGTCTACCTTAGCTTGATCTACCTCAATCCCCGCTTTCGAGACCTTGTGCCCTAAGACGATTCCACTTTTAACCATAAAACGACATTTTTTCCAATTGAGCGCAAGGTTGGTTTCCTCACAACGTTTCAACATTCTCTCGAGATTCGACAAACACGAAGTGAACGAATTACCAAACACGTAAAAGTCATCCATGAAGACTTCCATCGTCTTCTCGATCATATCATGAAAAATAGCCATCATGCACCTTTGAAAGGTTCCCGACGCATTAAAAAGTCAGAATGGCATTCTACGATAGGCAAACGTTCCATATGGACACGTAAACGTAGTTTTTTCTTGATCACGAGGATCGATGGGGATTTGGAAGTAACCGGAAAAACCATCTAAAAATCAATAGAAATCATTTCCCGTAAGACGCTCCAACCTTTGGTCCATGAAGGGCAAGGGAAAATGGTCTTTTCGAGTGGCTTCATTCAACTTACGATAGTCAATGCACACTCTCCATCCGGTCACGAGTCTAGTGGGAATTAACTCGTTCGCATCGTTTGGCACAACGGTCATTCCTCCCTTTTTAGGGACACAATGAATAGGACTCACCCAAGGGATATCGGAAATAGGGTAAATCATTCCCGCGTCAAGGAGTTTTAGGACTTCCTTTTTAATGACGTCGTGAATGTTGGGGTTCACCCTCCTTTGACATTGGATTACGGGCTTGTAATCCTCCTCCATTAAGATTTTGTGGGTACAAAATTTGCGATTGATCCCCTTAATGTCGGATAACTTCCACGCAATTGCCCCTTTGTGGTCCTTTAGAACATCGACAAGTGCGGTTTTTTCATCATCCGAAAGTTCCTTCGCAATAATAACCGGCAACTTGTCGCCCTCCCCCAAAAAGACATATTCGAGATGAGGAGGTAAATCTTTCCGTGGGACTTGAGGATCCGTGGGAATATCGACAACGATAAAGTCTACCAGATAATAGAACTTTCCCACTTTCACAAAAACTTCTTCCGCCAATCCACATGCGGGAATCGTGGAATGGTCGGCCAACTCAATAGACATTAGTGAAGGAGTAAGATTAGGAAGATTGAGCGACCTGAAGATTGCAAGTGGCATCAAGTTAATGCTAGCACCAAGATCGGCCAAGGTAAAGCATTCTTCCATATCTTGGATTGCACAAGGGATCAAGAATTTACCAGGATCACCGACTTTTTGAGGTATGCGATAAAGATAAACCGATGAACAACTAGACAATTGATGCAATTTCTCCTTGTTGTTCAACATACTCTTAAAGTTAGCGGCAAATCGAGGCATCATGACCAAAGCATCGGCGAAACTCACATTAAAGTGCAAATCACGAAACATTTTCATAAAAAGCTCAAATTGATAATTGTCGCGCTCTTGACGTTTCTCCTTTCTAAGTCTCGATGGATAGGGAAAAGGTGGTGTGGGCTGAGGCATAGGCATAGCCTTTGGAATCTCGGGTTCCAATGTTGGTAATGGGTCAACCGTAGGTGTGGCATGAGCGGTACTTCGTGGGATTGGGACATGCTCCTTTTGGACCACCACCTCGGGTTCTTCCTCAATTGCATCCTCCGTAGGAGCAATTGGTTGAGGAGTCGGTTCCTTAAGTGTCTTACCACTTCGTGTGGTAATCACTTTCATCTCTCCCTTAGGGTTTGATACGGTGTTGCTAGGAAGACTACTCGAACACGGTTTGCACATAATTACCTCAAACATAGATGAAATTTTGTCCTCAAACATGGATTGCCTCTTCTCGGCTTTAATCATCTCTTGCTTAATTTCATGTTGCCCTTGTTCCATTTTTTTTTGGTTTTGTTGTAACCTTGTTACATTTCCTTCCATTTTGTTGGTATGGATTTTAAGCTCATTTGCTAACTCATTTTTCAACTCTTTCTTCAAGTCGTTCTTAAACTCGGATCTTAGGCTAATGATTTCTCTTTAAATGTTGTCAAACCTAGCATCGTTCCCATTAGCGTATTCAACAAATTCATTTGGAAGAGTTTTCAAAGTTTGCAAACTTTTGTTGTTGTTTTGAAAATCATTTTGATTTTTGTTTGAAACTTGATTATTAGCCCCTTGATTACCATAGTTTCCCTTGTTGAAATTGTTTTTGAAACCAACTTTATTGTTGCGATAGTTGTTGTTAGTATTTTTATTTGAACCAAAACCCAGTGGCGTCAATTGATTAGAGCGGGTAACTTAACCATTTTGGTTGTAAGTTCCTGTGGCCGCGTAGGCACTCGAAGTGTTACCACCGTTGGTAATGCACTCGGAGAAATCATGACCTACACCACAATACATGCATGAAACCTCAACCGCATTAGCCGTAGCGGTAGCACTTGGTTCTCCAACTTTGAACTCAATCAAAAGAACTTTAAGCTTATCAAAGATTTTGTTTTCCAAGTTCGCCTCAATTTGGCAAGCATCGATGGTAGTAGACAAAGAAGGTGAAGCCGAAGACGAAGCCTTACGAACACTAGACGTGCTACGAGGACTATACACCTTAGATCTATTCTCAATTATCACAAAAGCTTCCTCAACCGTTTTACACAAAAACATTACCACCCGCGACGGCATTAAGATAATCCCTTTCATGATCATTAAGTCCATTGTATAACGTGTCAATTTGATGCAAATCGGAAAAACCGTGATGAGGACACTCATGTAACATTTCCTTAAACCTATTCCAAGCCGTTGAAAAACTCTCATTAAATTCTTGTGAAAATTTTGAAATCTCGTTATTTAAATGCGTAGTCTTAGAGGGCGGAAAAAATTGGTTCACAAACTTAGACACGAGATCCTTCCACGTCAATATAGAATTGGGTGGCTCTTTCTCTAACCAAATTTTAGCGGGCCCCGCTAAGGAATACGGAAAAAGCATCATCTTAATCGAGTCATTCGATACATCCTTAAACTTGCAAGTGGCGGTAAGACGATTGAATTGGCGGATATGGTTGTGTGGATTGTCCTTCTCATCACCATGGAATTTGTTGTTTTGGATCATCGACAACAAACCCGTTTTCACTTCAAAATTCTCCGCAAGGATAGCGGGAATCACAATAGCCTCTCCATAACCCTCAGTGGGTACTTAAAGTAACTCTATCATAGTACGATTCGCCATGGTTGGTTCTTCTCTTACAATGGGTTCGACAATGGGAGATTCTTCACTAGAAGATGTCTGGTTTCCTTCCTTTTGACGACGTTTACGTGCACGTCTTGCTTTGGAGCGAGTTTGCATAAACGTCACGTACAACGAGGGGATGAGCAAAGAAGATTCTTTTTGGTGTTTTGTATTTTTCCAAATTTTTTGTGGTTTTTGATTGTTTTTACTTTTTTTGGATTTTTGTGATTGTATTAAGTAGACCAAAATCTACAAATCTCCTCCTTAATCAAATCTCTTGATTAAAGAAGCCTCAAGGAATGAAAATGATCAAGTGAAGTGAACGCCTTCGATGACTTTAGAACGTTGGTGGAACACCAAAACGTTCAAGAGGGTTTAATCAATGAAACCAAGAAAGTATATATGATACTTAATAATACTTTGGGCGGCAAAACCCTCGATTAGCTCTCAAAATCAAATACTCACAAGCAAGCGGGGAAACGAGGCGGCGCGAAGCACTTAAGATCCTTTTTCCTTAGGATATATTTTATAGTATACGCCTTATACCCACCTTATATTTTGTATTTTTCAAAATTGAGCTTCACGAAAGTATTTATCTATTTTTGCCTTTTTCTTTGGTTTGAGATTCGAATACAATGATTGGGTAATGACCTCCCAAGTCAAGGTTGTGATTTCTCACTTTTGGAGTACTTGTGTATTTATTGTTCTACGTATACAATATAGTAATAATATTCACACAAAAAATGAAAAACCGATAATACGTATTAGTAGAGTGCTACTAATACAATAGATATTATGGCTATATATAAAAACAACAATTGCCAAATCAAAACACAACACGCCTCCCCGGCAGCGGCGCAAAATGATAGTTGTATTTTACAACCTTGTTTAGGAAAACAAAGTGTAATTAGGGTAAATACACAAGTAGTTTAGGAAAACCACAAGTTATGACCCAAAGTGGGGATCGTTCTCAAGGAGGCTTGGTGTGTGTGTTAAAAAATGATTAGTGATGTGATTATATGATTATGATGAAAAAAGAAAATAGAAAGGGGATAAGAAGAGAATGACGGTTACGATGACGGATTACACTAAGACGAAAAGGTCGTACACGTAAAACCGTAAAAGCACCAAAATTAAAAATTTACTCTAAAAATTCCTAAAAAATGCAATAAATCCAAAATAATGTAATTAGAGTTTACAAAAAATCAAAAATCACTTAAACCTTTTATTTAATAAAATAATGATTTTTTAATGCTAATTAAAGCCCTAAAAATCAATTTAATTAACAAAAAGCCCAAAATGAGTTTTATCACTTTGTAAACCTCAAAAATGTCCTAACTTAATTTAAAACTATTTTTGAAAATTTTAAAATTAATTAAAACAATTTAAAAACAATTAAAAACTATTAAAACTTAAAATAATTATAAAAATTAATCTAAGAACAATAAAAATATTCTAAAAGATGTAAAATTCCTAACTTAATGTGTTTAACGTAAGAAAAGTATAAAAACTTGAAAAATCTAAATATTTTTAATAATAAAATAATATTAAAAATCCAAAATTTATAGAAAATTCTAAAAACTTGCAAACTAGCTTAATTTAACCTAAATAAATACAAAATGAAGTTGGAATTACAAAATACCCCTAATGAGCCTCCAAATGCGCCAAAAGTCCAAACAGTCACCTTAATGGGCCAAATTAAGCCCAATAAGAAAAATGTTGTCCAATTAAGCCCAAAAGCTCCTATCTGACTCAAAATTTGATTTTAAGCACAATTTTTCAAGGGCCCAAAAGCTGAAAATGTGAAATAAGCTGACTTATACCAAACAACTTATTCTTAATGGGCTTTTTGGCCCATTAAGCTATAAGCTGATGCCATAAGCTCAAATTACACACACAAGCTTCTTTTAAGTTGCTTAATACTTATGTAAAATTTTTTTTGAAATAAGCCAAAGGAATAAGCCTGAAAATGCAAAAAGCAATCTACAGAAAATGACAAAATAGTCGTTTTTTAGTTCTAGGCTATCCCAAGAGCTGATTCAAGTTTCTAAAGCTTTTAAATGACTTAACTTAGCTTAATCAACAAAAAATTTTCAAATAAGTTGACTCAATAAGCTGGAAAAAGGAAATAAGCACTTATGAAAAAGTCAAATAAGTTAGTTTTCTAACAAAAAGTCGAAGTCAAAGTCTAATAAGCTTCAGTTCAATCAAATGGGTCAAATAATGAAGATCTATCACAAAAAATAAGTTGTTGCAGGTCTGGATAAGCCAAAATGGCTTATTGATAAGCTGAATGAAAAAATGTACTAGTAGGGGCTAGTTTTGGGTGTTGAGTAGTGGAAACTTTTTCCACTGCTTGACCTGTTGACTTTTTTTGTCTTTAGTGACTTTTTTGGAGATTCAAGTTACACATAGGCACCCAAATGATCAGTGGATCATAAGGAGTCAATACAAACAAAGAAATCACAATCAACAACAGCCAGTTAGTACAGTTTAATCAATCAATCACCAGATCACTCACAGACATGAACACATAAGCAGTTATGAACTTATAAGCTGTTTTAGCAATATTCAGCCAACCAAATTACACCAAAAGCATACACAAGCTATTATAAACTTAAATGAACAAGTTTAAACAGTTTTCATGCAATGGCTCAAAGCCTAAATCAAGATTCAAGCAGATGAAGGTTACTGATGAACACTAACACAAGTAGTTTTTACTTTTGCTGATGCAATTGACCAACAAGCCAAATTCAATCACTCAGATCTATCACATCTGTTATATAAATGATGTTCAAACAACTTTTAACCCTAAGCCTGCATAAATTCTAGATTTTACCAAAATATTAGGTAAAAAACAGTTAATATCAAGTAGTTATAGCACAATGTATGATTTGAGGTTTCAAACCCAAAAACTTGCAGCAATATGCACTCAACAAAGCATATATCAGATACCAAGCAAATACACAAGCTTCTAACAACACAATATCAAGTTATGATTTAATACATGTAATCCCAAACACCCTTTTAACTTTTCAAATCAAGATTTTCAAATCAAAACAGCATTCCAATGTTACCCAAGCACAAATCAACACAATAACAAATGAGATAAACAGATTAGAACAAGATTAAGCCACAAAATCAGCAAGAACACAAGCAACACTCAAATATCACAAATATACAATATTTTATCAGATTTTGAGATTAAGGGTGTGTACCTCATGGATGTACATCCATACCCACGAATTTTGAGCATATGTACTAGCAAGAACAAGTACAAGCTTCCACAACAACCCCTGCTAAGAATCAACAAAGTTAGAAGCACAATTATCAAAACAGAAAGATGAAAACTTCTTGATTAATGCAACTGTCATACTCCACACTTGATTATCCCCAAGTTATAAGCTTCACCACACCTTGATAACAGAATATCAGGATGCTATGATCAGCCTTATAGCCCAAGAATTCCAAGATAGACTAAGAACTTAGCAAAATATCAAGAAAAATGGATAATGTGCAAACTTTTGCACACTCCTTTTGAAAACAGGTTTTTGATTCAAGATCAATGAACAAAGAACAATAACAAACAGATTATAAGAGTGGCACTTGAGCTTTCTTCAACAAATTCAAACACATTTCATTGATATGAATATGAGATTTACAGATTTGTGAACAACTGAAAATTCAAGAGAAAACTAAAATGTAATGACCTAAGGCCTTTATATAGGCTACAAGTGATATCTAGTAGTAATAAAAACGTAAACCCTAATGGTATAGAAGTCCCCAAAATGCCCTTGCAGGTTTGAATATCTTCAAGATCATGTGATGTTTTCTTGGCTGTATATGTGAGTTGACAAGTGTGGAATTTGATCAATGGCTCATAATAAGCTTATGTTTGAAGCAAGGATGTGGGGCGTTGGATGGCTGTCACTGTTTTGTCATCTTCTTCAAGAGTGTGTACAAGGGTTTATCATGTTAGTTGTTGGATGATGTGGCATGGGGTTTAAGGGTTGGGATATTATTAGGACTAGCTTAATCATAAATCTAGAAAATCTTAGGGCCTAATTACAACAGGATTAGGAAAACCCAAAATTGTTCTGGAGGTGAATAGTTGTATGTTTAATCTGTTTAAGGATTCAAAAACATGTTAGCCGAGTTTATTTAATAACTAATTAAGTTAGTTAAATAAACGGGTGTGACTGGATTGGTGATGTGGCGAAATGGTGAAGGGTGATTGGTGGGATGGAGTAAGTGGGGCACGTGTCCACCTCCCACTGGTCTAGGTAAGTTTGATGTCTGCCAGGTTACACCCCTCACTTCTCCTTTCTTTGTCATTTCAGCTTAAAACCTTGTCAACGCCTAATTCCTTTGTATCAACTTTTGCTTTTTCACACTTTTGCCCCAGAATGTTTTGTAAAGTGAATTCAGGGGTAATTCTTGCCAATTCTTGATTCTTGAAGGACTGATTTGGTATTTTCTTCAAGGATAATGGTCTAAACTTGTATGATTGGCATTTTGGAGGACTTAAATTGCCAAATCATGATTGATGAGGGACCATTTTTGCCAAGTCTTCAAAGTCAAGGGTCCTTTTGGTAATTTTGATATTTTCAAATGACCAAATTTGTAATTCTTGAAACTTGGAGTCCTTCTTGGTATGTTTGACTTTGATGAGGATAATTGTTGACATTTTAGTTTTGTTGAGGGACTAAAATTGCCAATTCATCAAAGTGGAGGGCCCTTTTTGCAATATTGACAAACTTTAGGGACCAATCTTGTAATTATGAAGATACAAAGGTATAAAGTGTCAATTCTTCAATATTGGAAGACCCTTCTTCTTCAAATCTTCAAGGGTTTTCTTGGAAAATTCTTCATTAGGGCTTGGTTCAATGTGCGGCTTCGTTTCCCGTGTTCGTTTTTTCATGATTCTTGTGATCTTTTGTCATTTTCTCAATATCCGTACCTAAAATACACAAGCAACAAACACAAGCATATATTTGGGTATTTTCACGATATTTAATGCATTTTAAGCCCTTTTTGGACGATGAGACTATGTATAAAAGCAGTCTCATCACCGTGGTATGAGATGGTGGGAAAAAGTAGTTAATGAACTTTGTTTCTAAATTCGCCCATGTAAGAATACGTTAGGGTGGTTCATTGTCAAGGCAAACCCGGGCTTGTCCCTCGAGGGAAAAAGAAAAGAGCAACAAACGTATTGTCTCTTGTGTCACCCCATTGAATTTCATCATATTTGTCAAATGTATGAATCTATTAATATGATCGTGAGGGTCATCTTGGGAACGACACAAAAATGATGTAGCGAAAACCATTTGAATAAAACTCGTTTTAATTTCAAAAATATTCGCTCCAATCTCGGGAACCACAATCGCCTCATCATTGCCCTCCATGTGGGATTGCAAGATCTCAATCATCGGTCAATTATCCATTGCCATCGTATTGTTCAAAGCTCGATTCTCGGGATCGGCTAGATTGACGGTCTTTTTGTTATTGTTCTTCTTTTTGGAAGAATTAGAAGTATTTGGTACACCACTCGGTATGTGTGCACGCGCGCGAGTGCGCGTACAACTAAACACGAGGAATGAGGCAGGAGACCTCGGTCGACTTTGAAAGGGAAGAGATTATCCCCCTCGAGGTTCAATATAAAAAAGCTACAAGAAAATATATACGTAATACTACTTGGGTGGCAAAACCCTCGATTAGCCTTCTTTCTCAAAATACTCACAAGTGAACGGGGGGAATTAGGTGACGCGAAGCACTTAAGTACCTAGCTTCCCTTGGACGGCCTTTATAGCACGTCGCCTATCTATTCACCGTATAGTTCATATTTTTTCGAATTCTTGCTTAACGAAAGTATTTATCTATTTTTTCCTTTTATTTTGTTAGATCGATACACGTATATGGAACCGAAACGCCTCCAAATACGGGGTATTGCAAGCAATACTTATGGAATATTGTGTATTAGGGTTCTTTTACGTAATATCTATAGTAAAAAGAATTTTTTTTGTATTTTTTATTTTTTAAAGAAAATATAATCACAACAAAAGACAAGAGAAATCGAAATAGGAAAAATAATAATACTTAAATATTTTTGGTGTAATACTTTAGGAAAAGTATTATGTTTTGATTTTTTAATTTTTTTTGTTGCAATTCTTAGGACAGAATATGCTTTTGTGATTTTTGTATTTTTTTGTATTTTTATCTTTTTGATTTTTTTATATTTTTGATTTTTTAACAAGAAAAATAACGTTCGAAAGCGAACGGATCCAAAAGTCCAAATTGTCTCACGAAAAATCCTCAATCATTACGAGATCGATGCGGCAGCGGCGCCATTTTAATATAATTTTTTTAGTATAATCGTTTTCCTCGAATTGATCAACAAATTTATCACAAGAGACTTATCATTTTTGGTTAATAGTATTTGTTTGGTATCTATTTTTAATTAAACTAAAAATGGGGAATATAATACTTTAGGCTAGGGAATGTATAGAAATAAAAGCGCAAATAGTTCACATAAAATTACTCTAAAATGCAATACAATTATACTAAAATTTAAAATATAGATTAAACATGTTATATCTAAGATGCAACAAAATGATATTATAATTAAAAATATTAATTACTCTAAATGCAAAATTAATCTAAATGCAAGCACGTAATAACAAGTAAAAATGACAAAAAAATAAATCACAAAGATAAACTTAAGAATAAAGCGTAAAGCTTTAACCTTTATAGCTTATTAATCTTTTTAGATGATAAAGCTTGATGCTTTATATTCTAATAAGCTTAATAATCACAAACATGTGTAAACTTTAAACTAATAATAAGCTTATCTAAATGAAAATTAATTTTTATAAATTTTAAATCTATTTTTAAAATAATAATAATTTTTAAAACTAATTATAACAATTTTTATTTTAAAAAAATATTATTTAAAAAAAATTTAAACTAAATTAATCTAATAAATTAAACTAAAACGATTAAGCTAGATAATTAAATAGGAAAGAACTTAGTACCCGTGGTCCAAAGAAAACACTCTAAACATAAGCAACAAAATATGGCCCGTAAAGTACATGGCCTCCTAAAAGCAACAAAATATGGCTCGTATAGTACACGGCCAACCAAATCAAACTTAATCAAAAGCGTAACCCGGCCCGTAAAGTACACTGCCTCTCAAATCAAACTCGAACCAAATCTATACAAACCATAAGCTCTTTACTAAACGTGATGAATCGATTCGCTAAGATCAAAATAACACAAGAGGTTAGGATAATAAGCTACAATTAATATTTGATAAAGAGATTCAAACAAAACTAATAGATCTAGATTATTTTTTATACTTTATAAAAATATTTAAATTTTGAACTAAAAATTAATAGATCTACACTATTTTATCAAATACCTAATAGATCTAAACTAATTTTTATGTTTTTATAAAAATACTTTAATTTTAATACTTAAAACTAATAGATCTAAACTATTTTGTTTAAAAAACTAATTAGTCTAAACTAGAAGTAAATAATTAAAAGGCTAGCTTATTAATAAGTTGTAAGCCTAAGCTTAAAACTTATGTGATTCAAAAAGCTTGAAAGCTAAATGAGCAAATCACCCACAATAAGATAGATCTAGAAAAATAAGCCCACAATAAGCTTGAAATACGATAACTAATTTCAAACTTATATATAAATCTTAACTTACTTGAAAAAAGTTATGAAAAACTAATCCCAAAATAATAAGCTAGATTATAAGAAAAGATTAAGAAAGGTAGAATGAGAATAAGCTAAAAGATAATAAGCTAAAACATAAGCTTTTATTAATATGAAAGTGCTTAATGATAAGCTAGTACAAAGTTGAAATGAAATACATTTAAAACAAAACAAATAATATTGACATTATTTAGCTACCTAAAATCAACACACAAAATGAAGAAAATTGAGGTGCTATTTATAGTTGAAGTTTAGGCTTTTAATCACCTTCTTTTCTTTAACATGATGGCATCTTGGTCATTTGGTAGGTGATGATGTGTTTCCACCAATAGGATGAAAGACACTTTTAAATAGACTAATGGGAGCACTTCACATGTATCACCGTCATTACCTTTCATTATTCTTTTATCCAAGGGCTCTTGATTAATCTTCTTTAACCAACTCCACCATCTTTAATCTTCTAAAAGCATGCACCTAATTACTCACAAAAGAAACACACATGCTATTTTTTTTCTTTTTAATATTTTTGTGTTAGTTTAAAAATAGATAAAAATAAATATAAATAAAACTACTAAAACTAAAAATATTTTAAAATCAAAATTAATTATTTCAATACTAAACTAACTATTATAAAATAAAACTTTTATTTATTTAATTTTTACTAAGATTAATAAAATGTTAATATTAGAAATAAAATAGTAGAATATGAGAAATGCAAATCGAGACGAGTTACGCGGCAAGGCCGGAACCGTTGGCTTCGTAATTTTGTGCTCTTTCCATTCTCGTGGTTGTTTTGTTGTTTTCTTCACCTTTTTCCTTGGTGATTTCTCGATATCCATTACTCTTAATACGTTTGGTCCCTTGAGCATGTCTTTTATCTTTTTCTTTAGTAAAAGCCCGTGAAATCTAGTGTTTTCTTCATTTATGATATTTTGTACCTATTTTACACAAACAAACAAAACCACGTGTAATTCCGACATTTACGTTTATAAATGCACGTTTTAGTTTGGTTTTTCCTTGTTTTAAGTGGTAAAAGGATAAGTGTTTTCACACTTATTACATAACATAATAAAGACTGATTAGCAGTGGAAATATAAGTCCTAGATAACCTAGATCATGTTCATAAAACTGGTTTTATGGTTTCAAAAGACTTATGTTTTAATACGAAAACTGTATTTTAATTAGCCAATAGCCCATATAGGTCATGAGGTTCCACCGTGCATGAATACTTGGAGGGGTGACCTCATCATGCAATTAGAAGGGATGCCTCTAATTAATTTAGTTTGAGTAGGAGGGATCAACTCTTTGTGAAGGATACAAGGCACACACCACATTCACCATGAAAATCATATAAAAACATGTAACTAGGATGCACCCATACGCCCCACATGATAATACAATATATATGGCCAAAACTGTAAAGAGACGCCACGAGCAATCACTCCACCGTAGGGAAGTCATAGCAGTAGTACCTCCAGTGTTATGGTTATGGTACCCTCATAACTAGATGACATGGCATGCATATATATGGCTTAGGCATTTAAAACTAAACATAAGCAGATCAAAACATATAAAACAAATACTTGGGGAAAACAGTTGGCTGCAAACGGGGAATCTTAATAAGGAAGAGTATATCCATACTGAAGGACGGAATATCTTTACCTTATGTCCAGTGAACGATGAAAGATGAAAAGATGGAAAGTCCTACTCCGACTTCACAAGTGCTACATAAATAAGGGACATGTATGAGTTGTCTGATTACTGAGTGTGTTTACTAGTTCTTGTGTGTTCTTAACTTATTTTATATGTCTTGTCATGTTTTACTAGTCTTAAATGTCATCTTGTATTTAATTCATGTTTTACTGGTATTTTGATGATTTATTTCATGTGTTATTGTATTACTATACTTGTAGTGTAATAATAAGTAACTTTATAAAAAATAGCAGGTTTCCAAAAACAGAAAATTTTCAAAAATAGTAAGTTTCCTGAATTAGAAAGTTTCCATATATAAAAATAGGCTGAATTAATAAGTCATGATTATTACATAAGAATAATAAGATAGTAAAGTTGAATAATATTAGAACTTTAATCTTAATAATATTACATGATCATAATAATTATACTTTACCTTAAGTGATTAATTGCATAATTAACTTAAATCATGTTATTAATTTAATTAAACCTTGATCAAAATAGAAAAATAAATTAATTAAATTAAGTTTTTTTATTAATTTAATGCACATGAATAATTATTTAATAATTATTATAATCTAATGTTTATAAAAATTGCCATGTCTTATATCATGATAATTATCATAAGTCTTGTTTTAATAAACCCATTATACATGTATTAATTAATATAAATAAATTAATTAATAAGACAAAATAGTATTTTAGCAAAAAAAATAACCAACCATACTCTTGGTGTGCTTTAGTTAAACTCGAGCCCGAAAACCAACCCACACCGAGACCCTCGTCTCGACTGCCCAAACCAACAGCCACCACCACAGCCACTGCCTTGCCACCGTAAGCCCAAAACGGACCCCGGCTGAGCCGGGTTCCCACTTACGAGCCCAACACACCCCTGTTATGTGTTAGTGTTGCCACCGACTACACAGGCAGCCACTAGCTGCTGCCAGTTTCCCCTGTTTGGTCAAAGCACTCACCGACAGTGATCGGTTGAAGGAGACACACAGCCACCGACCCTAAAAGGGTTGCGGCTGGCCAAGGTAAATCACAACCGAGACCTTTTAGGTCTTGGTTTGCGTGCATAGATGAGCCAAACCAAAAACAAACCCGCACCCTTTCCATGTTTTAATCATACAAATAATTTGTTCATAGTCTTTATTTAAATGGATTCATGACCTAATAAATAAAAGAGAAAAAGAGAGTCAAAGGTTTACCAATGTGCAAAGATTTAGGATGATGAACATGAACATAAACCCTTACCAATTCAATAATCAAACAAGTTCCCCCTTTCTTTATTCTGCCAGTGGCTACACCACAGCCCACTAGGGTTTTCCTGATTTTATTAATTTAATAAAAATGACACAATGGTGGGTGTTTTTTTGTTACTAATATCCATGGGCCAGGCCACAGCGCTTTTCTTGTTTCTTCTTGTTTTATGCCGCGTCAAAGGGAAGCCTAAAACCAAAACCATCAGTTTTTTGTGACTTAAAATATTTATGGTACATGTTCGTGTTTTAATCCTCGGGCTTTATTTCTTGTCATGTTTAGTTATAATACGTAATTACTTATCGTGTATTAATAATATTCGCAAAGCTTGTATTTATTCTTCGTGGCATGTGTTGTATATTATTTAATGTAAAATTTTAATTTAAACGGGTTTTTGGTGCATTTAATATTCATGGTGATTTTATGCGGGTTTTACAACTTCGTGGTCCAAAATCCCATTTGTCTGTTTGTGGTCTAATCGTGACCTGCGGATTGATTATCTAGGATTTAGTCCGCTGGGTTCTCGTACGTGCTTCACTAGGAGCGCGCGTCCTGCGTTGTGAGTGGCTCTGCTTGCCGGAAGTGGATCCGTCCATGTTTTATGTCACCATCGGTGGGCTTTCGTTTAGTTGGGTCTGTGCCCAAGGTTTTGGTGTATGGTTTTAGGCCCAATGGGCCGTATCCATGATATACGCCATCATATATACTTTCGACCAAGCTTTTTTATTAGAAAATCATATATGACTCGCATCACGAATCATATACGATTTTGAAAAATCATATATGATCCGTTATGAATCATATATGATTTTCTTAGAGAAAAAAGGTTTTGTGAAAGTATGTACATGTACTCCTCGATAGAAAGATGATTTAATTCTCGTTGTAATGGTGTATTTTTTAACACTTGACGATTTATCGTTTGTGATATATTTAATTTTTTAAAAAAAATTGGAGAGTTGATTTGAATGAATGTTATTGGTTGATATGGTTGTCTATGTTAAAAAGAGGGTTTACATTAATCTCAACTCCTATCTTAGGCTGGTTGCAACGCATGTATCGATCGGATAGGTCGACCGATGTCTAACTCAATCAGCCCGTTGCAACGACCGAGTCGACTAAATCCACCGAACCAATTAGGTCGTATGGACTCTCGAGTTCATAGAAAAGAATTTTAAAATGTGTATACAAATAATAAAAAAGTAACCGTTGGTTTTAAAAAAATTGTTTATTTTTAAACTTAACCTTTTATCCCTATAAAACCCCCATTTATTCAACCATTTTTCACACACATTAAATTCAGAATTCTCCAAACTATAATTTTTATACCATCTAAAATAATAAGTTCCCAAATTTCGTGGACTACCGAGGAGGAGGTAGTTTTGTGTGAAGCTTGGGTACACGTTACGGAGAATTCTCGTCCATGTCGACATCAGAAGTCGAAAGGATTTTGGATGGAGGTACTCGAGTACTTCTATACCAAAATGGGTGATAAAAAAGAGGTTATGACTCCCTTGTCAGCAAATGGAAATGTGTGATTCCTACTTATGTTGGCCAATTTACTTCGATTTACTGTAACATCGTACGTATGCATCCAGATAGGACTTCTGAAGATACTCTTTTCCAAGAAGCCGCACTTGAATTTCACACTCTTCGTCATTCGGATTTTGTATACTATGAATGTTGGAAAATTTTGATACAAAGTCCCGCATTGAGCACCATTGAAGTGTGACGGTTTGATAATTTTGGAGTTTAAGTTTTTAAGTTTTACTATTTATTATTATTATTGTGTTTCGTAATGTTTTTTTATTTTATGTAATATTTATGTATTTTATGTAATGTTTTTTTTAAATAACATTTTTTATTTTATGTAATGTTTTTAATGCAACATTCTTTATTTAATGTAATGTTTTTTTAATATAATGTATTTTCATTTAATGTAATGCTTTTTTATTGAATAAAAAATAAAGGAAAAATTGAACTAGGTTGCCTTGTTGGAGCAAATAAGTCGTTGTAGATCGCCGGAGAGAGAAAGCTGTTGTGACAGAAAAATCAAGGCTGTTCTAGGTCACCGTTGCCACTAGCCTTAGATATAGGAGGCTTTGAGGTAAGCTTAAATAACAATGGGTATAAATGCTTTTGTTGAATGAAAAGTTGGGCTCTCGTTCTCAATGATATATAAAAAAGAAAAATTACACGTTTCGTGCTTATAGTTTAACTCAAAAAACACGTTTCATCTTCTAACTCAAATTAAGTATATCGATCATTTTTAATTTCAACAGTTGTAATTTCGAAGGTCCCTATTTTGGGTGAACATTATCTTTTTCTCTTAAGTGTATTTATTGGAAGGTTATTTTTGTCTTTTCATCTTCAACAACAATATTTCGTTTATAACTATCTAGTAATCCATCAAACCATCATCAACAATCATATCTTTTTTTTCTTTTCTCTATCATGTTTTATCCGTGTATTTAAGATTTTTAACACATTATCTATTTTACATTATAAGATACAATATATATTTAGATCCACATTAAATTTTTTCAAGTTCCAACATCTTAACACCACTATTAAAAAACAAAACCCTTCTCTAAAACCAATCCCACATAAACCTAAACCAGCCACCGCAACCACTTTCTTTAGAATCTATGTGGTGGGTTGTTTTGGTCCAGATGATGATTTCATGAGATTATTCAAAAGATGGTAAGGTCTTCACGTCGTGTAGATGGTTCATAAGATGGTGAGGTTGTAGCGAGGTTGTGAGATGCCTTTATATCGTGAGGTTGTAATCTAGTTGTGATCTTGAGCGTGGTTCAAGTTGCGAGCTCGTGAGACGGTGAGCCAAGGTGAGACATGTTTGAGGTATGGTGGTTCTACAATTACATGGTTCCTTCGTCACCCACTACCGTTAGATCTTGTTGGTCCCTTGTAATTCGTTATTACTTGTCAAATTAAGTAATAACTCTTTACTTCGACTCAAGTGTGTTATTTTAACAATAGATAAGAACTATGAAGAATTAAAACAACCATACCAATTTAGTTTTCAACGTATAGACTTTTATTAGAATCAAATAAAGAATCTCTAACCCACTTTGTTTGAGGAATAACAAAGTGGTTGAATGATAATGGGTTGTGATCTCCTCTACTTAAACGTCTAACCAAAGTTAAAGTGTAAGCTCCAATCTAAACATTCATATGCATCTTGGCCATATGGTTTAGTTGGTATCGAGAGAGAAAGGTTTTCTAGAGTTTAAGCTCTTGTATTGGTTAAACCCTTTCTCTCCCAATGTACACTCCTTATATAGGCAGTGTAAACTAGGGTTTTCATTTTACATGTTTCAATGCACGGGTTTATCCAGTGGGTGGTTGATGCCCATGCTGGATAAACAGTACAAAGTACATATTATACTAATCTATAAAAGATAAAGGTTGTACTTATAACTAAGTATACAAGCAACCTACTTTGACTTAAAGTTATCTTTTCCCGCCTAATGCAAACCATCAGAATACTGAAGTGTCTTTAGTATCCTAGAGGAGATCGACATCATTCAGTTTGGTATTGTCAAACCAAACTGAACTGAAAGCCCTTCTTCAGTCCTTGTTCTTCAGCAACTAGACCGCCTAGTATTTGAAGCGAAGACTCCTTTGTCTTCTAAGTTAACTGGAAGGAGAGTGCTGAACTTTCTTCAGCTTTAAAGTCTTCAGTAGCAACTTTGTTCCTCTGGTCATCCTTCAGCAGACTGGCCTTACTACTGAGCATCACACACTTAGGGGGATTTTATATTCAAATCCTAGAGTTGCTTCAGGGTCAGTAAATACTAACCCAACAATCTCCCCCTATTTGGATATACAACTAGCCTAAGTCTAATGTTAGTAGTAAGTGAGCATAACAACTTCTTCTTACTTGCACTGAACAATTAATAACTTATAAAACATCAGATAATCATTTATTTAGTAACATTACAAATTACAAAAAAATCAATACAAATGATTTTTCAATTCTCCTTAGGCCTAAGTTCTTCAATTATGGAAGTCTGAGTTTCTGTGGTCCAATATAGCAAGCAAGCACATGCTGAAGGTTTTAGCAGCATCAGTAAGTCCTGGACCACCATTATGAAAGTAAAAGATCCTTTGAACATTCGAGAGAAGTTAATTGTTCATTTCATCAAGACACTTATGCCCACAAAGTCTTGACGTTCTTGATGATTGAACATAATCATTCCTAGTTCTGGTTCGTCTAGTACATGACCAGGGAGATGATTTTGAAACTAAACAAAGCCTTTGTATTTCTTTGTAGTGACAAAGATGTCACCCACTTTAGGTTGTATCAGATTTGCTCTTTTGTTCAGCTCCAGTATTGGATCTTGATCTTCCAGAGAAACTTGAGTGTTGATGTTCAGAATCTCATCCAGTCTTTCATAATTTCTCATATAGTCCTCAATTATGGTGCGAACTTCATCCCATCTCTTGGATTTTCTTTCCTCGATCATCACACTCATTTCAATCCATTCAATGTAAGAAAGTTCTTTTCCTGGAAAGTTTTCAAGTATCTCATCAGTTCCATCACCCCTATAGAACTTGAGATGGATGTCACCTTTGCTGGTCAACATATCAACATTAGTGATTGGTGAGATATTTCTTCTGTTAAGCCTTGTTATACAAAACTTTTCATATAACACTTTCTTCTTGAAGACACTTTCTACTTCAACCTTCCCAGTTTGTTCATACAAGCTTAGCTTCAGATCTCTTAGCTTTTCTTCTTGCTAAAGCTTGTATAACTTGTCAAGTTCTTCTTGAGTGGGCACCCCAGCTCTGATAAAACGATCATTCAGAGTAAAGTCTCTTTGTTTTTGGGTATTAGGGGAGGTGAACCAATATCAGTTGTTTCCCAACTTGTGGTCGACCCTTGCATATGATCATCTTTGGCTGATGACTCCCCCTTACCCTTTGCTGGGCTCTTTTTAGTGATAGGTGACTCATAGACAATGGATTGTTTCTGAGCCTTCTTTTGGGCATGTTTCTGAAAGAGCTGCTGGATTGTGTTTTTCTCCCCCTCAGTAGAAGACTGCCCAGCAGCTTCTAGTGACCCACCAGCAGGGAAGAGGCCACAAAGATGATTAAGAGTGGTAGTTACCTTGGCCAGCATGGTTGTAACAGTTTCAAGGGCTTGTAGCTTCTGCTGAACCTCATCAGATATGATTAGCTTTTATTTCTCCAGCTTCGCCACTCTATCTTTGATCTTTGACATAAAATCACACAAAGCATTAACTTGGCCAGGAACTGGTGTGAATTCTGGTGGAAACTCCATGGAAGCACCGTTAATGGAGTCCATAAGAGAGGAAATCTCTTGCTTTAAGGAAGTGGTGGTGGCCACATCTTGTACTAAAGGCTTCAAAGCAGCAATGATGGCATCCTTGATTTGTTCAGCAGAAGGAGGAATTGGTCTTGCTTTGAGAGTTGAGATTTTAGTGTCAGCAAGCACCTTTTATTCCTTTAGTCTATCCACCTGTGATTGAAGAATCAACACTTGATTTGTTTATTCTTTTACCTGTTCAGTTCTGGGGTAAGGTGGCTTCTATGTTGCATCAGTAGTCTCTTCATCACTATCATCTATATTGACTGGAATTCTTTCACTGAACCCTATTTCTTTTTCCAAATCATCCCCAAACATGCTGACAAAAAATGTAGGCAAGTGTACCACCTTGGCTCTAGTGGTGAGATTCACTTCCTTGGGAATCTTCTGAGCATCATCCTTAGTGTGTGGATCAGTTTCAAGCCCTTCACCACCAAGGTTTGTTTGACCTGATGGATCCTGAGAAAGAGTCCCTGATAAGTTTAGATTAATGATAATGTTTTTGGTTCCTTCAGTAGAACCCTATTGTGGGGGAGCTACATCATTAGAAACAGATAGGCCAGGGTCAACATCAACTGTTGGATTTGCTGACACATCATTCCCTGATACAGACTCAGAGTGACAAGTGATAGAAATTGGTAATGAAGTATGACTTGTATTTAGAATGAGAGTACTTACCAATGTTGACTCCACACTACTGAGCTGAGGCTGAGCTCCATCTTTACCCTTCTCTCCTAAAGAAGTTGAGAGAGGGGTTGCCTTCTAGGCCTCTTTATGCATGTCACCTCTAGAAGAGACTGAAGGTGACGGCTGGCTGGGGTTCTTGTCCTTGGCCACGAACTTGGTCTTCTTCAAAGCATGGCCTTGGGAATCATCATCAATCTTCTTTGAGGAAGATTGTGTGAGGGTTTTCCTCTTTCTGGACACACGTCTAACCTTCTTGGTATTAATTGACGTTTGCTTCTAATGAGGTCCAGATGAAGGTCCATGTTTTTTTCCTTTTAGATCCCCCTCTCTAGTTGGAGAAGTGTCTTTGGGAGCTTTGTACACTACTGGACCATCTGCTGAGCAGATGTCCAACATGGGTTGTGTAAGAGGAGGATCAATGATGCTGACTAGAATGTTCCAGCGAGTAAGATCAAAGGTCTTAAAAATTAGTTTCTCTCCATTGATTTTTGAAAAGTCATTTCCAAGATGGTCAGCAAAGAGGAGAGATAGAAATCTGGTGTAAACATTGTTTTTCTCTCTAGTCTTTTTCTCTAGCTTCCCATGGAGATCCTAACAGATAGCCTCCCAAAATCAGCTTTAACACCCTTGGCCAGACAATATAAAATAATAGCATCTTTTTGGTTGATCTGGTTAAGGCCTCCAGTTCCCCCCCCCCCCCCAAACATTCAATAAGAATGGACATCAACAATTTCCATCTTGGTGGGGAAGAACTTATTTTAACCCCCCATTTTTAGTAATTTCTTCAGTATACCCAATCTCTTTAAAGAAATTTTTGATAACCATAAAATCATCAGGTACAACCTCATAATCATTAGGGTTTTCCAAATAATCTAACCCCAAAACTTTTCTAAATAATTTTATCCCAAATCTACCATGAATCCCAACCGTGGTAGAATCAAACTCAATAGACTTCTTGTTGTTAGAATCCTCTACTGTGAACCAAAATTATTTTAGTACATTTTGAAACATCATCCCAGGATCCTCAAATAAAGCATACCTTAAAACATTTTTGGATAGATAAGTCAAACCTTGTTCCCCAGGAACAGACTTAATGGATTCAGGTTTGAGTAAGGTGATGTTGTTGGGTTTGAAAAAGATTTCATCAATGGGATAGTTAACATGAGTGGATGGGTTGAGAGTGATCTAGGAAATCTTTGGAGTGGAAGATGATTCAGCCATTGATGTTTATGTGTGTGTTTTGAAAGAGATAGAGAGTTTGTGTGTGTTTTTTGGATGAAAAGATTTGTAAGCAGGGAATAAAATCCAATTGTTAGGGATTATATAAAAACTTTAACTGAATTGTAAAAAGTTTTTAAAACCATTTGAAAAAATTATAAATCCTTTGAGGGTTTCTTTTGAACATTTGGCACAAACTTTCTCATTAATGTTCTACAAAAAGGTATGATTTTCTGTTGCTTTGAACAGTGAAATGTCCCATGTGTCAGGGAGTTGTTGACTGTGGATGAAGACGTTTGAAATTTCCTTAATTAACAAATGACACCTTTTTGAAATAATGTTTGTTTTATTCACAAGAAAACTCAATGCCATTAACTCTTTTGAATAACATGATTGATAGGTTTTAAATGTTGTTGCTTAGATATGCTGAAACTGATGGCAATACTTGTGAGCTTCAGTGAGTCAGATGAGGCGACAAAACCCCATATACATGTTCACATATGTGAACAGGACATATGACGTTGCAAGCTCCTCTACTCAGGCCTAGCTACTCAGCTGTATTTAAAAATTTGTTCAACATTATTGAAGGAATCTTTTGATGACTAGTGATTATTTGTTCAACTTCAGTGAATCCGATAAGGCGACAAAACATCATATACACAATCTCATAAAGTGAAATAGACACATGACATTGCACACTCCTTTACTCAGACAATGCTACTTAACATTAATCAAAATCTTTTATGAAATGCTGAACCTTCAAGCTTCTTCAGTGAATGCTGAAGGTTCAGGTTTTGTATCATCAATGTTCAGCATACCAAGCTCCATTATCAATCTTTTGAAAGTTGGTTCATCCAATGTTTGTTGAAGATATTAGCCAATTGGTATTGAGTGGGGATGAAATGTAATGCAATGTCCCCTTTCACAATGTGATCTCTGATAAAGTGATATCTGATATCAATGTGTTTTGTTCTTGACTGGAGGACTGGATTGTTGGATATTGCAATAGCACTAGTGTTATTACAAAAGATTGGTACCTTTTCATATTCTATGTCATAATCAGCCAGTTGGCTTTTCATCCAAAGAACATTGACACAACATCCAGCAGCTGCCACGTATTCAGCTTCTGCTGAAGACATGGAAACTGTTTGTTGCTTTTTAGCACTCCAACACACAAGTTTGCCACCTAGCAATTGGCAGGCACCAGAAGTGCTTTTTCGGTCCAAATTACATACAACATAGTTAGAATCTGAATTCCCCTTTATATCAAAACCAGAGGATTTGGGGTACCAAAGACCTAGACTTGGTGTACCTTTTAGGTATCTGAAGATTCTCTTTACAACAGTAAGGTGTGATTCCTTTGGATCTGCTTGGTATCTTGCACAAAGGCATGTAGAGAATTTAATGTCAGGCTTGCTTACAGTTAAGTACATGAGTGACCCAATCATACCTCTATACTGAGTCTCATTGACTGATTGTCCATTGAGATCAGGTCCTAAGTTGTTAGGGCGTACCATTGGAGTCTTCACTGAAGCATAATTGATATCATACTTCTTCAGCAGATCCTTGACATATTTTCTTGATTGATGGAGATGCCTTGGTTAGATTGTTTAATCTGAAGACCAAGGAAGTATGTGAGTTCTCCCATCATACTCATCTCAAACTTGCTGGTCATAAGCTTGGAAATTTTTTTGCAAAGTTTCAAGCTTGTAGAACCAAAGATTATGTCATCCACATAAATTTGTACCAGAATGGTGTTAGTTTTAGATTTATAGATAAACAAGGTGCTATCTATTTTTCCTCTGACAAATTTATGTTCAATGAGAAATGTTAATAGAGTTTCATACCATGCTCTGGGAGCTTGCTTCAGTCCATACAAAGCTGTGTAAAGCTTGTAGACATGATTTGGGTATTTACTACTCTTAAAGCCAAGAGGCCGAGTAACACAAACTTCTTCTTTTAGGTCACCATTTAGGAATGCACTTTTGACATCCATGTGGTAGATGATGAAGTTCATGTACGTGGCATAAGCAAGGAAGATTCGTATGGCTTCCATACGTGCAACTGGAGCAAAGGTTTGATTAGAATCAACACCAGGCTCTTGATTGAATCCTTGGGCCACCAGCCTAGCTTTATTTTTTGTCACTGCATTGGTTTCATATCTTTTGAGCTTGTAAACCCACTTGGTGCCAGTGGTTGATTTACCATATGGAAGAGGAATCAATTTCCAGACTTTGTTTCTTTCAAATTGATTGAGTTCCTCTTGCATGGCATCCACCTATCCAGGGTGTGTGAGTGCTTCAGAAACCTTTGTAGGTTCAATTTCTGAGAGAAAGTTTGCATAGAGGCATTCTCCAGATGAAGCAGCACTTAGTTTCTTTGCCATAGATCTAGTGACTCTACCTTCACCAGGATTTCCTATTATGTTCACCAGTTGTGTGTGACTATTTTTAGTCCAAGATTTTTGTGGAGCTGGAGAATAGGCACTGGTATCATGATTAGAGCTAGAGCTTGGGAGTCCATGACATGGACTTGGACTTGGATTATCTCTAGTGCCTACTGAAGGATATTCAGTAGACAAAGGTTCAATCAATGGAGGGCTTACTTCTTGGTTAGAAGCAACATATCCAAGACCTAATTCCCTACAGATGGTAGGAGAGCTTTAAGAATGGGGATCAGATTGTTCATCAGCAGCTGCATATGATTGATCATTTTGATCATGTGTGTCAGCATGCTGATTGTTTTGAGACTGACCATTTTGTTCATTTGTGTTGCTTTGCTAATCATTTTGATCATTTTGAGACTGATCATTATTTGATTGAAAGCCATCAGTATGTGATACTGAGGGATTTCCTTTTGCAGGACTTGTCATACCTTCAAATGGATTAATATGAGGGACTGAGTTGCTTTTTTGATATCTTTGAGATGGCTCATAATGTTGAAATTCATCAGATGGATAATTGTGAGATTCATGAATATGAAGTTCATCATCTAATGGATTTGTAAAAGTGAGAGCTTCAGAACTTTCATTGATGGTGATGTGATAGGTTTCTTCAATACATTGTCTTGTTGTGTTGAAGACTCTGTATGCTTTAGATACTAGAGAGTATCAAATGAAGTAACCATCATCAGATTTTTCATCAAACTTTCCAAGGTGATCATTGTGATTATGAATGAATACTGGACACCAAAACACATGTAAGAATGACATGTTTTGAATTCTCCCCCTGAAGACTTCATAGGGAGTCTTCATGTGTCTCTTCACAATGATGGATCTATTTTGTGTGTAGCAAGCAATGGCTACAGCATCGGTCCGAAAGTTCTTAGAGAGAGCAGATCCAGCAAGTATTATCCTTGCTGCTTCAATCAAGGTTTTGTTCCTTCTTTCAGCCACACCATTTTGTTCAGGTGTGTAAGGAGATGAGAAATTTTAGGAAATTCCTTTGTCATCACAGAATTTGATCAGTGTGTGATTTTTGAATTCAGTGCCATTGTCAGTTCTGAGTTGTTTGACATGAGTGTCGTTTTGATTTTCAACTCTTTTGATGAAAGACATAATGGCATCTGGTGCATGGCTTTTCTTTGTCAGAAAATATACCTAGGTGTACCTAGAGTACTCATCAACAATGACAAGTGTATATTTTTCATGACAAATGACCCTAGGTGATACTGGGCCAAATAAGTCCATGTGAAGCAAATGAAGACTTTCTTTGATTGGGAAAGTTTGCTTTGTTTTGAAACTGGCCCTATGGGGCTTCCCTTTTTCACATGCTGAGCATGGTTTGTCCTTGGAATAGACAAGTGAAGGAAGACCAATAACAAGATTTTATTTTGCTAGCAGAGTTATTGTTTTGAAATTGAGATGAGAGAGCCTCTTATGTCAAAGACAAATGGTAATATTGGAGACTTTAGCAAAGAAGCATGTCTCCTGAGTAGAGTTCATGTTCATGACATAAACATCTTTAACTCTGGGAGCAATCATCGTAATTTCATGATTGGAGTTGAAGATTGTACTTTTTTTGTCATCAAACAACACAAGATACTTTACATCACAAAGTTGACTTATGTTGATGAGGTTGTGTTTCAATCCATTGGCATATGCTACCCTTGGGAAAACTATACCATTGCATTTTACTGAACCAAATCCTTTAGTAGTAGCTGATGAGTTATCACCAAAAACAACTTTAGGACCTTGTTCCTCCTTATACTTGTGCAGATAACTTTTGGTGCCAGTCATATGCCTTCAGCAACCACTATCTAGGTACCAAATAGGCTTCCTGAGATCACACTCCACAAGTTAAGGAAATGGTCAGTTTTGCTTTGTAACCCACCTTTGTTGGATGTGGGTTTTAGATCTAGAAGGTGTTCTAGATCTGAAGGGTCCTCTTGTAGAGGGTATGTGTGATTGCTTAGAAGAAGAAGAGGTCTGAACAACTTTTGCTTTCTTAGCCTGGAGGGCTTCACCTCTTCTGAACCGCTCTATATGGTTATGATCAGATGTAGTGTGAACATCATTTCCACAAGTTTCACAACATTTGGTAATAGAGTTTGGGTTTCTTGGCTTAATACCTCTTCTGAGTGAGATGATTTTATTATGTCCATGAGTGTCATGGTCATAACTTCTACAAATATTACAAACAGGGCAATACTGGCAGTCATCTGGGTGATGATTACCCATTCCACAATGAATGCATGGTGGGAAAGGCATATTTCGCCTGGATTGAGATGCTTCAGTATTCTGAGCATCATCACTAGTTTTGGCCAGCATATACTGAGTATGTTCACAAGTGCGATGATCAGTCCTCTTACATTTAGTACAATAAATCACTCATAAGCAAGTTTGAGTGAGATGGTTGTTTAGACCACATAACTCACAAGCCCTTTTAAATTGTGTCTTTTACTTTAAATGAGGAGAGTCTGAAGGTTCGTCTCTGAACCGAGTTGGTGTTTGCTGCTGCCTGAGTTACAATTTGAGATCATTGATCTCTTGCATGACAAGCGACATTCTCTTATCTTCCTCATATCTGGCATTCTTCAGTTTAATTATTGAAACTAAAGAGGTAGTTCCCATATGTGAACCTTTAGCAGGAGTTGAAGAGTTCTTTGAAGTGTCAATTTTGACATGTTTGGAAGAACTACCTTTGTGTGTGGTGTGTGACTTGATGATAGACTAGATAGTTTTGGGTCCAGTTGAGGGTTCAGCACCAGCCAGATTCTCCAAAGGAGGAAGTGGGGTACTTACTTCATTCTCTATATCATCATCTGAGTCGTCCTCAGTATCTGAGGACTCAACTGGTGCTAAAGTGTCAACACTTGCTTGAAACTTAGGAAGAAGGATTCATCCAGTTTCATGATTGGGTAAATTCTCTCCACCTGACCTTTCAATGTCAGGGATCGAGCTACCATCCTCATTTGAGGCTTTAACAAAGACAATAGATTTGGTGCTGGAGGATCCTTTAGCACCAAGCATTTTCTTCTTTTGAGCATGTATTTGTTCACTTATGAATTGATTTACCCTATCAGAGTTTCTAAGCCAAGATTTAACAATATCTTTTGCTTCTTTAAGTTCAACTCTTAGGGATTTATTTTCCTCCAAAATTTCTTTGTTCAATTGTTGAAAAGTAAGAATATCAAGTTTAGCTTCTTTTAGCTCTATTTGCTTACTTTCAAAATCTTCAAGTTTTAGAAGAAGTTTATAAAATTTTTCAAGCAAATTGTTTCTTTGCTCTTCAACAAATTTTAGATCAATGCACAAGTAATCAAAGACAAATTTAATGTCATCTTTATCTTATAATTCAAGAAGAGTTTGTACCTTTTTTATTGTGACATTGACCCATTCACCATTTCTGGCACTTTCTATGGCCACAACATTTGAATTAGCCCCTTCATCATCAGCAAGTGCCATTAGCACTTTCACATTAACCATTTCATCAGCATCTACAGAAACATATTCTTCATCTCATTCATAGGCTTCAGCAACAAGCCCTTTGTTCTTATCTTGCTTGGGAGCCTTGGATGAGGAGCTTTCAGTACTCATTAGGACCAATCTTGCCTTGATTTTCTATACTTGGCCTCAAAGTCTTTTGTTGGTTTGAGGTCAACCTTGTTTTGCTGAAATGAAGTAGAAGCAATTTGTTTTGGTTGAAATGATGATTAACCAAATGGTCTTGATTGAGCTGGTGAGGAATATGAAGGGATAGATGTTTCTGAATAACAATCCCTAGCATAGTGACCAGTCTTCCAACATTTGTAGCATTCAGTGTCAACTGAATCTTTTATAGAGCTGGAGAACATATCTCATTTCTTAAAGAACCTTCTAGACTTGGCCAGAAGTACCCTTTCATGAAATTCCTCTTTGAGGTCATTCAGATATTCCTCACTAGATCGAGTGTCTTCCTCATCATCAGGACTATCTTGGTAGTCTTGAATGACAACCTCACTAAAGAAAGTCGTGGACAAGGGTGTAGTAATGGTTAATGCTTTAATATTTCTTGAGCCTTCATAAATCCTATCAACTAGGTTTTTTTCATATTTAAGTTTCCCAAAAAGAGAGGCTAGATCACAATCTTTAATGTGATTAGCATTTCTCAAGCTTTGGCAGAAACTGAGCCACTTTTTTGGCAATGCATTAACAAAAACTATGTTGATTTCAAGTTTTGAAAGCTCAACACCATCATTCACAAGTTCATTCATCAATGCTTTATATATGGTGAATGTCTGTGTGAGGGTTTCCCCTTCTTTGTGCTTGATGGTGTTGTGTTGAAGCTTTAAATCCATGAATCTGGTTTCTTTTTCATCAGAGGGTCCCACATGGTAAAGAATAAGGTCCTCCCATGTAGCTTTGGCTGTTTTACAATTTACAACATAATTCATTTGGTCATCTGGGAGCACAAACATGATGAGACTTTTGAGACGCTGATCTAGGTTAGCATCTTTTCTCTCATCAACAGTCCATTGTGCTTCAGGTTTTCAATTGTCCCCAACCATGGGAACAAAAGGACCATTTTCAACGATTCTAAGGAATTAAGGTTCAATTCCAACCATGTGGACAAGAAACCTCTTCTTCCAATTTGTCAAATTGGCTACCTCTAGTACAGGTACAGGAGCAGCATTGAGTTGGCCACCCCTATATTCTAGGGTTTGTGGTATAACTTGAGCCATTTTGGATCTTGATTTGAATACTTTTAAATGAGCAGTTTAACTCTGATACCACTTGTTGGTCCCTTGTAATTCGTTATTACTTATCAACTTAAGTAATAAATCTGTACTTCGACTCAAGTGTGTTGTTTTAACAATAAATAAAAACTATGAAGAATTAAAACAACAATACCAATATACTTTTCAACATATAGACCTTTATTAGAATCTAATAAAGAATCTATAACCCACTTTGTTTGCGGAATAACAAAGTGGTTGAATGACAATGTGTTGTGATCTCCTCTACTTAAACGTCTAACCAAAGTTAAAGTCTAAGCTCCAATATAAACGTTCATGTGCATCTTGGCTATATGGTTTAGTTGGTATCGAGAGAGAAAGATTTTCTAGAGTTTAAGCTCTTGTATTGGTTAACCCTTTCTCTCCCAATGTATACTCCTTATACAGGCAGTGTAAACTAGGGTTTGCATTTTGCATGTTTCAATGCATGTGTTTATCCAGTTGGTGGTTGATGCCCATGATGGATAAACAGTACAAAGTACATATTAAACTATTCTAGAAAAGATAAAGGTTGTACTTATAACTAAGTATACAATCAACCTACTTTGACTTAAAGTTATCTTTTCCCGCCTAACGCAAACCATCAGAATACTGAAGTGTCTTCTATATATTAGAGGAGATCGACATCATTCAGTTTGGTATTGTCAAACCAAACTGAACTGAAAGTGCTTCTTCAGTCCTTGTTCTTCAGCAACTAGACCGCCTAGTATTTGAAGCAAAGACTCCTTTGTCTTCTAAGTTAACTGGATGGGAGTGCTGAACTTTCTTCAGCTTTAAAGTCTTCAGTAGGAATTTTGTTCCTCTAGTCATCCTTCAGCAGACTGGCCTTACTGATGAGCATGAAACACTTAGTGGGATTTTATATTCAAATCCTAGAGTTGCTTCAGGGACAGTAAATACTGACCCAACATGTGACACCCCCAAATTGGTCAAATGCAGCAGAAATAATATTTGGGTGTCACGTGGGTGGATCAACAGCAGATAGTATGTAGAGCAACAGATAACAGATTATCATTACATTAATTACATGAATAAAAGTGAAAATATTATTAAAATTGTCTTAAACATTAATCAGTATGTGAAATCATTCCCCAATTTATAAAACCCCATATGAGCTCTATAAATGCAGCCTATCATGATGCTTGATTCCATGCACGTCAATACCTGCTTCAGTTTCCTGAGAAAACATGCTTAGAGAGTCAACATAAAGTTGGTGAATTTACAGGTTTAATAAAATAAGTTTGGACAATAAACATTCATTGAAGTACTAATACACATAGCATCTGTAACACCCTAAAATGTGATATGCGGAAGCGGTGAAGCTCGGGGGCTGTTACGTCATTGTATCATAGTTCAAGGTACAAGAGAACGACTCTAAATGAGACGTTTTATAAGAATACCTCGTTGAATTTAAATAAAAGCATCACATTACAAAAGGTCTCAGTTTCAAAAGATAGTGCAGCGGAATGTAAAAGTTTTAAACATCAACGAGATAATAGTTCAAAAGCATAAGTAAATAAATGTCCGAAGATAGCCAAGAAATGCATGCGGACTCCAAGTACTTCACACAGCAGATACAACTCATCATCAATTAACTGAGATAAATGCTAAATTGGGTCAACATAAAGTTGGTGAGAATATAGGTTTCAAGTAAAAATTCATAGTAATTCAGTTTCAGATTTCATTTCATGTACACGTGCAACTATAGGAGATATAGTGCCAAGTGTAGGATAAATTGGGTGTTCACAATATTTATGATAGCTAAGCTCGTGACATCGAAACTAGTGATCCAGTGCATACAATAGATTGCATACATAAATTTTGCCCCAATGGAGTACCTAGCCAAGATGACTCCGTTCATACAAATGGTACACACTCGTCTGGCGTCAGAATGCCCGAGTGGAGGTTGTCAACCCTCAATAGATCTATCCGTAACATAAGAGCTTACTTCAACAGAGTAACTAACGATTCACGATAGTGGGGACTATGACTAAAGCAACTTAAGCTATCTCATAAATAGTGTTCACAAAGCGTTCACAGAAATCAAGTTTTACTTGCGTCCAGAAGCAAGCATCAAAGCATTTATCACATCCCAAAACATTAAACATATAAAAACAGTTTAATAGGGATCTATAAACGCACCTCAAGCAACGATTCAAACCGCACAAGTAAGACCAAATAGTAGCGAGCAACTCTAGCAACAACCTAAATATAATACTATAGTTTAGGCGCTAGCAAATAAGTCACAAAAGTTCGTCACGTACGTTACTCATCAATCATGTATATATATTGTTGTTAAAATCGTGACTTGTAAATGTTATATCGTTATAAACATTATAGTATATATATATACTTAGGCAAAAATATTTATTTTTGACTCGACGAAATTTCGACAGCCTTTCGGCGTCACGTAAAAATTTGCCATTTTTAGTAAGTACTCAAATCTCGTCCTAAAACCCCTATTTTCAACAATTTCTCAATCGCCAATATTTCAACAAGTCATTTTCCGCAATAGTATCAATTTCCACTTCCAACGTTTAAACTTTTAACGTTACACCAAGTACTCACATTTCGCGCTAATACGCTTTTACAAAACAAGTCCAACATTTATACATACCATTTAGTAGCCATTTCGACACTTAGAACAACTCCGTTTAACTCGAAAATGTCGTTTCGACCACTTTAAAAAATCTGGACAGCAACCACTTATAGTGTTTTTCACCAAAAATTAAGTTTTCCGACAACGAAATTTAAACGACCACATCTTACTCATTTTAACTCCGTTTTTAGTCTATAATATATCGAAACGAAGGTATTAACTTATATTTTCATAATATCGTAGTAAACTAGTGTCAAAACAATTTTTACGACTCTCTACGCCTCTTATAAAAATCGGAAAGATTGTATGTTTTTCGTAAAAACTCGTTTTCAACCATTTTCAAGCGTAACCACTAGTAGTAACACTACTAGTTCCCTCCAATTATTCATAAACACCAACAAAGTCAAAGATTTTTCTTCAAGTTCACAAATCCAAAATATACATACTTATATTTTTCACAAGTCTTTCAATTAAACCATTTTTATGCATGGATCTAATAGATCCACACACAATTTTCATAGATCTTAAAATATTTCATGACCAAAATAGTTTTTATCATTTTATTTCAAGAAAATACTTGATGAGTAACATGCATACATAGATCTACAAAGATTATGCATGGAAAATGAAAAGATGAAAAAGGTTTAAGAAGTAACCTTGAGTAACGACTCTACGTAATCACAACGACCCGATCTACGCTCTAACCCACTAATAATCAACAAGAACTATACTCTACAACTTCAACCCAAAAACTACTCAAATCAATAAACCAAGAAAGACCATTCTTCTTTATGCTTGTACAAACTCTAGGATGATTTTTTTTTTGTGTTAATTCTTGTTAAAATGAAGCTTTTAGAAATCAACAATGGTGGAAAATGTTTGTGTTTGTGTGTCGTGTGTTTTGAGAGAGAAAGAGAGGTATGTGTGTTTTTTTAAGTGAAATGAAGTGAATAAGTGAATTATTTGAGGTGGTTTTCTGTTAGTAAGTTAAAAATGTAAGATGTGTAAGTAAGTGTAAGCTTAATATGGTAAAGAGTGGAGTGTTGGTGCATTATGCACATGGTGATGGTTTTGGCCGGTTATGGGGGTCCCATATGGGGGTAAATTATTCAAAAAATTTACTATGGTGACTAGTTAAAAGGTTTAAGGTAAAAAGGTTAGTTAGTTTTGAGGTAGATATCAAAAAGTATATAGTTAAGTTTAAAATTACGTAAAACTTAAAAATTTGACGAAATATATTAAATTTACGATTTTTCGAAGAAAACTGACATTTTATGATTGGTAAAGTATTTTATGCACGCTAACGACGTTTAAACGTAAAAACGACGTAAAATACGAAAACGCGATACGTTAATTAAATATTCACAGTAAATACGATTTATTACTATAAATAACAAAAATACTAAAATACAGGCATATATAAACATATACAGAAATATTTAAATACGCTGCTCACAAAAATACGATCACGCTGTTAAAAACTAAACAGTTAAGCACATAATTCACAGATAACGAATAATCTCATGGATTATCGTCAATTCATTGACCGTCTCAGCACTTTGGTCAGGTTCATAGAAAATGTTCAGAATAATGACTGAGCACAGTGTCAGGCCATTACTCGTCAGCAAACAGTTTTTCAGAAAACGCGGGATAACTTCCCTGTTCCAACACAGTTAAATCACATAGTTGACTAAATAAAAATTCAAAGGGTAAAATAGTCATTTTACAAAGTAGGGAAAATTACCAGGTGTTACATCATCCCCTTGATAGAGAAGCTTTGTCCTTAAAGCTTAGGAGTGTCACGGTTTCTAGAGTTGTCAAAGAGTTGCGGATATTTCTTGCGAAATTGATCCTCACGCTCCCAAGTGAATTCAGGTCCACGTTTAGAATTCCACCTCACCTTGATGATAGGAATACGACTCTGTTTCAATCGTTTGACCTCACGGTCCATGATTTCAATAGGTTCTTTGACAAATTGCATCTTGTCGTCAATTCGGAGTTCCTCCAATGGTATAACGAGTGTCTCATCAGAAAGACACTTCTTCAAGTTCGACACATGAAAAGTGTTGTGCACGCGGCTCAACGCTTGCGGTAATTCGAGACGATAGGCTACAGTTCCAACCTTTGCCAGAATTTTGAAAGGTCCAATATAACGGGGGTTCAGCTTTCCTCGCTTGCCAAAACGTACCACACCTTTCCAAGGCGATACTTTTAGCATCACTTTGTCTCCCACTTGAAATTCGAGAGGCTTACGTCGAACGTCGGCGTAACTCTTTTGACGATCACGGGTTGCTTGAATTCGGCTCTTGATTTGAACAATCTTCTCAGTCGTTTCACGGATGAGTTCAGGGCCAGTGAGTTGACTATCCCCAACCTCACTCCAACACACAGGCGAGCGACATTTACGACCATACAACGCTTCAAACGGTGCAACCTTAATACTGGTATGATAACTATTGTTGTATGAGAATTCTACTAGAGGGAAATGTCTGTCCCATTGCTTTCCAAAGTCAAGCACACAAGCACGCAACATGTCCTCCAGCGTTTGAATAGTTCTCTCACTCTGTCCGTCAGTCTGTGGGTGATAAGCAGTACTCATGTCCAATTGCGTACCCAACGCTTTCTGAAGTGATTTCCAGAATTTCGAAGTAAATCTACCATCTCTATCAGAAATTATCGAGATCGGTATCCCATGTTTTGCGACTACTTCCTTCAGATAAAGTCTTGTAAGCTTATCAATCGAATCATCTTCCTTCATAGCCAAAAAGTGTGAAGAGTTCGTAAGTCGATCCACAATTACCCAAATTGTATCGTATCCGTTGGTCGTTTTAGGCAGCTTAGTTATGAAATCCATTGTTATATTTTCCCATTTCCACATAGGAATTATAGGTTGAACCAACAATCCAGATGGTTTTTGGTGTTTTGTTTTCACTCTAGCGCAAGTCAGACACTTCCCTACATAAGTAGCAATTTCAGCTTTCATATTTGGCCACCAATATAGCTTCTTCATATCCTGATACATTTTGTCAGATCCTGGGTGAATCGAATACTTAGATTTATGCGACTCGTGCATAATCACGTCCCTTAGTCCTCCAAACCGTGGTAACCAACTTCTACCATTCAGACATAGCGTTCCATTATTGCTAGTCTCCAATTTATTTGTAACCATTCCTCCTAATTTCTCAGCTTCAACATTTTCAGGCTTAAGGGCTTTGGTTTGTGCTTCACGAATTTGCACGGGTAAGTTCGGATTGATAACCATAGCCAACGATCTAACTCTACTTGTCATCAGTTGTTCCTTTCTACTTAGCGCATCCGCCACTACAATGGCCTTCCCAGGGTGGTAGCGGATTTCAAAGTCATAATCGCTGAGCAACTCGATCCATCGACGTTGTCTCATGTTCAGTTCCTTCTGATCAAGAATATGTTGTAAACTCTTGTGATCGGTATAGACGACACACTTGGTTCCATACAAGTAGTGTCTCCACAATTTCAAAGAAAATACTACCGCTCCTAGCTCCAAGTCGTGCGTAGTGTAGTTTTTCTCATGTGTTTTCAGTTGTCGTGACGCGTAGGCGATAACTTTCTTCCTTTGCATCAACACAGCTCCCAATCCTTTTGCTGATGCATCACAGTAGACCACAAAGTCATCTGATCCTTCTGGTAACGATAGAATAGGCGCACTACACAACATTTGCTTCAACTTTTGGAATGCTAATTCCTCCTTATCTCCCCATCCGTATTTCACCTTCTTTTGAGTCAACTTCTTCAATGGTTTCGTGATCTTCGAGAATCCCTCGATGAATCTTCGGTAGTATTCGGCGAGTCCTAAGAATTGGCGAATTTCAGTCGGTGTCGTAGGAGCAGTCCACTCCCTAATTGATTCAATCTTGGCAGGATCAACATGAATCCCCTTGCTATCTATAACGTGACCTAGAAATTGTACTCTTGGCAACCAAAAATCACCCTTCGAGAACTTAGCGTACAATTCCTCCTTCTTAAGTAATTCCAATATTATCTTAAGATGTTCCTCGTGTTCTTTCTCATTCCTTGAGTAAATCAGTATGTCATCGATGAACACAATGACAAACTTGTCCAAATACGGTTTTCACACCCGGTTCATGAGGTCTATAAACACAGTAGGTGCGTTTGTCAAACCGAACGACATAACTTGGAACTCATAGTGTCCATACCTAGTCCTAAAAGCAGTCTTTGCAACATCTTCCTCACGGACTCTCAATTGGTGATAACCAGACCTAAGGTCAATCTTCGAGTAAACGCTCGATCCTTGCAACTGATCAAACAGATCATCGATCCTAGGTAACGGGTAACGGTTCTTGATGGTAAGTTTGTTCAACTCACGATAGTCGATACACATCCGAAAACTCCCATCCTTCTTCTTTATAAATAAGACTGGAGCTCCCCAGGGTGAAGAACTCGGTCTTATGAATCCTTTATCAGTCAACTCTTGTAGTTGCGTCGCTAGTTCTTGCAATTCTGACGGTGCTAAACGGTAAGGCGCTCGAGCAACAGGTGCAGCTCCCGGTATTAAATTGATCTGAAATTCAACTTGTCTAGCCGGCGGTAATCCAGGCAAATCTTCAGGAAAGAATTACGGAAAATCCCGTACGATAGGTACATCTTCCAACCGTTTTTCTTCCGTCTGCTTTTCAGTAACACAGGATAAAAATACGTGGAAACCTTCCGACAACAACTTCTGAGCCTTGACATGCGAGATAATGTTCAGTCGTGACTTCCCTTTTCTGTTACTTGTATCCCCTTGTACTTCCAAAACTTCATCACCAAATGGTAAATGAACGATCTCCTCGTCGCATACAGTCGTAGCACGATATCTCGACAACCAATCCATTCCGACAATCACGTCAAAACTCCCTAACTCAACAGGCATAAGGTCTATTAAGAAAGGATGACCTAGAAGATTTAAAGTGCATCCACGAAGTATAGTGTCAACTTCTATCAACTTCCCATTAGCTAACTTGATAGTGTACTTAGTGTCTAAGGGCGAAGGGGTCACATCAAGTAAAACACTAAAAACAGTCGACACAAAACTCCTATCGGCTCCAGTATCAAATAAAATAGAAGCATAACGACCATTGAGAAGAAACGTACCCGTCACGACGTCAGGGTTTTGTTGCGCTTCTCCTCCTCCTATCACATAGACCCTTCCACGAGCTTCCCCAGCTTTAGAAATCTTTCCTTGGTCCTTGTTCTTTTTATTTGGGCACTCATTGCTGTAGTGTCCCTTTTGCTGACATTCAAAGCAAGTGACGTTGGCTTTCGTGTTGGGTGGTGACTTACAATCTCTAGCAATGTGTCAAGTTTTCTTGCAGTTGTGACACTGTACATTGCATTGTCCATTATGGTGACGCTTGCATCGATTGCACAAAGGTAACGTCCCATTGTACACTCCTTTTTCCCCAGTACCATCAGTGTACGCTTTCACGGTGTCTTGCCTCTTATTAGGATAGTTCCCATGGTTGTTCCTTTGGTTGTTCCCCCATTTTCTCTTGTTGTCCGCGGCATTCCCAGCATTTGCTCGAACAACTTGGTCCATCAGACTGTGAGCCATCCTTATAGCATCACTAACTTTTGTCGGTCCAGACGATGCCACATTCCCTTGAACTCTACCAGGTAAACCCCAAATATAGCGCTCAACCTTCTTTTCTTCATCTGGAACCATTCCAGGACATAGCAAACACAATTCTTGGAACCTCCTAGTGTATGTACCAATGTCATTGTTCTTCACAGTTAGGTTCCACAATTCAATTTCCATTTTCTGAATCTCATTACGAGGACAGTACTCCTTAGTCAACAACTTCTTAAGTTCCTCCAAACTCATTCCATACGCCTCCTCGGCTCCAGCCGTTTGCACATGGGTGTTCCACCATGTCAACGCTCCAGCAGCTAAAGTACAAGTAGAATAAGTCACTTGGTTTTCAACAACACATCCACTAACACGGAACACAACTTCCATCTTTTCGACCCAACGAGCTAATCCGACAGCTCCTTCAGTACCATTAAAATTCAAAGGGTCACAGCTCCTAAAGTCCTTGTAAGTACACGGCTTAGGCGGTCGATTGTCAACATTTTTCGGTGGTGCTTCGTTCACGTTGTAGTTAGCTTGAACGTTTGCCAGTGCAGCAGTCACTCGTTGCGTAATCAGTGCTTCCAATTGTGCGTTAGTCATTCCGTTACGTGTGTTCACCATTGTTTCTCTGCGTTAAGACAACAATGCAAATAAGGTTCAAGCACGAATATATACGTTATATATTTCATATGCTAAAATAGAATGCAGAATTTAACAGTACAACAACATAAAAAGGATAGTCACTGGTCAAGGTCATAAAGTTAAATTCCCATTCATAATCAAAATATCGAGTACATAGTCATAAAATAAGAGTATGATTAAATACCAAAGATCAAAACAAAACCAAAAATAACACCGAAAAGGGTGATTGGATTAGAATCAGACTATAGATGTAATCGAAATGATACGTGATAGTATGCGATGACATATCCTACAACAACCAATTGCGTTTTAAAGCAGTTGTAGGGTATGCATGAAATAATCATGTATAGAAATTAAAGTATGCAAATCAGCGAAATGCATATGTATATAATATCATATTACGTATTACATAATATATATTACATATTACTTATAGTGTTATCCTACGTAATACATTACGTAGTACACATATATATACAGAGTAACAAGTAGCCACATCGGTTATAGTCTAGGCCTAAGATGCAAACCTAGTTCTCTATAACCAAGGCTCTGATTACCAATTCTGTAACACCCCAAAATGTGATATGCGGAAGCGGTGAAGCTCGGGGGATGTTACGTGATTGTATCATAGTTTAAGGTATAAGAGAACGACTATAAATGAGACGTTTTATAAGAATACCTCGTAGAATTTAAATAAAAGCATCACATTCCAAAAGGTCTCAGTTTCAAAAGATAGTGCAGCGGAATGTAAAAGTTTTAAACATCAACGAGATAATAGTTCAAAAGCATAAGTAAATAAATGTCCGAAGATAGCCAAGAAATGCATGCGGACTCCAAGTACTTCACACAGCAGATACAACTCATCATCAATTACCTGAGATAAATGCTAAATTGGGTCAACATAAAGTTGGTGAGAATATAGGTTTCAAGTAAAAATTCATAGTAATTCAATTTCAGATTTCATTTCATGTACACGTGCAACTATAGGAGATATAGTGTCAAGTGTAGGATAAATTGGGTGTTCACAATATTTATGATAGCTAAGCTCGTGAAATCGAAACTAGTGATCCAGTGCATACAATAGATTGCATACATAAATTTTGCCCCAATGGAGTACCTAGCCAAGATGACTCCGTTCATACAAATAGTACACACTCGTCCGGCGTCAGAATGCCCGAGTGGAGGTTGTCAACCCTCAATAGATCTATCTGTAACATAAGAGCTTACTCCAGCAGAGTAACTAACGATTCACGATAGTGGGGACTATGGCTAAAGCAACTTAAGCTATCTCATAAATAGTGTTCACAAAGCGTTCACAGAAATCAAGTTTTACTTGCGTCCAGAAGCAAGCATCAAAGCATTTATCACATCCCAAAACATTAAACATATAAAAACAGTTTAGTAGGGGATCTATAAACTCACCTCAAGCAACGATTCAAACCGCACAAGTAAGACCAAATAGTAGCGAGCAACTCTAGCAACAACCTAAATATAATACTATAGTTTAGACGCTAGCAAATAAGTCACAAAAGTTCGTCACGTACGTTACTCATCAATCATGTATATATATTGTTGTTAAAATCGTGACTTGTAAATGTTATATCGTTATAAACATTATAGTATATATATACTTAGGCAAAAATATTTATTTTTGACTCGAGAAATTTCGACAGCCTTTTGGCGTAAATTTTAATTTACCAAAATTTATCTTAACAAATTTTCCTACACGATTTCTAACGAAAATTCGGCAGCCTTTTGGCGTCACGTAAAAATTTGCCTTTTTTAGTAAGTACTCAAATCTCGTCCTAAAACCCCTATTTTTAACAATTTCTCAATCGCGAATATTTCAACAAGTCATTTTCCGCAATAGTATCAATTTCCACTTCCAACGTTCAAACTTTTAACGTTACACCAAGTACTCACATTTCGCGCTAATACGCTTTTACAAAACAAGTCCAACATTTATACATACCATTTAGTAGCCATTTCGACACTTAAAACAACTCCGTTTAACTCAAAAATGTCCTTTCGACCACTTTAAAAAATCTGGACAGCAACCACTTATAGTGTTTTTCACCAAAAATTAAGTTTTCCGACAACGAAATTTAAACGACCACATCTTACTCATTTTAGCTCCGTTTTTAGTCCATAATATATCGAAACGCAGGTATTAACTTATATTTTCATAATATCGTAGTAAACTAGTGTCAAAACAATTTTTACGACTCTCTACGCCTCTTATAAAAATCGGACAGATTGTATGTTTTTTATAAAAACTCGTTTTCGACCATTTTCAAGCGTAACCACTAGTAGTAACACTACTAGTTCCCTCAAATTATTCATAAACACCAACAAAATCAAAGATTTTTCTTCAAGTTCACAAATCCAAAATATACATACTTATATTTTTCACAAGTCTTTCAATTAAACCATTTTTATGCATGGATCTAATATATCCACACACAATTTTCACAGATCTTAAAATATTTCATGACCAAAATAATTTTTATCATTTTATTTCAAGAAAATACTTGATGAGTAACATGCATGCATAGATCTATAAAGATTATGCATGGAAAACGAAAAGATGAAAAAGGTTTAAGAAGTAACCTTGAGTAACGACTCTACGTAATCACAACGACCCGATCTACGCTCTAACACAGTAATAATCAACAAGAACTCTACTCTACAACTTCAACCCAAAAACTACTCAAATCAATAAACCAAGAAAGACCATTCTTCTTTATGCTTGTACAAACTCTAGGGTGATTTTATTTTGTGTTAATTCTTGTTAAAATGAAGCTTTTAGAAATCAACAATGGTGGAAAATGTTTGTGTTTGTGTGCCGTGTGTTTTGAGAGAGAAAGAGAGGTATGTGTGTTTTTTTTGAAGTGAAATGAAGTGAATAAGTGAATTATTTGAGGTGGTTTTGGTTAGTAAGTTAAAAATGTAAGATGTGTAAGTAAGTGTAAGCTTAATATGGTAAAGAGTGGAGTGTTGGTGCATTATGCACATGGTGATGGTTTTGGCCGGTTATGGGGGTCCCATATGGGGGTAAATTATTCAAATTTTTTACTATGGTAACTAGTTAAAAGGTTTAAGGTAAAATGGTTAGTTAGTTTTAGGTAAATATCAAAAAGTATATAGTTAAGTTTAAAATTACGTAAAACTTAAAAATTTGACGAAATATATTAACTTTACGATTTTTCGACGAAAACTGACATTTTATGATTGGTAAAGTATTTTATGCACGCTAACGACGGTTAAACGTAAAAACGACGTAAAATACGAAAACGCGATACGTTAATTAAATATTCACAGTAAATACGATTTATTACTATAAATAGCAAAAATACTAAAATACAGACAGATATAAACATATACAAGAAATATTTAAATACGCTGCTCACGAAAATACGATCACGCTGTTAAAAACTAAACAGTTAAGCACATAATTCACAGATAACGAATAATCTCATGGATTATCGTCAATTCATTGACCGTCTCAGCAATTTGGTCAGGTTAACAGAAAATGTTCAGAATAATGACTGAGCACAGTGTCAGGCCATTACTCGTCAGCAAACAGTTTTTCAGAAAACGCGGGATAACTTCCCGGTTCCAACACAGTTAAATCACATAGTTGACTAAATAAAAATTTAAAGGGTAAAATAGTCATTTTACAAAGTAGGGAAAATTACCAGGTGTTACAGCATCAATACTTAAAGGTAATTACATTCCCTATTGCCCGAAACTGATACTTGACACGTTAAGTCCACAACAAATGAGAACCCTTCGCATTAATAAAAATGCACCCAATATTTCGTTTCGACACGTGAAACATCTGTTGTCCTGGCCTAGGCACAGTGAGCGCTATTCACCCAGATGGGGATAGTCAATCCCAAATAGATCTAGTTATACATTCTGGCAATTCAACAATTTTAACAGTTTCAGATGCAGGGGTCATGCGGGTTCATCTACAATAGGCAAATGTAATAAAAAGTTTTGTAGTTCAGTTTATGTCCATAAAATAAAATATGTTGCATGTTTTCTTCCCTATAAAAGGCTTTAAAAGTTTGTCAATATACAAAGTGGGGCCATGGACTCACCTTAGTAGTACAACAATAAGTCACAAGAAAATCTGATGTGATGCTCACGATACAGTCAACAACCTAAATAATTATACGGTCTCAGTAAATGCATAACATGATGCATAAAGTTTCTGAACAAGTCTGTGCATGCTTATACTGGTTTTAAGCATTTTATTACGATATCTGTAATTTATTTTATTGTTGTACAAGTAATAGAAGTATTTATTTTTAAGTGTAAAATAAATATTATCGTTTAATTAGTTAATTTATTTAATTAATATACTCGTACTTGTATCATTTATAAAGTAATTTAAATTTTTATAAAAGGAAGTTTTATATATATTTAAAGGTGAAAACAAATAAATATAATTAATATATTTATTTCTATAAGTTAATCATATTTAATTTATATAACATATAAATAATGTTTATAAAAAATATATAACATTTTAATTTAATTTAACTCAACGTTCCCGAAGTTTGTATAATTATTAAATTATAAGTTTGGGAAAAATAACGAGTGTTGTATTATTTTAAGTTTTACGTTTATAGTATTGGGTATATATATAAGAAATTAAGGTTTGTTATATTTTATGAAAATTACATTTTAGTCCCTCAATTATATATTTACCCGCGGTTAATTACTAGAATACCTGTAGGGTTTGTTTAACTTTCAAATAGTTGTAAAACAAGTCCCTCCCTAGTTACACGTGTAACTAGGGCTTATAAAAGTTCCAAATGTTGTCATTTTTAGTCTTGTATTATTCGGTTAAGATTAGGGTTAGGAATAGTTTCATAAACGCCCCGTAGGGCTCCAAACAAGTTTCGGTAAAGGCCAAAATGGTCCCTAGGTTTACATAGGGTTTTCTAACTTAACCTACTTGGCAAGAAAGGCCCCTAGGGCTCCTATGTGTTTCGGTTAGTGGCAAAAGGAGTCCCTAAAGTTCTAATCAAGACACAAATGCACACAACTAACAATACTTACAACGTGGTCCTCCTACTTTTGTTTTAAGTCTCAAATGGTGTATAAACCACCCCTAGATTCTCGGCAATTTCAAAATAGGTCCTTATGTGTTAACTTTTGTTAAAATGAGTTTCCAAACATGACCATGTAAATCCCTAGACTTATTTAAATTACAAAATCAATCCAAAAGTTTATAATTTACACTTTTAATCCGAAAGTTTATCAAATCACATTTTTCATACAAAAAGTTTTATAATATAATTATTTAACATAAATAAAGTTTATTTTTAGTATGATTATCATAGTGGGCTTTAGGAAGCATTAGTGGGCTTAATAGGCTTAGATATGAGCTATTTTATTCATATCAATTATATCATTAAACAATGAAATTATGCATGATAAATATGAATTTTGCCGTGTATTTGTATGTTTCTTGTTTTGATGTGTGTAGGTACCAAGTTCACGAAAACCGACAAAAACCGGCACGAGTTTGAAGATAAAGATCAACAAAGCCAACATTCGAGCTCGACTTTAGCGGATTTCATCATTTGTCAAGTTTATGGGCCAAGTGGGACCCACAAATGCTTATTGGGCCTGAAAAGCCCAATATTGGATAAATATTGTAACACTTTTGAAACTTGGCCAAATAAGGCCCAAATTCAGGCCCAAATCAAGAGACGGATTGAAAGTGTTCTTTTTACATTAGATCCAAAGAATCCAAATGTGATGTTTTGGCGAATGGTTATCTGTTTATTGGGTCCATGATAAAGCCCATTAGGTTTTGTTTTGATATTTGAAACGGTTTCAACTTTAAAGTGTAAAGTTGTATACACGTTTTCACTTTTCATCCACTCATTCCCATTCACACAATAAATAAAACCGACCTCACCCACTCCCTTTATTTACATTCACATATTTTTATTCTCCCACTCACACAACTATTAAATAAATTATCGATACGTTCTATGTTCCTTTCTTTCTTACACAAAAAACTAGACGAAACATACAAATCCCACAAACCCTAATTCACAAAAAGTCAATTAATTTTGGGGCTTTTACTCACACATGCGATTCAAGTGTGGGGGAATTAATTCCCCCAGTTTTAAGGAAGAGAAGATGGCTAGCAGAGGCTACGTGGCAGTTTATTATTGGAGATGACACCTCAAACTCCCTAATCATCCAATCAGAAGGCTTAAAAGAAACACAACTAGCACACACGGATGCCACGTTGGCAATCCGTGTGCTAGTTATGAATTTACAATCATCCGATTAAAACAAATAGGAGAGAGAGACGATCCAAGGGATTATATGAAGAAGGAATATGCTCAAGAATATCCGAATATTCTTCCTCAGCAAGCCCGGGGATGGCTATAAAAACCCCTCATTTCAATTTTCTAATTTTTATCCCTTTTCTTTCTTTTAATGTTATAATGTCAATTTAGTTTTTAGGTAATTGTAATTTTATTTTTAATGGTATGGTAATAACTTTTATGAATTAATAAAGTGATTTTGAGATTCATCTACTTTTTACACTTGCGTTTTTTTTTGGTTAAGATTTATGCAGTTTTACCTATTCTAAACTAAATTGATATAATATGTGTGGTTGTTTAAATAAGCTCGATTTATAGCTTAATTTGAATGATTAAGAGAGATTTAGGAATAATACTTAAACCCACTGTTTAAGTTTATACGAAGTTGTTGGTTCGAGTAGTTTTGTTGTTCGACGATGGGTGGTGGTTCGTGATTCATAAGCGAGTAATGGTGGTGATTGTTACGGGTTCACAAGGTTGTTCAGCACAACCTTCGTCTCAAAGGAAATCTCCAAAAGGTGCATTTGTCTTTTAATTTTCATGTTTATTAGATAAATCTTCGTTTTAATGATTGCCTGTTTTAAATATTTGGTAAGTTTGCTGTTTAAGTCTTTCGATGATTTCAGTTTTATTTAGTTTTTAGTATGAATGGATTTAAATCTGGTGAAGTAGTATCGTTTACTGAATTGTGTACTGACTGTTTATTGGTTATGTTATGATCATGTTTTATATTGTATCACTTGAATGTTTCCAGTTTGCTTTATTTTAAATAAGTCTGTTTAGCTTTTATCAGCTTATTTGACTGATTATTCTGATAAGCTTGGTTTAATTTCTTTAGCTTATATCTGCTTATCTATCTTTCTGATTTGATAAGCTGTAATAATCTGTTATGTAAGTTTAAGTTTTTATATGGAGATTTATATGTCTGATTTGATTAGATCTTGACGAATTCGTTCATGCTAGCTGTTAAAGATATAATGCATCATAGCTCACATGTTATTAGTGTTCTGCTCTCTTTGTGTTTACGTTTGATAGGTTGGTTTACCTTTGCTGAATATATGTTCTGCTGATATGATCAATTTGATATGGCATGATTTGAGTTTTTACTGATATTAGCTGTTAAAGTGCTGGTTTACTCTGTTTTTCTACATATTAGTTGGTTTTTGATAGCTTAAGTAGTTTAGATCTGCTATATTTGATTTACTGTTTGTTAAAGATATGTTGAATTCAAGTGATCAGATCCATTTGATCTGATTATCTCACAAGCTGAAACCCTTTTCAGCTTCACAAAGTTTTTGTGTTAAGTTAAGTCACTTCCTGTGACTAGTAATTAATCTGGCAAAAAGAAGTAATAATCCAAAAAATCTGTCCCAAGTGAGTCTCGACCTCGAGACCTCACGTTCAATAAACAGCGTGGTAGCCAACTGAGCTCAGTGCTCATTTGATTTCATTATCAGATAATAAATTAATATAGTAGACTTGTGTTTGGCTGTTTTGACTTTAAGTTTCTTTTAGTTAAATTTACGTTTTAAAGTATTCTCTTTTAATTATTGTTTTTATCATAGTAAATTCTTAGTTTATAAAATATTGGTTAGTTTCGAAATTAATAAAATATAAAAAAAAATATTTTTATTATTTTAAAAGTTTAAATAGTTTATTTTACTAAATAGATTTTTATAATTTTAGATTTAAATAAAATTAGTTTAAAAAATAGATTTAATATAAGTAAATTTTAATAAAGTTTATTAGTTTAAAAATAAAAAATTAATTAGATTTTTATAAATAGTTTAAAAGTTATTTTTTTTAAATAGATTAATTTTTATAGATTATAAAATAGTTTAATTTTTAAATAGTTTTTAATTTTAAGTATTTGTATTAGATTAAATAATAGCGGGGTTTACGATTCATGCACTTTAGTATTAAAAATAGTTTAAAATTGGTAGATTTAATTTCTATTTTAAACATCGAAAACCAATTCAAATCAATTGTCCAAATCAAAACAAAATCGTCTCAAATTTACTCGATCTTCGTGTACAACGAACTTGGTTCATCACGTGTTTAATTGAATTCGTCATTGGTAATTTTAGTCTATTACTTTTTCCTAAAGGTAATTTTCTAATTTACCCTATAACGTAATCTAATTATCACTATACTATCACGATCACATCAAAATTTTTGGCGCCGCTGCCGGGGATCTTGTGTACGATTCGCTTTTGTGGAGATTTGTTGATCGTTGATTTGAAGACCCTTTCCGTCCTCGGAAAGTTTGTTAATTTTCTATTATATAGTATGTATCGTTTTTCTCATTTTTTTGTGAATAATATATTGTATTACGTAGAACAATAATTTTACATACTTTTCAAAGAAGGCCTTAGTTGGGATTTCATCACCTAGCTATTGTAGTCGAATCTAAAACAAAAATAAAAGGAAAAATAGATAAATACTAATAAGAAGTTTGAACTCGATTTATACAAACTATAAGGTGGGTATAAGGCGACGTGCTATAAAAAATCGTCTAAGGAAAAAAGTTTTTAAGTGCTTTGTGCCACCTCGTTACCCCGCTTGCTTGTGCGTATTTTGAGAGGGACAACCTATTATTGGTTTGCCGACTCAATTAGTAATAAATCTTATTTTTGTTGTTCACTTATTGAACCTCGAGACGTTTAGGTTTTCACCTATTGTTTCAAAGTCGACCGAGGGTAATTTACTTCCATAGTAGTTATCCTTATTCCTTGTTTTTTATCGATCATAATTGATTGAGCAATACCAAATAAAATACCAAAAATAATCTTCTTCTTGTCTAAATTCTTTTTTTCAATCCTCTAAATTCTCGTCTTTGTAGTGTATGCAATTACGTTCTTCTCGACTTGTGATTGATTTTAATAGGCTTGAAAATATTCCTCGTAGAAATAGAAATCGTCAACAACGAATAGTGGAACCCGAGCTTCCACCTATTGTTTTAGAGATAGCCGATAACCGAACAATGGAGGAATTGCTCCGTGCACCCACCGAAGGGTATGGGGAATCAATCGTTGTGCCGGCTATTTTGGCGGATCATTTTGAGATTATGACGTGTCTTTTATCACTCATTCGTGCCGACCAATTTCATGGCAATGAGACCGATAGCCCGCATTCTCACATTCGAAATTTTCATCGAATTACCTCGACTCTCAAGTTTAGAGATGTGCCGAATGACGTGATTAAGCCCATGCTTTTTCCGTACTCGCTCGAGGGTAATGCTAAGATTTGGTATGAGAAAGAACCACCGGGTTCGATTTTAACATGGGATGATTTAGTGTCTAAGTTCATGAATTATTTCTTTCCACCGTCCAAAACAACACACTTTAAGAACGAGATCACTAGATTTGAAAAAAAAGTGCATGAATCGTTTGGGGTTGCATGGGAAAGATTTAAAGATTTGTTGAGACAATGTCCACACCACGGTTTCTCGGAATTCCATCAAATAAATACTTTTTATAATGGGCTTAATATGATTGAACAAGATTCTTTAAATGCCGCCACGGGTGGTAATATTTTAAGAAAAACTCCGAGAGACGCGTGGAGAATAATTAAGGATATGTCTAGAGCACAATATTCACGAAACACACCGGGTGTTTCCAATGTGAATTCATTTAATCCCGAGATTGCTAGATTGGACTCTAAGATTGACACGATTTTGAATGAACTTAGGAATAATACTCATGGATCGATTAATACGGTTGAGAATGTTTGTGTATCATGTGGTGGAGCACATCCTAATTATGCTTGTTCTACCACGGGGTTTGATCAAGCTAGTGCTTTTGCCGCGACGGGAACTTATGGCTCCAGCGGTCAAGTTCCTCGTCAAAATTATGTTGCTCCACCGGTTCAAAATAGGTACAACAATGGAAACAATGGGAATAATTTTAACCGTGGTAACCAAGGGAATTACAATCAAGGAAATGGGTTTAATGCTAATCAAAACAATCAAGGTTTTCAAAGCAATAATCAAAATGATTTGTCAAGCTACATTAAATCAAATGAGGCAAATTTGAAAGCTTTTCAAAATAATATTCAAGGACAAATGGCAACTTTGAAAAATGAGTTTCAAAATACGATTAAAGGGCAAAACAATAAGATTGAGCTTAATCAACAAAGACTTGAACAAAACCAAAACCGTTTCGAGCAAAGATTAGAGCAAAGTCACAATTGTATACAACAAAGTTTGGAACAAGGTCAAAATAAATTGCTTTCGATGTTTGAGGGATTTATGTCTAAACCATCTACTTCTTCGGGTTGCTTACCTAGTAACACCATTCCAAACCCGAAGGGAGAGCTTAAAGCCATAACCGTTTATGATGATTGTGAGAATTTAGATGAAGTTGAAGTGACTGAGTTTAGTCCTCCACCTAAGGAAACTTTTCTAGATGTCACTAAGGCTACTTTGAATGTGATTAGTACCTCGGTTTTCTTTGATTTCTTTCCCGAGAAGTATAAAGATCTGGGTCAAATCTTGATACCTTGTGTTTTCAATGAGCTTGGGGTTTGCAAAGGCCTAGCCGATCTAGGAGCTAGCATTAATATAATGCCCCTAGCCCTTTGGAAGACTATTGACTATGCACCACTTAGTACCACTCGAATGATCATTGAGCTTGCTAATGGTACCACCATTCGACCGGTTGGTATAGCGGAAAATGTCATTATGAAAGTGGGAAATTTCTTGTACTTAGCCGATTTTGCTATAGTTGATTATGAGACCAATCCTCGTGTGCCAATTATTTTAGGACGACCATTTTTGTGCACGGCTCAAATTCAAGTTGATAAGAGGAAAGAGGAAATTAAATTGTTTTATGGAGATAAAAGCATTGTTTTTAAACCGGAAAAGATTCCAAGATTTGCTTCTAAGAAAGTTGAGAGTGTTAAACGTGTTGAAACAATTGAAAGTAACAAGAAAGCTCTTTTTGATAAAGGTGTTTTTCCAATTTTGGAAACTTCAATTTGTGACAAAGGAAAGTTAAATTCAAATGAAGAAGTTTGCTTTGTTGAAACATGTTGTAATCTTTCCTCATCTACACTCACTCCACACGAGGATGATAATTCTAAGATTGCAAAACAAATTGATGATTACCTAAGTGACCCATTTGATGCTAGTGAGTTTAATAGTGAGAATTTTGATCCCGAGAGTGATATTGCTTTAATTGAACAATCTTTGAAAATGGACTCATTTTCAGTCTCTTCTAAGGATCATGTTGATGTTCCTAAGGCACAATCTTCAATTGAAGAGCCTTTGATTCCTAACTTCACACCGAGTTAGGTTAGTGACTATTCATGTGATAAGTTCATCGATGAACTTTTTGCTATCATTGATCCACTTCCACGGGGAAGTGAAGACGTTTCTGATCTCGAGATCGAGCGTGATTCTTGTGTTTTACCTACCATTCTCGAGGAATTCACCGATGAATTTCCTTCAAATGAGAATGATGATCTTGTATCCGAGTGTGATACACTCGATACTTTGTCCGATATTTCTTGTGATGACAAGGATGACGACACTTTCGTGACTTACTCAAATCCTCTTTTTGAAGCTTCAATGAACAATAATCCATTGTTTCAAGAGGATTTTGAGAACATCAAACCTCCTACATCTCACAACCTTTGTGATGATGATCTTTTCTTTAAGGAGGTTGATGAGTTTCTTTACATAGACATTCCTTCGGAATTTGAGGAAGAGTCTAATGACGGTGATGAAGATACTTGGTTTGATCACCCGATTTATGATGATGATAATGTTGACCTGGACGGAGAAATTACTTTTGCTCCAATTATCCTTCCCACTCGCTTTGATCTTAATGTGCGGGTTTTTCATGCGACTCATTTTGAGTACCATGACCCCTTTATTCACATTTCTAAGAGTGATAAGGTCAACAAAGTCATGCAAGTTGAAACCACTAGTGTTGAGACTTTTATACTACCATTATTATGTGCTTCATATGATTTAGGATTAGCATGGGGGGACGACACCTTGTTGTCCATTCCTTTCTCCACCGAGGACGAGGTATTCGACCTCGGAATCGTTGATTTAGGGAAATCTCGGCATTTCACCGATGCAATAATTGAAAGACTTTTTAATCATCTTGGTGCGAGTTTATCTCGGGGAGCATGCTACATCCATACCATTATTTGTGACTACCATCTCTTGTTAGAGATTTGTGTTAGAGTTTTATCCTTTCGTTTGTCATCCGACAACGAGGATGTAATCTTTGACCCCGGCATCGTGCTTTATCATGGATTTTATTCCATTATGCCGGTTTTCACCATTTTCCCTAAGGACTAATGAATGCGGGGATCGAGTCGAGCTCATGACTCGATGAACAAAAATGAGGTGCCTTGTGGGGGAGTCCCATACATTCTATCTTCTTTTCTATTTTCTAACAACTAATAAGGCTTGATCTTTCAAGCTCGTGCTCGTGTTTTGTTGTGTTGTGATCTTAGGTATGACCCTAATATTTGAAGACTCTAGTGTTAGGTTTTTGCCGGTCCACTTGATCTTCCATTCTTTGAATGCAAAAAAGGAGCACACACTTTTACCCTTGATTTTTATCGACTAACTTTTTTTCTTGAGGCATAATTAATAAACGGCTTATAGATTTGCGTGCTCTTTCCATGCTAGGATTTTGCATTAGACTCTTCGTGTTTTAGCAAGGGGGTGTTACTCTTGAGCTAAGAAACATTGAGGACAGTGTTTGGTTTTAGCATGGGGGAGTCAATCGATATAATCGCTTCCAATTGCTTTTGTCGTGTCCAAACATATTGTTTTTCTCATTTTTCAATAAAATTTTAAATTTTTAGTGTTATTTTTAAGTTTTAATAAATAAAATAAGTGCTTTTGACACGAATGTAGGCTTTCCGTTGGTGAAAATAAGAATAGTTTTTGACTCGACTCGGTTTTTAACCTTTGCTTTTCCTTAACGTATTTGAATTAAGTTTTGCTAGACTTTTATATAGGGAGCTTTAAAACGCGAAAGTCTTAATTCATACGATTTAAGAACAAGAACTTTTCGCAAGTTCCAATAATTGTTCCAAGAAAGTCGTCTATCAAGGGATCTTTAAAACGCAAATTCTAAAACTTGAAAAAGTATAAGAAGATGCAAGGTCCTATAGATGACTTGAAAATCCAAAGCTTTGATTTAATAGGCTAAGTATCCATTGATTTCACATTTTTGAAATTTTACAATATGGAGAACAAGAGATGATAGAGTTCAATCATAAGTTTCTAAGGTTAAATTTTTCTTTGTGCAAGTATTTTTGTGTTTGATTTAATCTCCTCGTACTTACTTTCCACACTTGAATAATAATTGCTTAATAAATGAAGTTTTTAGCGGTTTAGGCTTGACATCTTAACTCGTAGCTCCTTCTTTTTCTTCCCTTGTAATTAAAGTGAGAATACATTAAGGGTGTCAGCGTCATGGACTTTTGATCATGGGATTGCGGAAATTTGGCTTACTATAAATATCATATTAATAAAGAAGAGTAAATAAAAACATGTTCTCTAGGAGCCTTCGGGTGGGAGTCATGTAGCACTAACCTTGTCATTAGAGCCTTAGGGTGTATGTCAAGGGGCGTGTTGAATACAAATTGCTTCATCATCATGATCCGTATGGTGGGATGGTGAAGTCAATTCCCTTATTTTTGTCCAAGGAGCCTTAGGGTGTGGATTTTAAATAAGGAGCACAATTGCATCTTAAAGAGCCAAAAGGTGTTATGGTGTAATTGTTGCTAACTCCATTAATAAGGTCATAATTGACTTTGGAGGTTTTATTGTTGCTTTTAAGTAGCCATATTAGCCAAATTTCGGGTCCGGGATTTATCCCTAAATCGTGTTAAGTTATCCTTGATGTGGGATTTCTTTAGTGACAACGGTTTTTGAAGTCGAGGTTAGGTTTTGAGTATTGAGTTTACACCGTTCTTGCCTTCATTTTTGGACTAATAAATATCAAATAAAGTCAAATGAGCCTTTGGGTGAATGAAAAATAAAATCTAGAGATACAATTAGGAATAATAGGAGATTAAGTTTAACACAAATTACTTGTATGAGTTGGTTTAATTTTGGGGCTTATGATTGACAATGATCTTGTTTTTACACTTGGCATGGAAAAGTGAAAAGTCGGGGACGATGAATCTATTTGAGTTTTATGATCCTCAAAGTTATTTTTCAATAATGAAAGCAATACATTATGTCTTTGCAAAATAAAATGTCAAAAGTTGAATAATGGTGTAGTTAGTGTTTTATTTTATCATTGCGTGAGGACACGGCAATTGCTTAGCAAGGGGGAGTTTGATATGAGCTATTTTAGTCATATCAATTATATCATTAAACAATGAAATTATGCATGATAAATATGAATTTTGCCTTGTATTTGTATGTTTCTTGTTTTGATGTGTGTAGGTACCAAGTTCGCGAAAACCGACAAAAACCGGCACGAGTTTGAAGATAAAGATCAACAAAGCCAACATTCGAGCTCGACTTTAGCGGATTTCATCATTTGTCAAGTTTATGGGCCAAGTGGGACCCACAAATGCTCATTGGGCCTGAAAAGCCCAATATTGGATAAATATTGTAACACTTTTGAAACTTGGCCAAATAAGGCCCAAATTCAGGCCCAAATCAAGAGACGGATTGAAAGTGTTCTTTTTACATTAGATCCAAAGAAGCCCAATGTGATGTTTTGGCGAATGGTTATCTTTTTATTGGGTCCATGATAAAGCCCATTAGGTTTTGTTTTGATATTTGAAACGGTTTCAACTTTAAAGTGTAAAGTTGTATACACGTTTTCACTTTTCATCCACTCATTCCCATTCACACAATAAATAAAACCGACCTCACCCACTCCCTTTATTTACATTCACATATTTTTATTCTCCCACTCACACAACTATTAAATAAATTATCGATACGTTCTATGTTCCTTTCTTCCTTACACAAAAAACCAGACGAAACTTACAAATCCCACAAACCCTAATTCACAAAAAGTCAATTAATTTTGGGGCTTCTACTCACACATGCGATTCAAGTGTGGGGGAATTAATTCCCCCAATTTTAAGGAAGAGAAGATGGCTAGCAGAGGCTACGTGGCAGTTTATTATTGGAGATGACACCTCAAATTCCCCAATAATCCAATCAGAAGGCTTAAAAGAAACACAACTAGCACACACGGATGCCACGTTGGCAATCCGTGTGCTAGTTGTGAATTTAAAACCATCCGATTAAAACAAACAGGAGAGAGAGACGATCCAAGGGATTATATGAAGAAGGAATATGCTCAAGAATATCCGAATATTCTTCCTCAGCAAGCCCTGGGATGGCTATAAAAACCCCTCATTTCTATTGTTATTTTTATCCCTTTTCTTTCTTTTAATGTTATAATGTCAATTTAGTTTTTAGGTAATTGTAATTTTATTTTTAATGGTATTGTAATAACTTTTAATAATTAATAAAAGGATTTTGAGATTCATCTACTTTTTACACTTGCGTTTTTTTTCTGTTAAGATTTATGCAGTTTTACCTATTCTAAATTAAATTGATATAATATGTGTGGTTGTTTAAATAAGCTCGATTTATAGCTTAATTTGAATGATTAAGAGAGATTTGGGAATAATACTTAAACCCACTGTTTAAGTTTATACGAAGTTGTTGGTTCGAGTAGTTTTGTTGTTCGACGATGGGTGGTGGTTCGTGATTCATAAGCGAGTAATGGTGGTGATTGTTACGGGTTCACAAGGTTGTTCAGCACAACTTTCGTCTCAAAGGAAATTTCCAAAAGGTGCATTGGTCTTAATTTTCATGTTTATTAGATAAATCTTCGTTTTAATGATTGCCTGTTTTAAATATTTGGTATGTTTGCTGTTTAAGTCTTTCGATGATTTCAGTTTTATTTAATTTTTAGTATGAATGGATTTAAATCTGGTGAAGTAGTATGGTTTACTGAATTGTGTACTGACTGTTTATTGGTTATGTTATGATCATGTTTTATATTGTATCACTTGAATGTTTCCAGTTTGCTTTATTTTAAATAAGTCTGTTTAGCTTTTATCAGCTTATTTGACTGATTATTCTGATAAGCTTGGTTTATTTGTTTAGCTTATATCTGCTTATCTGTCTTTCTAATTTGATAAGCTGTAATGAATCTGTTATGTAAGTTTAAGTTTTTATATGGAGATTTATATGTCTAATTTGATTAGATCTTGAAGAATTCGTTCATGCTAGCTGTTAAAGATATAATGCATCATAGCTCACATGTTATTAGTGTTACTTCTCTCCTTGTGTTTACGTTTGATAGGGTTGGTTTACCTTTGCTGAATATATGTTCTGCTGATATGAGCAATTTGATATGGCATGATTTGAGTTTTTACTGATATTAGATGTTAAAGTGCTGGTTTACTCTGTTTTTCTGCATATTAGTTGGTTTTTGATAGCTTAAGTTGTTTAGATCTGCTATATTTGATTTACTGTTTATTAAAGATATGTTGAATTCAAGTGATCATATCCATTTGATCTGATTATCTCACAAGCGGAAACCCTTTTCAGCTTCACAAAGTTTTTGTGTTAAGTTAAGTCACTTCCTGTGACTAGTAATTAATCTGGCAAAAAGAAGTAATAATCCAAAAAATCTGTCCCAAGTGAGTCTCGACCTCGAGACCTCACGTTCAATAAACAGCGTGGTAGCCAACTGAGCTCAGTGCTCATTTGATTTCATTATCAGATAATAAATTAATATAGTAGACTTGTGTTTGGCTGTTTTGACTTTAAGTTTCTTTTAGTAAAATTTACGTTTTAAAGTATTCTCTTTTAATTATTGTTTTTATCATAGTAAATTCTCAGTTTATAAAATATTGGTTAGTTTCAAAATTAATAAAAAAAAAATTATATTATTTTAAAAGTTTAAATAGTTTATTTTACTAAATAGATTTTTATAATTTTAGATTTAAATAAAATTAGTTTAAAAAAAATAGATTTAATATAAGTAAATTTTAATAAAGTTTATTAGTTTAAAAAAAATAAATTAATTAGATTTTTAAAAATAGTTTAAAAGTTATTTTTATTAAATAGATTAATTTTTATAGATTATAAAATAGTTTAATTTTTAAATAGTTTTTAATTTTAATTATTTGTATTAGATTAAATAATAGCGGGGTTTATGATTCATGCACTTTAGGAATAAAAATAGTTTAAAATTGGTAGATTTAATTTCTAGTATAAACATCGAAAATCAATTCAAATCAATTGTCCAAATCAAAACAAAATCGTCTCAGATTCACTCGATCTTCATGTACAACGAACTTGGTTCATCACGTGTTTAATTGAATTCATCATTGGTAATTTTAGTCTATTACTTTTTCCTAAAGGTAATTTTCTAATTTACCCTATAACGTAATCTAATTATCACTATACATATCTCGACACACCAGGCTCCTAGTTTCTATAGGGCTTACATAGTGGGCTTAATGGGCCTAACTATATTCACACTATTCATTGGGCCTTATAATCCATTAAGGCAAACTAGTTAACATGTTTAGTAGAAACCCAGATCTAATGATTTCTAGGCTTATAACAACATTTTAAAGTTATTCATCACACTAAAAATTAGGGTAAACCCTACGTCTAGAATTTATATACATGCATAAGTTTTGTGACTTTTAGTTTAGCATGTTCATGATGTTGTGGTTACCATAGCTAACAAGATTTTTCATCCGATAAAGTGGTACATCATTTTATGCCGTGACCTTCTATGGCCTAGGTTTTCTTAGATTTGTTTTTAGGTTATGTTTTTACTATATATATATATATATATATATATGTTCGAGTGTATGATAATGAAGGTATATAAAAAAGGTAGGTTTCATGATACTTACTTGTTAGATGGTTCTAGGAGTGAATAAGTGAACTAGTAGTGACGTTTAAGCCTTGCAAATACCCTTGGATTTGTCTTGGAGATCAAGCTTGTTGTAGGTGTAACAATGATTGGAATTTAAGATGAAGGAGACATAGACTTGCTAGTAAATGAAGGAGTAAATGTGTGTTGAAGGATTTTTGGTGAAGAGAGTAAATAGTCGTAGGTTTTGAGAGAGAGATGTGAGGATAGTTCAAGTGATTTATGTTTGTGTGTTTTGTAGATCCAAGTTATATTCGGATATAACTAGGAAAGGAAGATCCAATGAGTATCCAAGTGTAGTACTATAAATCTTGGGAGGATTATGTGAGATACTTGTAAGATTTGTTAGAGATATGTTGAGATATTCATGCAAATGCCAAAAATAGTAACTTTTTTTCCCTTTCAATGTTGTGTTTAGCCGTGTGTTTGTGAAGGTCAAAGGGGGACAAATGTATAACAAGCATAGTGTATTGTGTATGGTGAAGTATGGAGTGACTATGGGGTAAGTAAGTAGCATAGTACTTAGCATAGTGTACATATGCTTAATGTTTGAGATTGCTTGTAAGTTTACTAACCATTATGGATGTGTATGTGCACACATACATGGCTACACATGCAAATTAGGGAAAAATGTGTTGACTTGTACAAAAATTGGGAGTTAATAATAGTCCATGTATTATAATGTAGATATTTGTAAAGTTTCTAGGTATTTTGGTTAAACCTTTAGATCACTTGTTGAAAGTATATAATGAGTATATCATTATAATTATTTTACTTGAACAAAATAAATAAATGACAATTTGTATTAATATACATTGTTTTAGAGTGATAGGTGTTTGATCATAGTATGAGGTATATGTAAATATATACATATAAATATAAATCCAGGTAATTAATAAATTAAATAAATAATGTTACAGTTTATCAAAAGTGTGTACTGAGGTGGTGAGTCCTTGTCCAATCATGTGGCCTGTCAATTGCCAACGTAGTTTGTAAAGACTAAAGGTTCATATAAATGTACAAATAAATATGAAATAATAGTATACAAAAAGGATATGATTATTAATAAGTTATATAAAAGTGGAATTTTATAGATTCCAAAAATAGTGAGTACAACAGTTGACAAAGTCAGTAAGATAAAATCAGAGGTTTTACAGCACCATCTCGTTATTTTAGCTTTCTCCTCAAACCTTAAGATGAAGTCACCGGTCAGGTGAACAAATGTGGGTACTTGGTTTTGAATGAGTCTTCTCGTTCCCAAGTGAACTCAGGACCTCTCCTCGAGTTCCAACATAATTTGATCTACAGGATGCGACTGCGTTTCAATTTCTTAACTGTCCTCTTCATTATTTCTACTGGTTCTTCTGTGAACTGGAGTTTGTCGTGAAACTGAACTCCTTCCAATGGCATAGCCAATGGTTCTTCAGCATAACACTTCTTCAGATTAGACATGTGGAATGTAGAGTGTACACGGCTCAGTTACTGGGGCAACTCTAAACGATAAGCTACCTCCCCGATCCTGGCTATTACTTTGAAAGGGACGACATAACGTGGATTTAGTTTTCCACGTTTACAAAAGCGTACAACACCCTTCCAAGGTGATACCTTGAGCATGACATGGTCACTTACTTCAAATTGCATAGGTTTGTATTTCCGGTCCGTGTAGCTCTTTTGTCGATCGCGAGCTTCTTGAATTCTTTGCTTTATGAGCACGATCTTGTCTGTAGTCTCTTGGATTAACTCTGGTCCAGTGAGCTGAAATTCACCTACTTCTGCCCAGCACACAGGTGAACGGCACTTTCGACCATATAGTGCTTCAAAAGGGGCAGCCTTAATACTGACATGATAACTGTTGTTGTAGGAGAATTCCACTAAAGAAATGTGGTCAACCCATCCATTTACAAAGTCAATCACACATGCTCGTAGCATGTCTTCTAGAGTCTGGATGGTTCGTTCACATTGACCGTTAGTCTGCGGATGATAAGCGGTGCTCATGTCCAAATTGGTACCTAAGGCTCGTTGGAAAGCCTTCCAAAAGTTTGATGTGAACCTACCGTCTCGATCACAGATTATTGAGACTGGTATTCCATGTTTGATCACTATCTCCTTCAGGTACGTCTTTGCGTGTTTTGTCAGGGAATCATTTTCCCTAATTGGTAGGAAATGAGCGGACTTGGTGAGTCTGTCGACGATTACCTAGATAGTATCGTAATCGTGAGATGACTATGGGAGTTTGGTGACAAAATCCATGGTGATGTTGTCCCACTTCCATTTCGGTATCTCGGGCTGTACAAGTAAACCTGATGGTCTCTGGTGTTCAGTTTTGACACGTGAACATGTCAAACAATTCTGCACATAGGTGGCGATGTCAGCTTTCATATTTGGCCACCAATATAATTTCTTCATATCCTGATACATCTTCTTAGATCCGGATGTATAGAATATTTAGACTTATGAGATTCGTGCATGATAACGTTCCTCAAATTTCCATAGCAAGTAAACCAACTCCTTCCGTGAAGGCATAGGGTTCCATCTGCTCTTGGCTCTAGCTTCTCCTTAGTGAGGTCGGTTCTGAACATTCCCCCGACGTCTTCCTTCACTAGGTTTTCAGGTAATTAAGCTTGAGTCTGAGCTTCCAAAATCTGTTTGGGTAGATCCAAACTGATTGTCATAACTAGTGCCTGAACTCTCATAGGAGGGTCCGTTTCCTTATGACTTAGAGCCTCAGCAAACACGTTTGATTTAACGGGATGGTATTTGATCTCGTAGTCGTAGTCACTCAACAGCTCAATCCAACGGCGTTGTCTCATGTTCAGCTCCTTCTGATCCAATATGTGTTGCAAACTTTTGTGGTCAGTATGCACTGTGCACTTCGTTCCGTATAGGTAATGTCTCCAGATTTTGAGAGGAAATACTACAAATCCAAGTTCTAGATCGTGAGTGGTGTAGTTCTTCTCATGCTTCTTCAGTTATCTTGAAGCATAGGCGATCACTTTCATTCTCTACTTCAGTACCGCACCTAAACCTTTGTGTGAAGCATCACAATATACAACAAAATAATCGTTGCCTTCAGGCAAGGCTAATATAGGTGCACTACACAACTTTTGCTTGATAAGCTGAAAAGCTGATTCTTCCTTCTCTCCCCAATCGAACTTTATTCCTTTCTAGGTGAGTTTGGTCATTGGCTTGGCTATTTTGGAGAAATCTTCGATAAATCTACGGTAATACCCGGCAAGGCCTAGAAATTGGCGGATCTCTGTCGGCGACTTAGGTGATACCCAATCTTTGAAAGATTCGACCTTTGCTGGATCTATGTGAATACCGTCACAATCGATGACATGACCGAGGAATTGCACTCTGGGAATCCAGAATTCACATTTGGAGAATTTAGTATAGAGTTGTTCCTTCTTGAGTACCTTTAGTACTTGTGAAAGGTGTTCCCCGTGTTCTTGTTCGTTCTTGGAATAAATGAGTATATCATCAATGAAGACTATCACGAATTTATCCAGGTAGGTTCTGCACACACGATTCATAAGATCCATGAAAATGGTTGGTGCATTGGTCAACCCAAATGGCATAACCTGGAATTCGTAATGACCGTAACGGGTTCTGAAAGCTGTTTTTGGAATATCTTCTTCCCTGACCCTTAGTTGATGGTATCCAGATCTCAAGTCAATCTTAGAATACATACTTGACCCTTGCAGTTGGTCAAATAGGTCGTCAATGCGAGGAAGCGGATAACGATTCTTCGTAGTTAACTTATTCAGTTCCCTGTAGTCGATGCACATTCAGAAAGAACCATCTTTCTTTTTGACAAATAACATAGGAGCTCACCATGGCGAGGAACTGGGTCGGATAAATCCTTTTTCAGATAGTTCTTGATGTTGTTCAGCTAGCTCTTTCATTTCTGATGGTGCCAACCGGTATGGAGCTTTAGGTACAGGTGCAACTCCGGGAATCAAATCGATTTGAAATTCCACTTGTCGGGTTGGTGGTAAGCCTGGCAACTCATCAGGAAAGACCTCGGGAAAATTTCGGACGATAGGTACGTCCTTGATTTGTTTCTTCTCGGGTTTGTCCTCCTCATCTGTTTGAGAAATTTAGGCCAAGAAGATAGGACATCCTCTCAACAAATATTTCTGGGCTTTAGTACAAGAGATAACACTAAGTCTAGTGTCAGTAAGGTCGGTGTTACCGTCTCCTCGAATGATTAAAGTTTCGTTTCCCCACAGAATACGGACTAGTTTTTCATCACAAACAATGACTGCGCGGTATCTTGCTAACCAATCCATGCCAATAATAATGTAAAAACTACCAAGGCTTACGGGGATAAGGTCAATGTTGAATGGATGTTTTGAAAGATTTAGGGTACAACCTCTAATGATAGTGTCAGCATCTACAGTTTTACCGTCAGCTAATTCTACGGAGTAACGATGATCTAAAATTGATGGGACGACTTCTAGTACATTTCTAAATTCAGTGGATATAAAACTTATGTCTGCTCTAGTATCAAACAAAACAGATGCATAACGATTGTTTAGTAGGAATATACCAGTAACGACACTACAATCGGGGTTGGCTTTTGCATTGCCGACCACGTACACTCTTGACGAAGCTCCTCCACTGTTCTTATTCTGGTTGGCCAACTTGGGATAACCTGGTCTCACATGTCCCGGTGCTCCACACTCATAGCACACAACTCCCTTCTTAGGTCCATTGCCATTCCCTCCGGCAGTATTGCGGTTTCCCTGTTATCCGTTCCCGTTCCCACAGGCATTGTATCCGCCCCTGTTGTTGTAGTTCCCGGTGTTCTGGTTGGGTCGGACCTGAGTGACAGATTGAATCGACAGGTTTTGGCAAAAAGACCAACTTGTCCACACTCGTGGCAGGACTGACATGGGCTATCAACGGTATGATGATAGTTGCATCTTGAGCACAAGGGTTTTGCACCCACATACGACCTAGTTCATGTTGTGGTAGCACTGTAAACCTGTCCAACATTTTGCCTTTTTGGAGGCTGCTGGTGCTGACTACGGAAATTTTCATCTGCCTTTCGCTTGTTTTCAGTGTTTCTTTCAGACATGGTACAGACTCTTTTGTTGATCAATTCAGTAGCGAACTCAATGGCATTCTCGACAATAGTGGGTCGAGATGCAAGTACGCTGTCATGAATGGCATCTGGGAGTCCACCAACATACTTTTCAATATTTTCTTCCACCTCAACAAACATTATGGTACACATTAGAGTCAACTCTTGGAATCTTTGGTTGTATGCTATGATGTCATTGTTCTTGCATCTGAGATCCCATAATTCAATTTCCTGTTTCCTCATTTCACCCCTTGGACAGTATTTCTCTGTCATCCTCTCCTTTAGATTGGTCCAGTTGAGAGCATAGGCAGCATCGTGTCCAAGAGTGGAAACTACAGAGTTCCACCAAGTAAGAGCACTCTCAAGCAACGTGCAAGTGGAAAACTTGACTTTGTTCTCGTCTGCACAATCGCTGATGCGGAACACAGTCTCCAACCTTTCAAACCACTGCATCAGCTCCACAACACCCTCTCTGCCTTTGTATTACGAAGGCTTACACTTCAAAAAGTTGGGATAAGAGCCACCCCTAGTGGTCTGATTATTCCTGCGGTTATTGGAGTCTTGGCTATCGTCCATGTTTCTGCTTGCAGCAATCGCAGTTGCGATGCCTTGATCAATCATTTCCCTTAGTTGGGAAGCAGTGACGTTTTGGGTAGCGTCAGCATTGTTGAGGTTCGTTCTAGTGATTACCATTTGTCTATAATTATATACAAAAATGAAATCATTAGTTTAAGGTGTTAGCACAGTTTTATATATATAAATACACGAAAAGAAATTCATACATAGACTTCACAACAAATTGGATATCCTGTTAAAAGTTCATAATATAATACAGCACAGAATATAACAAAAGATGATGAGTACATGCCATTTCTAGAGTAGAAATACAATACAAAATGTACAACCAATCCAAGACAGAGCACAGCCCGCCTGTCTCTGATGGTGGTACACATAATCTAGAGTACATCGTCTACGAATACCTATTCTAAATAGTACAATACAATGATACAACTGATAAAGGACATAAAAATACATGAGGTCCTATATCATGATAGCTGGCTTGCAACCCAAAAGCTTATCATGATGTACAAAAAATCTAACACATCTACTCTACTCGTGTATGACAGACTCCTCCGAGATGGCCAGTGCTGTTGGTGGTGATGAGACAGCTGGTGCTTACATAGCATCCTGCATCGAGGTCAAGGCAGCTCGGGTCTCCTTAAGGAGTCGTAGTGCCTCTAGGAACTGAGCTCTGAATGTCTCGTGGGCTCCTCTGAGATGAGAAGTCTCTGCAGTCAATCCTTTATGACGAACGTCCTGGAGATCGAAGAAGATAGAAAGTGTCAGCTCCATGGTCAAAAGAGCGGTGTGAGTCTCATACTGCTGACTCTGCAGGGTGTAGATCTGCTCACGGAGAGACTCATTCTCCTCCAGCAACCACTGTAGAGAATGATAAGTCGTAGATAACGCTCCTCGAGCAGCGTGCGCCTCGGCACTAACAGTCCAGCACAAAAGGTTCTGACGCTCATGTAGAGAAGTACGTCTAAGTTGTCCATCCGATAACAGAGTATGAATCTCTGCGATGTCCTGTGCCTAGCATGCGACCAGTGTAGTAATCTGGGCCTGAACGGGGTCCACACGTCTCGCCCCGGAACCCTCGCCGACCTCAAAAGTAGAGTCGACAAGTGCCTCGTACCTCCTCTTACGAGGTGGCAGAGACTCGGATGCGTAGCCCAATAGTGAGGAAGCTGGTGGTAAAGGTGGTAAGGCAGCAGTCGGCTGAACCTCATACCCAGCGGGGGATATAGGTGTAGCAGGTGGAGTAGTGATGAGAGCATCGATGAGTGCGGCATCACCAGAAGTGTGACTATCGTCAGACTCGCTAGCAGATATCCATCCATGTAAGACGGATGTCGGTGATAAAGCAGTAGGAGTAGCAGCAGGTGATGTCATAATGAATATGAAAATAATATTGTTTTAATTAACGTATGTATAAGCTTGAGTAAGATTAAAAGTTTTTAGGAAATATGATCAAATTATATAATAGTGCCGTTTAACATCGCCAGTTAAAGGTTACGTTAATACTTATAAGATTAATCAACCGGATGTTAATAATCAATGCACAGTTAGCCACATAAAAATGTATGCTCTACACTCTATATGCTTAACTATTCTAGTCCCGAAAATCCCAAAATATTTTTAAAGCAGTTATAGTCCAGTTTATATAAAAAATTTATTTTTATATTTATTTTAATTTTTGGTCTGGTTCTCTATAACTATCGATCTGATACCATTTCTCTGACACCCCCAAATTGGTCAAATGCAGCGGAAATAATATTTAGATGTCACGTGGGTGGATCAACAACAGATAGTATGTACAGCAACAAATAAAAGATTATCATTACATTTATTACATGAATAAAAGTGCAAATATTATTAAAATTATCTTAAACATTATTCAGTAGTTGAAATCATTCCCAAGTTTATAAAACCCTAGATGAGCTCTATAAATGCTGCCTATCATGATGCTTGATTCCATGCACGTCAATACATGCTTTAGTTTCCTGATAAGACATGCTTAGAGAGTCAACATAAAGTTGGTGAATTCACAGGTTTCATAAAATAAGTTTGGACAATAAACATTCACTGAAGTAGTAATACACATAGCATCAATAATTAAAGGTAATTACATTCCCTATTGTCCGAAACGGATACTTGACACGTTAATTCCACAACAAATGAGAACCCTTCGCCTTAATAAAAATGCACCCAATATTCCGTTCCGACATGTGAAACATCTATCGTCCTGGCTTAGGCACAGTGAGTGCTACTCACCCAGATGGGGATGGTCAATCCCAAATAGATCTATTTATACATTCAGGCAATTCAACAATTTTAACAGTTTTAGATGTAGGGGTCATGCGGGTTCATCTACAATAGGCAAATGTAATCAAAGGTTTCGTAGTTCAGTTTATGACCATCAAATAAAATATGTTGCATGTTTTCTTCCCAATAAAAGGCTTTAAAAGTTTGTCAATATACAAAGTGGGGCCATGAACTCACCTCAGTAGTACAAGAATAAGTTACAAGAAAATCTCATGTGATGTTCACGATACAATCAACAACCTAAACAATTATATGGTCTCAGTAAATGCATAACATGATGCATAAAGTTTCTGAACAAGTCTGTGCATTCTTATACTGGTTTTAAGCATTTTATTATGATATCTATAATTTAGTTTATCGTTGTACAAGTAATAGAAGTTTTATTTATAAGTGTAAAATAAATATTATCGTTTAATTCGTTAATTTGTTTAATTAATATACTCGTACTTGTATCATTTATAAAGTAAATTAAATATTTATAAAAGGAAGTTATATATATATTTAAATGTGAAAAGAAATAAATATAACTAATATATTTATTTTTATAAGTTAATCATATTTAATTTATATAACATATAAATAACGTTTATAAAAAAATGTATAACATTTTAATTTAATTTAATTCAACATTCCGGAAGTTTGTAAAATTATTAAATTATAAGTTTGGGAAAAATAACGAGTGTTGTATTTATTTATGTTTTACATTTATAGTACTGGTATATATATAATAAATTAGGGTTTGTTATAGTTTATGAAAATTACATTTTAGTCCCTCAATTATATATTTACTCGCGGTAAATTACTATAATACCCCTAGGGCTCCAAACAAGTTTCGGTAAAGGCCAAAATGGTCCCTAGGGTTTACTTAGAGTTTTCTAACTTAACCTACTTGACAAGAAAGGCCCCTAGGGCTCCTATGTGTTTTGGTTTGTGGCAAAGGGAGTCCCTAAAGTTCTAATCAAGTTACATAAATGCACACAACTAACAATACTTACAAAGTGGTCCTCCTACTTTGGTTTTAAGTCTCGAATGGTTTATAAACCACCCCTAGACTATCGGCAATTTACAAAATTGGTCCTTATGAGTTAACTTTTGTTTTAAATGAGTTTCCAAACATGACCATTTAAATCCCTAAAGTTATTTAAATTACAAAATCAACCCGAAAGTTTATAATTTACACTTTTAATTTGAAAGTTTATCAAATCACATTTTTCATACAAAAAGTTTTATAATATAATTATTTAACATAAATAAAGTTTATTTTTAGTATGATTATCCTAGTGGGCTTTAGGAAGCTTTAGTGGGCTTATTGGGCTCCTAGTTTCTATAGGGCTTACATAGTGGGCTTAATGGGCCTAACTATATTCACACTATTCATTGGGCCTTATAATCCATTAAGGCAAACTAGTTAACATGTTTAGTAGAAACCTAGATCTAATGATTTCTAGGCTTATAACAACATTTCAAAGTTATTCATCACACTAAAAATTAGGGTAAACCCCACGTCTAGAATTTATATACATGCATAAGTTTTGTGGCTTTTAGTTTAGCATGTTCATGAGGTTGTGGTTACCATAGTTAACAAGATTTTTCATCCCATAAAGTGGTACATCATTTTATGCCGTGACCTTCTATGGCCTAGGTTTTCTTAGATTTGTTTTTACTAGAGATATATATATGTGTTCAAGTGTATGATAATGAAGGTATATAGAAAAAGGTAGGTTTCATGATACTTACTTGTTAGATGGTTCTAGGAGTTAATAAGTGAACTAGTAGTAGCTTGGACTTGTTTTCAACAATGGTGGTTGCCTATATCAAAACCTAGCCGTGACCTTTAAGCCTTGTAAATACCCTTGGAGTTGTCATGGAGATCAAGCTTGTTGTAGGAGTAACAATGATTAGAAATTAAGATGAAGGAGACATAGACTTACTAGTAAATGAAGGAGTAAATGTGTGTTGAGGGATTTTTGGTGAAGAGAGTAAATAGCCGTGGGTTTTGAGAGAGATGTGAGGATAGTTCAAGTGTTTTATGTTTGTGTGTTTTGTTGATCCAAGTTATATTCGGATATAACTAGGAAAGAAAGATCCAATGAGTATCCAAGTGTAGTACTATGAATCTTGGGAGGATTATGCGAGATACTTGTAAGATTTGTTTGAGATATGTTGAGATATTCATGCACATGCCAAAAATAGTAACTTGTTTTCCCTTTTAATGTTGTGTTTAGCCGTGTGTTTGTGAAGGTCAAAGGGGGACAAAAGTATGACAAGCATAGTGTATTGTGTATGGTGAAGTATGGAGTGAGTATGGGGTAGGTAAGTAGCATAGTACTTAGCATAGTGTACATATGCTTAATGTTTGAGATTGCTTGTAAGTTTACTAACCATTATGGATGTGTATGTGCACACATACATGGCTACACGTGCAAATTAGGGAAAAATGTGTTGACTTGTATAAAAATTGGGATTTAATAATAGTCCATGTATTATAGTGCAGATGTTTGTAAAGTTTCTAGGTATTTTGGTTAAACCTTTAGATCACTTGGTGAAAGTATATAATGCGTATATCACTATAATTATTTTACTTGAACAAAATAAATAAATAACAATGTGTAATAATAGACATTGTTTTAAAGTGATAGGTGTTTGATCATAGTATGAGGTATATGTAAATATATACATATAAATATAAATCCAGGTACTTAATAAATTAAGTAAATAATGTTACAGTGTATCAAAAGTGTGTACTGAGTTGGTGAGTCCTTGTCCAATCATGTGGCCTGTCAATTGCCAACGTAGTCAGCAAAGACTAAAGGTTCATATAAATGTACAAATAAATATTAAATAATAGTACGACAAAAAGGATATGATTATTAATAAGTCATATAAAAGTGGAATTTTATAGATTCCAAAAATAGTGAGTACATCAGTTGACAAAGTCAATAAGATAAAATTAGAGGTTTTACAACACCATCCCGTTATTTTAGCTTTCTCCTTAAAGCTTAAGATGAAGTCACCAGTCAGGTGAACAAATGTGGGTACTTGGTTTTGAATGAGTCTTCTCGTTCCCAAGTGAACTCAGGACCTCTCCTCGAGTTCCAACGTACTTTGATCAACGGGATGCGACTGCGTTTCAATTTCTTAACCGTCCTCTCCATGATTTCTACTTGTTCTTCTGTGAACTGGAGTTTGTCGTCAAACTGGACTCCTTTCAATGGCATATCCAATGGTTCTTCAGCATAGCACATCTTCATATTAGACACATGGAAAGTAGATTGTACCCGGCTCAGTTGCTGGGGCAACTCTAAACAATAAGCTACCTCCCCGGTCCTGGCTATTACTTTGAAAGGGCCGACATAACGTGGATTCGATTTTCCATGTTTACCAAAGCGTACAACACCCTTCCAAGGTGATACCTTGAGCATGACACGGTCACCTACTTCAAATTGCATAGGTTTGGGTTTTTGGTCCGCGTAGCTCTTTTGTCGATCACGAGCAGCTTGAATTCTTTGCTTTATGAGCACGATCTTGTCTATAGTCTCTTGGATTAACTCTGGTCCAGTGAGCTTAAATTCATCTACTTCTGCCCAACACACAGGTGAACGACACTTTCGACCATATAGTGTTTCAAAAGGGACAACCTTAATAATGGCATGATAACTATTATTGTAGGAGAATTCCACTAAAGAAATGTGGTCATCCCATCCATTTCCAAAGTCAATCACACATGCTCGTAGCATGTCTTCTAGATTCTGGATGGTTCGTTCACTTTGACCGTTAGTCTGCGGATGATAAGCGGTGCTCATGTCCAAATTGGTACCTAAGGCTCGTTGGAAAGCCTTCCAAAAGTTTGATGTGAACCTATCGTCTCGATCATAGATTATTGAGACTGGTATTCCATGTTTGGTCACTATCTCCTTCAGGTACGTCTTTGCGAGTTTTGTCAGGGAATAATTTTCCCTAATTGGTAGGAAATGAGCGGACTTGGTGAGTCGGTCGACTATTACCCAGATAGTATTATAACCGTGAGATGACTTTGGGAGTTTGGTGACAAAATCCATGGTGATGTTGTCCCACTTCCATTTCGGTATCTCGGGCTGTACAAGTAAACCCGATGGTCTCTGGTGTTCAGTTTTGACACGTGAACATGTCAAACACTTCTCCAAATAGGTGGCGATGTCAGCTTTCATATTTGGCCACCAATATAATTTCTTCATATCCTGATACATCTTCTCAGATCCGGTATGTATAGAATATTTAGACTTATGAGATCCGTGCATGATTACGTTCCTCAAATCTCCATAGAAAGGTAACCAACTCCTTCCTTAAAGGCATAGGGTTCCATCTGCTCTTGGCTCTAGCTTCTCCTTAGTGAGGTCGGTTCTGATCATTCCCCCGACGTCTTCCTTCATGAGGTTTTCAGGTAATTAAGCTTGAGTCTGAGCTTCCAAAATCTGTTTGGGTAGATCCAAACTGATTGTCATAACAAGTGCCTGAACTCTCATAGGAGGGTCCGTTTCCTTACGACTTAGAGCATCAGCAACCACGTTTGCTTTACCGGGATGGTATTTGATCTCATAGTCGTAGTCACTCAACAACTCAATCCAACAACGTTGTCTCATGTTCAGCTCCTTCTGATCCAATATGTTTTGCAAACTTTTGTGGTCAGTATGCACTGTGCACTTCGTTCAGTATAGGTAATGTCTCCAGATTTTGAGAGGAAATACTACATATCCAATCGTGAGTGGTGTAGTTCTTCTCATGCTTCTTAAGTTATCTTGAAGCATAGGCGATCACTTTCATTCTCTACATCAGTACCGCACCTAAACCTTTGTGTGAAGCAACACAATATACAACGAAATCATCGTTGCATTCAGGCAAGGCTAATATAGGTGCACTACACAACTTTTGCATGATCAGCTGAAAAGCTAATTCTTCCTTCTCTCCCCAATCGAACTTTATACCTTTCTGGGTGAGTTTGGTCATTGGCTTGACTATTTTGGAGAAATCTTCGATAAATCTACGGTAATACCCGGCAAGGCCTAGAAATTGGCGGATCTATGTCGGCGACTTAGGTGATACCCAATCTTTGAAAGATTCGACCTTTGCTGGATCTACGTGAATATCGTCACAATCGATGACATGACCAAGGAATTGCACTCTTGAAATCCAGAATTCACATTTGGAGAATTTAGCATAGAGTTGTTCCTCCCTGAGTACCTTTAGTACTTGTGAAAGGTGTTCCCCGTGTTCTTGTTCGTTCTCTGAATAAATTAGTATATCGTCAATGAAGACTATCACGAATTTATCCAGGTCGGGTCTGCACACACGATTCATAAGCTCCATGAAAATGGTTGGTGCATTGGTCAACCCAAATGGCATAACCTGGAATTCGTAATGACCATAACGGGTTCTGAAAGCTGTTTTTGGAATATCTTCCTCCCTGATCCTTAGTTGATGGGAACTGAATAATTTATCTGTGAAGAATCGTTATCCGCTTCCTCAAATTGACAACCTATTTGACAAATAACATAGGAGCTCACCATGGCGAGGAACTGGGTAGGATAAATCCTTTGTCAGATAGTTCCTGAAGTTGTTCAGCTAGCTCTTTCATTTCTGATGGTGCCAACCGGTATGGAGCTTTAGGTACAGGTGCAGCTCCGAGAATCAATTCGATTTGAAATTCCACTTGTCGGGTTGGTGGTACGCCTGGCAACTCATCAGGAAAGACCTCGGGAAAATCTCGGACGATAGGTACGTCCTTTATTTGTTTCTTCTCGGGTTTGTCCTCCTCATCTGTTTGAGAAATATAGGCTAAGAAGATAGGACATCCTCTCAACAATTATTTCTGGGCTTTAGTACAAGAGATAAACTAAGTCTAGTGTCAGTAAGGTCGGTGTTACCGTCTCCTCGAATGATTAAAGTTTCGTTTCCCCACGGAATACGGACTAGTTTTTCATCACAAACAATGACTGCGCGGTATCTTGCTAACCAGTCCTTGCCAATAATAACGTCAAAACTACCAAGGCTTACGGGGATAAGGTTAATGTTGAATGGATGTTTTCAAAGATTTAGGGTACAACCTCTAATGATAGTGTCAGCATCTATAGTTTTACCATCAGCTAATTCTACGGAGTAACGATGATCTAAAATTGATGGGACGACTTCTAGTACATTGCTAAATTTAGTGGATATAAAACTTCGGTCTGATCCAGTATCAAACAAAACATATGCATAACGATTGTTTAGTAGGAACGTTCCAGTAACGAAATTAGAATCGGGTTTGGCTTTTGCATTGCCGACCACGTACACTCTTGACGAAGCTCATCCATTGTTCTTGTTCTAGTTGGCCAACTTGAGACAACCTGGTCTCACATGTCCTGGTGCTCCACACTCATAGCACAAAACTCCCTTCTTAGGTCCATTGCCATTCCCTCTGGCAGTATTGCGGTTTCCCTGCTGTCCGTTCTCGTTCCCACAGGCATTGTATCTGCCCCTGTTGTTGTAGTTCCTGGTGTTCTGGTTGTGTCGGACCTGAGTGACAGCATTGACTCGACAGGTTTTGGCAAAATGACCAACTTGTCCACACTTATGGTAGGACTGACATAGGCTATCAACAGTATGATGGTAGTTGCATTTTGAGCACAAGGGTTTTGCACCCACGTACGACCTAGTTCCTGCGGTGGTAGCACTGTAAACCTGTCCAACATTTTGCCTTTTTGGAGGCTGCTAGTGCTTACTACGGAAATTTTCATCTGCCTTCCGCTTCTTTTCAGTGTTCCTTTCAGACATGGTACAGACTCTTTTGTTGATCAATTCAGTAGCGAACTCAATGGCATTCTCGACAGTAGTAGGTCGAGATGCAAGTACGCTGTCATGAATGGCGTCTGGGAGTCCACCAACATACTTTTCAATCTTTTCTTACACCTCAACAAACATTCCGGTACACATTAGAGTCAACTCTTAGAATCTTTGGTTGTATGCAATGATGTCATTGTTCTTGCATCTGAGATCCCATAATTCAATTTCCAGTTTCTTTATTTCACCCCTTGGACAAGATTTCTCTGTCATCCTCTCTTTCAGATTGGTCCAGTTGAGAGCATAGGCAGCATCATGTCCAAGAGTGGCAACTACAGAGTTCCACCAAGTAAGAGCACTCTCAAGCAACGTGCAGGTGGCAAACTTGACTTTGTTCCCGTCTGCACAATCGCTGATGCGGAACACTGTCTCCAACCTTTCAAACCACTGCATCAGCTCGACAACACCCTCTATGCCTTTGTATTACGAAGGCTTACACTTCAGAAAGTCGGGATAAGAGAAACCCCTAGTGGTCTGATTATTCTTGCGGTTATTGGAGTCTTGGCTATCGTCCATGTTTTTGTTGGCAGCCATCGCAGTTGTGATGCCTTGATCAATCATTTCCTTTAGTTGGGCAGCAGTGACGTTTTGGGTAACGTCAGCATTGTTGGGGTTCGTTCTAGTGATTACCATTTGTCTATAATCATATACAAAAATGAAATCATTAGTTTAAGGTGTTAGCACAGTTATATATATATATAAATACACGAAAAGAAATTCATACATAGACTTCACAACAAATTGGATAACCTGTTAAAAGTTCATAATATAATACAGCTGGTGCCTGCATAGCATCCTGCATCGAGGTCAAGGCATCTCGGGTCTCCTTAAGGAGTCGTAGTGCCTCTAGGAACTGAGTTCTGAATGTCTCGTGGGCTCCTCTAAGATGAGCAGTCTCTGTAGTCAATCCTTGATGACGAACGCCCTGGAGATCGAAGAAGATAGAAAGTGTCAGCTCCATGGTCATAAGAGCGGTGTCAGTCTCATACTGCTGACTCTACAGGTGTAGATCTGCTCATGGAGAGACTCCTTCTCCTCCATCAACCACTGTAGAGAATGATAAGTCGTAGACCACGCTCCTCGAGTAGTGTGCACCTCGGCACTAACAGTCCCTCACAAAAGATCTTGACGCTCCTGCAGAGAAGTGCGTCGTGGATGTCCATCCGATAGCAGAGTATGAATCTCTGCTATGTCATGTGCCTGGCGTGCGGCCAGTGAAGTAATCTTGGCCTGAACGGGGTCCACACGTCTCGCCCCGGAACCCTCGCCGACCTCAAAAGTAGAGTCGACAAGTGCCTCGTACCTCCTCTTACGAGGTGGCAGAGACTCGGGTGCGTAGCCCAATAGTGAGGAAGCTGGTGGTAAAGGTGGTAAGGCAGCAGTCAGCTGAACCTCATCCCAGCGTGTGACTATCGTCATAATGAATCTGAAAATAATATTGTTTTAATTGACGTAAGTATAAGCTTGAGTAAGCTTAATAGTTTTTAGGAAATATGATCAAATTATATAATAGTGCCGTTTAACATCGCCAGTTAAAGGTTATGTTAATACTTATAAGATTAATTAACCGGATGTTAATAATCAATGCACAGTTAGCCACATAAAAATGTATGCTCTACACTCTATATGCTTAACTATTCTAGTCCTGAGAATCCCAAAAGTTTTTTAAAGCAGTTATAGTCTAGTTTATATAAAAATTTTATTTTTATATTTATTTTAATTTTGTGTCTGGTTCTCTATAACTATCGCTCTGATACACACCCCCAAATTGGTCAAATGCAACGGAAATAATATTTGGATGTCACGTGGGTGGATCAACAGCAGATAGTATGTAGAGAAATAGATAAAAGATTATCATTACATTTATTACATGAATAAAAGTGCAAATGTTATTAAAATTGTCTTAAACATTATTCAGTAGTTGAAATCATTCCCCAATTTATAAAACCCCATATGAGATCTATAAATGCAGCCTATCATGATGCTTGATTCCATGCACGTCAACACCTGCTTCAGTTTCCTGAGAAAACATGCTTAGAGAGTCAACATAAAGTAGGTGAATTCACATGTTTAATAAAATAAGTTTGGACAATAAACATTCACTGTAGTGGTAATGCACATAACATCAATACTTAAAGGTAATTACATTCCCTATTGCCCGAAACTAATACTTGACACGTTAATTCCACAACAAATGAGAACCCTTCGCATCAATAAAAATGCACCCAATATTCCGTTCCGACGTGTGAAACATCTATTGTCCTGGCCTAGGCATAGTGAGCGCTACTCACCCAGATGGGGATGGTCAATCCCAAATAGATCTATTTATACATTCAGACAATTCAACAATTTTAACAGTTTCAAATGCAGGGGTCATGCGGGTTCATCTACAATAGGCAAATGTAATCAAAGGTTTCGTAGTTCAGTTTATGACCATCAAATAAAATATGTTGCATGTTTTCTTCCCCATAAAAGGCTTTAAAAGTTTGTCAATATACAAAGTATGGCCATGAACTCATCTCAGTAGTACAACAATAAGTCACAAGAAAATCTGATGTGATGTTCACGATACAGTCAACAACCTAAATAATTATACAGTCTCAATAAATGCATAACATGATGCATAAAGTTTCTGAACAAGTCTGTGCATGCTTATACTGGTTTTAAGTATTTTATTATGATATCTGTAATTTAGTTTATTGTTGTACAAGTAATATAAGTATTTATTTTTAAGTGTAAAATAAATATTATCGTTTAATTAGTTATTTTGTTTAATTAATATACTCGTACTTGTATCATTTATAAAGTAATTTAAATATTTATAAAAGGAAGTTTTATATATAATTAAAGGTGAAAAGAAATAAATATAATTAATATATTTATTTTTATAAGTTAATCATATTTAACTTATATAACATATAAATAACGTTTATAAAAAAATGTATAACATTTTAATTTAATTTAATTCAACGTTCCCGAAGTTTGTAAAATTATTAAATTATAAGTTTGGGAAAAATAACGAGTGTTGTATTTATTTATGTTTTACATTTATAGTATTGGGTATATATATATATATATATATATATATATATATATATATATATATATATATATATATATATATATATATATATATATATATATATATATATATATATATATATATATATATATATATATATATATATATATATATATATATATATATATAAAATTAGGTTTGTAATAGTTTATGAAAATTACATGTTAGTCCCTCAATTATATATTTACCCGAAGTTAATTACTAGATTACCCCTAAGGTTTGTTTAACTTTCAAATAATTGCAAAACAAGTCCATCCCTAGTTACACGTGTAACTAGGGCTTATAAAAGTTCCAAATGTTGTCATTTTTAGTCCTTGTATTATTCGCTTAAGATTAGGGTTAGGAATAGTTTCATAAACACCCCCTAGGGCTCTAAACAAGTTTCGGTAAAGGCCGAAATGGTCCCTAGGGTTTACTTAGGGTTTTCTAACTTAACCTACTTGACAAGAAAGGCCCCTAAGGCTCCTATGTGTTTCTGTTAGTGGCAAAAGGAGTCCCTAAAGTCCTACTTTGGTTTTAAGTCTCGAATGGTGTATAAACCACCCCTAGACTCTCGACAATTTACAAAATAGGTCCTTATGTGTTAACTTTTGTTAAAATGAGTTTCCAAACATGACCATTTAAATCCCTAAACTTATTTAAATTACAAAATCAATCCGAAAGTTTATAATTTACTCTTTTAATCCGAAAGTTTATCAGATCACATTTTTCATACAAAAAGTTTTATAATATATTTATTTAACGTAAATAAAGTTTATTTTTAGTATGATTATCCTAGTGGGCTTTAGGAAGCATTAGTGGGTAATAAGTGTGAAAACACTTATCCTTTTACCACTTAATTATAATAATAACCAAGCCAAAACGTGTATTTTATGTCCTAAATGTCAGAATTATGCGTGGTTTGTGTTTTTGTTGCGATTTAGGACCAAAATGTGAAAGGGGAAGAAAACACGGGCTTTCACGGGATTTTATCAAAGAAAAAGACAAAAGACGAAGTCAAAAGATCAAGAGTGCAAAAAGAACGAAAGTCCAAGGCCTATTCTGAAGATTTATCGGAGAAAAAGTCTAAAGATGGAAGTTTAACGAAGTCGAAGAACCAAGTCTAATTAATGAAGAAATTAGAAGACGAGTTAATTTTATTTATCGACAAATCCCGAGACAAAGTCAAGAATGACGAGTTTATTGTCAAAGACGAAAGACGAGAAAGAAAGAAAGAAACAAGGAAGCTTCCAACAAACCATACACTCCACTCCTATAAATACCCTCCTAATAACACATTAGGAGGTGTTAGCTAATTTGACAAATTAGTCTTTCCACTTTATTTTTCATGCACCTTTCATATTGTCATTTACTTAATTGTCTTTCTTTGAAGAATTTATGTAAATGCTTTAATCTTGTTTTAAATCTTTGATCTTTAATCTTTTTAATTCAAGTTTATAGTCATTCTCATTCTTGTCTTCTTGTTTTAAATCTTTTGTTTGATTCGTTTAAACTTCAAGTTTTAATCTTTATGCTTAATTTGATTAAAGTTTTCATCTTCTTTGTTCTTATCAATGTTTTTATACGAATTAAGGTTTTAGCTTACTGAGATTTTAACTCATTTTGTGTTTAGCTTATTTTCATTTAAAAGTTTTTAAAAGTTTGATCTTTCTTAAAGTTTATTTTATAAATCTTGTTTATTTAGCGTTTTGAAAGTCTTTAATTTGTGCTTATTTAGTTCTTTTTATTATTCATTTGGTCAAGTTTCCATTAGTGCTTATTAAAACATTGCTTATTCGGTTTTGCTTATCGCGAATTGCAAACCATCGGAAAAGGGATTACCTTTTCCGACGGTTATTCCGATGCCTGCTATCGGAAAAGGGTTTTCCTTTCCGACGGTTATTCCGATAACTGCTATCGGAAAAGGGTTTTGTATTCCGATCGGTATTCCGATCGTTATTCCGATACTATTGCGTTTTGGCATTTCGACAGGTGATTCCGACATATATTCCGATAGTTTTCATTTATTGTTATTGATAGGTGTATAAACACCCATCCTTTTTACCACTTAATTATAATAATAACCGAGCCAAAACGTGTATTTTATGTCTTTTATGTCAGAATTATGCGTGGTTTGTGTTTTTGTTGTGATTTAGGACGAAAAGGTGAAAAGTGGCGAAAACACGGGCATTCACGGGCTTTTATTGAAGAAAAAGATGAAAGATGAAGTCGAGAAGTCAAGAGTGCAAAAAGAACGGAAGTCCAAGACCAATTCTGAAGATTTATCGAAGAAAAAAGTCAAAAGACGGAAGTTTATCAAAAGCCGAAAAACTCAAGTCTATTTTATTGAGGAATTAAAAGACGAGTTCAAAGAAATCCCGAGCCAAAAGTCATTAAAGTCCAAGATTAAAGAAGATTTAAAGGCTTAAGGACTAATGATGCAATTAAGAGAAAATGGAGGAGGGGAGGAAGCTTCCTAATCCTCCCCTATATATAGATTAGATGTTAATCATTTTCATTTTGTTGGCTAAGGTGACAATTAGTCTTCCACCTTTATTTTTCTTGCACTTTAATTACTTGTCCATTTAATTACCTTGTCTTGCACCTTATTTACCATTTAATTTCAAGTAAGTGTTTTTAATTTTGTTGCTTTAATCTTTATTTACATTTGATCAAGTTTCTTCTCATCAATCTCATTCTACTTTTCTTCTTTTTGGTTCGGCTTAATTTCGGAGTAAGCTAGCTTTTGCTTAATCCATTTGCTTATTTGACTAAAGGTTTTGTCTTTTCTTTTTCCTTTTAAGTTATCATACGAAATAGCCATAAGTTTGACAATCTTATGTGCTTATTTGGTATTTAGCTTAATTGATTTCAAAGTTTTCTTAAAAGTTTTACTTTTTAAGTTTTAATTTCATTAAGTTTCGTCTTTTAAATTTTGAAAGATTTTAACTTTTTAGCTTATTGTCTCGTTTTGTTTCCATTTCATTCAAGTTCTTTGTTACTGCTTATTAGAATTAGCTTATTTGGATTTGATCTTATTACGAATTTTCATTCCATCGGAAAGTAAGGGTTCCTACACATTGCGACGGTTGCATTCTCCACATTCCGATCGTGACAGGTTTGGACAAAGGGTTGCATTCCGATCCGGGATTGCGATAGAAGTAACATCACCCTCATTCCGATCTGGGATTGCGATCGCACATTGCGATCGCACATTGCGACGGCTCTTGAGGTTTACTTAGTCGAAGTGCTGCCCAAATTTCCCCAACAACATTCCGATCTAAGGTTGCGATCTGACACATTGCGATCTGAACAACATTCCGATCTGGGTGTTGTGTTGACATTCCAATTAGTGTAATTTTAGTGCATTCCGATCTGGGTTTGCTTAGTATTCCGATCAGGAGGTAAGTGACGGTTATTCCGATCTGAGTCCATTCCGATCTGAAAGGTAAGTACATTCCGATTGCACTGATCGGAATATATTCTGATGGTGGGTATACTTTTATAATTTGCTTTGTTTAGTTTTTAAGTTACATTTTAATACTTTGTCAATTTTAATTCTCGTCACGCTTTTAAATTAACGTCATTTAATTATTTACTTTTCAAAGTTTTTAAATATTGCTCCATTTAATTTTAATTAGACTTAGTTTAATTTTAACGCCATTTTACTTTAACGCATTTTAATTTTAGGTCATTTACATTTAAGTCTTGCATTTTAATTTAAAAACAACCAAAAATATTTGTTTCACCAAAAACAATCGAGTCGCACAAAGAACCTAGATCAATTCGATTATATACAAATCAAAAGAACTTTTTAACTGAGTAAAATCTTATGTATTAAATGGCACCGCTGCCGGCTCTTTTCGTAAAGATTAACAGTTTTCTGTGAGAGACGCGTTACTTTTTGGGATCCGTTCACTTGTGAGCGTTATTTTTCTTGCATAAAAAAAATCATAAAAATTAAAAATTGATAAAAATCCATAAAAATTAAAAATTTCAAAAATCCAAAAAGATCTTATTTTTATTGTGTATATATATTGTCTTTGTGTTTGGTTTCTTTTTCTTTCGCATTTTCAGGTGTATGCGTACTAGATCTTCTAATTATCAAGAGCCCGAGACTCAAGAAGATTTAGCTATGTCAGATGTTAACAACAATAATCCACCGCACCTCAACAATAACAACAATGTTCTTCCACAGCCCGACCTTCGGACAATGGAGGAACTTTGTCAACCTACCATGTTTGGACGAGGAGGACCGGTTGCACCGATGCAAATCAACGCTCCTGAGTTTTCGTTGAAGCACCACATGATTCAGCAAGTGCAAACAAATCCTTTTAGAGGAATGCCTGCTGATGATGCTAACAAACACCTCGACAAGTTCATTACAATCACCCAAAGCATGAAGTTGCCTAGTACCACAATGGATGTTCTTCGCCTACAACTCTTTCCACATACTTTATCACATCATGTCGAGAAATGGTTTGATCGTCTCCCGAAGAATTCTATTCACACTTGGGATGACATGACTCAACGCTTTTTGTCGCGCTACTTTCCACCATCCATGGTCACGAGCCTTCGCAATCAAATCAGCGGTTTCATGCAAGATCCCGATGAGTCTCTTTTTGATGCTTGGGAAAGATATAATGTCTTGATTGATCGTTGTCCAAACCACAACATGCTTCCAGTCACATTAATTGATACTTTCTACAACGGTTTGACTTTTCGTGATCGTGATACGATTAATGCAGCCGCCGGTGGCACATTCATGAAAAGGAGACCCGAGGAGTGTAGAGAGCTTATTGAGAACATGACTACTCACCATAAAAATTGGGATTCCTCCGCTTCTTCAAGGAACAACCCGAGAGTCAATGTTTCTTCCACTTCAGCAAACCCTGATATGACCGAACTCACCCGCATGATGACTGAAATGAGCAAAAGTATCACGCTTCTCGCTTCAAACCAACAACAACAACAACAAGTTAAAGCGGTTGCACCTTCTTGTGAAACATGCGGCGGTCCTCACTCATACACCGATTGTCCTTCAACACAAGGAAAACCGGAAAATGTATATGCAGCCTATGGTAATTATTCACCGGAAAATTACCAAGCTCGACCACAAGGGGATAGAAATTTGCTGAGTTACCGGTCCAACAACTACCTTTCAACCGGTTTTTCTCCTCAAAACCAAAACCCCGCCAACAACTACAATAGAAGCAACCAAATCCCACCAAGAGCTTCTAATCCTTATCAACCACCCGCCCAACAAACCCCACCCATTAACCACGATGTTGAAGCCATAATGAGAACCCAAGATGAGCAAATCAAGAATCTGCAGAGCCAAATTATAAATCTTAAAGGAGATATTACCAAACAAGGAAATGAGATTAGATCCGAGCTTCGAGATAATATTCAATCATCCTTCAGCAATCAAACGACTGATTTGAAGAATATGCTTGCTAGTTTCTTGCCCGCAACTCAACCTTCTATTGCAAGTTCTCTACCTTCAAACACCGTCACCAATCCGCGAGCAAATGTGAGTGCTATTACTACTCGTAGTGGAATTACCATTGTCGATCCACCAATCCCACCCCCATCATCTACACCTCCTCCACCACCATGTATCCCTACTCCTCCTACACCTAGTATTAGTGCACCATTACCGTCTCCGCCTCGTCATGACGATGTACCTAGGAAGGAACCTTCAACATCTCAACCTTTACCTGCTACACCTGCACCTTCACCACCCAAACCCAATATCCCTTATCCCTCTCGTTTAGGCAAGACCAAAATGCTAACCAAGGATGACTCTGAAGTGTCATGCTATGTGAAGATGATCTCTCAAATGAACTTCAACATTAGCTTTCTTGAGGCACTTGTCTATACCGAAATTTGTTAAAGCATTTAAGGAATTGCTTAACAAGAAGGAGAAGCTGATTGAACTCGTCAACATACGCTTAATTGAAAACTGCTCTGCAGTTATTCTTAAAGAACTTCCGGAAAAGCTTGGAGATCCCGGTCGTTTTGTGTTGCCGTGCGTTTTCAACAAAACTGAAGAATTTACTGCCCTTGCTGATCTCGGGGCCAGTATTAATTTGATGCCATTGAGTGTTTGGAAAACACTATCATTGCCCGACCTCACTCCAACAAAGATGACTCTTGAACTTGCAAATCGCACTCTCGCTTACCCCGTTGGTATAGCCGAAGACGTGTTCATAAAAGTTGGTACATTTACTTTCCCGGTCGACTTTATCGTTGTTGATTCTGAAATGGACCCTCGTATTCCTTTAATACTTGGTCGGCCATTCTTGAGAACCAGACGAGCTTTAGTTGATGTTGCCGAAGGTGAGTTAATCTTAAGAGTCGGGGATGATGCACAAGTGTTTAAAATGGGGAAGCTTACAAGCAAATCCTATGGACGAGAATCAGTGAATATGATTAATGTGCTTGATGACTTTGTTGTCTACAACAATCCTCTATTCGATTCTTGCATCGATAATCAACTTTTTAATGATGATGTGGATGATTCTCGCTCCAATTTAGAACCTTCTCCCATTTATGACTCTCCACCGATCTTCGATGCTTATGATGATGATGATTCTAGCTCAGATTCGGATGATTATGATGATTGTACTTCTGAGTATCCCGAGCTGCCCACATATGATGATTTTGATGAGGTTGATACTCTTTCGAGCGATTCTTCACATGATGAAGATCCTCCACCGCCATCACTCGATCCTACTTTGGACGATTACTCATTTGAGGAAGATTTCTCTACGTTTCTCAACACTTACTTCCCTCATGAGAGTGATGCCCCTCCTTATGATTTTGAAGATTATCGTCTTGATCCTACTTTGGATTTGAAGAACATTCTTTCAAAGGAGAAGAAACCGGTCGACACCAATATCCGCAACACATATGATGTAACACCTCTTTGTCCACATTCTGAGGACGAGGTTGTGCTTCTTCGCGGATCTTCTTCCCATTCTGCTGAGCCTGAGTGCTGTTTTACCCTAAAGGAAAAGGTGTTCGACCCCGGTATTGATATTCTACAGCCATCTCAGTATCCACCTGATGAAATAAAAGGAAACATCTTTGGAATTTATGGAAATCTGCTTGCACCACTTCACCCTTGCTTCCACCATGCTCCATCGCTGCTTAAGGGAACCTTGCCTATTCTTCTTTGGCTTGCCTTGTTCGCCTTAAGCTTGTGCTATTTGATGGACGAAAACAATATCTTTGATCAGGGTGGATATGTTTCATGCTTCTTCCTATGATGATCAAGGTCGAGTCAGGCTCACGACTCGGTAATCAAAAATCAAGCGCTTCTTGGGAGGCAACCCATGTATCTATCTTTTCGCTTTCTTCATCATAAGTGTAGGGGGGGACCCGTTGGTTTGCTTTCCTCTCCTCTCTTCTTATAATCAGGGATTCGAGCTTCAATGATCCACTCTTGATGATTTTCGACGACCCGTGATTCCGTGTTCACTTCTTCCCGGTTCTATCCTAAACTCTTTTTGATTCACTATTTTATATTTTCTCAATATTAAAATAGGAATCTCTTTAGTAGTCTCTTCCTTAGCGAGATTTAAACAACGTGCACAATGTCCTAAGTGTAGGGGAGTTTAATCCCACATGCTTAAACATTGAGGACAATGTTTATGTTAAGTGTAGGGGGACTTCTATCGAAATTAAGTGGCCCTTTCCTTGTAATTGTCTTCATTTAAACCGGAAAATCAATTTTTCGACATTTTTCAAAATTTTTGATCTATTTTGGCCTATTAGTTTTTCCCTTTGTATAGTTATTTTCTTCCTTTGCTAGAATAAATCTTTAATAAAGTGGTTTTAATTTTCAAACGTTGTGAATCTTTTGACTCAACCCGAGTTTACTTATCTAAGTTACTCTAGTTAGTATCCTTAACATGTTTAAGTCAAGTTTTGCTAGGCCTTTATATAGGGAGCTATAAAACGCGAAAGTCTTAACTCTCACGGGTTAAGAACAAGAACTTTTCCCAAGTTCCTATAATTGATCCTAGAGAGTCGTTTATCAAGGGAACTTTAAAACGCGATTTCTAAACTTGAAAAAGTCTAAGAATTTGCAAGATCCTATAGGCGACTCGAAAACCCAGAACTTTGATTTAATAGGCTAAGCATCCACGAGTCTCATTATTTGAGATTTTAAACTGTGGAGAACGAGAGATGATAGAGCCAATTATAAGTTCGGTATGCTTTCGGGAATTTATGTGAGTTAATTATGAGCCTATTCTCCCATCGCTTGCTAATAAATTTATCTGTAATAAATAAGGTTGTACCATTTGAAAAGTTACTTAGCTTCTAGCCTAAGATCGTTTAAAAGTTGCTCGGTATGGATTAGAGTTCATAGCCGAGGCATAACTTATTGAAGCGGGATGCGAAGATTGGCGAGTCCAAAAAGGCCCTAACAAGGCATGATGGCTATATTTTGTTGCTAAAGATCCAAAGTGATGTGAAGAATCATTTATCAAAAATCAATATGAAGGATCGAGACACACGACGAAAAGCAAAAACTCCCCAAAAGTCATGGAGAAGTGTATCCGAAAAGACCCTAACAAGGTATAAGGATAAATAGATCCAAGTCATAAAAGGAGGCGGATCGTTGTATATCAAATTCCAAAATAAAGATTGGAGAAAAATGAAGAAGTCGTGGTCCAAGTATGAATCTCTCAAAACTTCAAGTGAAGAAATTCCTATTATGAAGAGAAGGCCATTATTTCATGAACGTCTCTCAAGGTTTGAAGTATGAAGTCGCTGCCAAATATCGGTCCGAGAAAGGTCTCAAATCGCGAAGCGAGTTATGCCAAGATATGAACTTTATGAGGTCCCGAGAAGCAGTTTTAAAAGATTTTGTCCTTTAGATAACTATTGATTAAATAGTTCACTTTATTTTTGGACTAAATAACTATCGAAATAAGTCAAACAATGCATCCTCGTGATCATTCAAGACAAAAATAAAATATAAGAGATACACCTAGGAATAAGGGAGTCTAAGTGAATAATTGTCCCACATGAGTTCGTGTTAGTCTACTAACTTATAATAACAATGATCTTATTCTTAAGCTTGGTTTGGAGAAAGTGAAAACTTGAGGATGATGATTATTTATGACATTTCCAAAACCCAAGGTATGCTTTTTGATTTCTTTATTTTGACGGTTTATAATTTTCTATCTCTTTAATAAAGGCCACTATGGATTGATTATGATGAAAAGTGTAAACGTGCTTTGTAACTAATGCATTGCATGAGGACATTGCAATGGTCAAGTGTAGGGGAATTGATAGGTGTATAAACACCCATCCTTTTTACCACTTAATTACAATAATAACCGAGCCAAAACGTGTATTTTATGTCTTTTATGTCGGAATTATGCGTGGTTTGTGTTTTTGTTGTGATTTAGGACGAAAAGGTGAAAAGTGGCGAAAACACGGGCATTCACGGGCTTTTATTGAAGAAAAAGATGAAAGATGAAGTCGAGAAGTCAAGAGTGCAAAAAGAACGGACGTCCAAGACCAATTCTGACGATTTATCGAAGAAAAAAGTCAAAAGACGGAAGTTTATCAAAAGCCGAAAAACTCAAGTCTATTTTATTTATGAATTAAAAGACGAGTTCAAAGAAATCCCGAGCCAAAAGTCATTAAAGTCCAAGATTAAAGAAGATTTAAAGGCTTAAGGACTAATGATGCAATTAAGAGAAAATGAAAGAGGGGAGGAAGCTTCCTAATCCTCCCCTATATATAGATTAGATGTTAATCATTTTCATTTTGTTGGCTAAGGTGACAATTAGTCTTCCACCTTTATTTTTCTTGCACTTTAATTACTTGTCCATTTAATTACCTTGTCTTGCACCTTATTTACCATTTAATTTCAAGTAAGTGTTTTTAATTTTGTTGCTTTAATCTTTATTTACATTTGATCAAGTTTCTTCTCATCAATCTCATTCTACTTTTCTTCTTTTTGGTTCGGCTTAATTTCGGATTAAGCTAGCTTTTGCTTAATCCATTTGCTTATTTGACTTAAGGTTTTTTCTTTTCTTTTTCCTTTTAAGTTATCATACGAAATAGCCATAAGTTTGACAATCTTATGTGCTTATTTGGTATTTAGCTTAATTGATTTCAAAGTTTTTTTTAAAAGTTTTACTTTTTAAGTTTTAATTTCATTAAGTTTCGTCTTTTAAATTTTGAAAGATTTTAACTTTTTAGCTTGTTGTCTCGTTTTGTTTCCATTTCATTCAAGTTCTTTGTTACTGCTTATTAGAATTAGCTTATTTAGATTTGAGCTTATTACGAATTTGCATTCCATCGGAATGTAAGGGTTCCTACACATTGCGACGGTTGCATTCTCCACATTCCGATCGTGACAGTTTGGACAAAGGGTTGCATTCCGATCCGGGATTGCGATAGAAGTAACATCACCCTCATTCCGATCTGGGATTGCGATCGCACATTGCGATCGCACATTCCGACGGCTCTTGAGGTTTACTTAGTCGAAGTGCTGCCCAAATTTCCCCAACAACATTCCGATCTAAGGTTGCGATCTGACACATTGCGATCTGAACAACATTCCGATCTGGGTGTTGTGTTGACATTCCGATTAGTGTAATTTTAGTGCATTCCGATCTGGGTTTGCTTAGTATTCCGATCAGGAGGTAAGTGACGGTTATTCCGATCTGAGTCCATTCCGATCTGAAAGGTAAGTACATTCCGATTGCACTGATCGGAATATATTCCGATGGTGGGTATACTTTTATAATTTGCTTTGTTTAGTTTTTAAGTTACATTTTAATACTTTTTCAATTTTAATTCTCGTCACGCTTTTAAATTAACGTCATTTAATTATTTACTTTTCAAAGTTTTTAAATATTGCTCCATTTAATTTTAATTAGACTTAGTTTAATTTTAACGCCATTTTACTTTAACGCATTTTAATTTTAAGTCATTTACATTTCAGTCTTGCATTTTAATTTAAAAACAACCAAAAATATTTGTTTCACCAAAAACAATAGAGTTGCACAAAGAACCTAGATCAATTCGATTAGACACACATGAAAAGAACTTTTTAACTGAGTAAAATCTTATGTATTAAATGGCGCCGCTGCCGGCTCTTTTCGTAAAGATTAATAGTTTTCTGTGAGAGACGCGTTGCTTTTTGGGATCCGTTCACTTGTGAACGTTATTTTTCTTGCATAAAAAAATCATAAAAATTAAAAATTGATAAAAATCCATAAAAATTAAAATTTTTAAAAATCCAAAAAGATCTTATTTTTATTGTGTATATTTATTGTCTTTGTGTTTGGTTTCTTTTTCTTTTGCATTTTCAGGTGTATGCGTATTAGATCTTCTAATTATCAAGAGCCCGAGACTCAAGAAGATTTAGCTATTTCAGGTATTAACAACAATAATCCACCGTACCTCAACAATAACAACAATGTTCTTCCACAGCCCGACCTTCGGACAATGGAGGAACTTTGTCAACCTACCATGTTTGGACGAGGAGGACCGATTGCGCCGATGCAAATCAACGCTCCTGAGTTTTCGTTGAAGCACCACATGATTCAGCAAGTGCAAACAAATCCTTTTAGAGGAATGCCTGATGATGATGCTAACAAACACCTCGACAAGTTCATTACAATCACCCAAAGCATGAAGTTGCCTAGTGCCACAATGGATGTTCTTCGCCTACAACTCTTTCCAGATACTTTATCACATCATGTCGAGAAATGGTTTGATCGTCTCCCAAAGAATTCTATTCACACTTGGGATGACATGACTCAACGCTTTTTGTCGCGCTACTTTCCACCATCCATGGTCACGAGCCTTCGTAATCAAATCAGCGGTTTCATGCAAGATCCCGATGAGTCTGTTTTTGATGCTTGGGAAAGATATAATGTCTTGATTGATCGTTGTCCAAACCACAACATGCTTCCAGTCACATTAATTGATACTTTCTACAACGGTTTGACTTTTCGTGATCGTGATACGATTAATGCAGCCGCCGGTGGCACATTCATGAAAAGGAGACCCGAGGAGTGTAGAGAGCTTATTGAGAACATGACTACTCACCACAAAAACTGGTATTCCTCCGCTTCTTCAAGGAACAACCCGAGAGTCAATGTTTCTTCCACTTCAGCAAACCCTGATATGACCGAACTCACCCGCATGATGACTGAAATGAGAAAAAGTATCACGCTTCTCGCTTCAAACCAACAACAACAACAAGTTAAAGCGGTTGCACCTTCTTGTGAAACATGCGGCGGTCCTCACTCATACACCGATTGTCCTTCAACACAAGGAAATCCGGAAAATTTGTATGCAGCCTATGGTAATTATTCACCGGAAAATTACCAAGCTCGACCACAAGGGATAGAAATTTGCTGAGTTACCGGTCCAACAACTACCTTTCACCCGGTTTTTCTCCTCAAAACCAAAACCCCGCCAACAACTACAATAGAAGCAACCAAATCCCACCAAGAGCTTCTAATCCTTATCACCCACCCGCCCAACAAACCCCACCCATTAACCACGATGTTGAAGCCATAATGAGAACCCAAGGTGAGCAAATCAAGAATCTGCAGAGCCAAATTATAAATCTTAAAGGAGATATTACCAAACAAGGAAATGAGATTAGATCCGAGCTTCGAGATAATATTCAATCATCCTTCAGCAATCAAACGACTGATTTGAAGAATATGCTTGCTAGTTTCTTGCCCGCAGCTCAACCTTCTACTGCAAGTTCTCTACCTTCAAACACCGTCACCAATCCGCGAGCAAATGTGAGTGCTATTACTACTCGTAGTGGAATTACCATTGTCGATCCACCAATCCCACCCCCATCATCTACACCTCCTCCACCACCATGTATCCCTACTCCTCCTACACCTAGTATTAGTGCACCATTACCGTCTCCGCCTCGTCATGACGATGTACCTAGGAAGGAACCTTCAACATCTCAACCTTTACCTGCTACACCTGCACCTTCACCACCCAAACCCAATATCCCTTAGACCTCTCGTTTAGGCAAGACCAAAATGCTAACCAAGGATGACTCTGAAGTGTCACGCTATGTGAAGATGATCTCTCAAATGAACTTCAACATTAGCTTTCTTGAGGCACTTGTCCATATGCCGAAATTTGTTAAAGCATTTATGGAATTGCTTAACAAGAAGGAGAAGTTGATTGAACTCGCCAACACACGCTTAAATGAAAACTGCTCTGCAGTTATTCTTAAAGAACTTCCGGAAAAGCTTGGAGATCCCGGTCGTTTTGTGTTGCCGTGCGTTTTCAACAAAACTGAAGAATTTACTGCCCTTGCTGATCTTGGGGCCAGTATTAATTTGATGTCATTGAGTGTTTGGAAAACACTATCATTGCCTGACCTCACTCCAACAAAGATGACTCTTGAACTTGCAAATCGCACTCTTGCTTACCTCGTTGGTATAGCCGAAGACGTGTTCATAAAAGTTGGTACATTTACTTTCCCGGTCGACTTTGTCGTTGTTGATTATGAAATGGACCCTCGTATTCCTTTAATACTTGGTCGGCCATTCTTGAGAACCGGACGAGCTTTAGTTGATGTTGCCGAAGGTGAGTTAATCTTAAGAGTCGGGGATGAGGCACAAGTGTTTAAAATGGGGAAGCTTACAAGCAAATCCTATGGACGAGAATCAGTGAATATGATTAATGTTCTTGATGACTTTGTTGTCTACAACAATACTCTATTCGATTCTTCCATCGATAATCCACTTTTTAATGATGATGTGAATGATTCTCGCTCCAATTTGGAACCTTCTCCCATTTATGACTCTCCACCGAACTTCGATGCTTATGATGATGATGATTCTAGCTCAGATTCGGATGATTATGATGATTGTACTTCTGAGTATCCCGAGCTGCCCACATATGATGATTTTGATGAGGCTGATACTCTTTCGAGCGATTCTTCACATAATGAAGATCCTCCACCGCCATCACTCGAACCTACTTTGGACGATTACTCATTTGAGGAAGATTTCTCTACGTTTCTCAACACTTACTTCCCTCATGAGAGTGATGCCCCTCCTTATGATTTTGAAGATTATCGTCTTGATCCTACTTTGGATTTGAAGAACATTCTTTCAAAGGAGAAGAAACCGGTCGACACCAATATCCGCAACACAAATGATGTAACACCACTTTGTCCACATTCTGAGGACGAGGTTGTGCTTCTTCGCGGATCTTCTTCCCATTCTGTTGAGCCTGAGTGCTATTTTACCCTAAAGGAAAAGGTGTTCGACCCCGGTATTGATATTCTACAGCCATCTCAGTATCCACCTGATGAAATAAAAGGAAACATCTTTGGAATTTATGGAAATCTGCTTGTACTTCACCCTTGCTTCCACCATGCTCCATCGCTTCTTAAGGGAACCTTGCCTATCCTTCTTTGGCTTGCCTTGTTCACCTTAAGCTTGTTCTATTTGATGGACGAAAACTATGTCTTTGATCCTGGTGGATATGTTTCATGCTTCTTCCTATGATGATCAAGGTCGAGTCAGGCTCACGACTCGGTAATCAAAAATCAAGCGCTTCTTGGGAGGCGACCCATGTATCTATCTTTTCGCTTTCTTTATCATATGTGTAGGGGGGAGACCCGTTGGTTTGCTTTCCTCTCCTCTCTTCTTATAATCAGGGATTCGAGCTTCAATGATCCACTCTTGATGATTTTTGACGACCCGTGATTCCGTGTTAACTTTTTCCCGGTTCTATCCTAAACTCTTTTCGATTCACTATTTTATATTTTCTCAATATTAAAATAGGAATCTCTTTAGTAGTCTCTTCCTTAGCGAGATTTAAACAACGTGCACAATGTCCTTAGTGTAGGGGAGTTAAATCCCACATGCTTAAACATTGAGGACAATGTTTATGTTAAGTGTAGGGGGACTTCTATCGAAGTTAAGTGGCCTTTTCCTTGTAATTGTCTTCATTTAAACCGGAAAATCAATTTTTCGACATTTTGCAAAATTTTTGATCTATTTTGGCCTATTAGTTTTTCCCTTTGTATAGTTATTTTCTTCCTTTACTAGAATCAATCTTTAATAAAGTGGTTTTAATTTTCAAACGTTGTGAATCTTTTGACTCAACTCGAGTTTACTTATCTAAGTTACTCTAGTTAGTATCCTTAACATGTTTAAGTCAAGTTTTGCTAGGCCTTTATATAGGGAGCTATAAAACGCGAAAGTCTTAACTCTCACGGGTTAAGAACAAGAACTTTTCGCAAGTTTCTATAATTGATCCTAGAGAGTCTTTTATCAAGGGAACTTTAAAACGCGATTTCTAAAATTGAAAAAGTCTAAGAATTTGCAAGATCCTATAGGCGACTCGAAAACCCAAAACTTTGATTTAATAGGCTAAGCATCCACGAGTCTCATTATTTGAGATTTTAAACTGTGGAGAACGAGAGATGATAGAGCCAATTATAAGTTCGGTATTCTTTCGGGAATTTATGTGAGTTAATTATGAGCCTATTCTCCCATCGCTTGCTAATAAATTTATCTGCAATAAATAAGGTTGTACGATTTGAAAAGTTACTTAGCTTCTAGCCCAAGATCGTTTAAAAGTTGCTCGGTATGGATTAGAGTTCATAGCCAAGGCATAACTTATTGAAGCGGGATGCGAAGATTGGAGAGTCAAAAAAGGCCATAACAAGGCATGAGGGCTATATTTTGTTGCTAAAGATCCAAAGTGATGTGAAGAATCATTTATCAAAAATCAATATGAAGGATCGAGACACACGACGAAAAGCAAAAACTCCCCAAAAGTCATGGAGAAGTGTATCCGAAAAGACCCTAACAAGGTATGAGGATAAATAGATCCAAGTCATAAAAGGAGGCGGATCGTTGTATATTAAAGTCCAAAATAAAGATTGGAGAAAAATGAAGAAGTCGTGGTCCAAGTATGAATCTCTCAAAACTTCAAGTGAAGAAATTCCTATTATGAAGAGAAGGCCATTATTTCATGAACGTCTCTCAAGGTTTGAAGTATGAAGTCGCTGCCAAATATCGGTCCGAGAAAGGTCTCAAATCGCGAAGCGAGTTATGCCAAGATATGAACTTTATGAGGTCCCGAGAAGCAGTTTTAAAAGATTTTGTCCTTTAGCAAACTATTGATTAAATCGTTCACTTTATTTTCGGACTAAATAACTATCGAAATAAGTCAAACAATGCATCCTCGTGATCATTCAAGACAAAAATAAAATATAAGAGATACACCTAGGAGTAAGGGAGTCTAAGTGAATAATTGGCCCACATGAGTTCGTGTTAGTCTACTAACTTATAATAACAATGATCTCATTTTTAAGCTTGTTTTGGAGAAAGTGAAAACTTGAGGATGATGATTATTTATGACATTTCCAAAACCCAAGGTATGCTTTTTGATTTCTTTATTTTGAATGTTTATAATTTTCTATCTCTTTAATAAAGGCCACTATGGATTGATTATGATGAAAAGTGTAAACGTGCTTTGTAATTAATGCATTCCATGAGGACATTGCAATGGTCAAGTGTAGGGGAATTGATAGGTGTATAAACACCCATCCTTTTTACCACTTAATTACAATAATAACCGAGCCAAAACGTGTATTTTATGTCTTATATGTCGGAATTATGCGTGGTTTGTGTTTTTATTGTGATTTAGGACGAAAAGGTGAAAAGTGGCGAAAACACGGGCATTCACGGGCTTTTATTGAAGAAAAAGATGAAAGATGAAGTCGAGAAGTCAAGAGTGCAAAAAGAACGGATGTCCAAGACCAATTCTGAAGATTTATCGAAGAAAATAGTCAAAAGACAGAAGTTTATCAAAAGCCGAAAAACTCAAGTCTATTTTATTGAGGAATTAAAAGACGAGTTCAAAGAAATCCCGAGCCAAAAGACATTAAAGTCCAAGATTAAAGAAGATTTAAAGGCTTAAGGACTAATGATGTAATTAAGAGAAAATGAAGGAGGGGAGGAAGCTTCCTAATCCTCCCCTATATATAGATTAGATGTTAATCATTTTCATTTTGTTGGCCAAGGTGACAATTAGTCTTCCACCTTTATTTTTCTTGCACTTTAATTACTTTTCCATTTAATTACCTTGTCTTGCACCTTATTTACCATTTAATTTCAATTAAGTGTTTTTAATTTTGTTGCTTTAATCTTTATTTACATTTGATCAAGTTTATTCTCATCAATCTCATTCCACTTTTCTTCTTTTTGGTTCGGCTTAATTTCGGTTTAAGCTAGCTTTTGCTTAATCCATTTGCTTATTTGACTAAAGGTTTTGTCTTTTCATTTTCCTTTTAAGTTATCATACGAAATAGCCATAAGTTTGACAATCTTATGTGCTTATTTGGTATTTAGCTTAATTGATTTCAAAGTTTTCTTAAAAGTTTTAATTTTTAAGTTTTAATTTCATTAAGTTTCGTCTTTTAAATTTTGAAAGATTTTAACTTTTTAGCTTATTGTCTCGTTTTGTTTCCATTTCATTCAAGTTCTTTGTTACTGCTTATTAGAATTAGCTTATTTGGATTTGAGCTTATTACGAATTTGCATTCCATCGGAAAGTAAGGGTTCCTACACATTGCGACGGTTGCATTCTCCACATTCCGATCGTGACAGGTTTGGACAAAGGGTTGCATTCCGATCCGGGATTGCGATAGAAGTAACATCACCCTCATTCCGATCTGGGATTGCGATCGCACATTGCGATCGCACATTGCGATCGCACATTGCGATCGCACATTCCGACGGCTCTTGAGGTTTACTTAGTCGAAGTGCTGCCCAAATTTCCCCAACAACATTCCGATCTAAGGTTGCGATCTGACACATTGCGATCTGAAAAACATTCCGATCTGGGTGTTGTGTTGACATTCCGATTAGTGTAATTTTAGTGCATTCCGATCTGGGTTTGCTTAGTATTCCGATCAGGAGGTAAGTGACGGTTATTCCGATCTGAGTCCATTCCGATCTGAAAGGTAAGTACACTCCGATTGCACTGATCGGAATATATTCCGATGGTGGGTATACTTTTATAATTTGCTTTGTTTAGTTTTTAAGTTACATTTTAATACTTTGTCAATTTTAATTTTCGTCACGCTTTTAAATTAACGTCATTTAATTATTTACTTTTCAAAGTTTTTAAATATTGCTCCATTTAATTTTAATTAGACTTAGTATAATTTTAACGCCATTTACTTTAATGCATTTTAATTTTAAGTCATTTACATTTAAGTCTTGCATTTTAATTTAAAAACAACCAAAAACATTTAAGTCTTGCATCTTATGTATTAGTTATTCCGATACATTTTTAGTATTACGATAGGGTTATTCCGATGGGATTCCGACAGTGGGGTATTCCGATAGAATTTTAGTTTCTATTTTCTATTTTTATTTTTATTTTAATTTCAAATGTTATTTTAATTGTTTTACCTTATTTTAAATTTCAAGTTTGCATTTTTATTAAAGATTTCAAATTTACTTTTTGTCAAATTTTAATTTATCGCCATTTAATTAATTTACTTTTTAAAGTCATTATTTTTCACCATTTACTCTTTAATCATTTTTAGCTTTATTTACCTCGCTATTTACTTTAAAGTTTTGCACTTTTATTTTCTACAACGACAACCAATTCTTTATTTTCACCAAAACGACTGAGTCACACTTTTAACCGGTAATCAATACGATTAGACACCGAGAACGATTAGACATAATTCAAAGAAAAACTTTTAAAGTAGCAAAATCATTGTATTAAATGGCGCCGCTGCCGGCTCTTTTCGTGAAGATTAACGGTTTTTTGAGAGACGCGTTGGATTTTGGGATCCGTTTATTCGTGAACGTTATTTTTCTTGCATTTTTCAAAAATCCCTAAAAATTAAAAATTTTAAAAATACAAAAACAATTAAAAAATCATAAAAAACATTTCTTTTTCAAAGTTTTGCACCAAAAATATTCCTCTTAACCCTCTATTGTGTTTAATTCTTTTTCTCAACCCCTCTTATTTTTAATTCTTTGTGGATTCATACGTCTATTGCGTAAGGTGTGAGAGACCATTGTATGGTTTTCAAACATGTCAATGGTGTACATGTGAGCGGTGCGGGAATGATATCGACAATACACAATTTGGATTTTGTCCATTTTGCAATTCAACCAATTCATACTTCACCTCCACTGGCACTATCTCACCCTCTCCCATATATGCCGATCCATATCCACAAGACGCACCGGGTTTTTCTCAATACCCGTGTTGCAACAACTGTGGGGGGCCTCACGATACCTTTTCTTTTCAGCCGATGAATTATTATGAGCCAAAGTCGTGCTCTAATTCTTTTCAACCGATGATTTATGATGAGCCACATTCGTGCTATAATTCCGTTTCAAATTTTGAGCCCCCACGTCACACCGTCGATCATCAACCTTCCTTCGAACATTTGAGCCCCCATGAACAATGGGCCCTTCTTGCTAAGCAATGTCAAAAAGTTCAAGAAGCTTTATATAAATACATCGAAAAATGTCAAGAGGATCAACGACAAGAGCAAGTATCTAATCTTAGTGCTTATACTCCTCCTCTTGTGCGTCCATACTACTATTATGATGATGATGACGGGGATGATATCTATGATCTCAACCTATCTTCTGAGATTACCACTCCTACTCTTGATATCCCTAATGCGTCTAAGGATAGTGATTCATCGAGTGAGATTAGTGATTTTGGTCTCGAAAAATTCTTTGATGAGGTTTATGATGTGCCGACTTTTGCGGAGCTTACGGACGAGGTCGCTCTTAATGATGATTTTTTTCCATGCTATGAGAATTTCACTTTTGAAATTTCTCAATCTCCTCTGGGCGATGAGGACTATTGATGTATTATCTCCGACTTACTAGAAGTACACCACTGAACTTGGTCTTTTAGATGAGGTGGAAGACGTTAATCTTCACGACAAATTACTGAAAGATCATCTTCTTATTGCTAAAATTGAAGCGTTGAATTCTGCTCCTATTTCCGAGTCCTTACCTTCGTCTATTACTCCCGTTGAGAATCATGACACATTTATGGAAGAAATCGACATTCACTCAATAACCCCGGGTATTGATGATAATGACACGGAGGGGGGTATTCTTTTTTATACCTTGATCCATGAAGATATTGTCCCAAGTCCCCTTCCCGAGCACCTTTTATCCTAACCTTTAGAAACCATTACCGAGGATGAGTTCTTTGACCCGGGAGGTGACATTTACCATTCCATGATTGACACCTTTACGGCTTTGCTGCTCAGTGATAATCATATGTCTTTTGGGGCTGACATTTTGATTCCTTTACCCACCCCACCTCCCGTGGATCATGATTTCGCATACTTTTCGTATGGTGAGAGGACTTTTCTGCCGTTGAAGACGTATCCTCCGACCTCTCCTTTATCATTTTCCTCCGGGAACGAGGATAAGGTCTTTGATCCCGGTATTACATATGAGGCTTCCCAATGGACCATTTAATTCTGGTTCGAGTCAGGCTCACGACTCGGTTAACAAAAACAAGCACTTTTCGGGAGGCAACCAGAAGATCTATCTATCTTTATCTGTTTTTATTATAAGTGTAGGGGGAGACCCTCGTATGTGTTTGTTGTTTTCTTTCTTATCATGTGCAGGGATTCGAGCTATCAAAGATTCCATTCTTGATGAATTTTCACAACCCGTGATTCCATGTATCCGTCTTCCCGGTTCTATCCTGAACTCTTTTGGTTCTCTATTTTATATTTTTCAATATTCAAATAGGAATCACTTTAGTTGTCTCTTCCTTAGCAAGATTTAAACAAAGTGCACAATGTCCTAAGTGTAGGGGAGTTTACTCCCACATGCTTAAACATTGAGGATAATATCTATATCAAGTGTGGGGGGACTTCTATCGAAGTTAAGTGGGCTTTTCCATTAATTTGTCCTCATTTTAACCGGAAAATTGATTTTTCGACATTTTTCAAAAATTTTGATCTATTTTGGCCTAGTTTTATTTCCCTTTGTTATCTTTATTTTCTTTCATTGCTAGAATAAATTTTAATAAAATGGTTTTGATAAGTTTAGATATATGTGATATATTAGGCCCGTCATGAATCTTTTGACTCTACCCGAGTTTACTTATCTAAGTTTACTCTAGCTAGTATCCTTAACGTGTTTAAGTCAAGTTTTGCTAGGCTTTTATATAGGGAACTTTAAAACGCGAAAGTCTTAACTATTACGGGTTAAGAACATGTACTTTTCGCAAGTTCCTATAATTGATCCTATAAAGTCGTTTATCAAGGGAACTTTAAAACCCGAATTCTAAAACCTGAAAAAGTCTAAGAAGTTTCAAGATCCTATAGATGACTTGAAAACCCGAAACTTTGATTTAATAGGCTAAGCATCCACAAGTCTCATTCCTTGAGATTTTAAAAATGTGGAGCACGAGAGATGATAGAGTCAATTATAAGTTTGGTATTCTTTCATGAATTTATGTGAGTTAGTTATGAGCTTTTTCTCCCATCGCTTGTTAATAAATTTAATTGCAATAAATAAGGTCGTAGGATTTAAAAAGTTGCTTAGCGTCTAGCCCAATATCGTTTAAATTTTGCTCGGTATTAATTAGAGTTCATAGCCAAGGCATAACTAATTGAAGCGGGATGAAAAGATTGGCGAGTCCGAAAAGGCCCTAACAAGGCATGAGGGCTACATTTTGTTGCTAAAGATCCAAAGTGATGTGAAGAATCATTTATCAAAAATCAATATGAAGGATCAAGACACACAACGATAAGCAAATACTCCCGTAAAGATCATGGAGAAGTCTATCCGAAAAGACCCTAGCAAGGTATGAGGATAAATAGATCCAAGTCCTAAAAGGAGGCAGATCGTTGTATATCAAAATCCCAAATAAAGATTGGATAAAAATGAAGAAGTCGTTGTCCAAGTATGAAGAATCTCTCAAAACTTCAAGTGAAGAAATTCCTATTATGAATAGAAGACCATTATTTCATGAACGTCTCTCAAGATTCGAAGTATGAAGTCACTGCCAAATATCGGTCCGAGAAAGGTCACAAATCGTGAAGCAAGTTATGCCAAGATATGAACTTTATGAGGTCCCGAGAAGCAGTTTTAGAAGATTTTGTCCTTTAGCTAACTATTGATTAAATCGTTCTACTTTATTTTCAGCCCTAAATAAACTATCGAAATAAATCAACAATGCATCCTCGTAATCATTCAAGACAAAAATAAAATATAAGAGATACACCTAGGAATAAGGGAGTCTAAGTGAATAATTGGGACACATGAGTTTGTGTTAGTTTGCTAACTTATAATAACAATGATCTCGTTTTTAATCTTGGTGTGGGGAACGTGAAACTTGAGGATGATAAACATTCATGACAAACCAAAGCCCTAATGTAAGTGTTCGATATATATACTTGTTTTCTTCCTTCAAATATTTTGTAATTTTTTATCTCTTTAAGTTTCCTTAATGTCTTGTGTTAAATAAAGGCCAAGGTAGGTTAATTATGATGGAAAATGTAAATCTTTCCTTGTAACTAATGCATTGCATGAGGGCATTGTGATAGGTGTGTAAACACCCATCTTTTCTACCACTTAATTACAATAATAACCGAGCCAAAACGTGTATTTTATGTCTTTTATGTCGGAATTATGCGTGGTTTGTGTTTTTGTTGTGATTTAGGACGAAATTGTGAAAAGTGGGGAAAACACGACATTTACGGGCTTTTATTGAAGAAAAGGATGAAAGATGAAGTCGAGAAGTCAAGAGTGCAAAAAGAACGGAAGTCCAAGACCAATTCTGAAGATTTATCGAAGAAAAAGTCAAAAGACGGAAGTTTATCCAAAGTCGAGGAACTCAAGTCTATTTTATTGAAGAATTAAAAGACGAGTTCAAAAGAAATCCCGAGCCACAAGTCATTAGAGTCCAAGTTTAAAGAAGATTAGAAGCAAAAAGGACTAATGGTGCAATTAATGAAGATTAAAGGCTTAAGGACTTAATGACGCAATTAAGAAGAAATGAAGGAGGGGAGGAAGCTTCCTAATCCTCCCCTATATATAGATTAGATCTTAATTACTTTCATTTTTGTTGGCTAATAGTGACAATTAGTTCTTCCACTTTTAATTACCTTGTCATTTAAATACTTGTCAAATTTAAATACTTGTCTTGCACCTTAATTACCATTTAATTTCAAGTAAGTTTTCCTTTTAATTCTTGTTAATCTTTATCTTTATCTTGTTAATATCATTCTTCCTTTATTTAATCTTTATGTTGATTTGTTTATGTTCATGTTCTTGATTTTTGTGATTTATTTAAGTTGTTTTGTTGATTTTGATTAGTTTTGTGAGTTTGATTGTTTTTTATTGCTTGTTTATGATTTATACTTGATTTGTTACTTGTGTGATTTAATCTTTTGGTTGATTCGTTTTAGTTTTTATTAGATCCGCGTTTGTTTTCTATTTCCTTGTTCTTCGGATCTCTGTAACTGATCTTTCCCAAGATTACTCAGTTTAGCCAGTATATTCCGAATAAGGGTTTAACAGCGAGGCTTATTCGGAATATTCAACATTCCGAATAGCAAGTTATTTCGCGCAGACCTTCTATTCCGAATAGGAATATATTCCGCATAGAAGGTTTATTCCGCATAGAGAACTTATTCCGGATAGGTGACAATATTCCGCATAAGGGACTTATTCCAAATAGGCTGACTATTCCGAATAGAGCAAGATTATTCCAGGTAAGGCTATTATTCCGAGTAGACTGGTATTCCACATAGGGACTTTATCCGGATAGGTGACAATATTCCGCATAGAAGGTTTATTCCGCATAGAGAACTTATTCCAGATAGGTGACAATATTCCGCATAAGGGACTTATTCCGAATAGGCTGACTATTCCGAATAGAGCAAGATTATTCCGGGTAAGGCTATTATTCCGAGTAGACTGGTATTCCGCATAGGGACTTTATCCGGATAGGTGACAGTATTCCGCATAGGGGACTTTATTCCGAATAGACAGAATATTCCGAGTAGGCATCTTATTCCGCATAGAGGAATTTATTCCGAATAGGAATATATTCCGGATAGGGTTATTTTCAGTTTCTTTAATTTTAGTTTTTAATTTTCTGCCTTTTTATTTCAAGCTTTATTTTTCCCGCCTTTTTCTTTAGTCGCACTTTAAGTTTAATTGCCTTAGATTTAATTTAGTCTTGCCTTAGTTTAAGTTTTAGTTTTAGTTGTGTTTTAAGTTTGCCTTAGTTAGATTTAAGTTTGCGTTATTTTCATTTAGTGCCTTTTAATTTCCGTCTTGCTTTTAAATACTTGCACCATTTACTTTAAATTAGTTTTAGATTTACTTTAAAGTCATTTACTTTAATTGTTTTGCACCTTTATTTAAAAACAACCAAAAATATTTGTTTCACCAAAATCAACTGAGTCGTACTTTAAGCCGGAAATCAATTCGTTATGATACCGAGAAACGAAGTTTTCAACGAGTAAAAATCTCTACATTACATTGCAATGGTCAAGTGTAGGGGATTTAGTAAGTGTGAAAACACTTATCCTTTTACCACTTAATTATAATAATAACCAAGCCAAAACGTGTAATTTATGTCGTAAATGTCGGAATTATGCATGGTTTGTGTTTTTGTTGTGATTTAGGACCTAAATGTGAAAAGGAATGAAAACAAGGGCTTTCACGGGCTTTTATCGAAGAAAAAGACAAAAGACGAAGTCAAAAGATCAAGAGTGCAAAAAGAACGGAAGTCCAATGCCTATTCTGAAGATTTATCGAAGAAAAAGTCTAAAGACGGAAGTTTAACGAAGTCGAAGAACCAAGTCTAATTAATGAAGAAATTAGAAAACGAGTTCATTTTATTTATCGACAAATCCCAAGACAAAGTCAAGAATGACGAGTTTATTGTCAAAGACGAAAGACGAGAAAGATAGAAAGAAAGAAGGAAGCTTCCAACCAACCATACACTCCACTCCTATAAATACCCTCCTAATGACACACTAGGAGGTGTTAGCTAATTTGACAAATTAGTCTTTCCACTTTATTTTTCATGCACCTTTCATATTGTCATTTACTTAATTGTCTTTCTTTGAAGAATTCATGTAAGTGCTTTAATTTTGTTTTAAATCATTGATCTTTAATCTTTTTAATTCAAGTTTATAATCATTCTCATTCTTCTCTTCTTGTTTTAAATCTTTTGTTTGATTCGTTTAAACTTCAAGTTTTAATCTTTATGCTTAATCTGATTAAAGTTTTCATCTTCTTTGTTCTTATCAATGTTTTTATACGAATTAAGGTTTTAGCTTATTGAGATTTTAGCTCATTTTGTGTTTAGCTTATTTTCATTTAAAAGTTTTTAAAAGTTTGATCTTTCTTAAAGTTTATTTTATAAATCTTGTTTATTTAACGTTTTGAAAGTCTTTAATTTGTGCTTATTTAGTTCTTTTTATTATTCATTTGGTCAAGTTTCGATTAGTGCTTATTAAAACATTGCTTATTCAGTTTTTCTTATCACGAATTGCAAACCATCGGAAAAGAGTTTACCTTTTCCGACGGTTATTCCGACGCCTGCTATCGGAAAAGGGTTTTCCTTTCCGACGGTTATTCCGATAACTGCTATCGGAAAAGGGTTTTGTATTCCGATCGGTATTCCGATCGTTATTCCGATACTATTGTGTTTTGGCATTCCGACAGGTGATTCCGACATATATTCTGATAGTTTTCATTTATTGTTATTCCGATACATTGTAGTATTCCGATAGGGTTATTCCGATGGGATTCCGACAGGGGGGGTATTCCGATAGAATTTTACTTTCTATTTTCTATTTTTATTTTTATTTTAATTTCAAATGTTATTTTTTCACGCCAATTTTATTAAGTGTTATTTTAATTGTTTTACCTTATTTTAAATTTCAAGTTTGCATTTTTATTAAAGATTTCAAATTTACTTTTTGTCAAATTTTAATTTCTCGTCATTTAATTAATTTAATTTTTAAATTCTTTATTTTTCACCATTTACTCTTTAATCATTTTTAGCTTTATTTACCTTGCTATTTACTTTAAAGTTTTGCACTTTTATTTTCAACAACGACAACCAATTCTTTCTTTTCACCAAAAACGACTGAGTCGCACTTTTAACCGGCAATCAATTCGATAAGACCGTGAAACGAACTTTTTAACTAGTAAAATCTATGTATTAGTGGGCTTAATGGGCTCCTAGTTTCTATAGGGCTTACATAGTGGGCTTAATGGGCCTAACTATATTCACACTATTCCTTGGGCCTTATAATCCATTAAGGCAAACTAGTTAACATGTTTAGTAGAAACCTAGATCTAATGATTTCTAGGGTTATAACAACATTTCAAAGTTATTCATCTCACTAAAAATTAGGGTAAACCCCGCGTCTAAAATTTATATACATGCATAGGTTTTGTGACTTTTAGCTTAGCATTTTCATGAGGTTGTGGTTACCATAGTTAACAAGATTTTCATCCCATAAAGTGGTACATCATTTTATGCCGTGACCTTCTATGGCCTAGGTTTTCTTAGATTTGTTATTAGGTTAAGTTTTTACTAGAGATATATATATATGCGTTCAAGTGTATGATAATGAAGGTATATAGAAAAAGGTAGGTTTCATGATACTTACTTGTTAGATGGTTCTAGGAGTGAATAAGTGAACTAGTAGTAGCTTGAACTTGTTTTCAACAATGGTGGTTGCCTATATCAAAACCTAGTCGTGACCTTTAAGCCTTGTAAATACCCTTGGAGTTGTCTTGGAGATCAAGCTTGCTGTAGGAGTAACAATGATAGGAATTTAAGATGAAGGAGACATAGACTTGCTAGTAAATGAAGGAATAAATGAGTGTTGAAGGATTTTTTGTTGAAGAGAGTAAATAGCCATGGGTTTTGAGAGAGAGATGTGAGGATAGTTCATGTGTTTCATGTTTGTGTGTTTTGTAGATCCAAGATATATTCGGATATAACTTGGAAAGGAAGATCCAGTGAGTATCCAAGTGTAGTACTATGAACCTTGGGAGGATTATGTGAGATACTTGTAAGATTTGTTGGAGATATGTTGAGATATTCATGCACATGCCAAAAAGAGTAACTTGTTTTCCCTTTCAATGTTGTGTTTAGCCGTGTGTTTGTGAAGGTCAATGGGGGACAAAAGTATGACAAGCATAGTGTATTGTGTATGGTGAAGTATGGAGTGAGTATAGGGTAAGTAAGTAGCATAGTACTTAGCATAATGTACATATGCTTAATGTTTGAGATTCCTTGTAAGTTTACTAACCATTATAGATGTGTATGTGCACACATACACGGCTACACATGCAAATTAGGGAAAAATGTGTGGACTTGTATAAAAATTGGGAGTTAATAATGGTCCATGTATTATAGTGTAGATATTTGTAAAGTTTCTAGGTATTTTGGTTAAACCTTTAGATCAATTGGTGAAAGTATATAATGAGTATATCATTATAATTATTTTACTTGAACAAAATAAATAAATGACAATGTGTAATAATAGAGATTGTTTTAAAGTGATAGGTCTTTGATCATAGTATGAGGTATATGTAAATATATACATATAAATAAAAATCCAGGTACTTAATAAATTAAGTAAATAATGTTACAGTTTATCAAAAGTGTGTACTGAGGTGGTGAGTCCTTGTCCAATCATGTGGCCAGTCAATTGCCAACGTAGTCAGTAAAGACTAAAGGTTCATATGAAATAATAGTATGACAAAAAGGATATGATTATTAATAAGTCATATAAAAGTGGAATTTTATAGATTCCAAAAATACTGAGTACAACAGTTGACAAAGTCAATAAGATAAAATCAGAGGTTTTACACAACAGATCTTGGAAGACAATTACCACCAACACCATCAATACCAACATCACCAAATACATCGATCGAAGCACGCCTACTGAAAAGGATAATTGTGACTGGACGTGTTTTAAACAAAACACGCTTAGACTATCGATATAATTAAAGCGCTTGATCTGATTCAAAACCCAAGATTTGGTATGTTTTTTACCACGAACGTGTTTGAATACCTACGATTGTGATAATGGTAATATGTGTTATAAATTCGCGAAATGGGAATAACAAATTTGATAATGGTGATGTTTGAAATAGTAACAGAGAACTTATTTGGGTTTATGGTGTGCCTAAACAGTGTTGGATCCGTATTTTTTTTTGTTTAGATCTAGGTTTATGAAAAATATTTATGGAATAAAAATACCCTCATCATTTAGTACTTTATTAAAAAGACAAAAATACCTCTTCGATAAACGAACTTAACTGAAAAAGATAACTTGCACCAAAATAGGGACTATCGAGGTTACAACTTTCGAAATTAGGGATGATTGGTGTACTCAATTTGTGTTGAGGATGAAACGTGCTTTTTAGAAACCATAGGGACAAAAAGTGTAGTGTTTTCGATAAAAAAAGCTTATCGGTCTATGTTATGAATTTAACCTATTTTCGCATCACAATTAGAGCTCATCGTATGATAACGTCCCGAGCTCGAAGTTATGTCTAACTAGCATGGCGTTGGGCGGCATTACCTCACCGTCAAGATACGTTGGACAATGCCGTTGGATCAGATATTAACCCACCAACACGTGTTGGTATCTTATTTAAAATTTTTAATTTCACCCAATGACCAGTTTGTTTTTATATCCCGTTAAATGAAAATTTACACGTTTTGCTTTGAGGTTAGATTATTAAAAAATACAAATTTTTCAAAAATCCCCCACCCGCAAGGCTAGTTTCTTTTAAAAAAATTTGTAACACCTCTCTCTCTCTCTCTCTCTCTCTCTCTCTCTCTCTCTCTCTCTCTCTCTCTCTCCCTCCCTCTCTCTCTCTCTCTCTCTCTCTCTCTCTCTCTCTCTCTCTCTCTCTCTCTCTCTCTCTCTCTCTCTCTCTCTCTCTCTCTCTCTCTCTCTCTCTCTCTCTCTCTCTCTCTCTCTCTCTCTCTAAACGACTACCTTTAAAAAAAACTTTTCCTACACAACCTCTCTCTCTCTCTAAAAGACTACCTTTAAAAAAAAACTTTTCCTACACAAAACATTATATATTCCTCTTTTATCACTTTAATTTTCACACAGTTTCGACACAACCATAAGGTTTATTAATTTTTAGCATTTATGAAAATGTCAAAATTTCCTAACGACAACTTGATGAATCTCCTGAACGAGGATTGTTCGTCAAATCCTCCGCCATCCAATGCTCTATTTTTTGGCTTCTCTAGCTCATACCTCACTGTTATCCCTAACCATTAACCTATTCACATGCAATACGGTAGAAAATATAGGGAGAAGTTAGAGAGAGAAACAAGAGAGGTGGAAGGTAAATTGTATAAATCACCCTTTTTCATCTTATTAATGGGTTTATATAGTGCCATAATTCTATAAGGCTTATAGGCTTTCCTTTGTGTCAGGCTTGGTTTCTCTTGGGCTTGAAAGCCCAAAACATAGACTATTAACTTATAGTCTGATGACGTATAGTCCTTAGTCAGGCTATAAGCCCGACCCATGGGTACTACTCGTAGCCATTCCATTACGTATGAGTTATGACAGAAAGCGCCGAAGCCTACGTGGGCCAATAAGCTGCTGTCGCACGTGGTTCCATAAAATCCGCACTCTGTCCGTACGCGGTCAGTGTCAAACATAATCATAGTCTAAATAAGACTATGATTTAGCTAAGTTAAGAGGATATACAGTCTCCTTATTTAAGTGATAAGGATATCAGTGTATATGGTAATTATCTTTTACTTAGGCTGCAAGATTAAGGAAGCCCAACTAGGGTTTCACCTGGTATATAAGAAACCCCCGAGGTTCCACAAAGGTACGATTAACTCAATACTCACAAACATATTCAATTATCTCAATCAAACCGATTACTTATTCTCACGCCGGAGTCTAATCGTAGGATACATTCCCACGGTAAGCCTAACGGTGTTTGTTCTTTAGTGTTCAAGATCTTCATACAAGTTCACTTGCTGCAAGAGCCGGAGTCCTCAACACCTGAATTAATCCTAATTCGGGTTAAGTACAATCCATCCAACTTTTGTATCAACAAGTTGGTGCCATCCATGGGATACTAAACTAGAATCTCAATATGACTATGGGTGGTGCGCTCAATCAGAAGGTGAGCGCCAAAAAAGCGTCAACAATTGGGTCACAAATCGTTTTCGCCGAATTAGACCCTGGGACAACCAGTGGGGAGAGTAACAGGATCGTTACGAATCCTCCCCCACAAGGAGCCGACTTGCCGTTCATAACTACCACACCTATATTGGGGGGGTGAGTAACCCTAACCTGGGATCAGTGCCACCTCCTCCTTAAAATGATAAACCAAAATAGCCTAGCACCGAGACAGGGAGTAACTGTAACACCCCACCATGGCGGAATGTAAGGTGCAACGTATGGATATCATCACAACAAACGGTGTCTCTATAGAGAAAACTAAAATGCAAATATAATGTCATAAATGGCGACATAAATGTCATGACAATATCTCAACATAGCAGGAGTCTAGGTAAGTAGGTAATAGTCCTACCTCTTACCCAAGACAAACAAATAACACTAACAATCAACATATAGGTTCATAGTATCACTTATTGAAACAAACAGAAAAATAAACTAAGAAGGAACGGGGATCTCCTTCTAAATGCATTCCTACTCGACTCCAATCCTAGCCACATATGTTCTCACGCTTAACCATGTTATCACCTGAAAGAGACACTAAAACACGTCAACATAAAGTTGGTGAGAGTCATAGGTTTAGACTCCAACGCCAAAACACACCATAAGCTATGAACCATATCCAACTTTAAGAACATATGGACAATGTGATACAAACATGCATTAACAACTACTATTCAAGATTAAACAAACCCAACCAAAACCAAGGCTCACAGCCTTACCAAACACCATGGTCCCATAGGCGCCCATGCACCTATGAACCAATCCCAAGGCCCCGCCTTGTCATCGTCCCCTTGGTACCAAGTCAAAACATAAAAAAAATCAAGAATCATCTAGCAGTTAATCACGTAAGTAAGCACAAGTCCATCACCAAACATAAAACATTCACAGCATAATTTATAAACAAGACAGTGTCTCTTCCATCCCATCTGAAAGTCAAAAACATTAGTAACATGGGACTATGAAACTCACCTGATTGAGCTTCTCCAAAAATCCGCGCACTAGCAAAAAGCTAACAAACCCAAAACACATAATCAAAACATGAACCAAACACTTAAATGGCTCATCAACCTATGATGGACATCTAAGCTTCTCCCATATATATACCTCACATATATGCTCTAAGCATCTCATTACACCCTTCTATAAAGCCCTTAACTCATTATACTTCATAACCCGTCCCGTTAACATTTTACCCAAAACAGTCCCGGTTTTAGGTCTCCAAACTATAAGCCAAACGCCTACTTAAACATAGCCATGATATCTGTAAAGGGAATATTTATGCCCTTACGTATGTTAGCTAACACCTCCCATTTGCCCCAACCTTAAAGCTACTGTTAAGGCCCCGATATATATATATATACATATATATATATATATATATATATATATATATATATATATATATATATATATATATATATATATACTTTTGTCATTCTAGATTTACTCATTTTAAACATACAAAAAGTTTGTTATGATTAGGGGGTCTTACCCTAACCCACCGTCTTAGCTCTCATGTTCGTTTGAATGTCCCAATGCAACCCTAAGTACCCCAAACAACCCAAAACTTAAAAAGAAAACAGGCTGACTTCAAAACTGTTTTGACCTCCGACTGTTGTAACCTGTTTTTGACCCAGTTCCCACCTCCAATTTAGCTATAGTTTCTTTCATTGGAAAGCCACTTCAATTACCTTTTCAGGTATACTTGGATCGCAAAATAAGAGTTTGTATAACATCCGATACGATCAAAACAATTGACTCAAAATTTTGCCCAGTTTTTAAAAACGGGTTTAATTAAATTAAGCTCATTAATTACCCCTAACCCCACTAATTACAAGCCCTAATTTATGTAATCATCATAATATCATTAATATAAAATTAATATACTGTTTTTAAATTAAACCCTAACCTAAATCCATCATAAGATGATTAAAGAAAACATTTAAACAATTTAATTGAAAAGGGTTATGAAGGTTTTACCTTAAAATTAATGGAAGATGAAAAAAACAATGGAACCCTAAAAGTTCTCCATAAACCGTCGACTTATTCCTTTTCTCCAGTGATTTAGGTTTTTTTTGTTTAGTATAAAACATTATATAGTGTACACAAGAATCCTAGTCCAAATATAAACCCAACTTTCCTTTTTCTTTTTTTTCCTTTTTCTCTTCCTTTTCTTGCGTCCAAAACCGACCAACACCCCTTAAAATTCGTTTTTTTTCTTTTTATTATTAACAATTGTATTAATAATATTACCTTAATTTCCCTTAATTTATTTCAGCTCCTAAAGCCTCCAAAACCTTAAAACCGTAAAACTAGTCAGTTTTTACGCGAATACCGTAAAAGACGTAAAATATACAGTTTTTAAAAAAAAATCTCAAATTCTGAAATAAAAATTATAACTAAGTCCTAAATGACTTAAAACAATCCCGAAAAGTACTCCCGTGACTAAATACCTCTTTCGAGACCTCAAAATGCTAAACCGTAAATCGTAAAAAGACGATTTTCTATAATACATATACGTATACGTAAAACCACTAAATAACACCATTGCACTGCATAGTCACTACCATGTGAGCTCATGAACATGAAATCATCACACATCGTGTCACTCACAAGGTACCCCGTACCAGAAATGTGACAATCCGTCAATTTATGGTTGATATTTTATTCTCAAATATTATTTAAAAACATTATTTTAATGTTACAATATGAACTCACTTATTTTTGGGAAGAAATTTGGTTTTACGTCTTGGAGTAGCATCGACTACGTCTAAACCGGAGGATTCAACGTTGCGTGCTTACGTTTACATACACCGTCTTTGGTGACAGTCCGACATTTCAGAAAATAAATTTATCCGTGAATATTATTTTGGAGTTTTAAATTTGTGTTCGTTCATGAACTCACAAATTTACGAGAAGAGATTAGGACTTACGATTTTATTTTAACGTCCTTTACGACTAAACCGGAAACCTTAGGATTACGTATTTACGTTTTCGAACTCCGTTTTTGATGAGACAATTTTTATTAGATTCGTTTGTGACAGTGATTCATAATTTATAAAAACGTTTTTCATAAAACGACCCGAGGGAACGCAAATCGAGAAAACTAGAATCGAGAAATACCCGTAAACTAGTGAGATGGGACAAAATACATTGTCCCACCCCACTAGCTTAATGGGACGGCACTAGCATGACACCACAAACCTCATGTGGCATCAAGTTAGCTACTAGTTTACATGTGTAAGCCATGCTTACTTTGTAAGCTAGCTTACACCACAAAACCATTAGCAACTTACCACTCATCTCATTTCCTACATGCAAACCACCCAAATTTCCTCTCTACTCTCTCTTTGAGCCGTCCCTATCTCACCCTAAAACACCATTTTGATCAAAAATTTACCATGGAATCTTATGTTATTTACACATAAGATGAAGCTCTTTTGAAACCCTATTGATTGGTGGTGCTTATAACATCCAAGGAGGAGTTTTCATGGAGTACTAAGGCTGATTTTCCACAAGGAGTCTATGAAGAATGGTGGTCTTGAAGATGGTCATGGCTAAGCACAAGTTTCTCCATCAAAAACCATGTCCAAATCACAACCTACATCAACTTGGTGATATAAAGATTGCCCTCCTCATCTTCTTGTTAATTTGGTTATGTAAACATGTATTTTATTTCCTATTGTATATGTATATGATGATTATATGATGATAAAAATGTTATGTGGGGATTTGGTGTTGATAAACATGATTAAAAAGGTGAAAAACCATGAGAAACAAGGCCAAAATCTTGCTTAAAAATGTTGGCTGTATAAAATAGTAACGAAACAGGTCATGGACTGATAAAATGATGAAGTAGAATCCATTTACAGTAATCTATGGGTCTTGTACACATGTGAGAGTTGGCCATGCAATGGAATCAAAGTAATGAGTGAGATATGATCAAAACAAGTTTAAGGTATAAATCTGAGTTCACTGTTTTGGTCGATTTTTAGAAAATATTTAGAAGATGATTCAACAGTATCTATAAAAGAGTTAAATGTAGCACATATCATTTAGTTTATGTGATAAAAATTTGAGCTTCTATCTCCATATAGAACTCAAGATATGGTAGTTTTGGTGAAAGTGAAGATAAAAATCAGATTTTTGAAAAATAAACTATAATACTATTATATAAGCACTCAAAATTATATTGTATAAAATGTAAAGTTAAAACCCACTAACTCATGAATTTTATTTATATAAATATGTACAATGGTAAATAAGTGGACATTTTATAAAAATGGTAACTTGTTAAGTTTTATAAGTTATAAAACTATAAACATGATTTTTACGACTTTTTCGGCTAATACCGTAAAAATTAACGTTTTTGTTAAATAAAACTTAGATGGTTGGACCCGTCTAATGAAAACTTTATAAAACTTATATACTGATATATAGACATGTATAACAAGTAAAAAACGATAAAAACCCGAACTATAGGACAAACGGACATTAACGAGCTAAGTAAACATATTGGACTAATACTTGGACTAATACTTGGGCTAATAATTGGACTACATAAGATAAACACTCATAAAAAGAACTTATTGGGATTAACCCATTTAGGCCCAACTTGTAATGTGTAGATACTGATAATGTAAGTATAACAAGGATTAATACAAGTTAAGAACTTATAATAGGCTTATTGGACCTAAAACACGAAAATACGTAAAACGAGAAAACTAGTATAAAAGTTATCGACACATAACACAAAAATGAGTAAATGAGGATATGTAAACCCACTTGATCATCATATATATATAATCATCATATGTATACATAATTGATATTTTTATAAAGTCATTGGACATGAGTCTAAGACGAGTATTATTTGTCTAGGTTTCCGTGATTGAAGCACGTACCGTACGTCCGAATTGCCGATAACCCGCCTTCCCACATCAATGTGAGTTCATAGCCTCGCAATCTTTTAAATGTTTTTATAAAATATTTTATAAACCCGCGAGGGAGATAACATGTTAGTTTTTATAAAATAGGACACCATTTGTCCCGATTGTTTGTTTATTGATTTGGACCCGAATAATTGTATGACCCGATTGTATGACCCGATAAATGATTAAAGGACCCGATAGATGAAATCAAATGGATTATTAAAGTTAGGTTATGTCACTAAAAGTCCCATTAGCATGAATTGTGAACTACCGGGATTTGGTAGACGCTTGTGCATATAATAGTACTATTTGGGGACGATCACCCCAGTTCGCGCTTTAACGGCTGATCCCCGTCGTGCCACATTGATTGGTAAGGGAATTTATGTATGAGAAGATTTCCATAGCGTGACCTTTGTGACGACACGCTACTTTAGATGGGCAAATTGAGTATCGGGTTAGCTACCCGTTGTTTGTTTAGTAAGGTAACAATGTCATGCGGCTTATAATAATCCAAAACTAACTAAATACTACTAGACGCTCCGAATTACGATGTATTGCCTGACTAGCAATACAGGGTCATACTATTGATATTATGTTCATGTTTTGGTTGTCATAACCATATTCATATAACGGTTTTTATTTAATCTATACAACGTTGTAAAACGTATTGTATGATGTTTTTACGACATTGGCTCGTATAATGATTTTTAAGGCAAATGCCTATATTATGATTTTCGATAAGGATTTGTATAAAAGGACTTTGGCTATTTTATGGCCTATTACAAATATTTGTATAAAATGATTTTGGCTATTTTAGGGCCTATTACAATGATTTGTACGAATTTATTTTCGGTACTAATTTTATACCAAAGTTATATTGATGGAATTTATTAAACTCTATGAATTCACTCGGCGTTATCGCTGACCTTTTCTTTTAACATGTTTTATCTCAGGTACTTGAAGGTAATTCTCGGGAAAACGACAAGAATTCATGGCCCGCACTTAAACAATATTTTCCATTCAAATATTTTGTAAAACTTTGTATGAAATGTAAAGACTTGGGACCTATGTAACTTTGATATTTATGAATGGAAATTCTTTATTAATAAACGACGCGATTTTTATGCGTTGTCTATGATGTGAGTAATGTGCTATCCTGTAACACCAACTAGTCTTCCGTTGTATTGAGTTGTATAAATTTGGGGGTGTTACAATTTTGGTATCAGATCTCTCGTTATAGAGAACGAAAGATTTTTAAAACTAAGGTTTTGAATAAAACATTTCAAAATCTTTTTACTAAAAACATTTCTCTAAAAATGTCTAAAAACCTTTTGACTATAACGGTGCCGAAGAATTCCCGAGTTACCGACAAGGCCAAGACTGAGAAGTGTTATTTTAATATATATATATATATAAATTGGATTATATATATATGATGTAATTTTATTACATGATTGTTTGATGATTATTTTGATTTTTATACGAGGTATTTATACGACGTAGATTGTCACAAGTAACCCTAAATCCTCTAGTAAATTAATCGAAGCTATTCTCGTAGGAATTCTAGCTATCCTAGATCTAAACCAAGTTGTGGATATCTATGATCCCAACAAATGGTTGATATTCGTAGAAATGTAGATATTAGTTGATTGTGATATTGAAAAAGAATTGGCGAGATTAAATCTGATATCGATGTCATGACAATCTTTCCTTATAGAGTGGAGTTTGACAAAACGTTATCACCTGGAAAGATGTCATCTGATTCGTTGTCATCCAATTCTTAAATTTGAAATCGAAAGGGTGAATGTTGCACTTGAGGCTGTCATTGGAACCATTAACCAAAAGCCTCATGCCACTAGTACCTTTCCGAGAAATCTAATTGAATGTATGAGTCATTTCATATTAATGTCTCATTTGATAATTGTGTAAGAGCTATAGGATTGGAAATTAAGTGTTGATCATATCGATCTTTTATTGCCCTATTAAGGTGTAAGAATAAGGATGAAAGTATTGGAGAATGAGGTAGGATATTGAATTGAGTATAAAATTGGTTGAAACTTGAATAAAGTAAAATTTAACTTGTATGGAATATGAGATTGTTAAGAAGAATTCGTTAAGTTCTTTGATTGAATTATGAGGTTTTAAATGATTGTAAGTTCGTGTTAAAGGGTTGTTCCTAGGCCATTGTCCACTAACGAGGATGCCTAGTGTCCAAGAAATAAATTGAAGAAATCTTCTTCTTAATTGGGACCGATGGATCTTCCGGGACATGTGGAACACCTAATGACTCTTGTAGATTAGTATTCATTGTGGTATCCTTTAAAAATCCCTAACTTAACTGAGATATCAGTTGGTAGGATGAGTTCTGAGAATTGTATGACATAGTGACACGTAATGTGTTACGGTACAATTTGACTTGTTTGTGATTAATGAAAAGACTACCTTTGATTGCTAAATCCTACATGTATCGATGTTATCTATCTTTTATTGCTTCATCCTAATGTTCGCATTAGTGATGCAACCATTGAACAAGTACTCATCTTGATTTGAGTTACGTTGTGAATTATTCTTGTTGAGTGCCATCGAGATCATGAACCTCATGATTACTTGGCTAAGCTCATTTCTTGATATATTGAAGTTAGTTCTTGGTGAACAAGCTTTCATCACTCTTCTGCAGATCACTCATTGTTTTTATAAGATAAAACAGTATCCCTTGATAAAAGATTGGATTTTCATCACCATATGGATTATTTAAAGTGAGATTTATAAGTGATTGTTATCGAAATGAAGTTGTTTATAAAACACGTTGGTAAAACTTAATTGTTCTCATAACAAAGAAAATATTTGTAAATTTATTTTTGATTCTTATTTAAGAATTAAGCATGAAAATGTTTTTACTATAAACATGATGATAAAATTTTGGCGAACTGAGTATTGCATCGTTAATCTTGAAATTGTATATAGTTGCGCGCCTACATACAATTTGGAATGGACCATGCAAGGCTGATTAGTAGTCACCACAAAACTAATGAATAAACACTACATTTTCTTTGAAGATTGTGAAAGATTAAAATTTTATGAGATCTGCAAGAAGTGTAAAATAAGGCCATAATGTTAGGGACACCTACATATGTGCCTGTAGCATCTATTCTTCTGAGTCGAATTTACTCATCTGTGGAAATTGTCTTATTTGACAATTGATATTCCGTTCTTATCCAATTCTCCCGTAGTGAGATTCTTAGGAAAAGTATATGATTACCGAGTGTTGATACCCGACTGGATGTATCGACATTCCTATCATTTCTTTTGATTTGGTTTCATTTGAATGACCTGGGTAACGATCCGAGGAGCTTTCGAATGCGTACTCAAATTATAAAAACATGGGATATATTCATATTCATTAAATGTTTTCGTCTGTATCTGATTTGAAATTCTCTCGCATAGATTATGCGTTGACCTTACTCTTTTAATAGTAGTTGTATATCCTAATATCCCTGAATTTGTAAAGGATTATGAGTTATTATCAGTCCTTTAAGAAGATCACATCTTATCAACGATAATGAAACTGGAAAGTTGATAGTGCCAGTAGAATGGATTGATTGATTATGACATGACGACATTGTCTTAATTAATGGGAACTCGAATAGAATTCCCCTAAATAATAAGATGTTGATTATCAAAAGTGATCTAAATAATTCTTGATGGATGACCATATCCTGCATTTAAAATTGAAATTTTACCATGAATGGTTGTGAACTAGTTATAGATATTATAATCTAAAAGGAACCTAATATGTATTTATTAAAAGATGTTTATCTTATCTGAAACTTTAGGAGGTATTTGTTGGTGAATTACCTAGACTTTCGCCATTAAGGCAAGTTGAAATTGGTATTGATTATATTTCCGGTGCTGCACCTGTGGCTTGTGCACTGTACGTCAGCACCATCTGAATTTAAGGAATTACCGTACAACTGAGAGAGTTGACGGAGAAAGATTTTATTATACCAAGCCTGTCCTCATGAAGAGCTATGGTGATATCATTCCTTATATTTATAGATTACTATAAACTGAGTAAATTGACAATCGAAAACGATATCCATAAATCGAAATGGAAGATTTGTTCGATCATTTACAAGGTTTTAGCATATGTTTTAAAAGATTTGATCCACGGCATGATTATCGTCAACTTCGCGTCCGCGAAAAAGATTATGTATTTCAATCACTACATCCGGTACTTGTAATGAACATTATGAGTTTCACGTGATGTCATTTGGATTGACTAATACACATGTAGCATTCATAAATTTGGTGAATCACGTGTGTAGGCTGTAATTTGATAAATTCATGCTTGTGATCATTAAGGACCATTTGTTTGTTTATAATAATAAGAAGGAGTTAGTAATTATTTATAGATTGCCCTAAATTGGCCGAATAATTAAAACTTGTACCTTGAATAATTAACATGTGATTAAGACTTAATCATTTATATTAATTAACCATGTGATTAAAAGATAATGGAATCTATATTGACTCTTCAAAAATTAAGAGCCCTTTTAAGACTTTTAGCTTTACCAAAAAGAAAGTGCAAATATGTTTTGACAAATGTTTTAACAAAGAATTTTTAAGGGATTATTCCCTTATACACAACCATTTAACTAAACTTCTGTTTAGGGGTAAATGTTTGTGTATACCTCAAGACAACCTAAGAAGGATTGAGGAAACCGTTAAACCATGACTTAAAATCTGAAACGATAATCTTTACTTTTCAACTAAGCAAACTTTGACCAAAGTATAAACAAAGGTTTTTCGAACATTTACGAATCTTATGAAATATTTTTGATAAATCAACAAAAATCTTGTTAATTAAATTCAAATTTATTTTTTACCATTTTGTCATATAATTGGTCGAACTAAGAAATTTAAAATCTTTACATTTACGTTTCATAAAAATTAACTGATTATTATTTAATTAATTGTAATACTTATCGACGCTTTAAACGTCGGATTAAGCAAAACTGATGAGAATAATAGCTGAAACGAAGCTGAAACTTAGAAAATATCTAGAAAGATGAACGTAATTACTGACACATTATGTATAAAAGGATAAAGAACCAATTAGGACACGTTCCTTAGTAATGATTGTGCAAAATAAATTGTCGAACAATTTAAAAATAAACGATGTTTGTAAAAGGGATAATATAGATAATAAAAAGAGTTCGCGTCTAATGTGAACCATTAGAATTGAGAAGCCGATAGCGTTAAATTTTTTAAAGGGCCGTTTATGGTTGCCTAAATATGGAAGATTGTGAGATGTAGTTAAATTGGAAATCTTGTAAGTATAAGTATTATATGTATGTCATTTTTGACTGAATGTATCTTTGTCTGAAGAAGTTGTACTAATGACAAATTATGAAGGCAGACATTGCCTCATACATTGGTAAACGTCTAGCTATTGCAAGGGTCATCATCTGAGTTTGATTCGATTTGGGTCATCGTCGACAAACTGACCAAATTTGCTAATATCATTCCCGTTAATGATAAATGCAAAAGAGTTATGTAAACATAGTGTGCCTGTATCGAACATCTTTATCAAGATCCTCGCTTCGCTTTGAATTTCTAGAGGTTTGCTCAGAAGTCATTGAGAACGAACCTTGATGAGAGTACTATGTACCACCCCAATTCGAAGGGACGAGGTAAAGTAGCGATACAAAATACTATAAGTGTTGTTTTATGTTTGAATGATTGACCTTTGGTAATAGACCGTATAATCGTTTTCCTTTGGAGATATTATCATTGATAATCATCGTATTAGGATTGAGATCAAATCTTGTTAGGATCTAAATCTTAGAGCATCTGTAAGCAGGAGTTGAGATAAGGACACCAGACTTACACCCATTGTGAGTTGGACATGTCTTTTAAGTTTAAGGTTCCTATGATGGCGAACCTATCCTTGCAAAATACCCGACGCGCGAGATCTAAAATGATAATTGAAATTAGGATCTTATTATTGACAGCCGGTAGTGGGCAAGAGGATATGTGAATATAAAGAGTAGATCTTGAAGTGCCAGATGGGTAGCGAAGTTATGCCACAATTTTTAACCTTGGAAAAATGAATTCATGATCTGACAAATCATGGGATATAAGTCCCCGTTGTATGGGACCATTGAGACGATGTAAAAGTTGGGATTGAAAGGCATATAAGCTGGATCTACCCTAGGACTTCAAGGACTGCGTGAATTTTGTTTCGTAAATCAAACTTGATGGAATATCTATCAAGTAAAAATCTGATTGTTCTTAGTAAAGCTTAGATCGGCGAAAGGTTGCATTCATCAAAAACCCGTGAACATCATGGATAGAGAAAGTAAGTCAACATTAAGCCTGATCTTATTCCCGTAGTTATGTTTGATGAAACTCGCGTATTATAATGGATTGCACTTGTGGAAAAGACCGAATGTGGAGGAAATACCCACATGGCTTTAACTCTATAAGAAGCGAGTAGTAAGGTAAGATGATCTTTGAGGACAAAGATCCTGTTTAGGGGTAAATGCTGTGACAATCCGTCAATTTATGGTTGATATTTTATACTCAAATATTATTTAAAAACATTATTTTAATGTTACAATATGAACTCACTTATTTTTGGGAAGAAATTTGGATTTACGTCTTGGAGTAGCATCGACTACGTCTAAACCGTAGGATTCAACGTTGCGTGCTTACGTTTACATACACCGTCTTTGGTGACAGTCCGACATTTCAGAAAATAAATTTATCCGTGAATATTATTTTGGAGTTTTAAATTTGTGTTGGTTCATGAACTCACAAATTTACGAGAAGAGATTAGGACTTACGATTTTATTTTAACGTCCTTTACGACTAAACCGGAAACCTTAGGATTACGTATTTACGTTTTCAAACTCCGTTTTTGATGAGACAATTTTTATTAGATTCGTTTTTTGACAGTGATTCATAATTTATAAAAACGTTTTTCGTTAAACGACCCGAGGGCACGCAAATCGAGAAAACTATAATCGAGAAATACCCGTAAACTAGTGAGATGGGACAAAATACATTGTCCCACCCCACTAGCTTAATGGGACGGCACTAGCATGACACCACAAACCTCATGTGGCATCAAGTTAGCTACTAGTTTACATGTGTAAGCCATGCTTACTTTGTAAGCTAGCTTACACCACAAAACCATTAGCAACTTACCACTCATCTCATTTCCTACATGCAAACCACCCAAATTTCCTCTCTACTCTCTCTTTGAGCCGTCCCTATCTCACCCTAAAACACCATTTTAATCAAAAATTTACCATGGAATCTTATGTCATTTACACATAAGATGAAGCTCTTTTGAAACCCTATTGATTGGTGGTGCTTATAACATCCAAGGAGGAGTTTCCATGGAGTAGTAAGGCTGATTTTCCACAAGGAGTCTATGAAGAATGGTGGTCTTGAAGATGGTCATGGCTAAGCACAAGTTTCTCCATCAAAAACCATGTCCAAATCACAACCTACATCAACTTGGTGGTATAAAGATTGTCCTCCTCATCTTCTTGTTAATTTGATTATGTAAACATGTATTTTATTTCCTATTGTATATGTATATGATGATTATATGATGATAAAAATGTTATGTGGGGATTTGGTGTTGATAAACATGATTAAAAAGGTGAAAAACCATGAGAAACAAGGCCAAAATGTTGCTTAACAATGTTGGCTGTATAAAACAGTAAAGAAACAGGTCATGGACTGATAAAATGATGAAGTAGAATCCATTTACAGTAAGCTATGGGTCTTGTACACATGTGAGAGTTGGCCATGCAATGGAATCAAAGTAATGAGTGAGATATGATCAAAACAAGTTTAAGGTATAAATCTGAGTTCACTGTTTTGGACGATTTTTAGAAAATATTTAGAAGATTATTCAACAGTAGCTATAGAAGAGTTAAATGTAGCACATATCATGTAGTTTATGTGATAAAAATTTGAGCTTCTATCTCCATATAGAACTCAATATATGGCAGTTTTGGTGAAAGTGAAGATAAAAATCAGATTTTTGAAAAATAAAGTATAATACTATTATATAAGCACTCAAAATTATATTGTATAAAATGTAAAGTTAAAACCCACTAACTCATGAATTTTATTTATATAAATATGTACAATGGTAAATAAGTGGACATTTTATAAAAATGGTAACTTGTTAAGTTTTATAAGTTATAAAACTATAAACATGATTTTTACGACTTTTTCGGCTAATACCGTAAAAATTAACGTTTTTGTTAAATAAAACTTAGATGGTTGTACCCGTCTAATGAAAACTTTATAAAACTTATATATTGATATATAGACATGTATAACAAGTAAAAACCGATATAAACCCTTACTATAGGACAAACGGACATTAACGAGCTAAGTAAACATATTGGACTAATACTTGGACTAATACTTGGGCTAATAATTGGACTACATAAGATAAACACTCATAAAAAGAACTTATTGGGCTTAACCCATTTAGGCCCAACTTGTAAAGTGTAGATACTGATAATGTAAGTATAACAAGGATTAATACAAGTTAAGAACTTATAATAGGCTTATTGAACCTAAAACACGTAAATAGGTAAAACGAGAAAACTAGTATAAAAGTTATCGACACATAACACAAAAATGAGTAAATGAGGATATGTAAACCCACTTGATCATCATATATATATAATCATCATATGTATACATAATTGATATTTTTATAAAGTCATTGGACATGAGTCTAAGACGAGTATTATTTGTCTAGGTTTCCGTGATTGAAGCACGTATCGTACGTCCGAATTGCCGATAACCCGCCTTCCCACATCAATGTGAGTTCATAGCCTCGCACTCTTTTAAATGTTTTTATAAAATGTTTTATAAACCCGCGAGGGAGATAACATGTTAGTTTTTATAAAATAGGACACCATTTGTCCCGATTGTTTGTTTATTGATTTGGACCCGAATGATTGTATGACCCGATTGTATGACCCGATAAATGATTAAAGGACCCGATAGATGAAATCAAATGGATTATTAAAGTTAGGTTATGTCATTAAAAGTCCATTAGCATGAATTGTGAACTACCGGGATTTGGTAGACGCTTGTGCATATAATAGTACTATTTGGGGACGATCACCCAGTTCGCGCCTTGACGGCTGATCCCCGTCGTGCCACATTGATTGGTAAGCGAATTTATGTATGAGAAGATTTCCATAGCGTGACCTTTGTGACTACACGCTACTTTAGATGGGCAAATTGAGTATCGGGTTAGCTACCCGTTGTTTGTTTAGTAAGGTAACAATGTCATGCGGCTTATAATAATCCAAAACTAACTAAATACTACTAGACGCTCCGAATTACGATGTATTGCCTGACTAGCAATACAGGGTCATACTATTGATATTATGTTCGTGTTTTGGTTGTCATAACCATATTCATATAACGGTTTTTATTTAATCTATACAACGTTGGTAAACGTATTGTATGATGTTTTTACGACATTGGCTCGTATAATGATTTTTAAGGCAAATGCCTATATTATGATTTTCGATAAGGATTTGTATAAAAGGACTTTGGCTATTTTATGGCCTATTACAAATATTTGTATAAAATGATTTTGGCTATTTTACGGCCTATTACAATGATTTGTACGAATTGATTTTTGGTACTAATTTTATACCAAAGTTATATTGATGGAATTTATTAAACTCTATGAATTCACTCGGCGTTATCGCTGATTTTTTCTTTTAACATGTTTTATCTCAGGTACTTGAGGTAATTCTCGGGAAGACGACAAGAATTCATGGCCCGCACTTAAACAATATTTTCCATTCAAATATTTTGTAAAACTTTGTATAAAATGTAATGACTTGGGACCTATGTAACTTTGATATTTATGAATGGAAATGCTTTATTAATAAACGACGCGATTTTTATGCGTTGTCTATGATGTGAGTAATGTGCTATCCCGTAACACCAACTAGTCTTCCGCTGTATTGAGTTGTATAAATTTGGGGGTGTTACAAGAAATGATATCCAAACCACAATCTATACACACCAATTAGCACATAAACACGTAAAGACACATGATTAGCACAAATAAAACTAAGTGACGAACCTCAAAACCACGGTTGTCACATCACTCCCTCCTAATAGAAATCTCGTCCCGAGATTTACTCCTTAGGATCAAAACATACCATTAGCAAACAACTAAGGATACTTGTTCAAAATACCACATATACAAACAAAAAATAATTAAACTCATTGCCAAACACTTGACCTCACAGTTAATAAATCTCAAAAATGACTCTTTGATAAAACAAAGACTCTTATTAACACAAGTCCCGAACAACCGTACATGCAAAATGCATTCTCAAACAACATTTACCAATCTCAATACATGAAATGTATCATGTATACAACTCATTGTCCCCAGGTAATTCTATACTCATAAGCTACTGGTCCGATCTTTCCAAAGATCATAAATGGACCTACAAAACTCTACATCAACTCTTCCATTTTACCAAAACATACCACCCGTTACTATGGGTGAAACTTCCTACATAACTTTGTCACTAACTCTAGTGGTTTCCTTCTTTTCTATATAGCATCCCTTGTTGCTCTCATCCTTTCCACAAAGACCATTACCACATTAGTAGCCTCTTTTACCAATTCTAGTCCACAATGGGGAGAACTCAGCCATCGCATTTATCGACTTCTAGTATGATAACCATCATTATATGAAAACTCAGCCATCGCTAGTGAGTTTCCTAACTCCCTCTAAATCAATCACTCTTGCCCTCAGTGTAACTCCTAAGGTTGTATAAATATTTCACTAGTAGCACCTATACACTTCTTTCTCACTTTTCTTCATGATTTTTTTAATACCCAACACTTCCTTTATACCTACACAATGTCCTACCTCCAAGGTCATATTGCTCCTCATCTTGTCTCAGTTATACTAAGCCCTTCGTCCCTATGGCACATCACTCCTATAACTCCTCATCCATTCGATTATCGATACTAAGCCTCCCAAACAATCAGTATAGGTCAGTGCCATTTCCTTTTCCACACTACGACAGTATTAGCATGCGTTGTGCTTTATTCTACTCATTAAGCTCTACCAAAGTTTTACCTTTGGTTCCTATTTCGACCTATTTCATGCATGCTTCGCTTCTATACATACTTCCTTCTTCTTCCTCAACTCCTACCATACATCACGATGTGATGCTTCCCTTCGTTTCTTCCGTTGCCATAATCCTTCATAAGGCACTCCATACATATTAGGCTATCCTTTATGCAAAACCCTCTATTCCATCACATCCGTACGCAATCCTTCCAACTTCTCAACCACGTGACTTCTCATTCCTCTTGAAATAGGTGATGAATTAGTCAGTCTATCGACTATCACCCAACTCTCATCGTACTTAATCCTCCACCGCATTATGTATCCCTTCCACCAACTTCGTCCTTACATCGCCCTTTCTAAACTACTCCTATCTATGTAGGAAGTATAGTCTACGTCCCTTTCCTCCCTACGATTGTCCAAGCCACGCAACATAAATGTTGACACGTTCTCTGCTTTAGACAACTCAACTCGTGCAAACTACATCCTTCATCTAAGCCACCCTAATACGTCATCCATATAGTTCATGTTTGTCTCAGCTTCACTTCATTCTTCTTATTCCATGTCTCATCAACCATGCTTGCCTTTCCCAGATGGTACTTGGCCTTGCAATTTTTCTTTCATCAATTAACTCCACCCATCACCTTTTCCAAATGTTAGATCAAGATGATTAAATATGTGTTAGAGACGTTCATGATCCGTATAGATCATTCTCTATGTCTCATACACCAAATGCCTCTAGCATTCTAGGCAGATATAGCAATCCAGCTCCACTACTAAGTCTTATCTAGTTCTTCCAAATCTTCAGTTCCTGCATCGTATAAGCAATCGTCTTTCTTTGTCGTTCTCGTACACCTCCAAATCCTTGCTCCACGTATCGTCATGCTTCGCGAATTCAGCCAGTCCTTCCGATAATGCCAAGATCTGCTCATTATCCAATCCACCTCTTCAGCCTCCAAAACGCTTCCTCTTCCTTCTTCACTTCGCCCTTTGCTGGTTCCTTGATATGCCATCATCTCTGACTACTCGTCCTGGCAAACTTAATCCTAAAACTCACACTTGAAAATCTCGCGTATAATTCCCTTTCCTAACAACTCCAAAATCCACTCATAATTCGCCTCACTCTCCTTCTAAGATTTGAGTAGATCAAGATGTCGTCGATGCTCCCGATGACAACTCGTTTATACACGTTCATGCACACTTGGTGCATTGACTCCATGAAAACCGCTAGTGCTTTGGCGAAGCCAAATGCATAACCGTAAGCCCAAAGCGTTCATACAACATCCCTAGCAGTTTCAACTACGTCCTCCTTGCACCCTCTCTTAGCGGCAATACGAATAAATTCCTACCTCGTTTTACTTGCAAAATTCTACACGAACTTTAATAGACCAATACTTCCTCTCATCAGACCACTCAACCACTTTCCACATCCAATCTACTACTAAGCAACTCAAATTTTACCTTTCATCCGTTGCAATTTCTAACAACTCTTGTTTTTAAATCATTCCATCAACAATTGCTTTTGAAAGGCACTAACTACAACTCCTCTCACTTCTCCTACTTGCTCTATTCATGGTTCTACCTCAAAGTAATAGGTAAACCTACTAAATCTCAGGAAATTTTCAGAAAACTTACATGCCTTACGAACAATCATAAATACCTTTGAGGTATTATATCCCCTTCCAACACTCTCTATGGCACGTTACTTGTGCCAATATCCATACATTACACATATATATATTCATCTCCCTTGGCACTCCTAAGAGACCTCATGACCACATTAGTTCGTCTACGAACTTTTAGCTCTTTCATCCCCACTAAGGGCATTCCAACCATTTTCTCATGGCCACCGACTTAATCGGATAGGCACGACCAAGTCTTTCATATGTCTACCTCAACACTCCAAATCAATACGAACCCAAAACTACATCCTGAATCCACTAGATACGATCAACGAATCAAACTCACGGATACTAACGAGATTTCACGTGCACCAATTAAAACAAATAAAAAACCACGAGACTCAAAAGAAAACCCAAACGCAAAGCATGTATCAATTCAAAATGACCCATGGCAACGAAAAATAATCCAAGAAACACCCAATGGCAAACAAAACATATTACGCCCCGCGACATATTATTTAAACCGTGCAAAAGATCGACTTTTCCAAAAGGATATATATATATTTTTTTAACCTCCCCACAACTATGTGACTCAAACAATCTACCAACAACCATCTTGACGAACTCAAAACTCAACTCAAAGACTAGGTATCCCGTGCATCCCAAATCAAAAAAATAAACTACTATTCAAAACTCAACCTTGAACCCGAAACTTGTACAAAAATTTCGACCAGGATACTGACCTCCCATGACTATACATTCTGAATATTTGAAAATTACGTTCGGAGTACATAATTTTTGGCTTTTGAATCACTCAAAAAGCTCTAAAACGAACAAGTTATGACCAAATCAGTTTTATACTAGTTGTTTTAAAAAACTAAAGAATAAACTTAGTGATTAATGTAATCCTTTAAATGAAAGATATAATTGTATGTGAAATCTTCATAAACTCAATTTAACCTTGTATAAATAATTATAAATGACATAAATCGGTCAAACTCAATTATATAAACTATGTAGGTAGAAATAAATTTTTACTTCGCTTTATTTCAAAGAAAGTCTTTTAGAATTTGAAATATATAAGTGTTTATTAAAAAGAAATCTAATGTTACATCTTGTTTCAAACACGACTCCAACACCTTACCCTTATTTTACCGAATACAACCAACCATCTAACTCAATATATGCCGACCAAAAGAAATGCAAGACCCAACACAAAAGATTTCATTATCTCAAAAGAAATCCCAAGTTATTTCAATAGACTTGAAACCAAAATAACCATTTTAAAACGTACATGTGAAATACGAAACTCAAAGAATACGCTACAAGACACACTTTAAAAGATTCAAAACGTCGTTGAAACTCCATCAAACTCGAGCATTAATAAATTGTTTAAACACGAGAAAGCACTAGGTACGTTCAAGTTATAATAACTACTGAACGACCATAAATCATAACATAACATCTACTAGTATATATACATCCGCATATGTATACCTATTGAATCCCCCAAACATGCTCGTTATCATATATATCAAGTCAATCGATCGAGTCATACACTCGTTTTTCCATACGAGTAATCACCATCTTGCCACAAGGCATAAAACCCATCACTAAAACCAGTCCCTATCGTGTGATCCCAAAATCACACAACATGACTATAACCCAAAAAAATAAAACACTCAAAAATATCCATATCGTAGGCAACCGTTACATAAACCCATATATTATAAATATACCCACAATCCACATCTCATCATATACAAGCATGTACTAACCCTCTTTCATGCAATCATACTTGAGAACCCATTGAAGTTGTGGTACTTGTATAACTATGTTGGCCACCATACTTATACAATTACCCTTTCCCCAATGCACTCCCTCCTATGATGACACTTATAAGAATCAATACAACACATAACAAATAAATCCATCAACTCACCTAAGCACATAACCACATAACCAATAAGGTCCCAAACTCCATATATTAAAATAACATAGTAAAACTCTTGAAATACATAAATCCATAGTCTAGCTAAAACGGCATAGACTAAATCCAAAACGAAAACGCAATCAGTTATAAGTCATGTCGCTCATCAGAATGGAAACACCTAAAAATCCTTCCTACCCATGTACTCCGAGTAACTCGAACCACCACACGATTCTTAGGGAACATGACTTAAACATCAAAGAAAAATAACATACCTCAGGTACATGAAATAACTCAACAAAAGATAGAAACTACCTTGTACCAAATTATGTACTATAATGTACAATTTAAGCAAAATACGACAGTGACTAGCGTGGATGATTATGGTTCAACCCACACTAGTCACAACCCGAAAAGAAAATAACATGTGGCTAAGTATGAACATACTATGGTTCAATTCATACTAGCCAAAACATCGCAATAAATAACATCCAAACACATCAATTATTATAAAATGCACACATACTCCTATGACGCCTATATGTAGGGACCCTTAAGCTATAGACTAGGCTACGCGACTAGGCAACCTAATTCTCTATAACAATTGCCTCTGATACCATTCTGTAACACCCCACCATGGCGGAATATGGGATGCAACGTATGGATATCATCACAACAAACAGTGTCTCTATAGAGAAAACTAAAATGCAAATATAATGTCATAAATGGCGACACAAATGTCATGACAATATCTCAACATAGCAGGAGTCTAAGTAAGAAGGTAACAGTCCTACCTCTTACCCAAGACAAACAAATAACACTAACAATCAACATATAGGTTCATAGTATCACTTATTGAAACAAACAGAAAAATAAACTAAGAAGGAACGGGGATCTCCTTCTAAATGCATTCCTACTCGACTCCAATCCTAGCCACATATGTTCTCACGCTTAACCACGTTATCACCTGAAAGAGACACTAAAACACGTCAACATAAAGTTGGTGAGAGTCATAGGTTTAGACTCTAACGCCAAAACACACCATAAGCTGAACCATATCCAACTTTAAGAACATATGGACAATGTGATACAAACATGCATTAACAACTACTATTCAAGATTAAACAAACCCAACCAAAACTAAGGCTCCCAGCCTTACCAAACACCATGGTCCCATAGGCGCCCATGCACCTATGAATCAATCCCAAGGCCCCGCCTTGTCATCGTCCCCTTGGTACCAAGTCAAAACATAAAAACAATCAAGAATCATCTAGTAGTTAATCACGTAAGTAAGCACAAGTCCATCGCCAAACATAAAACATTCACAGCATAATTTATAAACAAGACAGTGTCTCTTCCATCCCATCTAGAAGTCAAAAACATTAGTAAACATGGGACTATGAAACTCACCTGATTGAGCTTCTCCAAAAATCCGCGCACTAGCAAAAAGCTAACAAACCAAAAACACATAATCAAAACATGAACCAAACACTAAAATGGCTCATCAACCTATGATGGACATCTAAGCTTCTCCCATATATATACCTCATATATATGCTCTAAGCATCTCATTACACCCTACTATAAAGCCCTTAACTCATTATACTTCATAACTCGTCCCGTTAACATTTTACCCAAAACAGTCCCGGTTTTAGGTCTACAAACTATAAGCCAAACGCCCACTTAAATATACCCATAATCTCTGTAAAGGGAATATTTATGCCTTTACGTATGTTATCTAACAACTCCCATTGGCCCCAACCTTAAAGCTACTGTTAAGGCCTCGATATATATATATATACTTTTGTCATTCCAAATTTATTGATTTCAAACATACAAAAAGTTTGTTATGATTAGGGGGTCTTACCCTAACCCACAATCTTAGCCCCAATTCAGATACTTACTATAATATATAAACCATCTCTCATGTTCGTTTGAATGTCCCAGTGCAACCCTAAGTACCCCAAACAACCCAAAACTTAAAAAGAAAACAGGCTGACTTCAAAACTATTTTGACCTTCGACTGTTGTAACCTATTTTTGACCTACTTCTCGACCACCAATTTAGTTCTCGTTTCTTGCATTAGAATGCCACTTCAATTACCTTTTCAGGGATACTTGGATCGCAAAATAAGAGTTTGTAGAACTCCCGATACGATCAAAACAATTGACTCAAAATTCTGCCCAGTTTTTAAAAACGGGTTTAATTAAATTAACCTCATTAATTACCCCTAACCCCACTAATTACAAGCCCTAATTTATGTAATCATCATAATATCATTAATATAACATTAATATACTGTTTTTAAATTAAACCTTAACCTAAATCCATCATAAGATGATTAAAGAAAACATTTAAACAATTTAATTGAAAAGGGTTATGAAGGTTTTACCTTAAGATTAATGGAAGATGAAAAAAAAAACAATGGAACCCTAAAAGTTCTCCATAAACCGTCGACTTATTCTTTTTCTCCAGGGATTTATGTTTTTTTTGTTTAGTATAAAACATTATATAGTGTACACAAGAATCCTAGTCCAAATATAAACCCAACTTTCCTTTTTCTTTTTTTCCTTTTTCTCTTCATTTTCTTGCGTCCAAAACCGACCAACACCCCTTAAAATTCGTTTTTTTTTCTTTTTATTATTAATAATTGTATTAGTAATATCACCTTAATTTCCCTCAATTTATTTCAGCTCCTAAAGCCTCCAAAACCTCAAAACCGTAAAACTAGTCAGTCTTCACGCGAATACCATAAAAGACGTAAAATATACAGTTTTAAAAAAATCTCAAATTTTGAAATAAACTTTATAACTAAGTCCTAAATGACTTAAAACCATCCCGAAAAATACTCCCGTGACTGATAGGTGTGTAAACACCCATCTTTTCTACCACTTAATTATAATAATAACCGGATCAATACGTGTATTTTATGTCTTTTATGTCGGAATTATGTGTGGTTTGTGTTTTTGTTGTGATTTAGGATGAAAAGGTGGAAAGTGGAGAAAACACGGACATTCACGGGCATTTACGGACTTTTATTGAAGAAAAGGATGAAAGACTAAGTCAAGAAGTCAAGAGTGCAAAAAGAACGGAAGTCCACGACCAATTCTGAAGATTTATCGAAGAAAAAGTCAAAAGAAGGAAGTTTATCAAAAGCCGAAGAATTCAAGTCTATTTTATGGAAGAATTTAAAGACGAGTTCGAAGAAATCCCGAAGCCAAAAGTCCCTTAAGTCCAAGTTTAAAGAAGATTAGAAGAAAAGGACTAATGACGCAATTAATGAAGAATTAAGAAGAAAGGGGCTTAATCTTTCAATTAACAAGAAATGAAGGAGGGGAGGAAGCTTCCTAATCCTCCCCTATATATAGATTAGACTTGTTTACATTTCATTATTGTTGGCTAAGTGTGACAATTAGCTCTTCCACCATTTAAATACCTTGTCATTTACTTTTCTTGTCAAATTTAAATACCTTGTCTTGCACCTTTAATTCATTTAATTTCAAGTAAGTTTTCATTTAATTATTGTCAATCTTTATTTTATCTTGTCAATCTCTTATCTACCTTTCTTAATCTTTGATTTGTTGTGTTTATGTTTATGTTCATGCTTTTATTTTGATCCAAAGTGGTTTTTGATTATTGTGGTTAAAGTTGTTTGATTTCTTGTTTTTAACTGTTTGTTGATGTTTATTTGTTGAATCGTTACTGTTTATATTTATCCGTGTGTTAGATTTTGGTTAATTTGAGTTTCTATCTGCTGTTACTGTATCCCTTGTTCTTCGGGGGTGTTTGCTTTGTTTCTGATCTTTCCAGGAAAAGTTCCGAACCAAGAAGGAGGGAAAGTGTTCATTCAGAACTTCTAAAGTTCCGAATCAAGGCTTCATCCGGAAGATTTTAACTCAACAAAACTTCCGAGCCAAACTTGTTCATCCAGAACTTTCAATGTTCCGGACGAAGTGAAAACTTCCGAGTCAAAAGTATTCGTTCGGAACTCCAAAGTTCCGAACCAAGGGTTTCATCCGGAACTTCTCAAAAGTTCCGAATCAACTCAAAGTTCCGAATCAAGGGGGCAAGTTCCGAATCAAGGCTTTTCATTCGGAAGTCATAAACTTCCGGACCAAGCTTCATTCGGAACTTAAAAGTTCCGAATAAAGTTCCGGATCAAGGGTCAGCTTCCGACTCAAGAGGTGTTCATTCGGAAGTTTTAAACTTCCGAATCAAGGGGCTTCATTCGGAAACTTCCGAATCAAGGCAAGATTTAGAGTTCCGAATCAGTAAAGTTCCGAACGAAGGATTGTTTTGGATAAGTGACATATTCAGATCAATTTGTTCCGGATCAAGGATTTTGGTAATATTCCAAGTGAAGAAGAATCATTTCAACCGAAGGTGACATTTAGGACGAGTGATTATTCCAAACGAAGGTTTATTCCGAATGAGCTGTATTCAGGTTCTTATTAGTTTTTGTCTTTGATTTTTATTTTCAAGCTTTATTTTTCCCGCCTTTATTTGAATTGCACTTTAAGATTATTTGTCTTAGTTTTATTTTAGATTTGCCTTTGTTTTATTCGCACTTTAAGTTTGTCTTAGATAGAATTAAGTTTACGTCATTTACTTTAGTGCCCTTTAACTTCAGTCACGTTTTTAAATACTTGCACCTTTACTTTAATTAGACTTAGATTTACTTTAAGAGCACCTTTACTTTGATTGTTTTGCACCTTTTATTTTAAAACAATACAACGACACATCTTTGATTCACCAAAAACAATAGAGTCACATAGAGAGCTTAAATCAATTCGATTAGACAGGAACAACGAACTTAATTTTAAATCTTTTTAATTAGGTAAAAACAGTAGTTATTAAATGGCGCCGCTGCCGGCTCTTTTCGTTAAGATCAACAGTTTTCTGTGAGACTCACGTTGCTTTTTGCGATCCGCTCACTTGTGAACGTTACTTTTCTTGCATAAAAATTTCAAAAAATCATAAAAAAATTAGAAAATTGATAAAAAATCATAAAAATTAAAAATTTCAAAAATCCAAAAAGATTTTATCTTTCTTGAGTATATATATTGTCATTGTGTTTGGTTTTGTTTTCTTTTGCATTTTCAGGTGTATGCGTACTAGATCTTCTAACTATCAAGAGCCCGAGCCTCAAGAAGATTTAGATATGGCAGGTGTTAACAACAACAACATTCCACCGAACCTTAATAATAATAATAACAACAATGCTCTTCCACAACCCGATCTTCGGACCATGGAGGAACTTTGTCAACCAACAATGTTTGGACGAGGAGGACCGATTGCGCCGATGCAGATCAACGCTCCTGAGTTTTCGTTGAAGCATCACATGATTCAGCAAGTACAAACAAACCCATTTAGAGGATTGCCTGATGATGATGCCAACAAACACCTCGACAAGTTCATTACAATCACCCAAAGCATGAAGTTGCCTGGTGCCACAATGGATGTTCTCCGCCTACAACTCTTCCCACATACTTTATCGCATCATGCCGAGAAATGGTTTGATCATCTCCCGAAGAATTCTATTCACACTTGGGATGACATGACTCAACGCTTTCTATCGCGCTACTTTCCACCATCCATGGTCACAAGCCTTCGCAATCAGATCAGCGGTTTCATGCAAGACCCTGATGAATCTCTTTTTGACCCTTGGGAGAGATATAATGTCTTGATCGACCGTTGTCCAAACCACAACATGCTTCCCGTCACATTGATTGATACTTTCTACAACGGATTGACTTTTCGAGATCTTGATACGATTAATGCAGCCGCCGGTGGCACATTCATGAAAAGGAGACCCGAGGAGTGTAGAGAGTTAATTGAGAACATGACTACTCATCACAAGAACTGGGATTCCTCTGCTTCTTCTAGGAACAACCCGAGAGTCAATGTTTCTTCTACCTCAGCAAACCCTGAGATGACCGAACTCACCCGCATGATGGCCGAAATGAGCAAAAGTATTACGCTTCTCGCTTCAAAACAACAACAACAACAAGTTAAAGCGGTTGCTAATCCTTGTGAAACATGTGGCGGTCCTCACTCATACATCGGTTGTCCTTCCACACAAGGAAATCCGGAAAATGTGTATGCTGCTTACGGTAATTATTCACCGGAAAATTACCAAGCTAGACAACAAGGGGATAGAAATCTGCTGAGCTACCGTTCCAACAACTACCTTTCACCCGGTTTTTCTCCTCAAAACCAAAATCCCGCCAACAACTACAATAGAAGCAACCAAATCCCACCTCGTGCTTCTAACCCTTATTAACCACCCACCCAACAACACCCACCCATTAATCCTGATGTTGACACCTTCATGAGAACTCAAGGTGAGCAAATCAAGAATCTACAGAGCCAAATAATCAATTTAAAAGGAGATATCTTGAAGCAAGGTAATGACATCAGAACTGAGGTTCGTGATAATCTTCAATCCTCCTTCATCACTCAAACAACTGAATTAAAGAATCTGTTGGCTAGTTTCTTGCCCGAAGCTCAACCTTCTTCTTCTTCGGGTTCTCTACCTTCAAACACCGTCACTAATCCGCGAGCTAATGTGAGTGCTATAACTACGCATAGTGGAATTACCATTGTCGATCCACCTATCCCACCACCATCATCTACACCTCCTCCACCACCATGTATCCCTACTCCTCCTACACCTAGTAGTAGTGCACCATTACCGTCTCCGCCTCGTCATGACGATGTATCTCGGAAGGACCCTTCAACATCACAACCTTCACCAACTACACCTTCACCGTCCCCCTATCAACCTAGAATCCCATACCCTTCTCGCATAGGCAAGACCAACGAGCTAACCAAGAATGACTGTCAAGTATCAAAATATGTGGATATGCTATCTAAAATGACCATCAACATTAGCCTTGTTGAAGCACATTGCCACATGCCAAAATTTGTCAAAGCATTCAAGGAATTGCTTAGCAAGAAGGAGAAGCTGATTGAACTCGCCAACACACGCTTAAATGAAAACTGCTCTGCAGTTCTTCTTTGAGAACTTCCGGAAAAGCTTGGAGATCCCGGTCGTTTTGTGTTGCCTTGCGTGTTCAACAAAACTGAAGAATTTACTGCCCTTGCTGATCTCGGGGCTAGTATTAATTTGATGCCACTAAGTGTTTGGAAAACACTATCATTGCCCGACCTCATTCCAACAAAGATGACTCTCGAACTTGCAAATCGCACTCTCGCTTACCCCGTTGGTATAGCCGAAGACGTGTTAATCAAAGTTGGCACATTTACTTTCCCGGTCGATTTTGTCGTAGTTGATTATGAAATGGACCCTTGTATTCCTTTAATACTTGGTCGGCCATTTTTGAGAACCAGACGAGCTTTAGTGGATGTGGTCGAAGGTGAGTTAATCTTACGAGTCGGGGATGATTCAAAAGTTTTTAAAATGGGGAAGCTTACAGGCAAAGCCTTTGGAGGACGAGAATCAGTGAATATGATTAATGTGCTCGATGACTTTACCGTCCATGACAATCCTCTATTCGAGTCTTCCACTGATAATCCACTCTTTGAAGATAATGTGGATGATTCTCACTCTACTTTGGACGCTTCCCCCATTTATGATTCTTCACCGGTCTTCGATGCTTATGATGATGATGATTCTAGCTCAGATTCGGATGATTTTGATTATACTTCTGAGTATCCCGAGCTGCCCACTTTCGATGATTTTGATGAGGCTGATACTCTCTCGAGCGATTCTTCACATGATGAAGATCCTCCGCCATCACTCGATCCTACTTTGGACGATTATTCATTTGAGGAAGATTTCTCTGAATTTCTCAACACTTACTTCCCTCATGAGAGTGATGCTCCTTCTTTGGACTTTGAAGATTATCGCCTTGATCCTACTTTGGATTTGAAGAGCATTCTGTCCAAGGAAAAGAAACCGGTCGACACCGAAATCCGTTGCACTTATGATTTGACACCTCTTTGTCCCACTTCTGAGGACGAGGTTGTGCTTCTTTGCGGATCTTCTTCACACTCGGCTGAGCCTGAGTGCTATTTTCCCCTAAAGGAAAAGGTGTTCGACCCCGGTATTGAAGTCTTTAAGCCATCTCAGTATCCACCTGATGAAATAAAAGGAAAAATCTTTGGAACTATTGAAGACATGCTTGCACCGCACCACACTTGCTTCCACCATGCTCCATCGCTGCTTAAGGGAACCTTGCCACTTCTCTTTTGGCTTGCCTTGTTCGCGTTAAGCTCGTGCTTATTGATGGATGAAAACTATGTCTTTGATCCTGGTGGATATGTTTCATGCTTCTTCCGTTGATGATCAAGGTCGAGTCAGGCTCACGACTCGGTTAACAAAAACCAAGCGCTTCTTGGGAGGCAACCCATGCATCTATCTTTTCGCTTTCTTCATCATAAGTGTAGGGGAGACCCTTTGGATTGCTATTCCCTCTCCTCACTTCTTAATCAGGGATTCGAGCTTCAATGATCCACTCTTGATGATTCTTGACGACCCGTGATTCCGTGTTCTACTTCTTCCCGGTTCTATCCTAAACTCTTTTCGATTCACTATTTTATATTTTCTCAATATTAAAATAGGAATCTCTTTAGTTGTCTTTTCCTTAGCGAGATTTACAGAAAGTGCACAATGTCCTAAGTGTAGGGGAGTTTACTCCCACATGCTTAAACAATGAGGACAATGTTTACCTCAAGTGTAGGGGGACTTCTATCGAAGTTAAGTGGTCTTTTCCTTGTATTTGTCCTTATTATTAACCGGAAAATCAATTTTTCGACATTTTTCAAAATTGTTGATCTATTTTGGCCTATTAGTTTTTCCTTTGTATAGCTATTTTCTTTCTTTGCTAGAATAAATCCTTGAATAAGTGGTTTTAATTTTCAAACGTTGTGAATCTTTTGACTCAATCCGAGTTTACTCTTGCTAGTATCCTTAACGGTTTTAAGTCAAGTTTTGCTAGGCTTTTATATAGGGAGCTATAAAACGCGAAAGTCTTAACTCTCACGGGTTAAGAACAAGAACTTTTCGCAAGTTCCTATAATTGATCCTAGAGAGTCGTTTTTCAAGGGAACTTTAAAATGCGATTTCTAAACTTGAAAAAGTCTAAGAATTCGCAAGATCCTATAGGCGACTCGAAAACCCAAAATTTTGATTTAATAGGCTAAGTATCCACGAGTCTCATTACTTGAGATATTAAACTGTGGAGAACGAGAGATGATAAAGCCAATTATAAGTTCGGTATTCTTTCGTGAATTTATGTGAGTTAATTATAAGCCTATTCTCCCATCGCTTGCTAATAAATTTATCTGTATAATAAATAAGGTTGTACGATTTGAAAAGTTACTTAGCTTCTAGCCCCAGATCGTTTAAAAGTTGCTCGGTATGGATTAGAGTTCATAGCCAAGGCATAACTTATAGAAGCAGGACGCGAAGATTGGCGAGTCCGAAAAGGCCCTAACAAGGCATGAGGGCTATGTTTTGTTGCTAAAGATCTAAAGTGATGTGAAGAATCATTTATCGAAAATCAATATGAAGGATCGAGACACACGACGTAAAGCAAAACTCCCCAAAAGTCATGGAGAAGTGTATCCGAAAAGACCCTAACAAGGTATGAGGATAAATAGATCTAAGTCATAAAAGGAGGCGGATCGTTGTATATCAAAGTCCAAAATAAAGATTGGAGAAAAATGAAGAAGTCGTGGTCCAAGTATGAATCTCTCAAAACTTCAAGTGAAGAAATTCCTGTATGAAGAGAAGACAATTATTTCATGAACGTCTCTCAAAGATTTGAAGTATGAAGTCGCTGCCAAATATCGGTCCGAGAAAGGTCTCAAATCGCGAAGCGAGTTATGCCAAGATATGAACTTTATGAGGTCCCGAGAAGCAGTTTTAAAAGATTTGGTCCTTTAGCTAACTTTTGATTAAATCGTTCACTTTATTTTCAGACTTAATAACTACCGAAATAAGTCAAACAATGCATCCTCGTGATCATTCAAAACAACAATAAAATATAAGAGATACCCCTAGGAATAAGGGAGTCTAAGTGAGTAATTGGCCCACATGAATTCATGATAGTTTACTAACTTATAATAACAATGATCTCATTTTTATGCTTGGTTTGGAGAAAGTGAAAAATTGAGGATGATGATTATTCATAACATTTTCAAAACCCGAGGTATGCTTTCGATTTCTTTATTTTGTATATCTTTAATTTTCTATTTCTTTAATAAAGGCTAACGTGGATTGATTATGATGAAAAGTGTAATCTTGCTTTGTAACTAATGCATTGCATGAGGACATTGTAATGGTCAAGTGTAGGGGATTTGATAGGTGTGTAAACACCCATCTTTTCTACCACTTAATTAGAATAATAACCGGATCAATACTTGTATTTTATGTCTTTTATGTCGGAATTATGCGTGGTTTGTGTTTTTGTTGTGATTTAGGATGAAAAGGTGAAAAGTGGAGAAAACACGGACATTCACGGGCATTTACGGACTTTTATTGAAGAAAAGGATGAAAGACGAAGTCAAGAAGTCAAGAGTGCAAAAAGAACGGAAGTCCACGACCAATTCTGAAGAATTATCGAAGAAAAAGTCAAAAGACGGAAGTTTATCAAAAGCCGAAGAATTCAAGTCTATTTTATGGAAGAATTTAAAGACGAGTTCGAAGAAATCCCGAAGCCAAAAGTCCCTTAAGTCCAAGTTTAAAGAAGATTAGAAGAAAAGGACTAATGACGCAATTAATGAAGAATTAAGAAGAAAGGGGCTTAATCTTGCAATTAACAAGAAATGAAGGAGGGGAGGAAGCTTCCTAATCCTCCCCTATATATAGATTAGGCTTGTTTACATTTCATTCTTGTTGGCTAAGTGTGACAATTAGCTCTTCCACCATTTAAATACCTTGTCATTTACTTTTCTTGTCAAATTTAAATACCTTGTCTTGCACCTTTAATTCATTTAATTTCAAGTAAGTTTTCATTTAATTATTGTCAATCTTTATTTTATCTTGTCAATCTCTTATCTACCTTTCTTAATCTTTGATTTGTTGTGTTTATGTTTATGTTCATGCTTTTATTTTGATCCAAAGTGGTTTTTGATTATTGTGGTTAAAGTTGTTTGATTTCTTGTTTTTAACTATTTGTTGATGTTTATTTGTTGAATCGTTACTGTTTATATTTATCCGTGTGTTAGATTTTGGTTAATTTGAGTTTCTATCTGCTGTTACTGTATCCCTTGTTCTTCGGGGGTGTTTGCTTTGTTTCTGATCTTTCCAGGAAAAGTTCCGAACAAAGAAGGAGGGAAAGTGTTCATTCGGAACTTCTAAAGTTCCGAATCAAGGCTTCATCCGGAAGATTTTAACTCAACAAAGCTTCTGAACCAAACTTGTTCATCCGGAACTTTCAAAGTTCCGGACGAAGTGAAAACTTCCGAGTCAAAAGTATTCGTTCGGAACTCCAAAGTTCCGAACCAAGGGTTTCATCCGGAACTTCTCAAAAGTTCCGAATCAACTCAAAGTTCCGAATCAAGGCTTTTCATTCGGAAGTCATAAACTTCCGGACCAAGCTTCATTCGGAACTTAAAAGTTCCGAATAAAGTTCCGGATCAAGGGTCAGCTTCCGACTCAAGAGGTGTTCATTCGGAAGTTCTAAACTTCCGAATCAAGGGGCTTCATTCGGAAACTTCCGAATAAAGGCAAGATTTAGAGTTCCGAATCAGTAAAGTTCCGAACGAAGGATTGTTTTGGATAAGTGACATATTCAGATCAATTTGTTCCGGATCAAGGATTTTGGTAATATTCCAAGTGAAGAAGAATCATTTCAACCGAAGGTGACATTTAGGACGAGTGATTATTCCAAACGAAGGTTTATTTCGAATGAGCTGTATTCAGGTTCTTATCAGTTTTTGTCTTTGATTTTTATTTTCAAGCTTTATTTTTCCCGCCTTTATTTTAATTGCACTTTAAGATTATTTGCCTTAGTTTTATTTTAGATTTGCCTTAGTTTTAGTCGCACTTTAAGTTTGCCTTAGATAGATTTAAGTTTACGTCATTTACTTTAGTGCCCTTTAACTTCAGTCACGTTTTTAAATACTTGCACCTTTACTTTAATTAGACTTAGATTTACTTTAAGAGCACATTTACTTTGATTGTTTTGCACCTTTTACTTTAAAACACTACAACGACACATCTTTGTTTCACCAAAAACAATAGAGTCACATAGAGAGCTTAGATCAATTCGATTAGACAGGAACAACGAACTTAATTTTAAATCTTTTCAATTAGGTAAAAACAGTAGTTATTAGTGACTAAATACCTCTTCCGAGACCTCAAAATGCTAAACCGTAAATCGTAAAAATACGAATTTCTATAATACATATACGTATACGTAAAACCACTAAATAACACCATTTCACTTCATAGTCACTACCATGTGAGCTCATGAACATGAAATCATCACACATCGTTTAACTCACAAGGTACCCCGTACCGGAAACGATATCCAAACCACAATCTATACACACCAATTAGCACATAAACACGTAAAGACACGTGATTAGCACAAATAAAACTAAGTGACGAACCTCAAAACCACGGTTTTCACAGTAACATAATTACGTCCGTCGAAGAGTGGAACGTTAAGGAATATGTCACTCAGAACTTTGACGCTCTTATTCTAATTGTCATTACGAGGATGAGAGCGGACCAAATAGGAGATTCTCCACAAGGTCAAGGGACAAGACATGAAAGGTGCCAGACTGAGAAACAACCTTAGTCGAGGAACGCATTCGATTAAATCAGAAACCAAATCACGACGGATCTGGAAAAAGAGCAACAAGCTTTGGACCACCCAGGCAGATCTCAAGGAGCCCCAGAAACTCCAGCAAAAAAGGATCCCGTCCCGGAACCCCACGGAGAGGACCCAAGAGAAACCGTCGTAGTAGGTCTTGGAGGGGAAGGGGATCCCATCCGACTTTGATGACCATCACCCTCAACGCCGCATGCCAAAGTACTCTTCCTCGGAATCCTTGAGCGACGAGAGCGAACACCGGAGACACTCCCACCGGTCTTTTCAGCGTATTAACATTGATTTATCTCTCCCATGGCGTCGAAAAAAGGTGGACGCCTTTACAGGACGCATCTAAAACAACTCGAAAGGCAAAAAGCGACCTATACCATCAAATGTCAAAACTTACGATGACACTACGAATCTGGCTGACCATCTGAAGGTTTTTTAGTCGCAAGCAGGGATTTAGCAGTGTCTGGAACCCATGTGGTGTTACATGTTCAAATCCACCTTCATTAGCAATGTGCGAAATCAGTTTGACAAACTCCCGCATCGAACCATTGATGGATTCGAGGATCTGCGAAGAGCTTTATGACGAAACAATATGCAGCAAAAAAAGTGCGACAAAAACCCTGTTTCACTCGCAAGATTCAAGCAAAAATAGGTAGAATTCTTGGAAGATTTCATATAACGCTTCAAAGAGTGAATGAAATCACATCAGGGAGTGCCCAGAAATCTTGAAAATTTATGTTTCATGGCAGGGTGTGACAACCCTAGATTTTGAGATTTGTCACTTGTAACTGTTTGACCTTGATTATGTGCTGAGTGTGCATTTATGTGTTATATTTTTGTTTTTGAGACTTTGACTTGGGTTCATACATCGTTTATGTAGTACGTGGTACGTTATATGATGATACGATGGGAATAGTTCGTGCTCATGGGTTCACATAGATGTGATTATGAAGTGATATGGCATTTTTAGGTCATTTTAGGTGTACGTATTTAATTACCGTGTGCGTAGTATTATTTTGTAATTATATATGTATGCTTTTAGTGGTGTAGGTTTATAGCTTTGGGTTTGTTTAGAAGTTTTCATATTTTTATTTGGGAGTCATACATAGTAAAATCTATTTAATAAAATTTTAAATTACGAAAGGTTTTAATAAAAAGTGCAAGTGAACAATTGTTTTAAATTATTTATAAAATAGAAGGTTTTAAAAATAAACAAAAGGGTTTTTATAAATAAGAGATATTTTGGTCAAACAAAATTTAGACAAAATAAGAAAAAAAACGAAAGTTTTAAAGAAAAGAAAAAAATGCGTCGGTTGATAAGAAAAGGGCTTTTTGGTATTGGGTTTGAACTAGGAGATGTTTACTATATATAGATTTTGTAAAAAAGTACATAAAACCCACGCAGAAGAAAAAAAGAAATGCATGAGGGAGAAAAAAAGAGAAGAAAAAATTAGGGTTTCTAAAATTTAGAACTTTGATCAATTAAAGGTACAATCTTTATTTTAATTCTTATCTTTATTTATCTAATCATATTATAATGATGTAATTAATCACATGGTGGATTAGGGTTTTTAATTTTATGGAATAAAATAATTTAGGGTTTCAATTGGAAAATTAATGGAGGATTTTTAGGTTTTAAAATCGTTTTTTAGGGTTTAAATCGGAGTAGGCAGAAACTATCGCTAATCTGCCAGAATTCGTCGCTAAACTGTCAGAAACTGTCGCTAATGTCTGGGCAGATTTTGGATAAATTCGTTTTGGTCATAACTTATTCGCTTTTAAAACTTTTTGGGTAATTCAAAAGCCTAAAATTATGTACTCGGAACGTACTTTTCAAATATTCAGAATGTATAGCCAATGGAGGTTAGTAGCTTGGTCGAATTATTTTTACAAGTGTCGAGTTTAAGGTTAATTTTTGGACAACATGGTTTAAACTTGGGTTTTGGGTATTTTGGGATAATGAACACTTAGAGGGTTAACACGGGGCTGATTTAGGATAGAATTTGAGATGTATCGATCATATACATTGATGAAGGATTAGAGTTCCAGAGTCAATCTTGACGTGTATTATTATGTTTTGTGTATTAGATAGTTAATTGTTCGTGAATAGACTTTGGATTGCTTTTCGCAAGGTCAGTTCATAGTCCCATTTTTACTGAATTTTTAAATGTTTTCTTCCAGTATGGGATGGATATGATACTTGTGGTGTCTTTAAAATGTTTTGGTATTATGTTTTAAAATGTGTGGACATACATGTGCTATTATGTGACTTATGTGCTAATGTGTTCTTTTGGTGTTCTGATATGTGTTGATAGGTGTTTTAATATGTGAATCATGATTGTGTTATGGTTTGTTTTGTTACATAGATGTATGTGCGTCTATAGGACCAATCTTGATTGATAGATGTATGGTCATCTATAGGACCATTGATGATTGGTAAGGCAGGTAGCCTTGGTTGGTTTGGAACTATATGGTTTTGTACATCATCTCTTTAGAGGCAAGATATCTCGACTGGGATATGGGTTCATCTTCCACGGTGCAGTGGGAAAGATCCAGATAGTGTGTTGTACATCGTCCTTTTAGTTTGGGGCAAGATACCTCTTGAAGGGGGTATAGTGTGCTTTGTGATTTGTAAAAGTGATTGGTATTGTGTGCTTTGTGATTTGTAGACGTGATTGGTATAGTGTGCTTTGTGATTTGTAGACGTGATTGGTATAGTGTGCTTTGTGGTTGTAGACGTGATTGGTCTAGTGTGCTTTATGATTTGTAAACGTGATAGGCATAGTGTGTTATATGAATGGTAGTCATGATTAGTACTTGACCTGATTCATGTTGTAGTTGCTTTCAACATGATTATCACATTATGGTCTATTGTTTTGACTTGTTTTCTATAACTTACTATAGAGGTATGTCAAGGTTTTGTTATGTTGGTTTTTATAGACTAAACCTATGTTCTCACCAACTTTATGTTGACATATTTTGGTATCATTTTCAGGTGAGGTTGTTATAAAGGGTGAAGTTAGAAGTGGCTAGAGTCTAGAAGCTGCTAGGATGCATTTCGAGGAATACAATTCCCTTTATTTTATTTTCTTTTGATTTTATGCATGTACTCTATGATATTTATTTGTTTTTGTTGTTCGTCTTGAACATTTGAGTAAGACATTACACTCATTTGTTTAGACTCATGTTGTTCTAGATATTGTCATGACACTTTGTGTCTTTTTTAGTATTATGTTGCATTTAGATTTCTCTATATAGACACCGTGTGCTAGGATGATATCCATACGTCTCGCCCCGTGTTTCCGCTAAGACGGGGTGTGATAGAATGGTATCAGAGACAATGGTTATAGATAATTAGGTTTCCTAGCCTAGTCTATAGCTTAAAGGTCCTGTATATAGGTGTCATAGGAGTATATGTGCATTATAGTATATGACGTGGTTAAATATTAGTTTCCGTCTTTTGTATATGAACTACTTTCATGATATTTGCGATTGATGTTCTTTTGAATATTGTTGATTTTTATTTATGATGACATGTTTCGGGCTAATAGCTTGTCTATCTTGTGCGCATTTTTTGATATTATATGTTTGTTTAGAATTTTAGACTAGTATGGATTGAACCATACTCGTCCATACTTATTCATATGTTTCTTTCTTTTCGAATTTTAGACTAGTATGGATTGAACCATAGTCGTCCATACTTAGTCATATGTTTCTTTATGAATTTTGAATTGTGTCTATGCTGGGTTAGCTAGACTACGAATTTATGCGTTTCATGAATTGATTATGTTATATTAATAAATAGAGTTTTGGACCTTATTCTATGATGTGATTATGTGCTTATTTGAGTTGATGGATTGATGCGTTATGTGTAGTATTAATTTCTTATAAGTGTCATCATAGGAGGGAGTACATTGGTGAAAGGGAACATGTGTAATTATGGAGGCCTACGTAATTATATATGTGCCATAACACCAATGGACTTTCAAGTATGATTGCTTGAAAGAGAGTTAATATATGCTTGTTTATAGTATAATTGGACGTGGTAATATGTAGTAGTATGTATACTATATGGACTATTATGAGCAGTGTATTGATGGCATGTTTGGTGGATTTGAACGAATGTATGTCTATGCCTATATATGTATAATTTCCTTCTATTTATAGATTGTATTCTTGGGATGGTTTGCTAGTACGTTTCTCTTTGAGATGTTCAACTTCCATAGTAGCGCATTTCTCGAGTCCCTGTTTCACGTGTTCGTTTTTAAACGGTACTTTTGGTGTAGAGGCTATTGAGATAGTTTAAGATTTTCTTTGATTTTGTTTGTTTTGGATAACGATATCTCTTGTTTTGAGTCTTACATGGTAGATTAAGAATGTTTTTTTGGAATTTCAAATAGTTAAAATAGTTGTTGGTAGTTGGTGAAAAATAAGGGTAAAGTATCGGAAGCGTGCTTAAAAAATATAGTAATTAAGATCTACTTATGATCTTAGGGGTTGGTTTAAGGATTTAGGAGTGATTAATGATGTTTAGAAGGTTAATGTATTAAGGCGTAAAAACAATTAATTTGTTTGGGCTGTATTGTGTCGACTGTTCTAGGCAGTAGGTAATGTTTTTTAAGTATAGTTCAGAGAGTCTACTTTCCAAAAAAATAAATTTCGTCGAAAACGGAGTTCGCTAATTTGAGTCAAAACCCCAACAAATGAATGTGTTATTTAGAGATTTTTGATTTGGGGACTCTTTATAATGTATATGAAAGTACTGCAATTTTTCAATAAAAGTTATTGTGTTTAGGTCGGGCTTTTGGTGTCGAACATTTAACGTGTTCAGAAAATCAGTTTTGTGAAAACGACTTTTGACATGGAGACCAAACGGAGGGGTTAAACGTGTAAGTAGAAAGTCAAATTGGTTTTTCAAGTTCTTAGATCATGGGACAACATAACTCCAGTAGGGTGAGAGTCAAGTGTGGTGTTAAGTTCACTTCATGTGGTCGTAATACATTTCCATTGTCGTTGGGTGCTTCTTGTGTCATTGGTCTGTTTCCATGGTTCGTTTGGAGTCGATACATGTTTATGTTTGAGTATATTTTGGAGTCTCATGGTTTTGATTCAGATTTTAAATTCGTTCACGTAAACTTTCGTTAGTTGTCCATGTGTTTGATCCGTTATCCGAAGTTGGTGGTCCTAAAATTTGTCGTGAGCTTATATTCATTGGGAGCGTTGTTGTAGTCATACGGACGATCCGGTTGCGTTCTTATGACAGAGATAGTGAGTTGTTGTGAAATGGGGTTACTGAACCTAAGGAGTAAATCTCGGGATGATATTTCTATTAGGAGGGAGTGTTGTGACAACCCTAAATTTTGAGATTTGTCACTTGTGACTGTTTGACCTTGATTATGTGCTGAGTGTGCATTTATGTGTTATATGTTTGTGTTTGAGACTTTGAATTGGGTTCAGGCATCGTTTATGTAGTACGTGGTACGTTATATGATGATTAGATGGGAATAGTTGGTGCTCATGAGTTCACATGGATGTGACTATGAAGTGATATGGTATTTTCGAGGTCATTTTAGGTGTACGCATTTAATTACCGGGTATGTAGTATTGCAATTATATATGTATGCATTTGATGGTGTAGGTTTATAGCGTTGGGTTAGTTTAGAAGTTTTCATAGTTTTATATGGGAATCATAGATAGTAAAATTTTATTTAATAAAAATTTAAATGACGAAAGGTTTTAATAAAAAATGCAAGTGAGCAATTATTTTAAATTATTTATAAAATAGAAGGTTTTAAAAATATATAATAAGATATATTTTTGACAAACAAAATTTAGACAAAATAAGAAAATAAAAAAAAAGAAGTTTAAAGAAAATAAAAAAATGCGTCAGTTGATAAAAAAGGGTTTTTGGTATTAGGCTTGAACTAGGAGATGTTTAGATTGTAAAAAAAGTATATAAAACCCACGCAGAAGAAAAAAAGAATCACAAAAGTGAGAAAAAAAGAGAAGAAAAAATTAGGGTTTTAAAAATCTTGATCTTTGATCAATTAACGGTACAATCTTGATTTTAATCCTTGTCTTTATTCATCTAATCATGTTATAATGATGTAACTAATCACATGGTGAATTAGGGTTTATAATTTTTTGGAATAAAATAATTTAGGGTTTGAATTGGATAATTAATGGGGGCTTTTTAGTGTTTAAAATCGTTTTTAGGTTTTAAATCGGATTAGGCCGAAACTGACGCTAATCTGCTAGAATCCGTCGCTAAACTGTGAGAAACTGTCGCTAATGTCTGGGCAGATTTTGGGTAAAATCGTTTTGGTCATAACTTATTCGTTTTTAAAGCTTTTTTGGTGATTCAAAAGCGTACAATTATCTAATCGGAACGTACTTTTCAAATATTCAAAATGTATTACCAATGAAGGTCAGTCTCTTGGTTGAATCATTTGTACAAGTGTCGTGTTCAAGGTTAATTTTTGGACAACATTGTTTAAACCTGTGTTTTGGGTATTTTGGCTTAATGAACACTAAAAGGGTTAACATAGGGATGATGTGTGATAGAATTTGAGATGTATCCATCATAGGGATTGTTACATTGATGAAGGATTAGAGTTCCGAAGTCAATGTTGACGTGTATTATTGAGTTGTGTGCATTAGATAGTTGATTGTTCGTGAATAGACTTTGGAATGCTTTTCGTAAGGTGAGTTCATAGTCCCATTTTAAATGGATTTTTAAATGTTTTCTTCTAGTATTGGATGGAGATGATACTTGTGGTGTCTTTAAAATGTTTTGGTATTGTGTTTCAAAATGTGTGGACATAAATGTGTTATTGTGTGACTTGCGTGCTTATGTGTTCTTTTGGTGTTCTGATATGTGAATCTTGATTGTGTTATGGTTTCTTTTGGTACATAGTTTTATGGTCGTCTATGGGACCAATGGTAATTGGTAAGGCATGTAGCCTTGTTTGGCTTGGAACTGTATGATTTTGTACATCATCTCTTTAGAGGCAGGATATCTCGACGGGATATTGATTCATCTTCCACGGTGTAGTGTTAAAGATCCAGGGATAGTGTGTTGTACATCGTCCTTTTTGTTTAGGGCAAGATACCTCTTGAAGGGGGTATAGTGTGGTTTGTGATTTGTAGACGTGATTGGTAAAGTGTCTTTTGTGATTTGTAGACGTGATTGGTACAGTGTGCTTTGTGATTTGTAGACGTGATTGGTATAGTGTGCTTTGTGGTTGTAGACGTGATTGGTATTGTGTGCTTTGTGATTTGTAGACGTGATAGGTGTAGTGTGCTATGTGAATGGTAGTCGTGATGAATAATGACCTGGTTCTTGTTGTAGTTGCTTTTAACATGATTATCACATTATGGTCCACTGTTTTGACTTGTTTTCTTTAACTTACTACAACGGCGTGTCAAAGTTTTCTTATGTTGTTTTCGATAGACTAAACCTATGTTCTCACCAACTTTATGTTGACAGATTTTATTGTCATTTTCAGGTGCGGTTGTTATGAAGAGTGAGGTTAGAAGTGGCTAGAGTCTAGAAGCTGCTAGGATGCATTTCGGGGAATCCACTTCCCTTTAGTTTATTTTCTTTTGTTTTGATGCATGTACTCTATGATATTTATTTGTTTTGGTTGGTTGTCTTGAACATTTGAGTAAGACATTACACTCATTCGTTTAGACTCCTTTTGTGCTAGATATTGTCATGACACTTTGTGTCTCCTTTAGTATTATGTTACATTTAGATTTCTCTATATAGACACCGTATGTTATGATGATATCCATACGTCTCGCCTCGTGTTTCCGCCAAGACGGGTGGTGACACAGGGATAGTCAACCAGGATCTTTTAAAAAAGCTAAATGATAGGACCCTCACAACCTTTGTTGAATTAATGCGACACGTCAGATATTTTATCCAAGGAGAGGGAGCAGCCGCTGACAGTTGAAAATGGAAGTTGAACTACAAGTCCCAAGATCAGCCCAAGAGGCAGCCTTACACTTAGAACAATGGCTAGAATCCCGAATATCGAGGACCTCCAAGGGGAGGGGGTGATAAGTTTACCCCCTGAAGATGACGCAGAGGGAGATATTTTTATCAGAAGGCGTGAATTTTCTAAAGCCATCGCCAATGACCACTCCGATGGAAAGGCGCATAGGCAATAGACACTGTGAATACCACAGCGAAAGGGGCACAAAAAAAACGAGTGTATCCAACTCAAAAGACACATTGAAAGCTTGGTAAAGTCAGGTAGGCTGAGTCGTCTCGTCAAGGATGAGGAGAAAAAAGAGAATAAGAAAGATAAGCCAAAGGATAAGACCACAACAATCTATATGGTACAGTCGTGGCAGCGCATAACTATAACTAGCCAAAAATTTTCTTGTGGGACATAAATCTCGTTCCCACTGCTTACCGCAAGCAATGTAGTTGAAGGAACTCTGACCATAGAGGTAAGCATGGGGGACCACGTCGCCGCTAACGGGCTTTAGCGGGGAAGTAATATGTCCGCTCGATCAACTACGCTTGCTAGTAACAGTTAGGAATGATGAACATTCAACTACAATTTGGATGAAATTTTTGGTGATACACTCACCATCGCCATAATGACATCATCAGGTGATGGGAATTCTAGCAATGTGAGTTGTGCCGTCTACGGCCCACAGAATGCTTAAATTTTCCGCAGAAGGCGGTGTTGTCACAATCTTTAACATTGTACTGCCACAAGCGGAATGCAACACAATAGCAGATCCTCCCCAACCAGTTGTGGAAACAAAGGTGTCATCAGCACCAAACCTAAAAGTAGTTATTCATCCGGACCTTCCAGAACAAGAGGTTATGATCGGAGGTACGCTATCCCACCTAGGGAGATCGGCCATGTGCATTCTTCTCAAAAGTTACCTTGACATCTTCGCATGGGAACCAAAAGACATGATGGGGGTGCCACGATCAATCGCATCCAAGCAATACAGGAAGAGGTCAAGAAACTTGTAGACGTGGGTATCATGTGCGAAGTTTATTACCAAGAATGGATATCTTACCCAGTCACGGTCAAAAAGCACGACGACATCTGACGTATGTGTGTGTACTTCACAGAACATTACAAAGCTTGTCCTCAGGAATGCTACCTGATAGGTGTGTAAACACCCATCCTTTTTCCACTTAATTCTGGCTAAAACGAGACCAAAACACGTATTTAATATCATTTGTTTGGAATTATGCGTGGTTTTTGTGTTTATTGTGTTTTCAGAGCTAACCGGATGAATATTAAAGAAAACATGGGATTGCACGGGTTTTATCGAAGAAAAAAACTCAAGACGAAGTCTATTGTCCAAGAGATGCAAAAGATTTGAAGTCACTGGGCCTATTTGAAGATTTATCAAAGAAAAGGACCAAAGATGGAAGATTTACATAAGTCGAAGAAAGTCAAGTCTATTAAACGAAGAAATTAAAAGACGAGTTGAATTTAATCGACGACAAATCCCGAATCAGAATCGGAAACGTCAATTTTTCTGAAAAGACGAGAAGACAAGAAGAACGAGAGAAATCCCACTCACCAACCAAAAGACAAGACTATATAAAGTCCACCCTTCACACTTTTCATTGAGTTTTTAGTTTTTCTTTTCCCCTCTTTTTCTCCCTTTCTGTTCGTAGTCATCACCAACACCACTAGGGTGTTTGGTGATTTTGATTTTTATTGTTCCAATAATCTTGTAGTTTAATCTTTGTCTTGTGATTGTTAAAACCTTAATCATTCAATATATCAATCTTTCCATTTCATCTTGTTCATCTTCATCTATTTGGTTAAAAGTTAAAGTTCTTATTTGGTTGATTTGATCTTAAAAAGTTGTTGGGTTTTATGTTTTTATTGATGGGATTTGTTGTTATTGGTTAGTATATGATTTGTGTCTAGTTTTATTTAAGTTCTGGTTAAAAACTTGTTGATTTTTGGGCTTAAAATAGAGTTTCCCTGTTCTTCGGTATTCTACTGTTCTTGAAGTATTCCCAGGTTCCGGATGAACACAAAGTTCCGGATGAACACAAAGTTCCGGATGAACAAATAGTTCCGGATGAATGTTATTCTCAAAAGTTCCGAGTGAAAGTGTTTTTAAAAAGTTCCGAATAAATTCCCTTTCAAAAAGTTCCGAATCAATTTTTGAAAGTTCCGAATGAATGCTGTTTCCAAATCTTCCGAATAAACTTCCGAGTCAAAAGTTCCGGACGAAGTTCCGGATCAACAACTTCCGAACGAAGTTCCGGGTAAACTTCCGGACCAATCTTCCGGGTGAACTTCCGAATCAATCTTCCGAATCAATCTTCCGAGTAAAGTTCCGAACGAAGTTCCGAAGCAAGTTCCGGGTGAAGTTCCGAATTAAGTTCCGGATCAATCTTCCGAACCAAACTTCCGTGTAAAGTTCTGGATCAAGGAGTTGACATCTTTTCATTCGGAAAAGTTCCGAATCAGTAAGAACTTCCGAATCATTTTTCTTTTGAGTATTTTTAAGTCTTACTTACTGTTTCTTCTTACTTACAGTTTCTTCATTTTATATTTATATTTTAATTTTAATTCTAGTTTTATTGATCGTTATTAAATTAATTGCTTTTAATATAAGTTTACATTTTAATGCATTTAAACCTTTTAGTAGATTAAAAATCCAAACCCCCTTGTCACCAAAAACAAATCATTCCACTTAGAACCGAGATCAATTCGAGAGGATATCGAGAGAATCTAGAACCCATTGCAATAACCTAGTATCAAATGGCGCCGCTGCCGGCTTTGTGTGTAGCGATGTTTGCGTTGTGTTTTTTAGTTGGTGACTTGAAGATCCTTTCGTTTTGAAAGTTTATTTTCGTATTTGTATATATATATAATAAATTTTTTTTTTTTATAAAAATCAAAAATATTTTCTTATTTTATTTTATTTTATTTAGTACAATATATATCATATATATATATATATATATATATAAAAACAAAAAAACTTTAAAAAAAATATTCTTCTTTATCTTCTATCGTGTTTAATTCTTTTTCTCAACCCCTCTTATTTTTAATTCTTCATGGATTCGTCTTGCGTTCGGTGTGGGAGACCATGGCATGGTTTTCAAACATGTCAATGGTGTACTTGTGAGCGGTGCGGTTTTGATATCGACAATACACAATTTGGATTTTGTCCATTTTGCAATACAACAATTTCGTACTTCTCCTATTACAATACTTTCTCACCCCCTCCCGTCTATGACAATCCCTATCCGCAACATGAACCGGGTTTTTCTCAATACCCGTGTTGCAATCATTATGGGGGACCTCACGATACTTCGTATTGTCAGCCAATGAATTATTATGAGCCAAATCCGTGTCCTCATTTTTCTTCACCGATGGATTATTATGAACCAAATCCGTGTTCTAATTCTTCTCAACCGATGACTTCCTATGAGCCACATCCGTGCTATAATTATGGTTTTCATAACTATGAGCCCCCCACATCCTACCATCAATCATCAATCCTCTCAGAGAATTCAACAACTCAATGCTTTGAAAGACAAAACACACGCCATTGTTTTGCAACTTCAAGAAGCCGTTGTTCTTCTAAAAGAAGCAAATGAGGAGGAAAAGCGACAACGACAACGACAAGAGCAAGTATCTAATCTTAGTGATTATACTCCTCCTCTTGTGAGTTCTTACTATTATGATGATGACGACGACGAGAATACTATTTCTTGGAATGATCTTTGTGCTCAATGTCCTAGTGCAATTGTAATTCCTTCTCTCGACTTGCCGGCTCTCGAGCCTAAGGATTCTACCACTCCTATTCTCGATTCTTCCACTACGGAGACCGATGCCTCTCTCATCATGGGGGATGAGGGTCTTATCACTATTCCTTGTGATAAGATTCTTATTCCAATCCAAAGTGAGCCTACGGTTGCTTCCTATAGTGACGATGAGTGTGAATCTCTTTCTCGTAATAATTCATAAAAACTTAAACACAAAAAAAAATATAAAATTTTCAAAAAATCATAAAAATTAAAAAACATAAAAACCAAAAATATTTTTGCTTTGTTTTTGCCTTGTTAGTTCTTTTGCAGGTGCATGCGTACACGCTCCACGTTTTATCCCGAGCCCGAGACTCTCGATAACTTAAACATGGCCGGTGTACAAAACAACAACAATAACCCACCTCAAAACAATAATAATAACAACAACAACCCACCTTTCAACAACAACAATAACAACAACAATGAGCCTCTACCGGATAATCGCCCGATGATTGAACTTCTGCAAGCTCATGTAGATGGCAACACTGATCCAATTGTCATACCAGCGATTGCAGCCAACAACTTTGAGCTCAAATCCGGATTTATCCAGATGGTCTCTGCTCAACCATTCTTGGGGCGTACCATTGATGATCCACATGACCACATCAAGAGATTCTTGCAACTCACCAATACGGTCAAATTCAATGGTGTTCCACAAGAGGTAATCCGTTTACAACTTTTTCCCTTTTCTTTAGAGGGACAAGCCCGACATTGGCTTGCTAAGGAACCGCCACAGAGTATTCTTTCGTGGACGGATTTGGAGACCAAGTTTATCAACTACTTTTTCCCACCCTCTCGTACTACCGCTTTGCGGAATGAAATCATAAATTTTGAACAAAAGTACGATGAGTCGTTTAGTGAATCTTGGGATCGTTTTAAAGATCTTTTAAGAAAATGCCCACAACATGGTTTTACCAAAGTGCACCAAATTAACACTTTTTACAATGGTTTAAGCATGAATGACCAAGATTCACTAAACAGTGCCTCGGGGGGTAATCTTTTGGCTAAGACTTCCAATGCTGCTTGGGATATCATTGAGAATAAGTCTCGTGTGCAAACCAAGAGTGTTCAGACCAATGTTGCTAGTGCTAGTACTAGTGACAGCGATAAGCGACTTGACAAAATCACTGCGCTTCTTGAATCGCTTGCTACCCAAACCGGCAGCAACACCAACAGCATCAACGCTAGAAACGCTAAAGACGCTCAAGTCAATGTTGTTAGCCAACCATGCGAGATATGCGGGTGTCCTCACTCTTACACCACTTGTACTGCCACCCAAGACTACCCTTCTGAGAATGTGAATGCAGCTTATGGCACATATCCTTAACCCGCTTATCAAGCTCGACCTCAAGGTGACCGTAACTTGCTTAGCTACCGATCTAACAATTAACTTTCCCCACCCGGTTTTCCTCCAAACAACCCAAACTAACAATTAAACCTCAATCGCCCTCCTCAACAACAACAACAACCGCGTACACCATACATACCTCCTCACAAACAACAACAACCACCTCAAAGAAACAACCAAGTTTACCAGCAACCTGCTTATCAACCACCCGCATACAATGTTCCTCCCAACCAACCCACCGCTTTACACCAAGAAGTGGAAACCTACATGAGGACTAACGATGTGATCGTGGGAAATCTTTAGCGAGAAGTGCTCAACTTGAAAGCAGACCTGGTCAAACAAAGAAACGATCTGAGAGCCGATATGCGAAACACTTTGGATAGTCAAACAAAGGACTTAAAGAACATGATGGCTAGTTTCTTCCAAGGTAATCAACCCTCTTCTTCGGGTACTCTTCCGAGTAACACCGTTGCGAATCCAAGAGGGGAGATGAAAGCAATCACCACTCGCAGTGGCAAAGGTACAAAGGAACCCGAGCTTCCTATACCTCCACCGGTGGTTGTGACTAAGGAGAACGAGTCACCTACTCCTATTCCTCATCCTTCTACTTCCCCAATTTCTCCACCTCCTCCACCTTCTACCCCCATTTCCCCACCACCCGTGGTTGTGAGTGATCCTATTCCCCTAAAGCCTTCTTCTTCGTCCAATATACCTTATCCTTCAAGGTTGAGGAAAGATAAGCAAAAGAGCAAGGATGATATTCAAGTTTGAAACTTTCTCAAAATGTTTAAACAATTGAATTTTAACATCTCCTTTGCCGAGGATCTCGCTCACATGCCCAAATACGCTAAGATGTTTAAAGATCTTCTAAGTGATAAGGAAAAGCTTCTTGACATTGCTCAGACCCAACTTAATGAGAACTACTCCGCAGTGCTTTTAAGGAAATTGCCCACCAAACTTGGTGATCCGGGTCGCTTTTTGATTCCTTGCAACTTCCCGGTAGTAGAGAATTGCATGGCCCTAGCCGATCTAGGTTGTAGAATCTTGATAACCTAAGAATCTATGAAGTGGGTTGAAGTTTTCTAGAGAGAGAAACTAGAGAGAGAAAGTGAGAGAAAAACTATGTGTTTATTTCATTCAAATGAATAATGTTAAGTGAACAACAACCAACCCCTTTCCATGGTGGAAAGGGGTATTTATACTTCCAAGCCTTATGTGGACTTGGGCCGGCCCATGACAAGCCCATGGGCCGGTTCTTACTTAACTAAATAAGTATTTGTTAACTACGAGCTATTACAACATAAATAATATTTTGGAGTGACCGATACTTCTAATATACGTTAAAACGTATTTCTAACAATCTCCCCCTAAGGGAGGTCACTCCACGTTACAAAGTTCTAAACCTAGCATACTATACTAAGTCTTCGTTCTTTAGCTCGTAGTCTTTTCTTCTTTTTCTTTTTGTTGTGAATATGTTGGTTTGATCTTTTAGGCTTTGGCTTGAGAGCATTGTTCTTTTTGGCCTTTCACGTGCGATCTTTGCCTTCTTGTGAATTTTGCCTCCTCGTGACTCCATGTTCCACACACTTATGTCTTTTTGTTGAATTCTCGAAAGCTTCAGAGTTTGGTACAGTGGAAGACTTCATTTTGTACTTTCTTGAATTTTTGCTGAACTTTGTTGCAGAAAAACATAAGCATGTGGAAACGACTTCTACAGGTACACCGCAACACCACCGTCTTTAACTGGTACACAGCAACGCCACCGTCTTCAACAGGTACACAGCAACGCCACCGTCTTTAACAGGTACACAGCAACGACACGAATAAAATGGCTTTGAACATTTTATTCTAATTCGGTAGCATTTTACCTCCAGTCGGTGAAGACCGTTGAACGATATTAGATATCGTACCCGTGACGGATAGTTTCAATTAAGTAACTTCCTGACAGGATTTCGCGGGTAAACCCGTTCTCTTTATTCGACCGTCTAAAGCTGACTGCGAACATAAAGAGTCAATCACTTGGGTAAATTATCCTTGTGATTTGAAGCCGTCAATTCATGAAACCTGGAACAAGTGAATTTCAATTAAGATTTTCACCATCGTTGCTTTCCAGTTATCACGAGCTCAATTCATAAAGAATCTTGCACGTCACCTACCAAGTGCTGTTTGATGTTAACACTAGAAGGATTTCCACTCGTCATTGTGATTAATAAAGAGTCAGTCTGAGTGTTTTGGCAAGATCATATGATAATGCGAAGAGGCCTGGAATGAGTTTAAGTTCAATTAAGAACTAAACCACTGTTTCTTTCCTGTTTTTCACAATATTGGTTCTAAAAGAACCGCACGTGTAACCTACCATGAGCTTGTTTGATGTTGGCTCAAGCAGGATTTCCATCTTCATTGTAATACTTGCGTATTACTCGGATGTTCTGGCAATATTACAGGAATACTGCGTAGGACTCATGAAAATCTCTTACTTTTCACATTGTGTGAGAAAGCAAGGAATAAATGGAAAGTGTCCTAATGAGACTTTTGATGATCTCTTGGCTCTAGACTCGATTGTGTGTTTTGATTTAGTGAGCGATGGCTGGAGAGGAGTGCCACCTTTTCAATACCAGTCTATTCGGAGTGAATAAACCAATAGATAACGTGTTGATCTCCGTGTGATTAAAACAAATACCTTTTGAGAGATATTTGAGTTAGCTGGGAAGGGTTGTGCATTGCATCACTGGGTCCATGATGTCTTTCTTCAATATCGAGAATCATTAACAAAAATGACCTCAATAGCATATGTATTGACCCAGTTTCTGCCTAAAGTTGTAAGGAGGGCTTCTTTCTTTACACCCTTTATCTTTACAATTCTTTTTCATTCTTCAACCCCTTTAGTACTTACCAATACATCATCACTAGCACCTTGTTGTGATTGTTCCACTGCTAGCATCATTAATTAGTCGGTACTCAGCTACGTTCACATTCTTTCTCCATCTTTCCTAGGACTTCTAATTCTATCTAGGGAATTGTCCTTGGGAAGATTCCATCGGCTCTGATGAATCATTGGACTAAACCTATTCCTACAACCCTTTTGTCACCACATTCGTCGTGAATTAAGCGTGTTTTGGGAAGGAATTGCCACCATGAAAAATCATTGAAAATCTCCTAAAGTACTTGTGATATTGAAATCAAAAGTTTCGTACCTTAGGTGTTTTTGATCATCAAAAACGCTCCCCCTTAACACGTGATTTACATATATTAAGTTGGATTATTGTTAATTCTTTTTCATCTTTTAGCCAAGTATCACTTAAGTCTCCTTAATCCCATTTTCTCCCCTTATCCAAAATGTTAACCATTAATATTTGGGATATTGAATGGATTAACCGGTCTTTGGGTAAAAATGAAATAGATGTTTGGCCACAGAACATGTTAATGCTCCCCCTTAATTTAATAAGGGATAGTTGTAGTGCTTTAGTATGATATATTTTGAAAGATTTAGAATCTCGTGAGAAATTCTTGAAAAATTATCATACCTTAACACTACATCAAGCCATTAAAGCACAATATTCACAAATTTACATATTCACAATTAAAAACCAATATAAAGTGGACCTGAAATGTACGACCCATTAGATGGATCGTTGCAGTAGCTTGTGGTGCACTAAATATGGTCTACCAGCAACGAATCTTTCCAAACTCCTCATCAATCTACGTTCACGGAGCTTTTGATCTATCTTCTTGATCACATACTTCACCATCTGCCGATGACCCTGATGCCAATCCTCAGTCATCTCTGGTAAAGTCCCACCCGAGTTAAGATGCTCCAACTTTCCTCTGACGTATAGAAGAGTCCCATCACTGTACTTATAAAGCTCACCCACCCTCATAAACTTCATTAACCCTCGACTGTTCAAGTAGAAAATGCCGCAATTCGGGACAGAAATGCCGGTATAGGGACATCTATCTACATGTTGAGGTAACACTTGATTCACTGGACGGGTTAGGTTAAGCTTCCTTTGGTAGCTTTCGACTCCCAACTGAAGATCTTCAACTCGTTTCTTGATAACAACGCTTCGTGTGAACATACGAAGTGCTGTATTCAAGGCAATGAGGTCCTCACGAGGAATATGTGTGAGTTGATCACGGGTTATCAGAAGCAACATATCTTCGATATCCTCAAGGCGAATGATAGAAAAATCTCCCTGCTGGATTTTGTATTCTCTGTCATCCTCCCTTTTCAAAAGAATCTCCGTCACATGATAATAGCCATTCTTGGCTTCAGTTTTCAGCCCTAAAATACTAGAGATGCGGATATCGGATCTAACGTTGCTTCCTGAATTGACTAGACAGCAGCCCCTGTACGCCCTTCGAACTCGTTCGTCCTAGTGTGATGCACCTATGACAGCATACATATCATAATTACGATTTACCTTTGGGACCCAGAGTCGGTTTACCTTTTCCTCGATAAAGGGTATTGTCCCCCAGTTGGCAGCTTTCAGCAAGGTCAGGGAGGTTGCGTACTTTGATGACCCCTTCAGAAGATACACAAGATCATTGGTGACGAAAAAGTCAAGAGCAATCTGATTATCTTGAGAAGGATCAAGTGGAGGTGGAGCTCTTTCTGATTCATGAAGACCTGGCCATTGAACGGTATTCAGAGCTTTCAGGATCTCATCAGCATAATACTCGAACTCCATTTGGGTTAACCTGGTTTTGGCGCGAATTCTCTTATCCTTCAGCGCTCTCTTCACCAAAGACGGAGTAACCGAAGTCTTATACTCATGAGCCAGAAATGCACATAAGTCAATCAGACTGCGGATACGGAGATACAAAACTTCTCTGTCAGCGTCTGTGATCGGATCATATTGCGTCGCTGCCGTGATCCAAGCCTGTGGTGGTGTAGTCTCGTCAATCTCCAACGTGTCTGCCCAGTCCCGTGTGCTTGATGCAGGAACAGTAGATTGTGGTTCTTGTTGTAGAGGAGTGGAAACATGAACATCTGCTGGATTTGATTCAGGCATCTCGGCGGTGTCATGAACGGGTGAGTATTGTGCAGCTTCAGGTTCAGTTACCGATTCTACAATCATAGGAGCAACAACAACAGAACAAACAGGGTTAGTGGTAACAGGTATAGATACAGCAATAGAAGTACCGGGAATCGATGACGCTGTAGTAGCATTCACATCGTGGCGCCACTTAGATCGTCTTGATTCCGTTGATGTTGATTTTTCCTTCTGTGCTGCATCTTTCTTGGACTTGGTTCCAGACTTGGCAGGTTTCTTTGAGCTGGCAACCTTATTCCCCTTTTCAGGTTGTTTACCCCCATCATCATCCCCATTGCTATCCTCGTTGCTCCCCCTAGCACTCTCCTCATTACCATCACCACCATCATCGCCATCATCATCATCATCATCCTCGTCATCATCACCATCATCGTCATCATCACCACCATCATCATCTTCTCCTTCTTCTTCTTCTCCTTCTTCTTCTTCTTCTTCTTCCTCTTCTTCTTCACCAGTACCCTCTTCTTCTTCACTTTCTTCCCTTTCTTCCTCAGGCAGAATGTGATAGGGTACCACACTTCCAAACGTCTTGAACAATCGATCATCCTCCATGATAGCGTCATTCAGGGATTTATAGAGTGTCCGTTGAATCTTGGATTTATCAAACGATCCAAGTTCCCTCATACGAGCTTTGAGGATCTTCTTTAGCTCAAAATCCGTCAAGTCATAGGCAATTTTGTAGGCAGATTCCGAAGGATTGGATGACTTGATCATCAAGTTATCAGCAGCGAGTGTCTTCAACTCATCACGCAGTTTAGGCATAATGGATTCAACGGATTCTTTCACTCTCTCCTCAATAGAAGCTTCAAGAGTTTCTTTCTGCTCCTTGTTGTTATCCTTAATAGCTCGAAGTCTCGTAAGTCATGCTTCATACCTATCAACTTCAGCCTTCTTAACCTGAGCTAGTTCTTTCGCATGAGCTTTTCGCGTCAATTCCATCTCTGCAGCGAACTTAGCAAGCATCTCTTCTTGGGCTTTCCTAGATGCTTCTTCACTTTGAACTCGTCTATGTAGCTCTTGGCGAAGTTCATCCATCTCTCTTTTGTGATTATCCGTATGTTTATCCAACATTTCGGCCATTACCAATGCAGCCATTGTAGACGTTGCAGAGCTGCTCTGGGTTGATTGAAGAGGCTCGGTTGTGACCATAGTAACATTTCGGCCATTACCAATGCAACATTTCGGCCATTACTAACGGTTGAGTAGACACCATGATTGTAGGACCACCGAACTCTTTTTTAACACTTGCTGAAATAGGGATTGATGTCTCCTTCGAAGTAGAATACCGCTTAGGTGACCCAAACTCATAAATATCCTTGGCTCCTCGTACTCTTCTTCAATATTTATCTGAGCACCCGAACCACTACCGCCCGTATCTTTCCTACTCCTTTCAATAGCTATATTCATTGCTTTTCTCTCAGCCTTGTTAAGAGTAGGATCATCAACAACTTCTTCGTCGCGGAGAACTAACTCATCAACCAAACCCTTTCCCTTCTTAGCGACGGTCTTTGTCTTTTTGGCTTTGGGTTCAGGTAAAGCTGTTTGCTTGCGTTTACCTTTGCTCTTAACCGTGGTAGATGAGTCTTCACCTGCTTGAATGCTTGCTCGTTGTTTCTCAATTTCTTGTAACAAGTTCTTGTAATCAGCAGATGCGATAATCTCATTTGTTAGGAGATGACTAGGAATAGGACCAGGAATAACCATATTCGAATGAGTCTCCTGCCTTAAGTCTACCAAATCATCATCATCCATCGTGTGGTGACGACTACCTGCACGCTTGTCAATGGAAGCATCGTTCTCCATAAAATAACGGATGATTAGTTTTATAAACCTAGGGTACTGATATGCTTTGGCCTTAGACTTCGTGTTGGCAAAGAGTTGGAAAACAAACTCCTCCCACAGTAATGATACATAGTCAATACCCATACCTTTGTATACCCCATAAAACAGTTTGACGATTGGTGGACGAACAACATCAAATCCAGTTGTTTTGGGTGTGAGACATCGACTTAGAATCCCAAAAATAGCTTTCCATGGTTGACCAACTTTGGCAGTAGTAAACTCAGACACGGTTCGTATGTCAAGACATCCAATGGCAATGAACATGTCCATGATCTGGTCCTTAGTCGGGTTGGCTGAGAATGATAAGCCTTTGAGTGACGGCCAAAATCCAAAGATCTTCCTGAAGTCTGACACATTAAGCGTCTGTTGCTTGTTGTCCAAAGAAAATGTGATTTTGTTCGACGTCCTCTCCTTGGTAGCCCAGAACTCGTAAAGATAGTCATAGGGCACTGAAGCACTTCTCCTTAGCGCATGCTTGAGATGAGAGATATCAAGTATGGCTGAACCTACCTTAAATCCATTATGGGTAGAATGAGATACCTCCTTCAAACGGAAGTTGTTTGGAAGAAACTTTAGAGTCTTGGCTTCGGCAATGGCGGTGGCTCTGGCGTCTTGTATTTGTTGTACTGTAGGGTTTGTCATCGTCTCTGCTTAAGATAAAACACAAAAGTTGAAACATACAAATATGAATATCATTATGATTTTAAACCTAAGCATTGAACATATGACCTAATCCCTTAAGCTTGAAAAACACTCAAACATCTTCTATTCGGAATAAACATTCAATTCGGAATAATTTCCTATCCGGAATAAACCTCCTATCCGGAATAAACCACTATTCGGAATAAAGCTCCTATTCGGAATAATTATTCTATGTGTAATATTTGGTCTATTCGGAAAGTTAGTCCTATGCGGAATAAATTTTCTATTCGGAAAGATCAATCTATGCGGAATAAAATTTCTATTCGGAAAGATTACTCTATGTGGAATAAAATTCCTATTCGGAAAGATTTCTCTATGCGGAATAAAATTCTTATTCGGAAAGTTTAGGCCTATGTGGAATAAAAGTTCTATTCGGAAAGATTTCTCTATGCGGAATAAAATTCTTATTCGGAAAGTTAGGCCTATGCGGAATAATAGTTATATTCGGAAAGATCATCCTATTCGTAATAATGCTCCTATGCGGAATGTTCATTCTATTCGGAATAATCCTCCTATACGGAATAAAACTTCTATTCGGAAAGTTCATTCTATGCGGAAAAAATGCCTTATTCGGAAAGATCATCCTATTCGGAAAGTTTAAACAGTTATGATTTTTCTAATTAGGCACTAATTCGTTTGATTCAAGTGTTCTAAAGGCCATATCAGTTCAATTTGTGCTATTCCGAATCAAACCCAGGCAAAACCCCCAATTAATTAAACCCTAATTTAAGCAGTAACTTAATTCGATTGATTTCAATTAAAAGGAGTTAATTAAATTGAATTGCATGAATGTTTAAACCGATTTGATACCTTTTGAAGATCTTGATCTAGAAGATGAATGTTTGAAATTGTTTGTGTGTTCGTGTGTTAGTTAATGGCGGGCAAAGGAAAAAAACAAGCAGAAAGGGGAAAGAAAAGAAGAGACGGGGGGTGGGTGAGTTTTGACTAGGTCAAACTTTCACATGTTTGACATATTGTCAAATTTAACCCCTCAACTTTTCTTCTTTGTTCAATTAAAATTCTTTTGTTTTCCAAGTTTTAATTCTTGTCAATTTTGACCCTATCTTATGTTAAATTCCCGAGCCTTAGTGATTAACCTATCTTAACACACGCACTAATCTATTCACGACAAACTTATGAGCAACAACAAGACAAGTGCCAAAGCTATCCAACCATTTAACCATTGAGCTACTTGAGTTTCCTCGAAAACTTTTGAAGATCTTTTTGATGTCAAAGATGATTTAACATTTTCTCCCCCTTAAACGATGACTCGTTTTCTATTTAAAGAGTTGTAGTCATTGTTTAACGAGGCACATGATGATGAAAAGACATTTTCCAATTGATGTTTTGAAAAGATTGATTCGTGGTGTCGACAAGATTTCTCTTATCTAGACAAAATAATGCACTGAGACGTACACTAATTTGTGTTATATCAAGTTGTAAAGTAAACTTGATCCCTTTGCATGATTTGGCTTGTAAATCATGCCCGAGAAAATTAATTCCCGTTGTGAGCCAACGTTTTCCAAGGAAATACGTGACTTTAATGCGAAAACCGGGTTGCAGTCAGAAATAACTACAAGCCATAGTGGGCATGTTTTAAAAATGTACAACTTTTATACGGACTCTATTTATGGCACCGTGTCAATATTGATCGATATTTCTAAGGCCGTAAATATTACCGTACTAAAAGACATGCCCGTTTTAAAAACGAAAAATATTTTTGGTTTTTCTGGATTTTATAATTTTTATGGTTTTTCTAGGTTTTATATTTTTTTTGGTTTTTCTTGGTTTTTCTTGGTTTTATATTTTTGTATTTTTCTTTTGTGATTTATATATATTTACGATAATATACATGATCACGAACAAAGGATACTCTGAATAGTTTACCACCACTATTCAGCTGATTCTTCTGCCAATTCTTTGAGAGTCGCTGGAGTGAATGATTTCATGCCAAGCTTGTCGATCAAAAACTCGATTCGTCCTCGATCTAAGGCTTTGGTGAACATATCTGCCAGCTGATACTCAGTAGTGACAAAATACAGCTCGATCACTCCGTTCTCCACCTGCTCCTTAATGAAATGGTAGCGAATGTCTATGTGCTTGGCCCAGGAGTGTTGAACATAGTTGCAACAAAGGGCAATGGCGCTCTTGTTGTCACAATACATCGGGATTTTGTTAAATCCCAAACCGTAGTCAGTTAATTGTGATCTCATCCAAACGACTTGAGCACAACAACCGGATATGGTGATGTATTCAGCCTCCGTGCTAGAAATTGCAGCGCTTTTCTGCCTTTTTGAAGACCAACTGATCAATCTATCTCCAAGGAGTTGCACAGATCCAGAAGTGCTACGCCTCGTGTCTTGACATCCAGCATGATCGGCATCTGCGTATGATATTAAAGCAATAGAGGAATCTTTCGGATACCATAGACCACGATGAAGTGTTCCTTTTAGATACCGAAAGATCCTTTTAACAACATGTAGGTGCTTTTCGGTAGGCCGAGCCTGATACCGGGCACACAAGCATACAGCAAATTGCAAATCAGGCCTGCTAGCAGTCAGATATAGAAGGGTGCCGATCATCCCACGGTAAAGTTTTGGATCGACAATAGTCCCATTCCTATCTTCATCTAACTTGGATTTCTCCACCATTGGAGTGTCCACGGGGTCACATTTATCAAAGTTATATTTCTTTAAAGATTCTAGAGCATATTTGGATTGATTAATAAAGATGCCTCTGGGATTTTGAGAAATCTGTAATCCTAAGAAAAATGAAAATTTTCCCATCATTGACATCTGAAAGCGTGTGGACATTATCTTCTCAAAGCGTTGTGACAATTCTATGTTAGAGGCAGCAAATATTATATCATCAACATAAATTTGTACCAGAAGCATGTCGTTGTCCTCCTTGAGAGTGAATAGAGTGGGGTCCACCTTGCCTTTGGAGAAGCCTTCCGAAATGAGATATGTGGAAAGGAGATCATACCACGCGCGTGGAGCTTTTTTCAACCCATAGAGAGCCTTCTTAAGATTGTACACATGATTACGAAACTTCGTGCTAACGAACCCATCTGGCTGACTAACATAGACTTCTTCCCTTAGTTCACCGTTCAAAAATGCCGTATTCACATCCATTTGATAGACGATCACGTTCATATGAGCAGCATACGCAAAGTATAGTCTAATAGCCTCTAATCTCGCAACAGGAGCAAAAGATTCTTCAAAGTCTATATCAAAGGCTTGTTTATATCCTCTAGCAACCAATCTAGCCTTATTCTTCAATACTACACCCATCTCATCAAGTTTAACCTTATAAACCCACAAAAAAGTAAGGATGTTAACCTTGTCAGGGAGAGGAACTAATTCCCATACTTCAAGTCTTTGGAATTCATTTAGTTCTTCCTGCATGGCTTCAATCCAAGATGATTGAGTCATAGCCTGCTGCTAATTTTTAGGTTCAACTTCAGAGAGAAATGCATCAAAGTAGCAATAGAGTGCACTCTCTTGTAATTGATGGCGTGTAGAGACTGGTCGATCTAGATTACCAATGACATTCCTAATTGGGTGATCTTTTGTCCATTTGGTGCTATGTTTTTAAATCCTAGGTGGTCTGGAGTGAACAATAGAAGGAGCTTCTTCTGAGGTAGACGTGGCTGAAGGGTTTTCAGGTATTGCTACACCAAAGAAAGGAAGCTCTTGCAGGTGAGCATATTCCAAATCGTGATCAATAGAATCCTCTTCCACATCATTAGGCACATGTAGGGGTGACGATTCAGGTGTAGTTTGAGAATCACTTGGTGAAGGTGCATCCGGTTCAATGTGAATTGAAGATGCATTAGATAAAGCTTCATTTGCTTGAGAAACAACTTCAGGGATTGGAGCTATCACTACAGGTGCTGGAACTTCATCATTTGGGGGGTCAAAGAATTCGTCAAACAACGGTTGAAACAGTTTATCCCACTCGGGCCTTGATGGTGGTAAAAATGATGTAGAAGTAGGATTATTGGGAACTAATCCGGAACTAATAGCACCGGTTCCCATCTCATGAAGCGCGGGTTCAGAGCTGCGTTGCTCAGAAGCCATCGCTGTCAGCTCATCGAAATCTGCGTCCATAGTTTCTACGATCTTACCAAGACGACGGTTGTAAATTCGGTATGCTTTCTTGGACGGTGAGTAACCAATGAAAATACCTATATCGGCTTTCGGTTGAAGCTTGCCCAAGTTCTCACTATTAATGTTTGGATAACAAAGAGCACCAAACACATGAAAGAATGAAACATCGGGTTTATGGTCATGTAGAAGCTCGTAAGGTGTTTTTCCATGGCGTTTCCGAATGATAGAACGGTTTTGGGTGAAACATGCAGTAGATATAGCTTCTGCCCACAAAAACAATAGAGCGTTCGCATAAATGAGCATAGTCCTAGCAGCTTCCATAAGCGTACGATTCCGTCTTTCAACGACACTGTTTTGTTGTGGAGTGCGTGCAGCGGATGTTTCATGTGAGATGCCAACTCCTTCATAGTAATCACGAAGAGTCTGGTTGACGAACTCTGTTCCATTGTCTGTACGAATACGGCGGACAGTAGTATTCAAACGTACCTGAATGAATTTCAGAAAAGTGATGATAGCCTTCGGTGCTTCATCCTTTGTACGTAAAAATCTTACCCATGTAAACCTGGAGAAATCATCCACAATAACGAGAATGAATTTCTTACCGCTCACACTTTCAGTTCTCATTGGCCCACAAAGATCCATATGCAAAAGATGAAGTTTTTCTTGATTGGTGTCTTCAACTTTGGGCTTGTAAGATTTCTTGGTACTTTTCCCCCTTGAACACGCGGAACATAAATGGTCCTTGTGAAATTTAAGATTTGGAAGACCACGAACTAATTGGTTTTTAGCCAGATGATTAATAGCATCAAAGTTGAGATGAGATAATCTGCGATGCCATAACCAAGACTTGGTCTTAGATGCTTTAGAGAAAAGACATACTGGAGAGGCGGCCATCACGTCTTGTAGAGACAACGTATAAAGATTTGTACCACGAGAACCCTTCAACAAATCTTTTCCTTCCAAGTTGCGGATGAAACAAGTATGTTGTCGAAAAGCAACCTCTAGGTTGGAATCACAAAACTGTCCTACTGAAAATAAGTTATGACCAAGACCTTCTACATAGTATACCCTTGAAATCGTAACGTTTCCAATCTGATATTCACCATACCCCATTATCTTTGCTATATGATCATTCCCGAATTTAACCGTACCAAGAAACTTGCTGACGAAATTTCGGAGCATCGAGCGATCTCCGGTCATATGCTTTGAACAACCAGAGTCCAAATACCAGAGGATGATTTGGACCACCTGAAAATATCACCACACGAAGACAATGTAGAGGTATCGGAATCTGAATGTTCCTTGTTATTAGCAGGTACAGATTTAATAATCTTAGATTTGCTAACTTTAGGTTTCTTAGATTTCCTAGCCTTCTTCTTCCTAGTTGGTGGTGTAGATTCTAGTTGGCTTAAATCCTGTGGTATTTCTTCACTGATAGGCACTATAGTGGGGGCTGACCTAATTAAAGGGCGCTGTTTCCATACTTTAGTGCTGGTGTGCCTAACTAAAGGACGCTCAGACCTAACCTCAATGGATGCATTCCTAGTTAAAGGGCACATTTTTCAATCTAATGTAAAGGTCCTACCAGTGGGACGCCATTGCCAGCCAACCTGGGCACGAGTTCTACCCGTTGGCTTCTATTCAAGACCATTCCTAATGGCATTCATTTCATTCACATGATCAATAAGACACAAATCATGACGTTGGGAAAACATACATTCATTACAATTCCAACAATTCAAATTAGAATTCACGAATGGTTTAGGCTTCTGCACAGGCGCAGAGCTTTTAGTCTTAACATGATTCCTTTTATTTAAAACTGAACTAACATTCCTATGGTGAGCTTCTACTTTCTTCTTTTTGGCACTACTAGTGGAGGGCTTGATCTTATCTTTCTTGAGTGGCGATCCTTTAGCCTTAGTAGTCTCTTTTAATCCTGTAGAAGGCAAAGTGGGAACATTAGCAACAGATTTTAAAGGTGCCTTACATGATTGTGCCAATGACGGTTTTGCTCCTGGAGTCTTATTGAATGGAGTTACAGCAATGGGCCTATTAGTAAGTAGTGTAGAGCCTGGTTTACCTATGTATTGCAAATATGCTAAGAAATATTGAACTCGCTTAATATATTCATGAGCCGAATAATAGTAGCTACTTGAGGGATCTAAGGCATAAAGATCGTCTAAAATATCCCTAACAAGATCTACATGCTTAATGGCATTCCTCATATAATCATCGTAGGTAACCGGGTTTCTCTTATGAAGCGGGTTCTTATAAAGCACTACTGACTTGGTTGTTGGAGCACTAGTGGACGGTGCAGAGTTGGTAGCTAAGTTATCAACAACTTCTTGTCGGGTGAGAAGAAGTGTCTCCTTTAACTCGGCCAAAACCATGTTTTTGTCAAAGAGCAGGATGTTTAAGTCAGAGATTTGCTCACACTTTTGGTTCAGTTGTTCAACATAAGATTGTTGTTGTGCCGCATTAAAAGCGAAGCGTTCTTCTAGTGAACCATAAAGAGCGGATAGTCCCTGTCTTGTCCGATCCATCTCCCCTAGAACAGACGAAAGTCTAATTTCTAAGACCTGGTTTTTAGACTCTGAAGCCTCTAGTTCCAATTTTAGTGTTTCATTTGATGACACATCTCTCTTTAATCTCATAATCTCTTCCTCTAATGCCTTAACTATTGCAATCATCTTGTCACGCGTCTCAACACCGTTTTCACAACTATTTGTTATCAAAAAATCCTCATTTTGAGTTAAAGATATACAATGTTGTTCTAGTTGATTAAAGCGTTTTGAATGTAAGTTGTAAGAATCTTGTAGCTTTAAAAACTCAGCATTAGATTCGTGACAAGAATGATTATCTACCTCATTTATAGTATCAACAACATTTACAGAGAGATCACAAACATCATCACATATATGCACAGCATCACAGTTAATCATAGCGGATGTAAGCTCATTCGAATAATTAACATTTACAGTAGTAAGCACATCACACGAGATTACTTCGGACAAGAATCGGTCATATTCGGTTAAAATCTTTTCTTTTTCAATTAGTTGTAGTTCGTAAGCGGTGTCCATTTCATAAAACACTTTTTGAACTTCTCCAATTTCAAATTCAAGATTTTCCTTAAGAGATGCAAAACTTCCTTTTAGACTTTCGACAAATGGATTGATCTCATTTTTAAACACCTCGTTCATGTGTTCGAAAGCCCATTCTCCGACGTTTAGGCCATTTGAAGTCGTACATTCCAAAATGACCTTGTCAAAATTAGTAAAGTATTGATTAATCTCTTGCAAGTTTAACCATACAGTGCTAACAGGTGGGAGATCCTTTGGAATTTCTTTAGGACCTTCCATGTTGACAAGTGTAGGAAATGTACTAGGGTTTTCTTCATTCAACATGTAGGTTGGTGCTGTAATGAGATCTTTGTCCATATAGAAGCGAATTCTAAAATCCGTTTTAGCAAGCTCCTGATTCATTTTAAAATAATCACACTCGGGATATTTTGCAGAATTGTATGACCGATCCTCATCAACTAGATCCTTACTTGTGCGATCATCGAAAATAACAATCGGGTCTAAGACCAATCCTAGTTGGGTTGCATTATAAAGTCTAGGACTATGGATCAAAGCTTGTTTTGCATACCGTGGGTTAGGGGGAAGGCCTTTTTGACGTGATAAGTTAAATTCTCTAAACGACGCATCAAATAAGTGCACTAGTTGAGAAGCAGCGTATTGTCTTAAAAGCAAATAATTTAGACTTCTAATCTTATTAGCAGCATTAATCTCCATTTCATTCTTCTTAGACTCGAGTAATTCAAAATCCGTTTGAAGTTTTTGAAAATTAGTGACTACTAACTCCTTTTCTTTAAGTTCATTAGAAAGATTTGCTCTTAAGTTTTCAATTTCTTGCAAGTGACCCATTTGTTTGTTTCGAAAGTGATCATATTCGGGATTTGTTAGAACACTAGACGAAGGCACTAATTCCAAAGTTTGAACTTTCTCATTGCTTAAGGCAAGCTCATCAGACAAATTCTTATTCTTAGCTAGGGTTTCTAAGAGAGCAGCATTCATTTGGCTAAGTAATGTAGCAGGAACCATGACCAAATCTTGTTGAGCAGGAGTAGGCGTATGCGAAATGGCTCCCGGTTGTGATTCACTCAAAGTCTGGGGACTCACGTTGATATTACTATCATTGATTGTCTCCTCATTTGAAAAACTCACCACCGAAGACTCATTCGAATCAGCACTCTCTTGCACAACTTGATGTGGTTGAATACTAGCATCAATGGTATTATCGATGGTATTAATAAGTACCTCAGATCTCTTTTCTGGCCCTAAGCTGGAGATAGTTGCCATAAGAGCAGCCTTTGCAGATTGAAAGTCATCACAGTCTGAGTCATACGCATCAAGATCATCGGCTTGGTAAGCTGCATTCTGTGTAGTGACAACGTCTTGTTCAGCAATCCCTGGATCAGCAATAAATGCAAGCTCCTCTTCATCAAGTTCCCTTCCTTGTGCCTGAGCATTCACCAGATAGATCTTCTCTGCAAACCATTGTCCATCCCTTCTCCTCTTGGGTTTCTTGCAATCCCTGGACATGTGTCCTTCTTCCTTGCAGTTGTAGCATGTAATCATTCTCAACTTGCCTGTGGAATTAGCCCGTGGAGGATTGTTGACCATTGGAGCAGGATTGACCGTGCGAGCATTGGTGGTTGATGTAGTAGGTCTCCCCTGATAAGGTTTAAGTGGTTGAACCATTACCCTGCCATTCTCAATAGTAGCTTGTTGGCGAGAATTGGATGAATTCCTCAACTGATTGTTAGTTGGAGCTGATCCTCTAAATCCTCTTTTGCTTAATGTCCTTGTGAGATAAGCAGACATAGTGGTTAACACGTCAACTGGGTCAACTTCTTGTTTGAATACAGGAATGGGGACTTCCTCATCATCACAATACATTGCTTGGTCTTGTTGAGATGCATAATCACCAGAAGGAATACTCATGTGATCAGAATAGCTTGATGGATATGCTGCATTCTCTTGATAAGAAGAATATGAAGGCTGAGCATAAGGTGCAATGCTTGCTGGGTGAGGTTGTGAGCCATATTGTGATGAAGGTGCATTAAACAGATATTGTTGCTGATGTGAGGTGGGTGGTTGCGGTAAAATCGAGTATTGAGGGAAGGTTGGTGTCATGTAAGGTGATGGATGATAGGCTTGATGTCCCAAGATATAAGGAGTGTTGTTGTGAGACAAGCTTGGTTGATTTGCCATCAAAGCTAATGAATCAGGGTACATACCTCGAGGCGAACGGTGCATGATCACATGTTTCTCATGCTGCTGAAGAAAAGCATATAGTTGATCCAAATTGCACTTATGCAAATCCCTGGTTAACTTAACATCGGTAATGTACTCACCCCATTCAGCTTGAGGTAAAGTATTCAAGAATTTGGTGTTAACCTGGAATGGAGCAATCACAAGATTGTATACATTCAGATCATTCATGAGTGTGGTGAATCTGAAGTAATAATCGTGAAGCGTTTCCCCTGGGCTGTACGTGAATCTATCAAACAGATCATACAACTGACATTCCCTTTCCTGTTTGGTGAGAGACGTACCTTGTAGCAACACCTTTAGACATTCCCATAAATCCTTTGCCACCGTATACTGACTTACCATTCGATAGATGTCATGTGGAAGAGCTTGGAGAATGGTTTGAAGAGCCTTTTCGTCTGCATCGGCAACAAGTTGTTGAGCTGGTGTAAGTTCTTCAAACTCCCTTGGTCGAGTCACATTGTTAACCACGATGGTACCATAGTCAAGTGGACCATTTAAAATTGACTTGACCATAAGCCTCCCATATACCGGTTTTCCCTTAAGGTATGACATCATCCGGCCTTGCCATGCTTCAAAAACTTCTTTGATGAGCATTGGAGGACGATTATCCGTACCCGTAATGACGGAAATATCCGTAAGTGATGTCATCTGAGGCATTACTGAATTCGGATTCATTTTGTTCACTTCAAAGAAACAAAGATTATCGGTTGATCGAGCAGTGAAGAAAGGTTGAGAATTTGTGTTGTGTTGTTGAAATCAAGATTAAATCCACTAAAGATCGTCGAAAAAAAACTCGGAAAAATACCCCTTGAACTTGCTATTCGGAAAAATCCCTATTCGGAATAACCCTATGCTGAAAAACCCCTATTCGGAATAATCCTTATATGAAAAAAACCCTTATGCGGAATACCCTAATAAACCCTATTCGGAATGTTCCTGCTATTCGGAATATTCTTCAATTCGGAATGTTGGCTATTCGGAAAGATTTCTATTCGGAAAAATGGGCAATTCGGAATGTTTGACTATTCGGAATGCTTTGGCTATTCGGAAAACTTTACTATTCGGAAAGATTTTGCTATTCGGAAAGAATTGCTATTCGGAAAATCCTGCTATTCGGAAAGCTATCCTATTCGGAATGTCTATTCGGAAAACCCTGCTATTCGGAAAACTCTCCTATTCGGAATGTCTATTCGGAATAATCTGGGAATATGACGTTCGAGACTTTGAATAGAGCTTTAAATCCGATTTTTTTTATCAAAAACCACAAAAAGTTTTATGATTTTTACCAAATTAAGCTAAACCCAATCCTTATCAATTAATCCCAATAACAAAAACACCAAAAACAACAAGATTCAAGATTGATTTTTTCTAAAGATCACTAATTGATTCAATAACTAAAAAAGCAACACAATCCTTACCTTTAATCACCCCATAGCTCTTGATACCAAATGTAGAATCTTGATAACCTAAGAATCTATGAAGTGGGTTGAAGTTTTCTAGAGAGAGAAACTAGAGAGAGAAAGTGAGAGAGAAACTATGTGTTTATTTCATTCAAATGAATAATGTTAAGTGAACAACAACCAACCCCTTTCCATGGTGGAAAGGGGTATTTATACTTCCAAGCCTTATGTGGACTTGGGCCGGCCCATGACAAGCCCATGGGCCGGTTCTTACTTAACTAAATAAGTATTTGTTAACTACGAGCTATTACAACATAAATAATATTGTGGAGTGACCGATACTTCTAATATACGTTAAAACGTATTTCTAACATAGGTGCCAGTATCAACTTAATGCCCTTAAGCGTTTGGAAGCAATTATCTCTCCCTGAGCTAGTCCCCACCAAAATGACTTTGGAATTAGCTAACCGCACGGTTGCTTATCCAGTGGGGATAGCCGAAGACGTCTTTGTAGGAGTCGACAAATTCAATTTTCCTGCTGATTTCGTCGTTGTTGACTACGACATGGACCCTCGTGTGCCATTGATCGTTGGTCGTCCATTCCTGAGGACCGGTCGCACTCTCATCGATGTTGAAGCCGGTGAGCTTATCATGAGAGTGGGTGACGATAAAATCGTTTTCAACATGGGAAAGCTTTCTAAACAGCCTTATTCATACGAGAATGTTAATTGTATTGACGTTCTTGATGAGGCTTGTGAAGAACACTTCAAAGATGCTTGTAAAAGTATTCCTACCTCTCTTCCCACTATTGAGACCGTTTCCTCTATTGACTCATCTCTATCTCTATTTGGAGAAAGTGATTTCCTTTGGAAAGATTTGGAAGCCACCATGGGAGATGTGAACTTAGACCATGACGATTCTACCACCAATTGGGATGAAGATCTCCGCCTCATTGAAAAGCTTCTCAAAGAAGACAATCTTTCCCCACTATCTCCGACGGTTCCTGCTATTGATCCTCCTTCTCCTAAAGAGGTGACTAATGATGATCCATCGTTAGTTTCACCATCTATTGAGGATCCTCCCACTCTTGAGCTTAAGGACCTACCTCCTAATCTTGAGTACGTTTTCCTTGAAGACAACGAGAAGTTACCGGTCATCATCGCGAAGGAACTGAAAGAAGAAGAAAAAGCCCGCCTTGTCGCCGTGTTGAAGAAGCATAAAAGAGCTATCGCTTGGAAAATCTCCGACATTCGTGGAATTGATCCTCACTTTTGCACACATAAAATTATCATCGAGGACGACTTTAAGCCCATAATTCAAAGCCAACGAAGGGTGAATCCAAAAATCCATGAAGTCATCAAAACAGAGGTTATCAAACTTCTTGATGCGGGTATGATTTACCCTATTTCGGATTCACCATGGGTTAGTCCACTCCATTGTGTGCCTAAGAAAGGCGGCATCACCGTTGTGCCCAATGCAAACAACGAGTTGATTCCTACCCGTCTTGTTACTGGGTGGAGAGTTTGTATAGACTACCGCAAACTCAATGATGCCACGAGAAAGGATCATTTCCCTCTACCTTTTATGGACCAAATGCTTGAACGTTTAGCGGGTAATGAATATTATTGCTTTCTTGATGGTTTCTCGGGTTATTTCCAAATACCCATCGATCCCCAAGATCAAGAGAAGACAACATTCACTTGTCCCTATGGCACATTTGCTTACAAAAGGATGCCTTTTGGCTTATGTAATGCCCCCGGGACTTTCCAATGGTGCATGTTGGCTATCTTCCATGACATGGTTGAACAAACCATGGAAGTCTTCATGGATGATTTCTCAGTCTTCGGGGATTCCTTCTCTTCTTGCCTTGCCAATTTGGAACGTATGCTTAAGCGGTGCGAAGACACTCGCCTTGTTCTGAATTGGGAAAATTGCCATTTTATAGTAAAAGAAGGCATTGTGCTAGGACACAAAATCTCTAACGCCGGTCTTGAAGTCGACCGTGCTAAAGTAGATGTCATAGCCAAATTACCTCCACCTTCAACCGTGAAGGGTGTGAGAAGCTTTCTGGGTCATGCGGGCTTCTACCGTGGCTTCATCAAAGATTTTTCTCAAATCGCTCGCCCGATGACCCACCTCTTGGAAAAAGATACCCCTTTTATCTTTTCCAAAGAGTGCCTTGAAGCCTTCAACTTGCTTAAGGATAAGCTTACTAAGGCACCAGTCTTGGTTACCCCTAATTGGGAGCTTCCCTTTGAGTTGATGTGCGATTCTATTGATTTTGATATTGGATCGGTTCTGGGACAAAGAGTGAACAAACACTTCCAACCGATCCATTACGCTAGAAAGACAATGACGGGGGCTCAATTGCATTACACGACAACCGAAAAACAGCTTTTAGCTGTTGTCTATGCTTTTGAAAAATTCCGCCCCTATCTTGTCCTTTCCACCACAATCGTATACACGGACCATTCCGCGTTGAAGTACTTGATGACAAAGCATGATTCTAAGCCAAGACTTCTTCGCTGGGTTTTACTCCTTCAAGAATTCAACATTGAAATTCGTGACAAGAAGGGAGCCGAAAACCTGGCCGCGGATCATTTGAGCAGACTTGAGGATCCATATCAAGGGGATCATCCGAACAAAGAGATCAATGATTCTTTCCCTCTTGAGACCTTAATGTCTATAAATCTCAATCTTGATGGCACCCCGTGGTTTGCCGATGTTGCAAACTACTTAGCGGGTGGTGTTCTCATCCAAGGGTTAACATCCCAACAAAAAAAGAAGTTCTTGAACGATGTTAAGACTTACTTTTGGGATGACCCTTTTCTATTCAAACAATGCGCTGACTTGATTATTCGCCGATGTGTTGACGGACCGGCCGCTTTGGACATTCTCCAGGCTTGCCACAAAGGACCCACCGGTGGTCACTTTGGTCCCAACTACACTGCCAAAAAAGTGTTTGATTCGGGATTCTATTGGCCCACCATTTACTGTGATGCTCACGAGATGGTTAAACATTGTGATGCTTGCCAAAAACAAGGCAAGATCACACATAAAGATGAGATGCCTCAAAATTTCATACAAGAATGTGAAATCTTTGATGTATGGGGCATCGACTTTATGGGGCCATTCCCTTCTTCTAAAGGCAACAAATACATCCTTGTCGCTATTGACTACGTTTCCAAATGGGTTGAAGCCAAGGCTTTACCTACTAAAGACGCAAGGGTGGTTTGTAATTTCTTGAAACAACTGTTTGCTCGATTCGGTGTTCCTTGTGCTATTATCAGTGACCGCTGGACTCATTTTTGCAACGATCAATTTGCAAGAGTCATGGCGAAGTATGGTGTCAATCACCGTCTTTCCACCGCTTATCATCCTCAAACCAACGGTCAAGCCGAGATATCCAACCGTGGATTGAAAATAATTTTGGAGCGTACTGTGGAAGAGCATCGCGCCGCGTGGGCCGATAAGTTAGATGATGCTCTGTGGGCTTTCCGTACTGCTTACAAGACCCCGATCGGCTGTACGCCTTATCGTCTTGTGTACGGGAAAGCTTGCCACCTCCCTATCGAGCTGGAACATAAGGTATACTGGGCCTTGATGTGGGCTAACCTCGACATCAACAAAGCCGGTGATTTTCGCAAGATTCAACTCAACGAGCTACAAGAATTGAGGAATCAAGCTTACGAGAACTCATTGATCTACAAGGAGAAGACCAAGATTATCCACGATGCTAAAATCAAGAACCGAGAGTTCCACGTTGGTGATGAAGTCTTACTCTTTAACTCTCGGTTGAAGATCTTCTTAGGCAAGTTGAAGAGCCGCTGGTCTGGTCCATTCACCATCGCCAATATCTTTCCCTATGGCACCATTGAGCTTTCTCAGCCAAATGGGCCCAACTTCAAGGTGAAGGGCCAGCGTTTGAAATTGTACTTTGGTGAGGACATCTCTCAAGAGATGATTCCATCCCTCACCACGTTTCTCATGAACTAATTTTGGGTCGAGTTAGGCTCGTGACTCGGTTATAAAAAACAAGCGCTCCTCGGGAGGCAGCCCGAGTATCTATCCTTTTCCGTTTAACCTCCTAAGTGTAGGGGGGCCTCTATAGGTTCTTTGTATTTGTGTGGTGATGTGATTACAGGGATGAATGCACTTTTGGAACCATTGAAGAACCGTGCTCCCGTGTTATCCGAAATCCCGTTCTATCTCTCAACTATCGTGATTTTATTTTCTTCATACTCACATTTGAAATTGATCACGTTAGTCGTCTCTTCCTTAACTTGAGTTAACCAACGTGCACAATGTCATAAGTGTAGGGGAGACTTTTCCCACATGCTTAAACATTGAGGACAATGTTTATCTTAAGTGTAGGGGGGACTTCTATCGAAGTTTTAAGTAGACTTTTCCATGAAAATGCCTTCATTTAACCGGAAAATCATCTTTTTCAACATTTTTCAAATTTTTTATTAACTTTGGCCATTTAGTCGTAATCTTTAAATTTTTATCGTTGCTTTCATATGTATATATCCCGTAATAAAGTCAAAAATATTAATAAAGTGGTGTAGCTAGTTTATAAATCTTTGACATATTTGGCCCGTTGCGTTTATTTTGACTCAACCCGAATAGACTTATCCAAGTTTATTCTAGCTAGTATCCTTAACCATGTAGACCTTAATTGGTTTGTTAGGCTAAGTATCCACGAGTCTCATTACTTGAGATTTTAAATTGGGGAGAACGAGAAATGATAGAGTCAATTATAAGTCGGTATTCTTGCACAAGCTCACTTGGTGTAATTATTTGCCTATTCTCCCATCACTTGCTAATAATTTATCTGCAATAAGTAAGGTCGTACGATTTTGAAAAGTTACTTAGCTTCTAGCCCAAGATCGTTTAAAAGTTGCTCGGTAATGATAAGAGTTCATAGCCAAGGCATAACTTATGAAGCGGGGCGCGAAGATTGGCGAGTCCGAAAAGGCCCTAACAAGGCATGAGGATTCCATTTTATTGCTAAAGATCCAAAGTGATGTGAAAAGCATTATTCCCAAAGTCAATATGAAGGATCAAGACTCACGACGAAAAGCAATCAACTCCCGTAAAGATCATGGAGAAGTCTATCCGAAAAGACCCTAACAAGGTATGAGGATAAATAGATCCAAGTCCGAAAAGGAGGCGGATCGTTGTATCTCAAAATCCCAATTAGAGATTGAAGAAATAATCATGAAGTCGTGGTCAACAAAGTTGGAGTACCCCTCAAAAGTATCCAAGTGAAGAAACTCTATTAACGATGAGAAGACCATTATCTCAAGCACGTCTCTCAAGATATGAAGTATGAAGTACATGCCAAATATCGGCCCGAGAAAGGTCTCAAATCGTGAACCAAGTTATGCCTAGATATGAACTTTTTGATGTCCCGAGAAGCAGTTTTAAGAGATTTTGTCCTTTAGCTAACTATTGATCAAATCGTCCTACTTTGCTTTCAGCCTAAATAAACTATCGAAATAAGTCCAAAAATGCATCTTCATGATTATTCTAAGACAAAAATAAAATATAAGAGATACACCTAGGAATAAGGGAGTTTAAGCATATAATTAAGCCATGTGTGTAAGTGTTTGATTTACTAACTTATAATAACAATGATCTCGTTTTAAGCTTAGTTTGGGGAACGTGAAACTTGAGGGTGATAAATCTTCGCAACACCAAAGCCCTAATGTAAGTCCTTGATCTCTCTACAAGTTATTTCCCTGTAGCTATTTTCAAGTGAAAATGGTTTTCTATCTTTTTCTTACTTTAAAAGTTTTAATTTCTCCTAGTAATTTAATTTTTGTTTAGTAGTATTTCAATAAGGCCAAGGTTGATTTATTATGAGAAAAGTGTAAATTTGCTTTATCACTAAGCATTGCATGAGGGCATGGCAATGGTTAAGTGTAGGGGATTTGATAGGTGTGTAAACACCCATCCTTTTTCCACTTAATTCTGGCTGAAACGAGACCAAAACACGTATTTAATATCATTTGTTTGGAATTATGCGTGGTTTTTGTGTTTATTGTGTTTTCAGAGCTAACCGGATGAATATTAAAGAAAACATGGGATTGCACGGGTTTTATCGAAGAAAAAAACTCAAGACGAAGTCTATTGTCCAAGAGATGCAAAAGATTTGAAGTCACTGGGCCTATTTGAAGATTTATCGAAGAAAAGGACCAAAGATGGAAGATTTACATAAGTCGAAGAAACTCAAGTCTATTAAACGAAGAAATTAAAAGACGAGTTGAATTTAATCGACGACAAATCCCGAATCAGAATCAGAAACGTCAACTTTTCTGAAAAGACGAGAAGACAAGAAGAACGGAAGAAAGCCTACTCACCAACCAAAAGACAAGACTATATAAAGTCCACCCTTCACACTTTTCATTGAGTTTTTAGTTTTTCTTTTCCCCTCTTTTTCTCCCTTTCTGTTTGTAGTCATCACCAACACCACTAGGGTGTTTGGTGATTTTGATTTTTATTGTTCCAAGAATCTTGTAGTTTAATCTTTGTCTTGTGATTGTTAAAACCTTAATCATTCAATATATCAATCTTTCCATTTCATCTTGTTCATCTTCATCTATTTGGTTAAAGTTAAAGTTCTTATTTGGTTGATTTGATCTTCAAAAGTTGTTGGGTTTTATGTTTTTATTGATGGGATTTGTTGTTATTGGTTAGTATATATGATTTGTGTCTAGTTTTATTTAAGTTCTGGTTAAAAACTTGTTGATTTTTGGGCTTAAAATAGAGTTCCCCTGTTCTTCTGTATTCTACTGTTCTTGAAGTATTCCCAGGTTCCGGATGAACACAAAGTTCCGGATGAACACAAAGTTCCGGATGAACAAATAGTTTCGGATGAATGTTATTCTCAAAAGTTCTGAGTGAATGTGTTTTTAAAAAGTTCCGAATAAATTCCCTTTCAAAAAGTTCTGAATCAATTTTTAAAAGTTCCGAATGAATGCTCTTTCCAAATCTTCCGAATAAACTTCCGAGTCAAAAGTTCCGGACGAAGTTCCGGATCAACAACTTCCGAACGAAGTTCCGAGTAAACTTCCGGACCAATCTTCCGGGTGAACTTCCGAATCAATCTTCCGAATCAATCTTCCGAGTAAAGTTCCGAACGAAGTTCCGAAGCAAGTTCCGGGTGAAGTTCCGAATTAAGTTCCGGATCAATCTTCCGAACCAAACTTCCGAGTAAAGTTCCGGATCAAGGAGTTGACATCTTTTCATTCGGAAAAGTTCCGAATCAGTAAGAACTTCCGAATCATTTTTCTTTTGAGTATTTTTAAGTCTTACTTACTGTTTCTTCATTTTATATTTATATTTTAATTTTAATTCTAGTTTTATTGATCGTTATTAAATTAATTGCTTTTAATTTAAGTTTACATTTTAATGCATTTAAACCTTTTAGTAGATTAAAAATCCAAACCCCCTATTTGTCACCAAAAACAAATCATTCCACTTAGAACCGAGATCAATTCGAGAGGATATCGAGAGAATCTAGAACCCATTGCAATAACCTAGTATCACTACCCGTTATCGGGGATCGATTGGAAGGTCGAGTCACTATGTGGCTATCCCTTTTAAATTCTTTCTAGACACATACAAAGGATATCACCAGATTCAAATAGCGGATCAGGACGAAGAGAAGACGGCGTTCCACACCATCCAAGGAGTCTACACAAAGATGCCCTTTGGGTTGAGAAATGCAGGAGCCACTTATCAGCGGCTGGTGAATAAGGCCTTCGATTGTCATATCAGACGTAACTTAGAAGTCTACGTCAATGACCTAGTTATAAAGAGTCACACAGAGGAAGAACTCATCCGATATATCGAAGAAACCTTTAGGATGCTAAGGAAGATCAATATGAAGTTAAATCTTAAGAAGTGCACCTTTGGCGCGACCGAAGGCATGTTCTTTAGGATACATGATAGATTCTAATGGCATTAAGCCATGCCCAGACAAGACGGAGGCCATAATACAGCTCCCATATTCGAGGACGTTGAAGGAGGTACAATCCCTTAACAGAAAGCTGGCAGGACTAAACAGATTCCTCTCCAAATCCACGGAGAGATCACTCCCCTTATTCAAAACACCCAAGAAGTGTATAAAAAAGGGAGGCTTTCGTTAGACAAAGGAGGTGGACGAGGCTTTTGACCAGCTCAAGAAACACTTCGCTGCACTCCCCATCTTGGTAGCACCCAGAACGAAAGAAGAGTTAATTGTGTATTTATTAGCTACACATGGAGCAATCATCGCGGTTTTAATCACGGACATGGAGTCTGTCCAGACACCAGTTTACTTCATAAGCAGAGCACTACAAGGTCCAGAACTAAACTATGCTCTAATGGAGAAATTAGTTTTGGCACTAGTGTACGCTACGAAAAGATTGCACCGCTACTTCCAAGCACATCGCATAGTGGGGATCACGGATCAGCCTACCAGGCAGATTATATTAAAACCGGATATTACGGGAAGACTACATAAATGAAGTGTCTTGTTGAGTAAGCACAAGATCTCTTATAGACCGCGTACGATGGTTAAAGGTCAGATCTTGGCAAATTTCATTATAGAGAAACTAGAGGAAGAAGAGGCTTCACCCAAAACACTAGAAGAACCCAGGAACCCCCAAGTATTTTTCACTGATCGGTCCTCATGTATCGATGGATCTAGGGAAGTCCTTATTCTAACAAACCCGGAAGGTATGGGGTTCACTTATGCCTTACGTTTTGAGTTCATAGCCACAAACAACGAGTTCGAGTATGAGGTGCTAATGGCTGGACTAAGGATCGCAACTCGCATGGGTGTACGTAACCTTAAGGCGAATGTGGACTCGGGTTTAGTGGCTAGCCACATCTTGGAAAATATGAGGCTAAGGAGGACAATATGGTCCAATATCTAAAGAAACCAAGTCGTTGATAGAGGGCTTCAACAATTTTACCGTACGACAGGTTCCAAGAGGTGAGAATAAAAAGGCTTGCGCTCTCAGTAAGATCGCGTCCACCAACTTGGCACACATATCCAGAAAAGTTCTGGTAGAGATCTTAAAGGACAAGTCAATAATGGAAGAAGAAGTGTCCACGATCGTGGAAGAAGAAGGGCCTACGTGGATGACCTTGGTCGTCGACTACCTGTCCGATGGTACACTCCCACGAGATGAAACAGAGGCACGGTGAATCAGGAGACAATCGTAACAATTCGAGGTTTAGAACGGAGTCCTTTACAAGCGATCATTCTTGTAGTCGTGGTTGCGTCACGTAGGACCGCGACAAGCGAACTACGTCATCATCAAGATCCGCGAAGGGTATTGCAGTATGCATGCAGGGCCTAGGTCGGTAGTGGTGAGAGCCCTGTGTTCTGGATACTATTGGCCAACTATGCACAAGGATGCGCAAAATATAATTCTCAAGTGCAATAATTTCCAAATCCATAGGCCGGTACCACGACACCCGCAAGAAGATTTGACACCTATCACATCCCCATGGCCATTCTACAAATGGGGAATAGATATCGTAGGGCCCTTTCCCGTGGCAACGAGAAGGGGGGAGGGTTTAAGTCCTAATACTATCTATGGATTACTTTACCCGATTGATCGAGGCCAAGGCAGTTGCAACCATTACGGGTAATCAGGTAAATAAGTTTGTATGGGAAAAAACAGTATGATGATTTAGCCTACCAGGAGAGATATTCTCCGACAGTGGAAAACAATTTTCTGGTAACCCATTCACGGATTGCGCACAACGCTAAATGTCATGCAGTTGTTCACATCAGTCAAGCATCCATAGTCCAATGGGTTGGCGAAAAGAGAAAACCAGAGCTTGGGTGATGGTATCAAGGCGCGCCTTGGGGAAAATGCAAAGTGGGTGGATGAGCTACCTCATGTCCTATGGTCGCATCAAACAATGATCAAAACAGGAAATGGGGATACTCCTTTCGCATTGACGTATGGAACAAAAGCAATCATCTCGGCTAAGATTGGACTACCAACGATCCGCACAGCGGACGTGGATGTCGTCGCAAATGATGAGGAATTGCGGGTAAACTTATATTTGTTAGCAGAAAAATGAGAGTTCGCCAAAATCAATGAATCTAAAGCAATGTCAAAGATGAAGGGATATTACAATACTAGAGTTCGAGGAGTCTCGTTCACACAAGGCGAATTTGTATATCGTGCTAACGAAGCAAGTCGCGCGAAGAATACAGGGAAACTTGGACCAAAGTGGGAAGGGCCCTACATAGTGACAGAAGCTTTGGGTAAAGGCGTGTACAAGTTGCACGACATGGACAACCATGACTTAGGACGTACATGGAATATCTACAACCTCAACAAATGTTATCTTTAACGCTATTGCCTCTTATGGATGCTCTTTAGCTGTAATAAAATGTCGCGGTCCCTAGCTAGTTCCGCAGCCCCTTTCTCGTCAATTGATTATGTTCTTTAAATTATGTTATTTAATTAACAATTGTCATTATATTCTGCCTATGGGCGTACATGTACTTATCGTTTCCATGTGAAATAAGAGGATTGAGTGAACCTACTAATTCAACTTTTCGTATTAGAGGGATGCAACCCCATCGACCACGGATCACTTATCCTTGTTAGATAACTTGCTAATCAAGACGTTGTGGCAAGTAATGCATCTACCATACTCCATGATGGATTTTCAAAAGACACATTGTGCTTGTCTAACAACAACTTATCAAAACATTTGAGCTCACTGATTGTGACAATCCGTCAGTTTGAGGTCGTTATTTTATTCTCAAGTATTATTTAAAATAATTATTTTATTGTTATATTATGAACTCACTCGTTTTTGGGAAGAAATTATGGTTTACGTCTTAAAGTAGCATCAACTACGTCCAAACCGGAGAGATCTACGTTACGTGCTTACATTTACATACACCGTTTTTGTGACAGTCCGATATTTCAGGAAGTAAATTTATTCTCGTATATTATTTTGGAATTTTATTTTGCGTTGGTTCATAAACTCACAAATTTACGAGAAGAAATTAGGACTTAAGTGCATAATTTAGCGTCTTTTATGATGAAACCGGAAACCCTAGGTTTACATATTTACGCTTTCGTGCTCCGTTTTGGATGAGACAATTTTTATTAGAATTTTTTTGTGTCGTAGTTTCATAATTTATAAAAACGTTTTTCGTAAAACGACCAGAGGGCACGTAAATCGAGAAAACTAGAATCGAAGACTACCCGTAAATTAGTGGGGATGAAACAAGTACACACTTGTCTCACCGCCACTATGGGCGGCCAAGACAAGCCACAAACACACTCTTGTGTCACACTTTTACAAGTGTAAGGACACTTGGAACAAGCCTTGACTAAACCACTAACACCTCAAAAACCATTAACCAAACTTCTCACACACACTTACACATTTACATGCAAAACTTTATCAAATCTCTCTCCTCCCCTCCTTTATACCGTCCCATAACCACCACAAATCACAGTTTTCATCAAAAATTTAACATACAACATAATCTTTAATCAATATATATTGATTGATACATAAAAAGAAGGTTATTGGAGGTGATTTTAACTAGTGAAAAGAAGTTTTTATGGAGGATTAGGGCTGATTTTTCAAGAAGTATTCACACAATTGGTGCTCTTAAAGAGTGATCTTGCTAAGCTAAAGATTTGGTGACAAGAACCAAGCCTTATTCATCAAAATCTCAATCTTTCATCATATTGATTGGTATAGAGATCATATTCTTTCTATCATCTTATTGTTTTGTAAATTTACTCATGTATTTTCTTCAAAAATGTATATTTATATGATGATAAATGATGATCAATATATTGTGTGAGGATTTTGTGTTAATAGATTAGGTTAAAAAGGCTAAAATCAACAAGTAAACATGTTAAAATCATGACTAGTTGTATAGGCTGTATAAAACAGTAACTTCCAATATGGTCACATGGTTAAATGGTTTGTATTATTAGATATACAGATATATAATTAATTTTTACACATGTGGTGAATTGGCCACTCAATGGAATGATTAAAATGAGCAAGATATGGCCAAAACACTTTTGTAGTACAAATCTGTATAGTCTGTTTTGGACGAATTATTAAAAATACTTAGAAGCTGATTGAGCAGTAGCTATACGAGAGTTATTTGTATCACACATCATGTAGTTTATGCTATTTAAATTTGAGGTTCTATCTCCTTCTAGAACTCAAAATATGACAAAAATGGTGGATTTGACTTTAGAAATCAGATTTCTTAATAAGCTATATAATATAAAACGAGCACTCAAAGTAAATACTATTATAAAATAAGTATATAAAGGACACTAAATACTAATAAATATTATAAAATAAGTTTGTATAATATAATAAATAAACATGGCATTTTATAAAAGTAAAACTCAAATATTTTACTAAAACTATAAACTATATATAAGTTTTAGGTCTTTTCGGCTAAAACCGAAAGATTAACGTTTTTTCCAAATAAAACTTAGAAGGTCGGACCCGTTTAATGTAATATTTTTATAACTCATATACTGATAAGTAAACACATTTGACAAGTAAAAATCGACAAAACCGAGCTTTGTAACTAATGGACCATAATGGGCCAAATTAGCCTTGTTGGACCACTAGGCCCAACTAGTTTGGTTAAATATTATTGGACTTACTCATTGTCTTAACCCACTTGGGACCAACATATGAGTATGTTCCTGGTCTTAAAAAGATAAATTGACGAATAAAAAGATATTGGACTCTTAATGGGCTTATTGGGCCTTAACATGTAAATGGGCTAAAACTAGTATAATAAAACTAAGTTAACAAAATACTTAACAACTAATAAAGTTGTATAAGGTGTTAAAATCCCACTTGATCATCATGTTATGACATCATTACATATACATAGTAACTTTCATAAAGTTATTTGGCATGGTCTAAGACCAAGTACTATTTGTTTAGGTTTTCCATGATCGAGTCACGCGCCGTACGCTCTAGTTGCCGAAACCCTCCTTTCCCAACCAATATGAGTTCATAGCCTCGCACTCTTTTAAATGTTTTATGAAATGTTTTATAAACCCGCGAGGGAGATAACATGCTAGTTTTGATAAAAAAAAATAGAACACAAGTAGTCCCGATTGTATGCCTATTGATATGGACCTGAATGATTATATGACCCAATGAATGAAATGAAATGGATTATTATTAGTTAGTTATGTCACTAAAAGTCTCATTAGCATGAATTGTGAACTACCGGGATTTGGTAGACGCTTATGCATATAATAGTACTATTTGGGGAAGATCACCCCAGTTCGCGCCTTGACGGTTGATCCCCGTCGTGCCACATTGATTGGTAAGCGAATTTATGTATGAGAGGATTTATATAAGCGTGATTCTTGTGACGACACGCTGTTTTAGATGGGCAAATAAATTATGGGCTAGCTACCCGAAATATTTTATAGAAAGGTAACAATGTCATGCGGCTTGTAATAATCCGATAATATTAATGAGAAATGTAACACTGACTCTACGGTCTCATGAATATTGTATGTTAAATGATTTGAATTACAATATATTGCCTGATAGGTGTGAAAACACCCATCCTTTTACCACTTATTTCTTGCTAAAACGAGACCAAAACGCGTATTTAATGTCATTTGTTTGGACTTATGCGTGGTTTGTGTGTTTGTTGTGTTTTCAGATCCAACCGGATAAATATTTCAAGAAAACATGGGATTGCACGGGTTTTATCAAAAAAAGACGAAAAGACAAAGTCTATAGTCCAAGAGATGCAAAAGATTTGAAGTCAATGGGCCTATTTAAAGAGTTATCGAAGAAAAGGACCAAAGATGGAAGATTTACATATGTCGAAGAAACTTAAGTCTATTAAATGAAGAAATTAAAAGACGAGTTGAATTTATTCGTCGACAAATCCCGAATCGAAATCGAAAACGTCAACTTTTCTGAAAAGACGAGAAGACAAAAAGAAAGGGAGAAAGCCCACTCACCAAACCAAGCCAAGTACTATATATACTCCTTCCATTCACATTTTCCACTAGTTTTTCATTCTGTTATTTTCTTTCCTAGTTCGTAGGCACCATCTCCCTTAAGGAGATTGGTGGTTTTTCATCTTCTTTGATTCTTCCAATCTTGTAAGTTTAATCTTTCCATTTTGTTTGTTGAATCTTAAATCATTAATACAAGTTTACATTTAATCTTTCTATCATCTTGTTCTTCATCTCTTTGTGATTCAAAGTTCTTAAGTTTCATTTTATTGGTTTGATCATAAAAAGTAAGTAGGTTTTATGTTTTTGTTGTTTTGGATTGATGTTTATCATTGGTAAATGATTAGTGGATAAATTGGTTTAAGTTTTGGTTAAAAACTTGTTTGATTTTTGGTTTAAAAGCGTGTTATTTCAATCCCCTGTTCTTCGTGCTTTTTACTGTTCCTTGCCCAGATTACGAATCAACACTAGATTCCGGATCAAGAGTTTTGCTATTTTATTCAGGATCAAGTCCTTTGATTCGGAATATCTATTATTCCGCATCAGCACCTTCATCCGAAATAATCAATATTCCGGGTGAACAAAATATTCCGGATCAAGTCCTTTGGTTCGGAATATCTAATATTTCGGATCAACTTTATATTCCGGATCAAGTTTTATTCCGAGTAAAATTAATTATTCCGAATCAAGCTTAGTTTTTAATTATTCCGCATAAGCACATTTATTCCGGATAGAATTTATTCCGGATCAGTCAACATTCCGCATCAACCACAACATTCCAAATGAAGCCTACATTCCACATGAAGCACTTATTCCGCATGAACTAGTTATTCCGCATGAGCATAATATTCCAGGTCAGTCAACATTCCGCATCAACCACTACATTTCGGATCAACCATAGTTATTCCGCATGAAGGACATATTCCGCATGAATCAAACATTCCGCATGAAGCAGACATTCCGGATCAACACATATTCCGAATGAAGCAGTTTTTAGGATTATTCCGCATGAGTTGATTTATTCCGCATGAACCAAATTTCCCTGATATTCCGGATCAAGAAATTATTCCGAATAAGCTGTTTTCTCCAAGTTTAGGTATTTTACTGTTTGATTTTTATTCAAGTTTATTTCCAGTAATTGCTTTTAGTTTAATATTATTACTTCATGCACTTATCGTTTTAGTAGTTATAGACCAAAGCTCCCCCTTTTTAGTCACCAGTTACAATTATTCCACTTTTAACCGTGATCGATTCGAGAAGATACCAAGAATGAAACAACGACATATATCAATTGGGTACGAGCAACGCAAAGAAAGATCTTGCAAAAGCTACATTTTTAATCAACTAAAATTACAGTTATTAAAATGGCACCGCTGCCGGCTCTCTTCGTAAGGACCAACGGTTTCTTGTGAGAAAAATTGGATTTTGGGATCCGTTCTTTCGGGAACGTTATTTTCAAGCACAAAAATTTTCGAAAACCCATAAAAATATAAAATTTTCAAAAAAAAAATAAAATACAAAAACATTAAAAAATCTATAAAAACCAAAAATATTTTCTCTTGCATTTTCTTTTTAGTGTATGCGTACTCGATCAACGTCTTATTCAGAGCCCGAGACTCTCGAAGATTTAGACATGGTCGGTGTACACAACAACAACAATAATAATCCACCCCACAACAACAATAATAATCCACCCCACCCCAACATGAATAACCCACCCTTACCCGACCTACGAACCATGGATGAGCTATGCCAACCTACGATGAACGGACGTGGAGGCCCGATTGCGCCGATGCATATGACGGCTCAGGAGTTTTCGTTGAAGCATCACATGATCCAACAAGTGCAAACTAACCCATTTCGCGGAATTCCGGATGATGATGCCAACAAACACCTCGACAAATTCATTACCATCACCCAAAGCATGAAGTCCCCCGGTGTTTCTATGGATGAACTTCGCCTTCAACTATTTCCCCACTCACTTTCTCACCATGCCGAAAAATGGTTTGACCGTCTCCCAAAGAACTCTATTCATACTTGGGACGACATGACTCAACGCTTTTTGTCGCGTACTTCCCACCATCCATGCTCACGAGCCTTCGTAACCAAATTAGTGGATTCATGCAAGACAATGATGAATCGCTTTTTGATTCTTGGGAACGATACAATGATTTGATTGACCGTTGTCCAAATCACAACATGCTCCCCGTCACTCTCATTGATACTTTCTACAATGGTCTCACTTTTCGTGATCGTGACACGATCAACGCCGCCGCCGGTGGTACTTTTATGAAAAGGAGACCGGAGGAGTGTAGAGAGTTGATTGAAAACATGACTACTCACCACAAGAATTGGGATTCATCCGCATCCTCAAGATCTAACCCGAGAGTCAATGTTTCTTCTACTACTTCCAATCCCGAGATGACCGAAATTACCCGACAACTCGCAAAGATGAACAAGAATTTCATGACCATGGCCACAAACCACTTTCAACAAGATAAAGCCGTTGCTATTTCTTGTGACACATGTGGTGGTCCTCATTCCTACAATGATTGTCCTTCTACTCAAGACAATTTTTCTGAAGACGTTAACGCGGCATACGGTACTTATCCCACGGGAGGCTATCAAGCTCGTCCTCAAGGAGACCGTAACTTGCTAAGTTATCGTTCAAACAACTATCTTGCTCCACCCGGTTTCCCTCCTCCAAACCAAAACCAACAACAAAGCTATAACCGAAACAACCAATCCCAACCTCATGCTAACAATCACTATCAATCCCAAAGAAACCCATACCCACTTCACGGAAATTCTCAAGCTTACCAAGCTCCACCTCTCAATCCACCGATGGCATTGAGTCCAGACGTCGAGACGTTCATGAAGACTAACAGAGAGATGGTGACGAATCTTCAGAGTCAATTCATCAACTTGAAGGGAGAAATGGCGAAACAAGGGAACGATATTCGAGTCGAGCTAAGGAATGACATGACGAAACAAAGCAATGATATTCGTGCAGACATGAGAGACTCTCTCAGCACTCAAGCGCTTAACATACGTGATATGATCGGTTCTCTCTTCCAAGGTAATCAACCCTCTTCTTCGGCTACTCTTCCGAGTAACACCGTTGCGAATCCAAGAGGGGAGATGAAAGCAATCACCACTCGTAGTGGAAAAGGTTATACGGAACCCAAGCTTCCTACACCTCCACCCGTGATTGTGAACAAGGAAAAATAGCAACTTTCCTCACCTCCTATGCCTTCTATCCCCATTCCCCCACCACCCGTGGTTGTGAGTGATCCTACTCCCCTAAAGTCTTCCTCTTCATCCGATATACCTTATCCTTCAAGGTTGAGGAAAGAGAAGCAAAAGAGCAAGGATGATATTCAAGTTTCAAACTTTCTTAAAATGTTTAAACAATTGAATTTTAACATCTCCTTTGCCGAGGCTCTCGCTCACATGCCTAAATACGCGAAGATGTTTAAAGATCTTCTTAGTGACAAGGAGAAGCTTCTTGACATTGCTTAGACCCAACTTAATGAGAATTGCTTTGCCGTTCTCTTAAGGAAATTGCCCACCAAACTTGGTGATCCGGGTCGCTTCTTAATTCCTTGCAACTTCCCGGGAGTAGAGAATTGCATGGCCCTATCCGATCTAGGTGCCAGTATAAACTTAATGCCTTTAAGTGTCTGGAAGCAATTATCTCTCCCCGAGCTAGTCCCCACAAAAATGACTTTGGAATTAGCTAACCGTACGGTTGCTTATCCAGTGGGGATAGCCGAAGACGTCTTTGTTGGCGTTGACAAATTCACCTTCCCAGCGGATTTTGTTGTCGTTGACTACGAGATGGATCCTCGTGTTCCATTAATCCTTGGACGTCCCTTCTTGAGGACCGGTCGCACTCTCATTGATGTAGCCGCGGGCGAGATAATCATGAGAGTTGGTGACGATAAAATTGTCTTCAACATGGGTAAGATTTCTAAACCACCTTATTCATATGAGAGTGTTAATGTTATTGACGTTCTCGATGAGGCTTGTGAAGAACACTTTCATGATGCTTTCAAAAGTACTCCCTCTTCTCTACCCAATGTTGAGACCGTTGCCTCAATTGCTCCATCATTGACTCCTTTTGGAGAAAGTGACTTGGATGATTTCGAAGCTAGCTTGGGTCCTCTCGATCTTAAGTATGATGATTCTTCCACCGATTGGGATGAAGACATTCGTACTATTGAGAGACTTCTCAATGAAGACCCGTTTTCTCCTCCTCCTCCTAAAGAGGTGACTAATGATGATCCATCGTTAGTTACACCATCTATTGAGGATCCTCCTACTCTTGAGCTTAAGGACCTACCTCCTCATCTCGAGTATGTTTTCTTAGAAGGCATTGATCAACTTCCCGTTATCATTGCTAAGGACTTAAAAGCCGATGAGAAAACTCGTCTCATTGAAATTCTCAAGAAACATAAAAGAGCTATCGCTTGGAAAATTTCCGATATTCGTGGAATTGATCCTCACTTTTGCACACATAAAATTCTCATGAAGGACGACTTTAAGCCCACAATTCAAAGCCAAAGAAGGGTGAATCCTAAAATCCATGACGTCATCAAAAAAGAGGTTATCAAACTTCTTGATGCGGGTATGATTTACCCTATTTCGGATTCATCATGGGTTAGTCCAGTCCATTGTGTGCCTAAGAAAGGCGGAATCACCGTTGTGCCCAATGCAAACAACGAGTTGATTCCTACACGTCTCGTTACTGGGTGGAGAGTTTGTATAGACTACCGCAAACTCAATGATTCCACGAGAAAGGATCATTTCCCTCTTCCTTTTATGGACCAAATGCTTGAACGTTTAGCGGGTAATGAATATTACTGCTTTCTTGATGGTTTCTCGGGTTATTTCCAAATACCCATCGATCCCCAAGATCAAGAGAAGACAACATTCACTTGTCCCTATGGCACATTTGCCTACAAAAGGATGCCTTTTGGCTTATGCAATGCCCCCGGGACTTTCCAAAGGTGCATGTTGGCTATCTTCCATGACATGGTTGAGCAAACCATGGAAGTCTTCATGGATGATTTCTCGGTCTTTTGGGATTCCTTCTCTTCTTGCCTTGCCAATTTAGAACGTATGCTTTAGCGGTGCCGAGACACTCGCCTTGTTCTGAATTGGGAAAAATGCCATTTTATGGTAAAAGAAGGCATTGTGCTAGGACACAAAATCTCTAAAGCCGGTCTTGAAGTCGACCGTGCTAAAGTGGATGTCATAGCCAAATTACCTCCACCTTCAACCGTGAAGGGTGTGAGAAGTTTTCTGGGTCATGCGGGCTTCTATCGTCGATTCATTCAGGATTTCTCTAAAATCGCTCGCCCGATGACCCACCTCTTGGAAAAAGATACTCCTTTTATCTTTTCTAAAGAGTGTCTCGAAGCCTTCAATCTTCTTAAGGATAAGCTAACTAAGGCACCGGTCTTGGTTACCCCTATTTGGGAGCTACCCTTTGAATTGATGTGCGATGCTAGCGACTTTGCTATTGGTGCGGTTTTAGGCCAAATAGTGAATAAACACTTCCAACCAATACACTATGCTAGCAAAACAATGACGGGGGCTCATTTGCATTATACGACAACCGAAAAAGAGCTTTTAGCTGTTGTCTATGCTTTTGAAAAATTTCGCCCCTATCTTGTTTTATCCACCACCATCGTATACACGGACCATTCCGCGTTGAAGTACTTGATGACTAAGCACGACTCTAAGCCAAGACTTCTTCGCTGGGTTTTACTCCTTCAAGAATTCAACATTGAAATTCATGACAAGAAGGGAGCCGAAAATCTAGCCGCGGATCATCTTAGTAGACTTGAGGATCCATATCAAGGGATCATCCGAACAAAGAGATCAATGACTCTTTTCCCCTTGATACCTCAATGTCTATTAATCTTAATCTGGATGACACCCCGTGGTTTTCCGACATTGCAAACTACTTAGCGGGTGGTGTTCTTATCAAAGGGTTAACATCCCAACATAAGAAGAAGTTATTGAATGATGTTAAGACTTACTTTTGGGATGACCCTTTTCTATTCAAACAATGCGCTGACTTGATTATTCGCCGATGTGTTGACGGACCGGCTGCTTTGGACATTCTCAAGGCTTGCCACAAAGGACCCACCGGTGATCACTTTGGTCCCAACTACACCGCCAATAAAGTGTTTGACTCGGGATTTTATTGGCCCACCATTTATCGTGATGCTCACGAGATGGTTAAACATTGTGATGCTTGCCAAAAACAAGGCAAGATCACACATAAAGATGAGATGCCTCAAAATTTCATACAAGAATGTGAAATCTTTGATGTATGGGGCATCGACTTTATGGGGCCATTCCAATCTTCTAAAGGCAACAAATACATCCTTGTCGTTGTTGACTACGTTTCCAAATGGGTTGAAGCCAAAGCTTTACCCACTAACGACGCGAGGGTGGTTTGTAATTTCTTGAAACAACTGTTTGCTCGATTCGGTGTTCCTCGTGCTATAATCAGTGACCGCGGGACTCATTTTTGCAACGATCAATTTGCAAGAGTCATGGCTAAGTATGGTGTCAATCACCGTCTTTCCACCGCTTATCATCCTCAAACGAACGGTCAAGCCGAGATATCCAACCGTGGATTGAAGCGAATTTTGGAACGTACTGTGGGAGAGCATCGTGCCTCGTGGGCCGATAAACTTGATGATGCTCTGTGGGCTTTCCGTACCGCCTATAAGACACCGATTGGTTGTACACCTTATCGTCTTGTGTACGGGAAAGCATGCCACCTCCCTATCGAGCTGGAACATAAGGCATACTGGGCCTTGAAGTGGGCTAACTTCGACATCAACAAAGCCGATGATCTTCGCAAGATTCAACTCAACGAGCTACATGAATTGAGGAATGAAGCTTACGAGAACTCATTGATCTACAAGGAGAAGACCAAGATTATCCACGATGCTAAAATCAAGAACAGAGAGTTCCACGTTTGTGATCAAGTCTTAATTTTTAACTCTCGGTTGAAGATCTTCTCGGGCAAGTTGAAGAGCCGCTGGTCTGGTCCATTCACCATCACCAATGTCTTTCCCAATGGCACCATTGAGCTTTCTCAGCCAAATGGGCCCAATTTTAAGGTGAATGGCCAGCGTCTGAAGTTGTACTTTGGTGAGGACATCTCTCATGAGATGATTCCATCCCTCACCACGTTTCCCTTGAATTAGTTTGGGAGAGTCAGGCTCGTGACTCGGTGAACAAAAACAAGCGCTCCTCGGGAGGCAACCCGAGTATCTATCCCCCTTTCCCGTTTTCATCCTAAGTGTAGGGGGAGCTATATAGGTTGCTTGTGTTTGTATGGTGATGTGATTACAGGGATAAGTGCACTCTTGGAATCTTTGAAGAACCGTGCTCCCATGTTATCCGCAATACCTGTTCTATCTCTAAACTATCGTGATTCAATATTCTTCATACTCACATTTGAAATTGATCACTTTAGTCGTCTCTTCCTTAGCTTGATTTAACCAACGTGCACAATGTCAAAAGTGTAGGAGAGACTTTTCCCACATGCTTAAACATTGAGAATAATGTTTATCTTAAGTGTAGGGGAGACTTCTATCGAAGTTTTAAGTGGACTTTACCATTAAAATGCCTTCATTTAACCGGAAAATCATCTTTTTCAGCATTTTTCAAATTTTTAATTAACTTTGGCCATTTAGTTGTAATTTTTAAATTTTTATCGTTGCTTTCATATGTATATATCCCGCAATAAAGTCAAAAATATTAATAAAGTGGTGTAGCTAGTTTTGAAATCATTGACATATTAGGCCCGTTGCGATTATTTTGACTCAACCCGAATAGACTTATCCAAGTTTATTCTAGCTAGTATCCTTAACCACGTAGACCTTAATTAGTTTATTAGGCTAAGCATCCACGAGTCTCATTACTTGAGATTTTAAATTGGTGAGAACGAGAAATGATTAGAGTCAATTATAAGTTGGTATTCTTGCACAAGCACACTTGGTGTGATTATCTGCCTATTCTCCCATCACTAGCTAATAATTTATCTGCAATAAGTAAGTTCGTACGATTCGAAAGGTTACTTAGCTTCTAGCCCAAGATCGTTTAAAAGTTGCTCGGTAATGATAAGAGTTCATAGCCAAGGCATAACTTATGAAGCGGGACGCGAAGATTGGCGAGTCCAAAAAGGCCCTAACAAGGCATGAGGATTCTATTTTATTGCTAAAGATCCAAGGTGATGTGAAAAGCATTATTCCCAAAATCAATATGAAGGATCAAGACTCACAACGAAAAGCAATCAACTCCCATAAAGATCATGGAGAAGTCTATTCGAAAAGACCCTAACAAGGTATGAGGATAAATAGATCCAAGTCCGAAGAGGAGGCAGATCGTTGTATCTCAAAATCCCAATTAGCAATTGAATAAATAATGATGAAGTCGTGGTCAACAAAGTTGGAGTACCCCTCTAAAATACTCCAAGTGAAGAACTCTATTAACGAAGAGAATACCATTATCTCAAGAACGTCTCTCAAGATATGAAGTATGAAGTACATGCCAAATATCGGCCCGAGAAAGGTCTCAAATCGCGAAGCGAGTTATGCCAAGATATGAACTTTTTGATATCCCGAGAAGCAGTTTTAAGAGATTTTGTCCTTTAGCTAACTATTAATCAAATCGTCCTACTTTGCTTTCAGCCTAAATAAACTATCGAAATAAGTCCAAAAATGCATATTCATGATCATTCTAAGACAAAAATAAAATATAAGAGATACACCTAGGAATAAGGGAGTTTAAGCATATAATTAAGCCATGTGTGTAAGTGTTTGAATTGCTAACTTATAATAACAATGATCTTGTTTTTAAGCTTAGTTTGGGTAACATGAAACTTGAGGGTGATAAATCTTCGTAGCACCAAAGCCCTAATGTAAGTCCTTGATCTCGTTGCAAGTTATTTCCATATAGCAATTTTCGAGTGAAAATGGTTTTCTACCCTTTTGTTTCCTGTAAAGTTTTAATTTCTCTTAGTACTCTAATTTTTGTTTAGTAGAATTTTAATAAGGCCAAGGTTGATTGATTATGAGAAAAGTGTAAACGTGCTTTATCACTAAGCATTGCATGAGGGCATGGCAATGGTTAAGTGTAGGGGATTTGATAGGTGTGAAAACACCCATCCTTTTACCACTTATTTCTTGCTAAAACGAGACCAAAACGCGTATTTATTGTCATTTGTTTGGAATTATGCGTGGTTTGTGTGTTTGTTGTGTTTTCAGAGCCAACCGGATAAATATTGAGGAAAACATGGGATTGCACGGGTTTTATCGAAGAAAAAGACGAAAAGACAAAGTCTATAGTCCAAGAGATGCAAAAGATTTGAAGTCAATGGGCCTATTTGAAGATTTATCGAAGAAAAGGACAAAAGATGGAAGATTTACATATGTCGAAGAAACTCAAGTCTATTAAATGAAGAAATTAAAAGACGAGTTGAATTTATTCGTCGACAAATCCCGAATCGAAATCGAAAACGTCAACTTTTCTGAAAAGACGAGAAGAAAAAAAGAAAGGGAGAAAGCCCACTCACCAAACCAAGCCAAGCACTATATATACTCCTTCCATTCACATTTTCCACTAGTTTTTCATTCTGTTATTTTCTTTCCAAGTTCGTAGGCACCATCTCCCTTAAGGAGATTGGTGGTTTTTCATCTTCTTTGATTCTTCCAATCTTGTAAGTTTAATCTTTCCATTTTGTTTGTTGAATCTTAAATCATTAATACAAGTTTACATTTAATCTTTCTATCATCTTGTTCTTCATCTCTTTGTGATTCAAAGTTCTTAAGTTTCATTTTATTGGTTTGATCATAAAAAGTAAGTGGTTTTATGTTTTTGTTGTTTTGGATTGATGTTTATCATTGGTAAATGATTAGTGGATAAATTGGTTTAAGTTTTGGTTAAAAACTTGTTTGATTTTTGGTTTAAAAGCGTGTTATTTCAATCCCCTGTTCTTCGTGCTTTTTACTGTTCCTTGCCCAGATTCCGAATCAACACTAGATTCCGGATCAAGAGTTTTGCTATTTTATTCCGGATCAAGTCCTTTGATTCAGAATATCTATTATTCCGCATCAGCACCTTCATCCGGAATAATCAATATTCCAGGTGAACAAAATATTCCGGATCAAGTCCTTTGGTTCGGAATATCTAATATTTCGGATCAACTTTATATTCTGGATCATGTTTTATTTCGAGTAAAATTAATTATTCCGAATCAAGCTTAGTTTTTAATTATTCCGCATAAGCACATTTATTCCGGATAGAATTTATTCCGGATCAGTCAACATTCCGCATCAACCACAACATTCCGAATGAAGCCTACATTCCGCATGAAGCACTTATTCCGCATGAACTAGTTATTCCGCATGAGCATAATATTCCGGGTCAGTCAACATTCCGCATCAACCACTACATTCCGGATCAACCATAGTTATTCCGCATGAAGGACATATTCCGCATGAATCAAACATTCTGCATGAAGTAGACATTCCGGATCAACACATATTCCGAATGAAGCAGTTTTTAGGATTATTCCGCATGAGTTGATTTATTCCGCATGAACCAAATTTCCCTGATATTCCGGATCAAGCAATTATTCCGAATAAGTTGTTTTCTCCAAGTTTAGGTATTTTACCGTTTGATTTTTATTCAAGTTTATTTCCAGTAATTGCTTTTAGTTTAATATTATTACTTCCTGCACTTATCGTTTTAGTAGTTATAGACCAAAGCCCCCCCTTTTTAGTCACCAATTACAACTGTTCCACTTTTAACCATGATCGATTCGAGAAGATACCGAGAACGAAACAACGACATATATCAATTGGGTAAGAGCAACGCAAAGAAAGATCTTGCAAAAGCTACATTTTTAATCAACTAAAATTACAGTTATTATTGCCTAACTAGCAATATGTGGTCTTATTTATTTTTATACGTGTGTTCTGGTTTTACGTAACTGTTTTATTTAACGGTTTCTACAATACTTCAAACAACGTTATAAAACGTATTGTATGATTTACGACAATGGTTCGTATAATGGTTTTGAAGGAAAAGGCCTATATTATGATTTACGACGAAGATTCGTATAAAAATGTCATTGGCCTATTTTATGACCTACGACAAAGAATTGTACAAAATGATTTTCGGTAATGATTATGTACCGGTGATATGTATTAAAGGTTTTTATTAAAATCTATGGATTCACTCGGTGTTTCGCTGACTTTTAACATGTTTTATCTCAGGTACTTGAAGGTAATTCTCGGGAAGACGACAAGAATTTATGGCCCGCATTCAACTAAAAATTTCCATATAAATGTTTTGTAAATTTGTAAGACATATATTGACCTGAGGACCTATGTAATTTGATATTCATGAATGTAAAACGCTTTATTATTAAACGACGTGATTTTTAAGCGTTGTCTATGATTTGAGTAATGTGCTATCCCGTAACACCAACTACTCTTCCGCTGAATTAAATTATGAATATTTGGGGGTGTTACAGTTTGGTACCAGAGCTCTCGTTATAGAGAACGAAAGATTTTTAATACAAAGGTTTTGAATAAAACATTTCAAAAGTCTTTTAACCATAAATATTTTTAAATAAATATTTTGAGTAAAATGTTTAAAAATCCTTTGACTATAACGGTGCCGAAGAATTCCCGAGTTACCGACAAGGCCAGACTGAGAAGTGTTATTTTAATATATATATAACTTGGATTATATATATGTTGCAATTTGATTACATGATTGTTTATGATTATTCTAATACTTATACGAGATATCTATACGACGTAGATTGTCACAAGGAACCCTAACTCTTCTTGCAAATCAATCGAATCTATATCTGTAGGAATTCTAGCTATTCCAGATCTAAACCAAGTTGTGGATGTTTATGATCCCAACGAAATGGTTGATATTCGTAGAAATGTTGATATTAGTTGATTGTGATCTTGAAGAAGAATTGGCGAGATTAAATCTGCTATCGATGTCATAACGATATTTCCTTATAAAGTGAAGTATGACAAAACCTTTCCACCTAGAAAGGTGTCATCTGATTCGGTTTCAACCAATTCTTAAATTTGAAATCGGAAAGGGTAAATGTTGCACTTGAGGTTGTTATTGGAACCATTACCCAAAAGCCTCATGCCACTTGTACCTTTCCGAGAACTCTAGTTGAATGTATGAGTCATTTCCTACTAGTGATTCATTTGATAATTATTGTTATAAAAGCTATAGAATTGGAAATTAAGTGTTGTTCATATCGAGCTTTTATTGCCCTTTCAAGGTCTATGAATAAGGTTGAAAGTATTGGAGAATGAGGTAGGATGTCGCATTGAGTATAAGTTGGTTGAAACTTTAATAAAGTCAAATTTAACTTGTATGGAATACGAGATTGTTAAGCGGAAGTCGTTAAGTCCTGTTGTTGAATTATAAGGTTTTAAATGATTGTTGGTTCGTGTTAAGGGTTGTTCATAGGCTATTGTCCAATGACGAGGATGCCAAGTGTCCAAGAATAAATTAAAGAAATCTTCTTCTGAATTGGGACCGATGGATCTTCCAGGACAGGTGGAACGCCTAATGACTCTTGTAGATTAGTATTCATTGTAGTATCTTTTAAAATCCCTAACTTAATTGAGACATCAGTTGGTACGATGAATCCTTGGAATTGTATGACATGGCGACACGTAATGTGTGACGGTACAATGTTTGACTTGTTTGTGATTAATGAAAAGACTACATTTGATTGCTAAATCCTACATGTATCGATGTTATCTATCTTTTCTTGCTTCTTCCTAATGTTCGCATTAGTGATGCAACCAGTGAATAAGTACTCATTTCGGATAGAGTTGCGTTGTAGATTCTTCTCTTTGTATTCCTGAGTGCCATCGAGGTCATGAACCTCATGATTATTTGGCTAAGCTCATTTTCTATCATATCGTAGTTAGTTCTTGGTGAACAAATCTTCATCACTCTTTTGCAGATCATTCATTGTTTTTATAAGTTAAAACAGTGTCCCTAGAGAAAAATTGAATTTTCATCACCATATGGATTATTCAAAGTGAGACTTATAAGTAATCGTTATCTAAATAAAGTGTTTATGAAACACCTTGGAAAACTTAATTACTTCCATAACGAAGAACATCTCTTTAAATTCATTTTGATTCTTATTCCAGAATTAAGCATGAAAATATTTTTATTTTAAACATGATGACAAAATTTTGACGAACTGAGTATTGCATCGTTAATCCTAAAATTGTACATAGTTGCGCGCCTACGTACAATTTGGAAGGGACCATGCAAGGCTGATTAGTAGTCACCATGAAATTGTTAATAAACACTACATTTTTCTTTTGTAATTATGAAAGATTAAATTTTTATGAGATCTACAAGAAGTGCAAAATAGGGACATATTGTTAGGGACATCTACATATGTGCCCGTGCTATTTTTCCGAATTGAAATTACTCATCCGTGGATATTGTCTTATTTGACAATTAACATGCACTTCTTGTTCATTTCTTTCAATGATAAGATTCCTTGGAAACTTATCCAATTATCGGTTGTTGATATCCGGCTTAGAGTTTCAACATTCCTATATTGTCTTTTAAAATAGACTGCCTTTGAGTAACGTGAGTAACGATCCCAGGTGCCTTGGGATGCGTAAACAAATCATGAAAACATGGGATATATCCATATTTGTTAATATTTTTGTCTTTATCTGATTTGACATTCTCCCGTGATAATTATGCGTTGAACTTACTCTTTTAAGGTTAGCTATGTCTCCAGATACCCTTGATTTTGTGAAGGGTTACGAGTTATTCTTAGTCTTTTGATAAGTTCTCGTCTTATCAACGGTAATGAAACTGGAAAGTTGCTAGTGCCATTAGACGGGATTGGTTGATTATGACATGATGTCATTGTCTTGATTGATGGGAACTCGAGTTTAATTCCCCTAAAAAGATAAGATGTTGATTATCAAAGGTGATCTAAATAATTCCCGATAGATGACTGTATCCTGTATTTAGGCTTGAAATTATACCATGAATGGTTGTGAACTAGTCATAGATCTTGTAATCTAGAAAGAACCTAAGGTGAATTTATTAAAAGATGTTCCTGTTATCTGAAACTTTCTGAGGTATTTGCTGATGAATTACCTAGACTTCCGCCAATAAGGCAAGTTGAATTTGGTATTGATTATATTCCCGGTGCTGCACCTATGGCATGTGCACTATACTTCAGCACCATCTGAATCAAAAGAGTTACCGTGCAACTGAGAGAGTTGTCGGGAAAAAGCTTTTATTTTACCAAGCTCGTCATCATGAAGAGCTATGGTATTATCATTCCATATATTTATTGATTACCGTGAACTAAGTAAATTGAGGATCAAAATTTATATCCATTACCCAAGATGGAAGATTTGTTCGATCATTTACAAGGTTCTAGCGTATATTCAAAATTTTGATCTACGGCATGGTTATCATCAAAATTCACGTCCGCAAAGAAGATTATCTATTCCAATCACTACATCCAGAACTCGTAATGAACATTATGAGTTTCATGTTATGTCGTTTGGATTAACCAATGCACATGTAGCATTCATAAATTTGGTGAATCACGTGTGTATGCTGTAATTTGGTAAATTCATGCTAGTGATCATTAAGGACCATCTGTTTGTTTCTAAAATAAGAAGGAGTTAGTAATCATTTGTAGACTGCTCTGAGTTGCCCGAGCAGTGAGAACCTGTACCTTGAGTATTTATCATGTGATTTAAGGCTTGATCCTTTACATTCTTTGACCGTGTGACTAATTATAGTGGAATCTATGTTAACTCTTCAAAGAATGGCGCCATTAAGGCTTTGAGTTATAACAAAAAGGAAGTGCGAAGAGGTTTTGACAGATATTATTCGAAGGATTATTGAGGAATTATTCCCTCATACCCAGATCATTTGACTAAACTCCCGTAGGAGTAGATGTTTGTGCATACCTCAAGACAACCTAGGAGGAATTGAGGAAACCATATAACCCATAACATGGAATTTGGAACGACAGTTTTTGCTCCTCAACTAAGAAAATTTTTGACCAAAGTAAAAACAAAGATTTTTCGAACATTTACGGGTCTTATTAATTTTTTGATAAATCAACAAAAATCGTGTTAACTAAATTCAAATTTATTTTGAACATTTTTTCTATAATTGGACGAACTGAGAAAGTAAAAAAAAAAATAAAAAAATTACGTTTACATTTCATAAAATTAAATATTTATTATCTAATACTTGTAATATTTATCGACGCTTTAAACGTCGGGCTGGGCAAAACTAATAAAGATAATAGTTGAGACGAAACTAAAACTTAGAAAATATGAAGAAAGAATTTCTGAGTGATTTTGGTCATGATATTTATTTCATCAGGGAAGGTGAGTGTAGATATTGACACATTATTTAGATAGGATAAAGAAACAATTATGATGTGTTCCTTAGTAATGACCATGCAGAATAATTTGCCCGAGCAATTTAGAAATAGCCGATGCTTGTAAAAAGGATAATATAGATGATGAAGGGTTCCACGGCTAATGAGAACCATTAGAGATGGGAGCCGATGGCGTCAAGTGTTTAAAAGGTCGTTTGTGGTAGCTTAAATATGGAGGATTTTGAGATTTAGTCATATTGGAATCTTATAAGTATAAGTATTCTACTCATGCCATTTCTGGTAAAATGTATCTTTATCTTAAGAAGTTATACTGATGTCCAAATATGAAAGCAGACATCGCAACATACGTTAGCAAATATCTAACTTTTGTGAAGGTCAAGGCTAAACAAAAAATCCGTAAGGATTGCTTCTACAGCTTATTAATCATGTTTGGAAGTGGGATAGAATCACCATGGATCTTATCACAAATCTTCCAAGGTCATCATCTGGATTTGATTCGATTTGAGTCATCGTTGACAAACTGGCCAAATCTGATAATATCTTTCCCGTTAATGATAGGTTCTCGATGGAGAAGTTGACTCTTTTGTATTTAAAGGAGTTATGTAAGCATTGTGTGCCTGTATCGATCATCTCTATCAAGATCCTCGTTTCGCATCGAATTTCTAGAGATTCCTTCAGAAGTCATTGGGAATGAATCTTGATGAGAGTACTGCTTACCACCCATAATCGGAGGGTGAAGGTAAATAAACGATACAAACACTAGAAGTATTGTTTTGTGCTTGTATGATTGACCTTTGGTAGTGTCTAGGATGAGCATTTACCACTGATGGATTATCATTGATAATTATCGCATTAGAATCGAGATCGAATCTTGTGAGGATCTATATAAAGAGCATATGAAGGTAGGAGTTGGGATGAAGATACCCGACCCACGAGACCTGAAAGATTGTAGAAATTAGGATCTTATTATTGACTGTCAGTAGTGGGCAGGAGGTTCTGTGAATATGAAATGTAGATCTTAAAGTGCAGGATGGGTAGCAAAGCTATACCGAGAATTTTTCATCATGAAAAGATGAATGTTTGATCTGAAAGATCGTGGGAATCTAAGTCCCTGTTGTATGGGACCATTGAGATAATTTAAAGATTTGGTCTGAGTGGCATATAAGCTAGATCTACCCTAGGACTTCAAGGGCTGCATGAATTATGTTTCGTATAACGAACTTGATAAAATGTCTATCAAGTGAAAATCTGGTTATTTATTAATGAAGTTTAGATCGGCGAAAAGTTGCATTTCCTCAAAAACCTGTGGACATGATGGAGAGAGAAAGTAAGTCAACTTAAGCACGATCGTATTCCCATTGTTATGTTGATGAAACTCGCATATTGTAATGAATTACACTTGAGAGAAAACACCGAATGTGGAGGAAATGCCCAGATGTCTTTGAATCTGTAAGAAGCGAGTAGTAAGATAAATTGATCTTTGAGGACAAAGATCCTCTTTAGGGAAAACTGCTGTGACAATCCGTCTGTTTGAGGTCGTTATTTTATTCTCAAGTATTATTTTATTGTTATATTATAAACTCACTCATTTTTGAGAAGAAATTAGGGTTTACGTCTTAAAGTAGCATCGACTACGTCCAAACAGAAGAGCTCTACGTTACGTGTTTACATATACATACATCGTTTTTGTGACAGTCCGACATTTCAGGAAGTAAATTTATTCTCCTATATTATTTTGGAATTTTATTTTGTGTTGGTTCATAAACTCACAAATTTGCGAGAAGAAATGAGGACTTAAGTGCATAATTTAGCGTCTTTTACGATTTAACCGGAAACCCTAGGTTTACGTATTTACGATTTCGTGCTCCGTTTTGGATGAGACAACTTTTATTAGAATCGTTTTGTGCCGTAGTTTCATAATTTATAAAAACATTTTTTGTCAAACGACCTGAGTGCACGTAAATCGAGAAAACTAGAATCGAGGAGTACCCGTAAATTAGTGGGGATGAAACAAGTATACACTTGTCTCACCCCCACTATGGGCGGCAAAGACAAGCCACAAACACACTCTTGTGTCACACTTTTACAAGTGTAAGGACACTTGTAAAAAGCCTTGACTAAACCACTAACACCTCAAAAACCATTAACCAAACTTCTCACACACACTTACACATTTACATGCAAACTTTTATCAAATCTCTCTCCTCCCCTCCTTTATGCCGTCCCATAACCACCACAAATCACCATTTTCATCAAAAATTTAACCTACAACATAATCTTTAATCAAAATATGTTGATTGCTACATAAAAAGAAGGTGATTGGAGGTGATTTTAACAAGTGAAAAGAAGTTTTTATGGAGGATTAGGGATGATTTTTCAAGAAGTATTCACACAATTGGTGGTCTCAAAGAGTGATCTTGCTAAGCTAAAGATTTGATGACAAGAACCAAGCCTTGTTCCTCAAAATCTCAATCTTTTATCATATTGATTGGTATAGGGATCATATTCTATCTATCATCTTATGGTTTTGTAAATTTAATCATGTATTTTCTTCAAACATTTATATGTATATGATGATAAATGATGATCAATATATTGTGTGGGGATTTTGTGTTAATAGATTAGGTTAAAAAGGCTAAAATCAACAAGTAAACATGTTAAAATCATGACTAGTTGTATAGGCTGTATAAAAAAGTAAGTTCCAATATGGTCACATGGTTAAATGGCTTGGATGATTAGATATACAGATAGATAATTGATTTTTACACAAGTGGTGAATTGGCCACTCAATGGAATGATTAAAATGAGCAAGATATGGCCAAAACACTTTTGTAGTACAGATCTGTATAGTCTGTTTTAGACGAATTATTAAATACACTTACAGGCTGATTGAGCAGTAGCTATAACAGAGTTATTTGTAGCACACATCATGTAGTTTATGCTGTTTATATTTGAGGTTCTATCTTTGTGTAGAACTCAAGATATGACAAAAATGGTGAATTTGACTTTAGAAATCAGATTTCTTAATAAACTATATAATATAAAAAGAGCACTCAAAATAAATACTATTATAAAATAAGTATATAAAGGCCACTAAGTAATAATAACTATTATAAAATAAGTTGGTATACTATCATAAATAAACAGAGAATTTTATAAAAGTAAAACTCAAATGTTTTTCTAAAACTATAAATTGTATATAAGTTTTACGTCTTTTCGGCTAAACCAATAGATTAACGTTTTCGCCAAATAAAACTTAGATGTTCGGACCCGTCTAATGTAATATTTTTATTACTCATATACTGATATGTAAACACATTTGACAAGTACAAATCGACAAAACCGAGCTTTGTAACTAATGGATCATAATGGGCCAAATTAGCCTTGTTGGACCACTAGGCCCAACTAGTTTGGTTAAATATTATTGGACTTACTCATTGGCTTAACCTACTTGGGCCCAATATATGAGTATGTGCCTGGTCTTAAAAAGATAAATGGACTAATAAAAGGATATTGGACTCTTAATGGGCTTATTGGGCCTTAACATGTAAATGGGCTAAAACTAGTATAATAATACTAAGTTAACAAAATACTTAACAACTAATAAAGTTGTATAAGGTGTTAAAATCCTACTTGACCATCATGTTATGACATCATTACATATACATAATAACTTTTATAAAGTTATTTGGCATGGTCTAAGACCAAGTACTATTTGTTAAGGTTTTTCGTGATCGAGTCACGCGCCGTACGCTCTAGTTGCTGAAACCCGCCTTTCCCAACCAATGTGAGTTCATAGCCTCGCACTATTTTAAATGTTTTATGAAATGTTTTATAAACCCGCGAGGGACATAACATGCTAGTTTTGATAAAAATAGAACACAAGTAGTCCCGATTGTATGCTTATTGATATGGACCCGAATGATCCCCTTAGCATGAATTGTGAACTACCGGGATTTGGTAGACGCTTATGCATATAATAGTATTATTTAGGGAAGATCACCCCAGTTCGCGCCTTGACGGTTGATCCCCATCGTGCCACATTGATTGGTATGCAAATTTATGTATGAGAGGATTTATATAAGCGTGATTATTGTGACGACACGCTGTTTTAGATGGGCAAATGAATTCTGGGCTAGCTACCCGAAATATATTATAGAAAGGTAACAATTTCACGCGGCTTGTAATAATCCGATAATATTAATGATAAAGGTAACACTGAGGCTACGGTCTCAGGAATAGTGTATGATAAATGATTTGAATTACAATATATTGACTGGCTAGCAATATGGGGTCTTATTTATTTTTATACATGTGTTCTGGTTTTACATAACTGTTTTATATAACGGTTTTTACTATACTTCAAACAACATTATAAAACGTATTGTATGATTTACGACAATGGTTCGTATAATGGTTTTGAAGACAAAGGCCTATATTATGATTTACGACGAAGATTCGTATAAAAATGTCTTTGGCCTATTTTATGGCCTACGACAAAGAATTGTACAAAATGAATTTCGGTAATGATTATATACCGGTGATATGTATTAATAGTTTTTATTAAACTCTACGGATTCACTCGGTGTTTCTCTGACTTTTAACATGTTTTATCTCAGGTACTTGAAGGTACTTCTCGGGAAAACGACAAGAATTTATGGCACGCATTTAACTAAAAATTTCCATTCAAATGTTTTGTAAATTTTTAAGACATACATTGACCTGAGGACATATGTAATTTGATATTCATGAATGAAAAATGCTTTATTATTAAACGACGCGATTTTTAAGCTTTGTCTATTATTTGAGTAATTTGTTATCCCGTAACACCATCGACTCTTCCGCTGAATTAAATTATGAATATTTGGGGGTGTTACACTTATGGTAGTAGCGGTACACCGCACGTAATGATTTAGTTCCACCCATATGGTTAAGCTATCGTATACGTACGCGGTATCATAAGTAGTTACAACATGTTATCATGTGAAATACGCAAAGTTAACATATGGTAAATAATGTGTGTTTTCCAAACTTTTACCATTGGCTACGGTCCTAAGTGTCAAATATTACAGACAGGGTACGAACATTCGTACCCACAAAAAATAAAGTGTCTTAGCACAACCAATATTGTTTGAATTACAAGTCCCTAATTGATAATGATCTCTTGAGTTTTAAAGGTAGGGTGTTGGATGAAGAGGTGGTATGATCCTTGCAGATTTTCTCAATGTCGTGAAATATCCGAGCATCACGAGCAGACAATAAGGGAGAACGGATAGCTGCCATACTGGATTGTAGGAGATGAGCCACACCAGTCTCATAGATAACACCTTGCCCGTGGGCACCTTTCTTCTGTGATGCGCGAGTAGCACGGACCTCGAGTACTTCTTGAAGAGGAACCTCTTTCTCGACCCTGAAAGGAATTAGCATATCATGTGGCTGCGAGAAAATAGGTACCGTAAGCTGTGCGGGGTTAGGCTTCAGGTTGTAATCAGACTCCGTGTCAGCGCCTTTAGCCTTGTTCCTTTACAAGGTTAATCCCTCCATAACGATGCCAATCGGCCAGTCCTGGACTGTTTCCTCGACCCCAAATAATGGAAGCTCACATTCTTTAAGTTGCTTCATCGCGGCATCCAGTTTATCCCATGGAAGAGGGTCGTACAAGGGAATCTGGTGAAGGTTTTCTTTTAAAAGCTTCTCCCTATCTACGTGTTCCATGATTGTGCTCTCACCAGCAGCCATGGCCGCAACTATAGCCTCTATGAACACATCTCTAATGTTACCTGCCTCTAGCACTCCCATAGCAGCAAGACGAAGACCATGGTGGATTAGCTAACACTATTCAGTAACAGCAGACATTAGGCGGGGATATAGAGCTTCATCGTATTCTATACTAAGACGGCGCAACCTGCTGTCATGGTTATCAACTTTCTTCTGCATCTCCGCGCCAAGCAAATTTAGATCCTTGCAAATCTTATCTTTACTGGCTTCGAGGCTCTTCATCGCCCATTGGTTACAAGCATGCAATTGTTCTAATTTGCTGCGCTCTTGGGCTATAATTGCAAGAAGGTTTTTTTTCTCTTTGGTCAAAGAGTATATACTTAATGCGTCAAGCTGGGCTCTTGCCTCTTTAGATGCTAATTTCATCTAGGCTTGGGCCAATTCCATGTCCTTTTCTTCAAGGATTCTAGCATGGTTAGCTTCAACATTCTTCAAAAGGCTTTTTCGGTCGGCAAATCTCTTCCACAAAAGCGACACAACTGTTACATTGTATGCTTCAATAAATTTTACCTCATCCATGAGTACAACATCTGTAAGATTATAAAGAACTTGGGCCGCCCAGGTGGAATAACCTTGTCCAGGAAGCTTTGACAATCTAGATAAATATGATGATCTAGGCACACACTAATTTGGGACAAAAATTTCCCCATCAGCAGAAGCACCCTCCTCGGCGGTGGGTGTAGGCTTCTCAGCATGCAGCGCGACCACGACAGGGCTGGGAGTAGCAGTCACCGCCAGGCTAGGAATTTCAACATCATAGGTTTACAAGGCAAAGTGCAATTAGTTTCTGTCGCATATAAGTTACAAATAGAAGTAATTGTTAGGGCATGCGGTTATCTTTATCAGAGGGTCTCTGGTGGAGTCTTGGGGGGAGAGTTAGCAAGGTTTTCTTCAACATCCTTCTCAGATATACGAGGAGGAGAGGGATATCTTTCTGCTATCACGGGCAGCTTTCTTGGATGTTTCAGGTGTATCCCTACGCTTTTTCTCTGTTAGGAGTGAGCTTGCTTCATCCTTTGTGTCATATTCCTCCATGAAGACTTCCGCCCCTTCAGATATGTTGAGGGAATCAAGGTGGATGCTACTCTCTTTTGCTTGTAGCTATGGTTGTCCTCCTCCTGGCACACTCTGGATTCGGCTGGACTGGGAATTTCTTGTGCTTGAAAAGACGAAGATCCTTGTACTTCCATATCCAGTGTGTGACCAACTGTGGTTACACTCATAAGGTCTTCTCCCTCCGCCAAGGGTCTTGGCTGAACATATATGGTTTTTGGCTGGATACTCCTCACTATTTGCAAAATATGCATTTCAACAAACAAAGATATACAAAGCGATTCAGTTTAAAATAAGGGATTGAAATACTTACAAGGTAAACAGAAGCGGAGAGATGATCACTAACCCATGTCTCGTGGTCATAAAACCGTGGGACCTCGTCCTCGCGCACTATTGGTGTGTGACTCAACCCAATGAAATATAAGAGCGTCTCGGTGTAAGCTTGGATAAGGATGTGATTAGTATGCATCACCTTGGCGTCGCCTTCGTCATATGCGTCAGGTTCAGGTTTCACATCTCTCCTCAACGTATCTTCGATCACGAAATCAAATTCAAAAGGAAATATGATGCTATCAATCTAGAAAATTTTGGTGATCCATTTTTTTAGCGAGTCTACATTTCCTCGAAGCACTATAAACTACCGATATGCTTGGAAACGACACCCATCCGTTTGCCCATGAAGGAGTGTAGAAAGTATAGAAGAGGTTTACAGTAGGGTTTATCCTTAGGACGCGACTGTTTATTTCAAAGTTTGATATCTTTACTGCACCAATACAGTGCAGCTGAGATAGGTGTATCTGGTGATAAGTCAAGATATTGACAAGTAACCGCGACATCGGGATACGGTTATTTGAAACTCAAAAAACTTGGTATACACTCTTATCTTCCCGGATGGGAAGCCTCCTATGTGCACCCGGGGAGCTGGTACTTCTCGGTGTATGTTCCTAGGAATATAATATTCCGAGGTGAATTCGAGCAATTTTTGCTCGGGGATGCGAGATGTAATATCGAAAAGCTGTTTTACCATTTTGTATCGAAGAAAAAGAGTAGAGTCACAGTTGGATTACCTTTTTTACTGGTTGATTCGCGTTCGATCTAGAAGTTTGTTAATGGTCGCTAGAAGGTTTTTACTGTGTAAAGACAGTGAAAAGAAGATGTTGGTATATATACCTCTAGGGTTCACTGTTCATGTATAAAGATGATTGTCATTTGTCGTTCACTATCACAATCTAACGGTGGAAGATGAATCGACTAGCTGACGTGTCATGTACTTTTTACGTTTCCCAAGTAAGTGGATGATAGAAAGGGTGTAGGCACCGATTTTGGCGGGAGGAATTTGAAACTTTTTGGCTACACTTCTTTATATCACAAACTCAGTTTCAAGCGTGACTGCATTGGTTTTATAGTCTAGTAACCGTGGCACGCCCTGCGACTACTAGACTAGGGGGACATGGTGACGTATAATCCCTAGTCGGACTATAAGCCTAACCCATGGGTACTACCCGTATCTAATCCATTACAGATGGGTTATGACAGACAACGCTGAAGCCAAAATGGTCCAATAACCTGTCGTCGTACGCGGTTTCATGGAAGCCGTACTCTGGCCACACGTGATCAGGGTCAAACAGAATCATAGTCTAAATAAGAATATGATTTATCTAAGTTAAGAGGATATACACTCTCCTTATTTAAGTGATAAGGATCTCGGTGTATATGGTAATTATCTCTTACTTAGTCCGCATGATTAGGGAAACCTAACTAGGGTTTCACCGGGTATATAAGGTACCCCCGAGGTTCCACAAAGGTACGAATAATTTAATACTCACAACCCTCGCCTATTATCTCAATCAAACCGATTACTTACTCTCATGCTAGAGTCTAATCGTGAGATACATGCCCACGGTAAGCCTAATAGTGTTTATTCTTTAGTGTGCAGGGTCTTCATACGAGTTCACTTGGTGCAAGAGCCTAATTCGGGATAAACGCGATCCATCCAACTTTTGTATCAACATAGTCCAAGCCCGTAAAATCCGAGTCGCCTATTACAAAGTAAGGTAAATAACGAATACACTAATGAAAACATTCTTGTTTGACTTTGATATTTCCAAGGCTAAAAAATATTCCTCAATGTAGAGGTCATCTTCAATATCTTTTGATCGGGTACATCTTTGTGGAGGTTATCTTAATTTGACTTTTCAACTTTGACTTCTTTGGTCTTGTTTCTTATTTGTAATGGCTTTACTCCTTCATGATTTTGTGAACTTGATCTTGAGACATAGTCTTTTAAATTTTAGTGGTTGAGACCTATAATCTATCTTTGTCTTGAATCATCTCTTGATTGGACCTTCTTGATCTTTTCCATCTTGCAATCTTGTGTCTTCACCCACATGCTCATACTTTATATCATCTTTAAAGCTTGCACTTTCTTCTAATTGAAAAAAGGCTAAAAATATCTCCATTAATCAGCTTCATATATTGACGCTAACAATCTCCCATATATCAATGGTTCTTGTTTGACTTTGAAGAAGTTTTTGATTATCAGAGTTCAAAAGTCTTAGTTTGATCTTCAACTTTCTTGATTCTTAAACCTTGATGCTTATGGAATAACTTTGTAGCTTGAGCAGGAGCATGTGGTAATGATTAAGCCTCATATGGATTGACATCGTTAAACCATCGTTTTAATATGCACATGTAAGGGTAAGAAATAAATCACATATATGGATGAATATGGCTTTCTCGTTCGTAAGTTTCAGTAACGTTAATGTAAAACCTAAATTTTAAAATTTTGAATTTTCATTTCGTTATTCTAACGAATAACTTAAGATATAATAAAGGATTGGTCATATATAACCTTATGTTATAAATATTTGAAAATCATAGAAACATAACATAAGGTATTTAATTAAAAAAAATAATTATATTTTGAAATTTTGATTATTTAGTTTATATACTTTCCTAGTTTATTAAAATCCTATTTAAAAATATAAGTATACAACATTTTTGTGATCTTCTTAAAAGATGAACATTATTTTTATCCTCCCTCATCCATACGGCCAAACTTTGAATAAAAATAAAACAAGATCATTTAACTTTGGATAAAAATTTATCATGGGAAAGAAGTGTGAAAAGATAATTAGAAAATATCTTTTAGTATTTCAACAAGTTATTTTTGTCTCCCCTCTTTCCCCTATCATATACAACGACTTACCTTCCCCTCCAACATCATTTTCTCTCAAAAATCTTATTTCAAAAGTTGATGTTCATCAATGAATATTGCAAGAAGAAGGTGTAGAAGGTTTTGGTATTTTACTCAAGTTTTGATATTTTGGTATGGTTTTGTTCTTCAATCCTTGGTGTGACATTTTAATATTGATTTTAATCTTTCTATAAACTCCATTCCATATGTAAAAATTTTTTCTTGATTCATTCTTTGTGTGACCATAATCAAATATTAAAGATATACGTAAAATCATAAGTAGTAATACATAATCATATCTCATGGTTCATTAAATCTTTAGGGTTTAATATAATTAATTTGAATAATAGTATGTTATTGAATCCCTGCACAATCATTAACAGAGGTTTAGTTAAATATTAAAGAATTAGAAACCATAGGGTTATAATTAATGGATAAAACAATTAGGATTTTTGTGATTTTACGGTTGTCTAAAAAAAATGATCATCTTCAAACGTGTATAACTTGATCATAATAATAGGCTTTTGAGTGTTTATTGGTCTTAAAACTAAGTAATTTGAGTCTAATTTCTGGAACAGATCTTCTTTTAATTTTTAGAGGCCTGGAACTATGATTTTGTATTTTTATAATTTAAAGTGTCAAAACTAGATTTTTAGTCTATAATATTTAACAGTGGTGTCTGATTTTTAATTCTAAATCGATAAGGATTTGTTAAGATATTTTTGAGTATGTTATTGTTAATATGTTTAGACATGTCCATTTTTTGTTCGTGATTTTTGGAGATGTCTAAGTAGGATAACTAGTCTAAAACTTTTTGTATATTCTGTAAGATCTGATTCTCGACTAGTTGTGGAAACAAGGGTAAAAGGGTGGTTTAAAATTCGATTTGGGCCAAACCCATTTACAGAAGCCTATTAGACCCCATGTAAGGACCACTATGATTTTTTAGAAGAATTATAGGTTTCTTTTGGTTTCTAACTAGGGAAACTTACCTTAATAAGAAGTAAAATCAGAAAATATGAAAACACATTAGTTAAGTATTGACACCTTCTATTTATGGTAACTTGAGTAGTAAGTGGCTAATTATGGTAATTAATATATGTAAACATGGTTTTGTAGATCCGGTGACGCGTGTTTGAGTTTCTTTTCGTTTGCACGTGTGTTCTTGTGTCGCATTCGTAAGGTACAGATGTTCTGTCCTTTTAGCAAGGACGTCTCTTTGACTTATTTTCTGTTTGGTTTATCATTTGAATCCCGTATGACGATCACTTTCAATATGAGCATGATTTGTTCAGATTTGTTATGCCTTTTGATTGGTTATACTTCTTATGATCCTATTTGGTATTTGTTGGTTCACTAGATGATCTATTTGAATTTTATAGTTTTCTTATTCTTTTTTCCGAGCTATTTGTAACTAGTCATGGAGGTACCATGACCATGTCATAGATCCACCAATGGCATGACACTATATGTGGCAGTGTGATTATTCCACGACGTTCCATTCTGTGATGGCCTTATGATATGATATATGTGTGTGTGCACTAGTCATCGAGTTGGTGTACATATATGACTTTGTTTTGCAGGGAGCGTATGCATTCGTAGGTATTTGGTTTTGTTTTGTTTTTTTGTTTGGTGAGTGTGTGCAATACACACTAATTCACATTTGGTACACTCGGTTTGACGAATATGTAAATCCTGAATGATACTTAGAGAGAGAAAGTGAGAGAGAGAGAGAGAGAGAGTGACAATCCGTCAATTTATGGTTGATATTTTATTCTCAAATATTATTTAAAAATATTATTTTAATGTTATATTATGAACTCACTTATTTTTGGGAAGAAATTTGGGTTTACATCTTGGAGTAGCATCGACTACGTTTAAACCGGTGGACTCTACGTTACGTGCTTACGTTTACATACACCATTTTGGTGACAGTCCGACACTTCAGGAAATAAATTTATCCGTGAATATTATTTTGGGATTTTAAATTTGAGTTAGTTCATAAACTCACTAATTTACGAGAAGAGATTAGGACTTGCGTTCATAATTTAACGTCCTTTACGACTAAACCGGAAACCTTAGGATTACGTATTTACGTTTTTGAACTCAGTTTTTGATGAGACAATTTTTATTAGATTCGTTTTTTGTCGTTGATTCATAATTTATAAAAACGTTTTCCGTAAAACGACCCGAGGGCACGCAAATCGAGGAAACTAGAATCGAGGAATACCCGTAAATTAGTGGTATGATACAAAACAAGTTTTGTCTCACCCCACTAAAAAGGGATGGCTAACCATGCCACCACACTCCATGATGTGTCAAAATTACAACTAACAAGTTAACACTTTTTAACTTGAAGCTTAACAAGTAAGCTACATCAACTTCAAACCACAAAACCATTTACAACCAAACCATTTACTCACTTTCATCACATGCAAACTACTCTCATCTTTCTATCAAATTTGTCCCAAAATCACCAACAACAACCCTTATTTGATCTATTTTAGCCATAAAATCATGTGTTATTCATACACATGATGATGCTCCTTTGAAGCCTTGAAGACTGGAGGTGATTTTAACATCCAAGGAGAAGATTTGTTGGTGTCATAGGGCTGATTTTCCATGAGAAGTTTATAAATATTGGTGGACTTGAAGATGATATTGGTTTATCACAAGTTTTGCCATCAAAATCCAATCCTTGTTCATCAAAGACTCATCTTTTCACCACTAATGGTGGTATAGAGATTGTTATTCTCATCCTCTTGTTATTTTGATTATGTAATCTTGTATTTTCTTTATTTATGTATATGTATATGATGATGAATGAAGATAAAAATATTATGTGGGGATTTGGTGTTGATAAATATGGTTAAAAAGATGGAAAACCATAGGTAACAAGGTTAAAATCTTGCTAAATATGATAGCTGTATAAAAACAGTAAGTAACCAAATGATACACTGATAAAATGGCATAGTGGAACCAATCTACAGTAAGTATTAGGTGTTATACACATGTGAGAGTTGGCCATGCAATGGAATCATCAAAATGAGTGAGATATGATCAAAACAAAATTAGTATATCAATCTGAATAGTCTGTTTTGTAGGGACTGTTAAGAAGACTTAGACATGGATTGAGCAGTAGCTATATCTAACTTATTTGTAGCACATAATATGAAGTTTATGTCACCCAAAAATGAGCTTCTATCTCCTTATAGAACTCAAGATATGATAAAAATGGTGAAAGTGAAACTAAAAATCAGATTTTGTGAAATTAAAGTTTAATAGTATTATATAAGCACCCAAAATAATATAGTATAAAATGTGAAATTAAAACCCACTAACTTATAGATTTCATTTATATAAATATGTATAAGGATAAATAAATGGAAATTTTATAAAAATGGTAGTTTGGTAAGTTTTATAAGTTATAAAAACTATAAACATGATTTTTACGTCTTTTCGGCTAATACCGTAAAATTAACGTTTTTCGCCAATTAAAACTTAGGCGACCCGTCTAATGTAAACTTTTTAAAATTCATATACTGATATATAAGTACTTAATACAAGTAAAAACCGATAAAACCCGAACTATATAACATATGGACATTAACGGGCTAAGTTAGCATTATTGGACTAATAATTCAACTAAATGGGCTAAACACTTATAAATTTACTTATTGGGCTTAACCCATTTGGGCCCAATATGTAAAGTATAAATACTGATAATACAAGTATAAAATAGATTAATACAAGTTAATGGACTTATAATAGGCTTATTGGACCTAAAACATGTAAATAGGTAAAACTAGTAAACTAGTATAAAAGTTATCAACACATAACACTAAAATGAGTAAATGAGAATATGTAAACCCACTTGATCATCATATATATAAAATCATCATATGTATACATAATTGTTATTTTTATAAAGTCATTGGACAAGAGTCTAAGACAAGTATTATTTGTCTAGGTTTCCATGATTGAAGAACGTACCGTACATCCGAATCGCCGATAAACCGCTTTCCAACATCAACGTGAGTTCATAGTCTCGCACTCTTTTAAATGTTTTTATGAAATGTTTTATAAACCCGCGAGGGAGATAACATGTTAGTTTTGATAAAATAGGACACCATTTGTCCCGATTATTTGTTTATTGATTTGGACCCGAATGATTGTATGACCCGATGAATGATTATATGACCCGATAGATGAAATGATATGGATTATTAAAGTTAGGTTATGTCACTAAAAGTCCTATTAGCATGAATTGTTAACTACCGGGATTTGGTAGACGCTTATGCATATAATAGTACTATTTGGGGACGATCACCCCAGTTCGCGCCTTGACGATTGATCCCCGTCGTGCCACATTGATTGGTAAGCGAATTTATGTATGAGAAGATTTCCATAGCGTGATTATTGTGACGACACGCTAACTTAGATGGGAAAATTGAGTATCGAGTTAGCTACCCGTTGTTGGTTATAGTAAGGTAACAATATCATGCGGCTTATAATAATCCAAAGTAGCAAAAATACTGCTTTATGCATTGAATTACGTTATATTGCATGACTAGCTATATAGGGTCTTATTATTGATTTTATGTTCGTATTTTGGTTTTACATAACCATATTCATATAACGGATTTTATTTAATCTATACAACGTTATAAAACGTATTGTATGATGTTTTTACGACAGTGGTTCGTATAATGATTTTTAAGGCAAATGCCTATATTATGATTTTTGATAAAGATTTGTATGAAATGACTTTGGCTATTTTATGGCCTATTACAAAGATTTGTACAAAATGATTTTTGGTAATAATTATGTACCAATGATATATTGATGGATTTTATTAAACTCTATGAATTCACTCGGCGTTATCGCTGACCTTTTCTTTTAACATGTTTTATCTCAGGTACTTGAAGGTAATTCTCGGGAAGACAACAAGAATTCATGGCCCGCACTTAAATAATAATTTCCATTCAAATGCTTTGTAAAACCTGTATAAAATACAACGACTTGGGACCTATGTAAATTTGATATTTATGAATGGAAATGCTTTTAATATTAAACGACGCGATTTTTATGCGTTGTCTATGATGTGAGTAATGTGCTATCCCGTAACACCAACGAGTCTTCCGCTGTATTGAATTGTATAAATTTGGGGGTGTTACAGTTTGGTACCAGAGCTCTCGTTATAGTGAACGAAAGATTTTTAAAACTAAGGTTTTGAACAAAACATTTCAAAATCTTTTAACTATAAACATTTTTCTAAAATGTCTAAAAATCTTTTGACTATAACGGTGCCGAAGAATTCCCGAGTTACCGACAAGGCCAGACTGAGAAGTGTTATTTTAATATATATATAACTTGGATTATATATATATGATGTAATTTGATTACATGATTGTTTGATGATTATTTCTATTTATACGAGGTATTTATACGACGTAGATTGTCACAAAGAACCCTAAATCCCCTAGTAAATTAATCTAAGCTATTCCTGTAGGAAATCTAGCTATTCCAGATATAAACCAAGTTATGGATATTTATAATCTTAACAAAATGGTTGATATTCGTAGAAATGTAGATATTAGTTGATTATGATCTTGAGAAGAATTGGCGAGATTAAAACTGATATCGATGTCATGAAGATCTTTCCTTATAGAGTGGAGTTTGACAAAACGTTACCACCTAGAAAGATGTCATCTGATTCGTTGTCATCCAGTTCTTAATTTGAAATCGAAAGGGTGAATGTTGCACTTGAGACTGTCATTGGAACCATTACCCAAAAGCCTCATGCCACTAGTACCTTTCCGAGAAGTCTAATTGAATGTATGAGTCATCTCATACTAGTGACTCATTTGATAATTGTTGTTGTAAGAGCTATAGGATTGGAAATCAAGTGTTGATTATATCGAGCTTTTATTGCCCTATTAAGATCTAAGAATAAGGTTTAAAGTATTGGAAAATAAGGTAGGATGTTGCATTGAGTATAAGTTGGTTAAAACTTGAATAAAGTAAAAGTTAACCCATATGGAATATGAAATTGATAATAGGAAGTCGTTAAGTTCTGTGATTGAATTATAAGGTTTTAATTGATTGTTGATTCGTGTTAAGGGTTGTTCCTAGGCCATTGTCCACTAACGAGGATGCCCAGTGTCCAACAAATAAATTCAAGAAATATTCTTTTGAATTGCGGCCGATGGATCTTCCGGGACAGGTGGAACACCTAATGACTCTTGTAGATTAGTATTCATTGTGGTATCTTTTAAAAAGAATCCCTAACTTAACTGAGACATCAGTTGGTAGGATGAGTTCTTGGAATTGTATAATATAGTGACACATAGTGTGTTACGGTACAATTTTGACTTGTTTGTGATTAATGAAAAGACTACAATTGATTGCTAAATCCTACATGTATCGATGTTATCTATCTTTTCTTGCTTCATCCTAATGTTTGCATTTGTGATGAAACCATTGAACAAGTACTCATCTCGAATTGATTTACGTTGTGAATTATTCTTTTTGAGTGCCATCGAGGTCACGAACCTCATGATTATTTGGCTAAAGCTCATTTCCTGGCATATTGTAGTTAGTTCTTGGTGAACAACTTTTCATCACTCTTTTGCAGATCACTAATTGTTTTTATAAGATATAACAGTATCCCTTGAGAAAAATTTAATTTTCATCACTATAAGGATTATTCAAAGTGAGATTTATAAGTGATTGTTATCGAAATGAAGTTGTATATAAAACACTTTGGAAAACTTAATTATTTTCATAACAAAGAAAATCTTTGTAAATTTATTTTTGATTCTTATTTAAGAATTAAGCATGAAAATGTTTTTATTATAAACATGATGATAAAATTTTGACGAACTGAGTATTGCATCGTTAATCTTAAAATTGTATATAGTTGTGCGCCTACATACAATTTGGAATGGACCATGCAAGGCTGATTAGTAGTCACTATAAAACTGATTAATAAACACTACATTTTCTTTAAAGATTGTGAAAGATTAAATTTTATGAGATCTGCAAGAAGTGAAACATAGGGACATAGTGTTAGGGACACCTACATATGTGCCTGTAGCATCTATTCTTCTGAGTCGAATTTACTCATCTGTGGATATTGTCTTAATTGACAATTGATATCTGCTCCTTTTCCAATTCTCCCGTGGTGAGATTCTTTGAAAAAGTATCTGATTACCGAGTGTTGATACCCGACTGGATGTATCGACGTTCCTATCATTTCTTTTGATTTTATTTCATTTGAATGACCTGGGTAATGACCCGAGTAGCTTTCGAATGCGTACTCAAATTATGAAAACATGGGATATATTCATATTCATTACATGTTTTCGTCTGTATCTGATTTGAAATTCTCTCACGTAGATTATGCGTTGACCTAACTCTTTTAAGGTTAGTTATGTCTCCATATATCCTTGAATTTGTGAAGGATATGAGTTATTATTAGTCTTTTGAGAAGTTCACATCTTATCAATGGCAATGAAACTGGAAAGTTGATAGTGCCACTAGAATGGATTGATTGATTATGACATGACGACATTGTCTTAATTGATAGGAACTCGAGTAGAATTCCCCTAAATGATAAGATGTTGATTATCAAAAATGAACTAAATAATTCCTGATGGATGACCATATCCTGCATTTCGATTTGAAATTATACCATGAATGGTTATAAACTAACCATAGATCTTGTAATCTAGAAAGAACTTAGAGTAAATGTATTAAAAGATGTTTCCGTTATTTGAAACTTTAGGAGGTATTTATTGGTAAATTACCTAGACTTTCGCCATTAAGGCAAGTTGAATTTGGTATTGATTAAATTCCTGGTGCTGCACCTGTGGCGTGTACACTGTACGTCAGCATCATCTGAATTAAAGGAATTACCGTACAACTGAGAGAGTTGTTGGAGAAAGATTTTATTCTACCGAGCTCGTCATTATGAAGAGCTATGGTGTTATTATTCCTTATATTTATTGGATTACCGTGAACTAAGTAAATTTACGATAAAAATCTATATCCACTACCCAAGATGATAGATTGTTCGATCATTTACAAGGTTCTAGCGTATATTCAGGAAATTTGATCCTCGACATGGTTATCATCAGCTTCGCGTCCGCGAAAAAGATTATCTATTCCAATCACTACATCCAGAACTTATAATGAACATTACGAGTTTCACGTGATGTCGTTTGGATTGACTAATACACATGTAGCATTCATAAATTTGGTGAATCACGTGTGTAGGCTAGAATTTGATAAATTCATGCTCGTGATCATTAAGGACTATTTGTTTGTTTATAAGAATAAGAAGGAATTAATAATCATGTATAGACTGCCCTGAGTTGGCTGAGTAGTGAAAACTTTCACCTTGGATATTTAACATGAGATCTAAGACTTCATCCTTTATATTATTTGACCGTGTGATTAATAGAAAATGGAAATATGTTTTGACAAATGCCTTAACAAAGGATTTTTAAGGGATTATTTCCTTATACACAAATCGTTTAACTAAACTCCTGTTTAGGGGTAAATGTTTGTGAATACCTCAAGACAACCTAAGAGGGATTGATGAAACCTTTTAAACCATGACTTGAAATTTGAAACGATAATTTTTGCTTTTCAAACTAAGAAAATTTTGACCAAAGTATAACCAAAGATTTTTCGAACATTTACGGATCTTATTAATTATTTTAATTATTTTCGATAAATTAACAAAAATCTTGTTAATTAAATTCAAATTTATTTTGAACATTCTATATAATTGGTCGAACTAAGAAATTTAAAATTTTTACGTTTACGTTCCATAAAAATTTAATATTATTTAATTAATTGTAATAATTATCGCCGCTTTAGACGCCGGATTGAGTAAAACAGATAAAAATAATAGTTGAGACGAAACTAAAACATAGAAGATATGAAGAAAGAAATTCTGGACGAACTGTGGTCATGATATTTATTTCATCAAGGAAGGTGAATATAATTATTGACACATTATGCAGAAAAGATAAAGAACCAATTAGGACATGTTCCTTAATAATAAAAGTGCAAAATAAATTGCCGAACAATTTAAATATGAACGATGTTTGTAAAAAGGATAATATAGATAATAAAAGGGGTTCGCAGCTAATGTAAACCATTAAGAATTGAGAAGCCGATGGCGTTGAATGTATAACAGGCCACTTGAGGTTGCCTAAAAATGGAGATTTTGAGATATAGTTATGTTGGAATCTTGTAAGTATAAGTATTCTATTCCTGTCATTTCTGATTTAATGTATCATTATCAGAAGAAGTTGTACTAATGGCAAATTATGAAGGCAGACATTGCCTCATACATTAGTAAACGTCTAGCTATTACAAAGGTCATCATCTGAATTTAATTTGATTTGGGTCATCGTCGATAGACTGACCAAATCTGCTAATATCATTCCTGTTAATGATAGATTCTTGATGATGAAATTGACTCTTTTGTATTCAAAGGAGTTGTGTAAACATAGTGTGCATTTATCGATCATCTCTATCAAGATCCTCGCTTCGCATCGAATTTCTAGAGATTTGCTCAGAAGTCATTGAGAACGAATCTTGATGAGAGTACTTTGCACCACCCCAATCAAAGGGACGAGGTAAAGTAACGATAAAAAATACTGTAAGTGCTGTTTT